>CM031242.1:993811082-994551082 GCA_018340775.1 Taxus wallichiana var. yunnanensis
TCCGTAACACAAGACATATTTCTTGGGATTCAAAGAAACCCCATGTTCTCTGCATTTCAAGAGAATTGTTTCCAGATGATGAAAATGATCTGCTCTAGTTTTAGAAAACACAGTCAGGTCATCTAGATACACAACAATACATTTCCCTTTCAAACTTCCAAAAGCCAAGTCCATAGCTCTTTGAAAAGTGGCACTGGCATTAATGAGTCCAAAAGGCATCCTCTTGTAGGCAAAAGTACCCCAAGGGGTGGTGAAAGCAATCTTGTGTTGATCTGTGGTATTAACTTCCACTTGATTATACCCTGAGAAGCCATCAAGCATGGACAACATTTCAGACCCCGTAACAACTTGCAAAACTTGATCCATCATGGGTAGAGGGTAGTTGTCTTTTAAAGAGGCCTGATTCAGATTCCTGAAGTCAACACAGATATGAATCTCACCATTTTTCTTCCTGACAGGCACAATATTGGCAATCCATGTCGAATGGTGAATGGGAAAAATAATTTTGGCTTTCAATAACTTCTGTATTTCCTGAAAAATGGTGTCAGCAATCTTGGATTGTACTGCCTTTGCTTTTGCTTGAAGGGTTTAATCCCAGGTTTGAGAGGAATGAAATGCTGCATTTCCTTTGGTTGGAAAGCTTTTAGATCCTCATATGAATATGCAAGAACATCCCTATACTTCTTTAAGAGGTTCACCACCTTCTTCTTTTCTTCACAACATTTTCCAACGTTAACCATTTTGGGGTCAGCGGCGCTCCCAATGTTAACCTTTTCATACTCAGCTGGATTGCCGCACTCCAGTAGAAGCTTTAGACTTAACATACCTGTCATCTTTATCAAACAATTCCTCTAGCCCCTTAGGAATTTTGTTACCTTTGAGCCTGATGCACCCATCTTGATCTGTCTCCTCCTTGACACCCTCCTCATTGGGAGATACACTCTCACGAGGCAAACTGTCACTGCCTTCGAAGTACAATTGTTCAAAGTTATCCCTGAGCTCCAAGAAAGAGAGCAAATGTTGATCATCGTTGAAGATTTGCCAATTACTTGCATTATCAGGCACACTGGGCCTGTGGATCATTTCAATGGTAAATTTATCCTGAGAGAAATCAAGGTGAGGTATCAGCAACGATCCTGAGACTGCTAGTGAATCGGCCCTGGTGTTCTTTTCTCTCGGCACAACTTCAATGGAGAAGGCATCAAGAAATTCAATAGAATCCCAAACTTGATTCCGGTAATGTTTCAACCTTCTATTCTTTACTTGAAAAAGGTCTCTGACTTGTTTAACAACTAGTTCTGCATCTCCACGAGCCAGAAGATTCTTCACACCTTTTTCTTTTGCCACATTAAGTCCAAGAATGAGGGCTTCATACTCTGTTGTATTATTGGTATTTTCAAACTGTAGCTTGAATGAGAAAGGATGAATCTTTCCTTCAGGAGATATCAACACCACACCTACTCCAGAACCAGCTGAGGAGCAGCTTCCATCAAATTCTAGATTCCAAACACCATTAGGATCATGAAGTACTTAATTGGGAAGCTGAGTTTCCTCTGGAGCCATAATCATATAGTTACCGTGTCCAATGTCCTCATAAAGTATTTGGGCTTTGGGATCATCCTTTTTGTACAATATACTTTGATTGCTTCTTAGGCAACAGCTTCTTCATCTTTCCATTGACTGGTATGAGGGCATGTGACCAATCCATTTGAATCTCTCCTCCCACATCCTTGCAGAAGTTCCTACTTAATAGCATACCATATGAAGGAGGGATATCTGCTACTAGAATAGTAGCCAAAACCTTCTTCTCTGGTAAAGTGGCAAAAGCTACTTGTGCATCTTTAATCCTTCCAACCAAGGGCACCTCCTTACTCTCCATAGAATAGCAAGATCCATAAGTGCGTGTGAGAGTAAGACCCAAAGCATGAGCCACTTTGGCAGGCATTACATTATCTGATGCTCCTGAATCTATGACACAGTTTCTTTGAGTTTATGGCCTGCTATAAGAAGGGTCACATAAAATGGTTTGATTTTCTCATTAGGTGAGGTAACTGCAGCCACAAGGTTGGGTTGGGGTGCAGAGGATGGAGTAGGCAAAAGGCCTTTAGAAGTGTTTTTGGAATTGGAATTGACAAAGTGGATCATTTTGGCAAAAAGGCTTTAGGATGGTTTTGATAATACTCAGCCTCTGAAATTTGAACCTTTGTTTTCTTAAGGTGATCAATGATATCAAAAGATCCAGAGGTGGATGGGCTATCATCACTAGGAATCTTAGGCTTATCAGGTTTAGGAGCTGGGGAAGAAAAAGCTTTAGCAGTAGTATTAGGAAAAGAAGAATTAGCAGAACTCACCTTCTGTGTGGATGTAGTGGGAATAGGAGACCCTCTTCTTGCAACAACGGGATAGTCGTGGGAGGATCCTTGGATCTCTTAGTGGGCTGCATCACTTTCTCTTTCTTATTTGTCTGCTCCCGAGTCATGACAACGTATGATTCGCTATTCATATATGCTACTACTTCATCATAGTCATCCTCTTCATCAACACCTTCAGTGGTGAAGAAATTAACTCGAGATCCCTCAAGTTCCTCCAATTCTTCATCAACCTCTTCTTCAAGTTCTTCACAATCTTCATTAATCTCCTCATCTTCAGGTTCTTCAACCTCACAAGTTGCATTAACAGGGACCTTGATGGGTGGCCCTCAATGCAAACCTTTTGTCTCGAGAGGAAGGCAAACGACTCCTAGGCTGAAAATTCCTCCTTGGAACATCTGCGTAAGGGGCGTGCTGGGTCAATTGTTTCTTGATGGCAATGAGGTCATTAGCAAGCTTTTGTACCAATGGATCTGTATTAGCTCCAGGGATAGAAGAAGAGGAAGAAGAAGCTCTAGATTTGGAAGGATCTCTTTTCAACTTACCAGACATAATCAAGTCATCTTCAACGCTAACAACTAATCTCTGATCCTCAGCCAATGTTGCAAGGTTGGCTCTTCTCAATGCATAGCTAACTTCAGGCAATTGAGCATTCAGGAAGAAACATTTTTGAATTTGATCTACAGGCTGAGTATCTGGTGGAATTTTGTTAATCAACTTGTTGAACTCGCCACAAATTCCCTCATGGGCTCTTGTGATTCTTTCTTTATTTGAGAAATTTGGGCCAGCAACGCATGCACATCCTCTGCAGGTTTGAAACGGTTCTCAAACCTTGTTCTCATCATGGTCCAACTGGTAATGGCCCCAGCAGGAAGGTGATAGAACCAATCCAGCTGCATTATCTTGCAAAGTTTCTACAAAAAGCCTCACCGAGACATCTTCATGTTCAACTCCAAGAACTCCACACGCAACTATGAAGGCTGCAATATGTTCATCAGGATGCACCTTGCCGTCACCTCTGAACTTGGGGAAGTTCTTCCTGTTACCCCTGGGTAACTCATGCAAAGGCTGAGGAAGGGCGAGAGGCCCAACACGATGGCCCCAAGGTAACGGAACTGCCATCCTTGGAAAGACTGCTTGAAGAGGAATTGAAACACCAGCGAGAATTAAAGCATGAAGATTAGGGCTGAGTTGCCCTTGAGGAATACTACTCACAGGAGTTCTATTTTCAATAGGAGGCGTACTTGTGGAACGAGCTCTTCTATTTCTCTCTGTTGAAGGAAGAGGGAAACCTTGCTGTTCAAGAGCTGACACTGAGAATCTTCAATGCCAAGGGCTCTCCTGCCACGAGTAAACCGTAGAGTTGCCAGATCAAAGAATGATCAAGAAATTTTCACAAAAGCGGTATATGTTCAAAACGGATCCCAAAGTAGAGTCGCCAAAAATCTGTTAGTTGTCAAATAAGGACTTTATTGAAAGCAGCTTGATCAAGTCGACAGAAAGTCCCTCCTCTTTAATGGGAGAGGTTCCCTTATTAAAGGCAAAAACCTATTTACAAATGTACACCGTAGTTTTAATGAGGAACTCTGATATCATGGAAGTGTTATAATATAACAGCTCATCAATACAAAAGGATAGAAGAATTAAGGAAGGGGAGGAGGCAGAAAAACACTCTCAAGAAATATAGATAACAAAATAATTCTTTATGCATGCCAGAAGGAAATCATATAGAACAAAATCATTTGCATTTGAGAACATAGATGCTATTTCGCAGACACAAAGTTCTAGAGATGACATCCACAAGAATACAAAGCTTCTTGAATTAAAACAGACTTAACGATTCAATAAGTTTAAACAGATAGCAATGAAAGAACAAGAGCAGATGGAAAAAGAAACAAATATCTTTTTGTATTAATAGCTTGTTTACTCCATTACACTTTCAATAATAAACGAGTTCCACCCCTTAAAAATGGCGCAGAGAGCCCATTATATAACTTAAAAATTAGTTACACTTGGTAATCTGCTTCTTTTAACTAAAATGTTAATTAAGGAAGTGCTTGACACAAGATCCTTAATTAATTACAACGAGCTTTGATTTGAGAAAAAGGAGAAGCTAGAAGGGAAAACGTCCGCTTATTGCTTTGAGGAGGACCCACCGACTTGAGGATCCATTGCACTCGAATCTTTTCAATGCTTTAGCTATCTCTCTGCCTCGTGGGACCGTGATGTGTTGGCGGGGCTTGAGACCAAGTATCTAGACATTTCTCCACGTCCTTATCGAACTCGGTATGTGCATGATATTCTTTATTAGCCTCTTCAATAGTAGATTGAAGAGAGAAAATCTCCTTTATCTTCTCTTTGGTAATCGATTCCTCCTTGAACAAGTTTTCTTTAACAAATGCCCCGAATCGAGTTTTAATTTCATGGAGAGAAAAGAACACACCGAAGTTTCATCGTGAAGATGACAAAGAATATCTTTGAAGCGCGACACAACACAAGTTTTGAAGGCTTCTCCTTCGCCATAACCGCTCCTCAACTCTCCCAAGGCTTCTTCCAGGACTTTTATTTTCCATTCCACACTGAAAACCCATGACCTTGACAAGTTGTCTTTGGCATCATCAAAGACCTTATTGGCCATCAATATATTCTCATCAGCCTGTCCCATCAGGCGAAGATCCACGATGCAGCTACTCCAAAGCTTCAGCTCTTTGTCCATAGTTGTAATTGAGGAGGAGAGTTTTTGTTGCAGGTTGGCCACCTTCTCATTGAGTTTGTAGGCCTCTATAATGAAATTCAAGCCTGCAATGATCATGTCATCAACCATGGCTTCCATAGCCCTCCCATAAGTGGAATACCTGTGTATATCCTTGATGCTTTGAACTTCATCTTGACTAAGAATCATAGGGGCGGAAGGGCAGCCAGTGGAGTAGGATCCAAAACCTTGTCCTTAGCCAATAAAGACTTGATGAAGCTAGAAAGAACTTGATTTTGTTCTTCCAACTGTTCTATAGTTTGTTTACCCCTTTCTACTCTCTCAATAACCTTGGTTATTGTTTCCTGGAGGTTATGCACCTCACTCTCAGGGGTAGATTCTCCCATTGGAATCCTAGAAAGCTCCAGATCAGATGCTAATAGATCCTGCTCACCTTGTCACCCTTAGGTTTTGCAACCTCTAGAAATTGTTGGCCTTGAGCATTTGTCACTATCCTTGAAGTTGTTTTAGCTCTCTTTGCTGGAGCAGAAGGAGTAGTGCCCAACAAGGCTGCCACAACATCAAAATTTGGCCCTGTCAATCGAGAAGAAGGCTTCCTCTTCCTGCTGTCAACCAAGGGTTGCACCCATGCAAAAGTGGAGGAAGAAGGAGGAGCAAGAGATCCAAGAGCGAGTGAACTCATGGCACTCAAAGTATTTACCACTGTTGCTTCTAGTAGAGATGTGAGTGAGGCATCTGGAGCTTCTTGAGCAGAGGAAACAATGGTACTTGGAGGGTCAGTGCTAGGAACTTCCTTCTCTTTTTCTAGTTGTAACTTATGAAGTTCCTGCAGGAGTGCGGTACCTCGCCATCATCACTTTCACTGAGAACAATAACGTTCTCTGGCCCTGAAGGTAGTTCTGAATGCCTTAGAAGGGGTCCTCCTCAATTGGCTCTTGTTTAACCTCTTTTACCTTCTTTTGGTATACTTGAGTAGAGGAAGGAGTAGATGATTCAGGTTCTTTATTTGAGGAAGGAGGAGGGGTTTGTGCGGGCACCTTCGTCTTTGGGAGTATGTGATTCCTTTCTAGGTGTTGAGGTATCTTTGGAGGAAGATCCACTTTGATTCTTCGTAAGCTCGCAAACTTTTTGTCAAACCAGACCTTGGTTCTTACAAGGATAGGAGCCAAAATCTTAGCCAAGTCGTCCTTCTCCCTCTTGTACCAGTCCAAATCTTCCAAGGGAGTATGCTTGATCAATGTCTCATATTCATAAGACAACAAGTCTTGATGATCATCCCGGAACCCTTCAGAATTTTCGTGTATCAGTGCAGAGAGAATCTGCCATAGTGCCTCCGCTTTGCTTCAAAGTCATCAGCGCAATCGGCCCAAGTAGTCCTCGGTGATCGACTTGTGATGATAATTAATCCTGAGATTCAGCTCGATGAACTTCTTCAAATCAAAACAGGTCCTAGGCCTGAAAAAGTGAATAGTGATGGGAGCGAGGGCCCTTTCTATATTTTGAGCATCCAAAGCTGATTTGCATGTATAGTTGCCCAGGAAAAGGGAAATGCAAACCAAAGATCTTCTTGTCCTTGCAGGTTCTATGCAATTTATCCATTGCCTGCATACCTCAATCAAAGCCATTTTGTCATTACAAAACATGGGGAGCTTGAGAGGTGTGTTCTCATAACCAGCCAGCCTGATATATGAAAACCTCCTGAACTGAATGAAGAAAGCCCCATACTTTGCTATCAGGTTCATGGCTTCATCAAAAAATCTCTTGGTGGTATCACTTTCTAAAAGCCTCACAATATACATGGTAAAGGCATCATTCACGCTCCGAAGTTATGATTGCTAGTTTGAGGGTGAATTGAGGGTAGTATGCATAAATAGGTTCATCCTTCTGACCCTCTATGTAAGTGAATCCAAACCACTTTGCTAGGATCTTTGTTAGAGTATATATGAGATATGAAGTCATATAGAATTTCCTAGTACGTTGCACATTGGACAATTGCTCTGTCAAATTTATGCAAATGATTTCTGCCCAATTTATGTTCTGACTACCTTCGCAGACGATGTTGATGAGAGGGCACATCCAAAAGTGAAATTCATTGGTAGAGGGCAATCCCATGACACGAGCTAGCAAGATAATGAAATCAGACAACTCTTCATTGAAATCAGCTCTAAATAATGCCTTGGAAAGTCGGGATGCTCCCTTCTTAGGGTTCTTCAACCATGATTTTGCTATCCTCACTTTATATTTATCATTGTCTGCTCGAATAGAGTCTGAGCTTGAGCCTGAGTGATAACAATGGAGTCTTCAACTTTTGGAATCCGAAGAGTAGCAGCAATGGCAGCAACATCTAATTTAGCAATCAGTTCCTGTGTACATTAGACAATTCCTTGGTGTCAGGGTTAAAGTGAGCCATGCAGGCGAGCATGGTGTCGGCACATTGTACTGAGATTGGGAAACCCGCAGCATACACAAGGCCACTTGTCATTTATCATTTGCGCCATGGGGGAAGGATTAGGGCTAATCAATCTGTTCCAGAAATTCACCAAAATCCAAGTGTCGAACCTCACTATCCGCGATATCGGGAACAGAGGACTCAAGCTGCAAAACGTGTTCTTGACCCTGGAATTTAATCTTCATATTTGTAATGTACAGAAAAACAGCCTTCACAGATCGACTCCACAGTGAAAATGCAAAGGGAATGGGAGCACGAGCAGACGGTCTTAATTGCAGGGATCCGAGCGAATGATAACAAGTGAGTAGTGTGCCAAATGCGTAGAGGGTAGTCCCATTAAATAGCCGTTTAGGAGAGAGAAAGTCATAAATGCGCATTAAATTCATATGCACCGACTCAAAAAGGCAAGAATCGGGAAGAGCGGCAAAAATTGCCCCAGATGGTCTTTGGTACATTTGGGACATGGGGGCGAAGACGGCGCGCGCGATGCGGGCGAAATGAGGACAGCTAGTTCAAAAACTTGGAAACGCGAGGGACGCGAAGACGCGATTCGGCCGACGTGCGCGATGCGGGCAAAGCAAGGACAGAGGGCACGAACGCTTTTGGAACAGATGGGACGAAAGTATGCGATAGACCCGATGCAGCCGATCGGGGAACGAAAAGCCGGAACGAACTTGGAACAAACGGACCAAAAAGTTCCGATAGAACCGAAAGTTAAAAGATTTTCGGGAAAGCGCCGATCGGGGAACAGAAGGCCCGGCAGAACTTGGGACATACGGGACAAAAATGTCCAACAGACCCGCAAATCATCGAAATGACTCTAAAAAGCGAATTTTCACTAACTCCTCAACTTTTCACTTCGCTAGAACATCATTTGAAGGGTGTCAACTCAAAATTTTCAATTTTTAACTTTCGAAAGAGGGGGAATTTTGAGAGGACAACGAGATAGTAAAAAGTCGAGCATGTTCTATGTTTCTGTAAAAGTCACGATTCAAGGCATAATGAAGGAAAACGTGACGTTTTGACAAGTCTTCCTATAAAATCGAGATTCGGGCATAAATACAATGACAAGCATTTTGGGGTGATTAATGGCCAATATTCAAAACTTGGTTCTGCTTTGGAGATGTAGAAATTGACAAGCGCAAATTTTAATGTATGGAGCCATAAGATTCAGACACTTGCAAAATTTTGAGATTGTGATAAAATGGTGGTGAAAGCAGACTTGTTGCAAACTTCGTGGATTATGACAAATGTCATAAAGAGGCTCTCTTACTTTTAAAATTGTTGGTATTCGATGATTTGATACGAGGTCCGGAGTGCCACTTGTGGCTAGTATGCTATAGACTAGCTTTGAAGGATAAATATTAGATGTCGAGAAGAGTCGGGTTTTATACCTGAAAAATATGCTCTTTTCGCTAAGTTACAAGGTGGATTGTTGTCTGAGCACCTACTTCGGATGAAAGAACTCCAAGACCAGCTCTCTTCCATCAACAAAAAGGTGGACGACGATGATATGGTGGCTCTGGTTCGAACCTACCTTCTTCATATGAGTCATTTGTGGAGGCCCTCCATCTAATGGTTGAAAGTCATACTCTTATGTTTGATAAGGTGAATTGCAAAAAGAGCGGAGATAGACGCAAATTCATGAGTCCATTCTAGACAAATTGAAAGCGCTTTTGTTACTCAATCTAATGGGAAAGGGAAGTAAAACTTCAAGATGAAGGCACATCCTCCCCTAAATACCAAGTGAAATGTTACTATTGTCATAAACTTGGTCATGTCAAGGAGTGTCGGAAGAGACAATATGCCCTTGCCAAGAACAACAAAAAGCAAAAGGGGCAAGCAAATATGGCAGCAGTGGAACATGAATTAGAAGATGAGTATGCCCTCATGGCATCATGCTCAGATGGCAGCCCTACCAGTGCTGGTTCTTTGACTTTGGAGCATCAAGGCACTTCTTGTGTCAAAAAGACTCGGTATGTCAAATTTCATGCAAATTTCAATTCTTCTAATTCAGTTACATTAGGGGATGGGAGATCTCATGCAGTAGAAGGGATAGGGGATATCTCGTATCATGTTAAATGATAATGCCAAACTTATAGTAAAAATGTTAGATATGTTCCTAACATGAACAAAAAATTGTTGTCTATAAGTCAATTAACGGAAAATCCTAATATTGTTGTAAATTTCTCTGGAAAACAATGTATTGTGTTTGATATAAAACAAAATAAGGTTGTTGCCTTGGGTGTTGGGCACAGAGGTTTGTACAAGTTGGTTGATCTGCCACGGTCAACTTACATGCCTTAGTTGTAGAAGGCAATACCAGCATTTTGTGGCATGAGAGATATGGTCATCTCAACCTTCAGTATCTTGCCAAACTAAGTAGAGAAAACATGGTACTTGGTTTGCCTAGTATCCAGGAGAAGCAAGATATGTGTGTAGGATGTTTTGCAAGGAAGCAAAAGAGGAAGCCTTTTCCTACTGAAGGTGTTTGGCATTCGAGGGGCTCTTTGATCTTGTTCATGTAGATCTCTATGAGCCATCATGAAAGTCTCCCACTGTTCTTGGTGCACGTTATTTTCTATTGCTAGTGGATGATTATTCTAGAAAAATGTGGGTCTACTTATTGAAAAAGAAGTTTGATTGTTTTGCCTCTTTCACAAAGTTCAAGGCATTGGTGGAGAACCAGGCTAGCTGGCGGATCAAAACTTTGAGATTTGATGATGGGGGGAATTCGCTTCTATGCAGTTTAAGGACTTCTGCAGCAAAGAAGGAATTCATCATTAGTTGACAACCCCATATACCCCACAACAGAATGGGGTGGTAGAGAGGTGGAATAGAACAATCATGGAGATGGCTTGGTGCATGATGCACAAGAGAGGTATGCCGTTCAAATACCGGGAGAAGCGATGAAATACGATGGCCTATATCCTCAATTGGAGTTCATGCAAAGCTTTGCAGAAATCACTCTTGAAGAAGCTTGGTCCAAAATCAAACTTGAGGTATCAACTTTTTGCATTTTTGGTTCAGCTGCATATTGTTTTGTTCATGATAAAAAGAGGAGTAAGACTCTAAAAGTTCCAAGTATTTCTTTGTTGGTTATAGTGATCAATCTAAAGCCTATAGATTGATTGATACATAAGATAATTATTAGTAGGGATGTTGATGTAAAAGAAACAAAGTCTTTCTTTGGCTGCAATCAACAAGATGTTATTTAAACAACAAGATGAATCGGAGAATGTCATGACTCCTATACACATTGATGAGTCTAGTTCATCTCAACCTCCTCCAATGACTCCACCACAACAATCTATGACACCCACAACTGATACACTTGTGTATCAAAGATGCCAACTTGAGTTGGTGCCTAACTGGAAAAGCCTCAAATGGGAACAAAATTCTCTGGGTTCAACGAGGGCCTAAGTGGTTTTTAATTCACTTTACAGGATGTGCAGGAGGATGAACTTCCTCAATCGATGCACGGCCTCGAAGAACTGGTAAGAAGATTGCTGATTCAAAGCATGTTCAATTTGCTCTTTCTTCTAATCTTCTAAACATTCATGAGCCACATTTGTTAGGAAATAAGGGATAAAATATGTGGAATAATCCCTCATAGAATCGCAATAGTAGAAACTAATATGCAGAAAATATTACAAATCTCAAATAAAAGTGCATAATAAAATAACACAACATAAAGAGATAGTATTTAACGTGGTTCACCCAATTTGGGCTACGTCCACCAAGAATCACTTGCTCAGATTTTATTACAAGCCACCACTCTCTCAATACAATACCTAGATCTGTTTGGAGCTATGCTCAACAAACTCTACAGAATTCACACCCGAATTCAAAACACATATGCAATGTTACATAATCCTACCACATGCATAAAACCATATAAGTAGACAACTGCTTAAGTAGTTTTTACAAAACCGTGGGTATTAAAACCATGGGCCAAAACCGTCCCATAAACCTATGGGTCAAAATATCGCCCATATGAGAAAAGCACGTTTCCCGGTATATCGGGCACGTTTTAAGGCCAATTTTTTTCTTTTCGAGGGCTGCGCCCCCGAATCCCTCACTCTTGGGGCTGCCACCCCGGAACCCCACTCGGGGCCCAGCCCGGCCTTGAACCTCGGCGAGACAACTGTGGAAAGTGTACAGTACTCTTAGTGTACAATCTTCAACACTTTCACACATGAAAATAGGCTCCAAAATAGGAAACTGCCATGCAAACAGAGTATGAAGCCTTGATTAAGAACAATACTTGGACTTTGGTGGAGTTGCCTCCGGGAACCAACAACCCATTGGCTGTAAATGGGTGTACAGAGTCAAGTGTAGGGCTAATGGTACTCTAGATAAGTACAAAGCTAGTCTTGTTACGAAAGGCTTCTCGTAACAGGAAGGACTAGACTATGAGGAGATTTTTGCTTATTGCAAAGATGGTCACTTTTTGGTTGCTTCTTTTAGTTGCTTTGCTTAGTTTGGTTGGGAAGTATTTAGATGGATGTCAAGAGTGGTTTTCGAATGAAGATTTGGAGGAAGAAGTATATATGACATAGTCAAGGTTTTCGAGCACGTGGTCGTGAACATTTGGTATGCAGGCTGATTAAGTTCTTGTATGCACTTCAATAAGCTCCTCGAGCTTGGTATATAAAGATAGATAAACATCTACGGGATTTGGGATTCAAAAGGAGCCTTTCTGATCCGAATCTATATGTCAAAAGCGATGGTGATGACACTTTGTGATTCTCATTGTCTATGTTGATGATCTTGCCATCACAAGAAGTGGGGACATTGCTATTCAAAAGGTAAAATCAGACTTGTGTGCTGCTTTTGGCATGATTGATTTAGGCCTCCTACACTATTGCCTTGGTGTAGAATTCGGAAAAATGATCATATGATTTTCATATCTCAAGTGAAGTATGCCACAAATTTATTGCGAAGTTTCAAGTGTCATTGTAATTCTTCATCTACCTTATGGAGGTCAGGTTGAAGTTATCAGTTCATGATGATTCATCATAGGTCGATAAATCTCTCTACAGATAGTTGGTGGTAGCTTGATATACCTAACAACCACATGACCGGATCTATGTTTTGCTATTAGCTATCTTTCTCGGTTCTTGTCTCAACCGAGACACATTCACTCAAAAAAGAAAAACGAGTTCTAAGATATGTCAAAGGAACTCTTGACTTTGGCATTCTGTATCAGAGAGTTGTAGATTTCAGATTGATTGGACATACCGACTTTGATTGGGGAGGATCAATGGATACTCGAAGATCCACCACTGGGTACATCTTCTCTTTTGGTTTAGGAGTTGTTTCTTGGTAGAGTAAGCTACATTCCACTGTTGCCATCTCTTCCATTGAAGCGATTACAAGGCAGTTGTTAGTGCTAGTTGTGAAGCATTTTGGCTTCGTCGGATTCTACTTGATCTTCAAGTTCCTCAAGCGACACCTACTCCACTTTCAATTTTTTGTGATAATCAAGGTGTATTGAAGATGGTAAAGAATCCAGTATATCATGCTCGCACTAAGCATATTGAGATTCATCATCATTATATTCGACAATTGGTTGATTTTGGTGATATCTCATTTAGCTTCTGTCCCTCTACGGAACAACTTGCTGATCTAATGACTCAACCTCTTGGTCCTCTGTTGTTTATAAAATTTCGGGCCAAACTTGGAGTTGGTTTTGGTTTAGCCATTAAGAGGGGGTGTTGAATATATAGACTTATGGGTAGTTAAATGGTTACGTAACTTCCAGTTGGTTCCAAACTTAGAAATTACCTAATTAGGTTTCTTGGATATCATGCCAATTTGTTTCTATGATGTATAGTGCACTTTTCGTATACCAAAAATTAAAAAGATGTGTGCAAATGCACACAATACCCCTTTTTCTCTTGTCATGTTCCTAGCTTGAGTCAATGTGGTTGGCTTCATTTGGGTACATAAATTCCAAGTACGAGTTGGTCTAAAGGCTCTGGTTCAAAGAAAAGGAGCATGTCAGCATATAAAGGTGTTATTTTCTTCTTGTTTAAGAAAACACCGAGTAACACATTGTCCTAAAGCTCTCATTTTGTGGTTTCCGATGATCTTATCTTCATTCCATAGTAGTTTCTCTAATTATATCATTTTCAAGGTTTTAATGAGTGCCTTAGGCTTCCACTGTTGCATAATGAGGTGGCTTTCTAAATTCACATAGTATTTCACATTAAACACAAATCTAGTAATATGTCAATGAAAACTATTGCAATGATTTATTTTATATCTAATGTTCTCGTTGTTCTTACGATGAAAACTATTGAAATGATTTATGTTTTATCTAATATTCTCGTTATTCTTGAGCTATAACATCACTCCCGAAATGACTCATTCTTCTCAATGAGTTAAGTTTCTCTTATAAGGGGTGTGAATCTTCTTGGGTTTGTTTGTTTGTTCCTTCTCTCATTTGTACAATGGTGTGAACATAGATCCATGATTTATTTTATATCTAATGTTCTCGTTGTTCTTCGGATGGAAACTATTGCAATGATTTATTTTTAATCTAATGTTATCGTTGTTCTTGGTCTATAACATCACTCCTAGGAATGACTCATTCTTCTCAATGAGTTAAATGTCTCTTATAAGAGGTGTGAAGCTTCTTGGGTTTGTTTTTTTGTTCATTCCCTCATTTATACAATGGTGTGAACACATCCAAAATGCTTAAGTTTTTGGAAATCTATTATAAAAGGTAAAGGATGTGTTACCAGGAAATTCCCTCAGGTATCCTATTCCAACATATGTACCCGGCTCTGAAATGCCATAAAGTACCGGGTTTCGGGTACGATCTGGGGACGTTTCTGTCTTGTTTTCGACAGAAGAGTCACTTAAAAATGCAAAAAAAACAAAACACTCGAAACAAAAACAATAGAAAGCCCATCCCTAATCTACCTACTGATCCACAGGGATCCAAAATTACTCTACATCAAATCAGTCAGCACGAAGAAGGAAAATAAATACACGGAGGTTCTGTCTTTTTATTAATAGGACCGCCGCTCACTGCATGCGAGCGGTCTCAGATCTGCTGCCCAACCAAGGCGGCGGTCCTAAGACCGCCACCTAGCCAGGGCGGCGGTCCTGAGACCGCCGGTCTGCATTGGGCGGTGGTCCTGGCTCTTTCGGACAGAAAATAAAAACATGAAACGAATAACCCCAAAATTTGAAAGGTTGTCCGTGTCTCTTCTCCTCCATGACCTTTCCCATTCTCTAGTGCATGGGAGGACATGAGAAAGGCTATAAATACATGTTTGTAGAAGAGAATAGGATCATCGAAGCATGAAAGCAAGTGAGCAAGAAGTTCTTAGTCTGGAATTGTGTTTTGTAGAAGAAAGGAGTGTTGAGACAAAACAAGCAAGTAATTGGGAGGAAGTGTGAGATATTATCTACTTCTCTTTCATACTTATTGTAAATTCTGTACTTATTGTTTGAATTGGCCAATAAAAGTGGGAAGAAAGAGCAATTGCCCTTCCCGACTAGTTTTCCTCCTTTGGAGGTTTCCAAGATAAAACTTGTTGGTGTTTGTGAGTTTATATTCTTTCCTTTCCAATTGTTGATTTGAAGCATAAGCAAAATTTATTCACTAGCTATCTCTGTCATTTTCTAATCGAAAGTAGAACAACGTTTAATTTGTGATTCTATGGATAATTCCAAAGTTGAAGAGTTTACAGATCATTTTGGTATCAGAGCTAACAAGTATCTAGGACTGTGGTATCCGTTCTTGGATTTGTATGACAATAACGAGGTCTAAAGGCGAAGAGGCTTTACCTTGCGATCCGAGAAATTTCTACAAGTGGAAGCGAGAGAATTCAAGGATAAATGGAGGAAGAGAACTTGGTCCGTAGAATCGAGATGCTTTGGAGACCATGATGGATAGTTTGTTTAGAAGGCAAGAAGAACTTGCGGTTTTGCGAGAAGACAAATTACATCAAGCAAGACTCCATGGACTCAGTGGTTCGAGGCTTAGCCGAAAGTTTGGCATAGGGAGGAGCCACCATGAGGAAGATTATGGGGAACAACATGAAGAAGAGACTTCAAACACAAGAGAAAAGGTAAAATCTGATCAAACTCCTTTTAAAGTTGAGATGAAAGTTGAGATTAAAAGCTTTGAAGGACAAGTAGATGTAGAGTTGCTTGATAAATGGTTAAAACAACTAGAAGTCTACTTTAGCGTCCATAATGTCACGGAGGCACAGAGGATCACCTTTGCAATTCTCAAAATGGAGGGACATGCTTTGGTTTAGTGGGAAACCCATCTAACCCTGTGAAAAGAAGAAGCGTCCTATTGTGAAATCTTGGCAAGAATTTAAAGAATTACTTAGAGCTAACTTCTATCCTATTGGCCACAAGACTGACTAAGTGATTAAATGGTAGTATTTTAGACAAGGCAGTGGTCAAAGTGTGCAGGACTATACTACGGAGTTTTGGAGGCGAGACCATGTTGCTAAACATGGACTTGGAGGATGAGGATATTCTGACTAAGTACTTGGGAGGACTTCACACTTACCTTCGAAGAAAAGTCATCTCCACAAAGCCCAAAGATCTCAACGAGGCGTGTGTACAGGCATACTACATAGATGATGAAAAAAGCAAGGAGAAGCAGAGCTAAGGGCAAAGGAGTCGGCAAATCAATAGAAGAAAGAGTATGGGCAAGCAAGTAACAAGGGTAAGTGGAAAGGGAAAAGTAAACAAGCTGCCACTACTTTAAATACTTGTAAAGATCCCTAGAATTTTTGCAATAATTGTGATATCAACGGTCATACTGACGCTACATGTTGGAAGTTGCATCCGAAGTTACATCCGAAGAATTGAACCAAGGACTCAAAGAAGTCCATGACAACTATAAAAATAGAAGGGGAGGTGGAAATTGAAGATGACTCTAATGTAGACGAAAGACTTGGATGCACGGCCACCAACATGGACAGCTAGGAAGAGGAGATGAGTAGACTATTCCAGATCAAAATCTAGATCAAGAGAACTAAGGTAAATGCTTTGGTTGATACCGGTTCTCAGTCTAACTTGATTTCTGAAGCAGTTGTAAAGAAGCTTGGTCTTGAGACTTACGAGCATCCACACCCTTATCCTTTGGGTTGGGTGAAGAAGGGTGTTGAAATTCAGGTAACAAGAAGATGTAAGGTCAAGTTTGGGATAAATTCCCAGTATATTGATGTTTTGGAAGCTGACGTTATTCCACTTGATGCTTTTGATGTTGTATTCGGGAGTCCTTACTTGTATATTAGGGATGCTATATTTATGAGAAGGGAAAACCGATACAGATGGGTCAAGGATGGGATCAGCTACAACATTCGGGCACACCAGCGTAAGACACGGGTTACTATGGTGAGTGCTAACCAAGCAAAACGACTTATTCAAGCAAATCATAATCAGTTTTGTTTACTTTTGTTAAAGGATAAACAAGATGGGGTAGAAGTTTCAGAGATTTCTAAGCAGGGAAAACATGATTTGGATAGTATTATTTAGTCTTTTCAGGAAGTATTTTAGGCTCCCAATGGGTTACCACCAAAACAGAAGTAGAGCATGAGATTCAACTATTGCGAGTCCCCTCTACTTGAACATCGGGTTGTATAGGCAATCCTTGCTTGAGAGTACTAAAGTAAATAAACAACTCTAGGAACTACTAGACCAAGGGGTGATACGTCCGAGCACCTCACCATGCGGTTCGCCTATTGTGATGGTGTCAAAGAAGGATGGTTCTTGGAGAATGTGCATCGACTACCGCACTTTGAACAAGATCACCATAAAGAACAAATATCCACTTCCCCGCATAGATGATCTCTTGGACCAACTTCAACATGCCAAATTCTTCACGAAGTTGGATCTCAAGTCAGGTTATCACCAAGTCAGAATGAAAGAGGAGGATATATGGAAGACTGCCTTCAAGACAAAACAGGGTTTGTATGAATGGTTAGTGCTTCCTTTTGGTTTATGCAATGCACCCACTACATTTATGAGATTGATGAATGATGTATTGCGGGATTTCATAGATTCATGTATCATTGTGTATCTAGACGATATCTTGATTTTTAGTGCCACATAGGAAGAACATCTAATTCATTTACAACAAGTCTTGCAAGTTCTCATGGAGACAACTGCTTTGTAATATGAAGAAATGTGAATTTTCCAAACAGTCACTTGTCTATCTTGGGCACGTGGTTGAAGGAGGAGAGCTACGAGTGGATCCAAAGAAGGTGGAAGCCATCGCTAATTGGCCAACACCAATAGGAGAGCAACAAAGACTAGGAGTTTTGTGGGGAGCAGAACGGTACATGCGGAAGTTCATTCCGGGCTTCTCTGCAATTGCAGCACCTCTACACACAGTGGCTGCAAAGAGTAAGGGTTTTGACTGGGGTAAGGAACAAGACAAATCCTTTGAGTTATTGAAATACAAGATTAGTCATGCTCCAGTGACTTGCTCTTCCTAATTTGCGGAGCCTTTTGAAGTAGAGATAGATGCAGGTGATACTCTATGGGCGCAATGTTACTTGAAGGAGGTAAACCCGTATGATATCATTCTAAACTTTCACTTCAGTCTGTTAAAGGATATTCGGTATATGATAAGGAAATGTATGCACTAGTTCGAAATGGAAGCATTATTTATTGGGTAAAGAAACTATTGTGCACACTGACCACAAACCTCTCTAGTATTTGTAAAAGCACAGATCTAAATTACAGTGAGGCAAGGCACTACAAATGGATGGGGTTCCTTCAAAGCCCATCCGGTGATCAAATATAAGAAGGGTAGTACAAACTTGGTGGCGAGACATGTTGTCTAGGCTGCCCACACAGAGTTATCTGTTTGGCCACTATCTCTCAGATCGAGCCCTTCATGAAGGAAGCTTACGGAGAGGCATATGTCCAGGACAAAGACTTTGGGGTGACATTTCAGCGATTCTGATCTCAAGGGACCGAAAGGACAGGGATTGAAGATTGTTATCTCAAGGATGGGCTGCTCTATCGATGGGGGAAGCTTTGCGTGCCTAACGAAGAAAGACTTCTATTGATGAGGGAAGCACATACCTCGAAAGTAGTAGGACATTTCGGTGTTGGTAAGACCCTAGCCCACTTGCAAAGGTACGTGTATTGGCCCAATATGCAAGAAGAAGTATCAAAATTTATACGTGGATGTAAACTTTGTATGTGTATTAGGGATATAAAGGAAAAGGTCAATTTCATGTACTTTATGTACGTGTAGTGTGAGATATTATCTACTTCTCTTTCATACTTATTGTAAATTCTGTACTTATTGTTTGAATTGGCCAATAAAAAGTGGGAAGAAAGAGCAATTGCCCTTCCCGACTGGTTTTTCCTCCTCTGGAGGTTTCCAGGATAAAACTTGTTGGTGTTTGTGAGTTTATATTCTTTCCTTTCCTGCAATTGTTGATTCTAAGCATAAGCAAAATTCATTCACTAGCTATCTCTGTCATTTTCTAATCGAAAGTAGAACAACAATGTTTAATTTGTGATTCTGTGGATAATTCCAAAGTTGAAGAGTTTACAAATCGCCTACCCTAACTTGCTAAAGAAACTTTCTAAAAGTTATATAAGCACATCTTTGTTCGATTACAAAACACTCTAGTTTTTACACACGAAGCAAGGAAAAATCAAGGAGCAGCTTCAAGGAGGAAGTTAGGTGTCGTTACAAAAGCAATAAGGAATCTACGAGCAACTTCAAAGAGTATGGAGGAAGGAGCAGCTTAAAGGAGAAAAATAAGGGTTTTCTCTTCATTCACCCTCTTCTTTCCCATTTTTATGAACAAATTGCTAATGCGATCAATAATCATGATATTTAACTTTAAATTCTATGTAATGCAAATGTTTGATTTCTTTTAGTTTTGTATATAGTTTTTTTGGTTTAGGGTTTACATTAGGTTTTTTAATGTTTTTAAAATGTCTGAACTTTGTGTATGCTATCACCTCACACATTTATGGCGAATTTGGCAATCAAAAGAAAAGGATGCCTAGGGTTTAGTTATGTTTGTTGTTTAAAAAAACTGAAATCTGAATTTGTATATGCTCTCACCTCACACTTTTATGGAGAACTTGGTGATCGAAGCGAAAAAGGATGCATAGGGTTTAGTTTTGTTTGCTGTTATAAAAAATGAAAATCTGAATTTTGTCTATGCTCTCACCTCACTCCTTTATGGTGAACTTGGTGATCATTAACAAAAAGGAAGTAGGTTTGAGATACAAAATATAAATGGTGTCAAGTTCAACTTTAGATGGAGTGCAAGAGCAAACAAGCTGGGGAAGGCCCACAGAAAACATTTCGGTTCCCATAAAATATGATCACGCTTCTCCTCTTTAGAGACATGTACATGTGTTGGAGAGCATTGTTGGTGGTGGCTCTCGAGCTTGGGTATGCAACCATTGCAATGTGACATTTAATTCCTTATATACCTGATTGAAAAGTTATTTAACTAGGTTATCAAGAATCGGGATCACAAAGTGTGTGAATATTGAAAAACCACAAAATTTTGTATATTTGGGAGAATAAGAGGAAACTGACTTGCAAGTTGCAAGAGCTCGATCTAAGACAGTTCCTTTGAAAAGGAGGCCTTTAGTTAAACCACTCACACCTTCAAACCATCCTTTCATTCTAATACGAACTTAGCCACTTGAAGTTGAAACTCAAACTCTCTCGTAGGAAGAGGCCACCTCACAAAAGAGGCCAAAAGGTCCATTGGAACAAACATTCAACATTGAGAAGAGAGATATTGTTGACGAGTTGGTTGCTCGATGCATTTATGCATGTGGGCTGCCCTTCAATGTGTTGAGGTCACCATATTGGCAACAAATGATGAAAAATATTAATGAAACAATACAACCGTATAAAGGCCTTAGTTATGAAAAGTTCGCACATCACTCTTGGAAAAAGAAGTGGAGCATATACAAACTTATTTGCAACCAATTAGAGATTCTTAGAAGGATTCAGTGGATGGAATAACGCTCAAAACAAACCCTCAATCAACATTGTTGCAGTGTGTCCAAAAGGGGCAATGTTTGTAAAGACTATTGATTGTGAACGTCATGTGAAAGTTGCTCAGTTTACTGCTAACATTTTGACCGAGGCTATTGAATCAGTGGGCCCCCAAAATATTTTTCAAGTCATAATGCAAAACACAAAATAATTATAGAAAAAGGAAAGGGAGAAATTATATTAATGTCCACAAATGACCAAAAGTAGGTCAATGGGACTCAAGGATAAGGATACAACAGTTAGTAATACAAAGTTCTAGGAAGAATCCTAGAAGCGAACAAAAGAAATAAAGTACAACAAAAAAATTCATCTGCATGCCACTAACACAAATGATAAAGAAACTGATACAATTAATTATGAAGGGTGAACAAGAGTCTCAAAAGCATATGCCAAGGAAGACTGGAGGCAACAAGATTGATTGTAGAGGTGAAATACAAACACATATTTTGGACGCCTTGTGCAATACACTCCCTTAATCTGATGTTGAAAAAAATTGAAAAAATTGTTGGCATATTCCATTGTTTGTCTTTCTATCTACTTACGTGGTGGTCTCTTGACCTTCCACCTCCACACCTGTCTGTTTGGATTCCACTCCTTCCAACGCATGCATATATGCATCTGTAAGCTTTGAGTAAATTCATCTAATGCAATTCATTTTCTCTGATTATTATAGACATCGGTATCAGAGCTGTTGTAGACATTTCTCATACCTGCAATTAGCCTTTTTGTAAAGAAGCGACCTGAGCACATGAGGACCTGCATGGAAGATTTTTGGTGTTTCTTCTCTGACAACTCTTCCTTTTGTTTGGCGGCCTGTGCAGATGCTGTTTGACGTGATCTGCGTGGAAATTTGGAGCTTGATGACTTGGCAGACCTATCTTGTTTCTTATTGTGCGTAAGAACACTTGGCAGCGACCTGCAACCTGCTCAACCTAGTGGCCTACCTATGTGTCAGACTTACGTGGCAACGTGTAGGAACAAATTCTTATTTGGCTTAGCAAACAGGTTCGACATGGCATATCTATTAAGATATTATACCTTGGAACTTGCTTTGTGGTAATGGAATGGCTCCGTGTTCGTTTGCTTAGAAAAGAAGAGACTGCATAGTTAGGGATGCCCACAAACAACTCTGTGGATTATAGATTGTTTTTATTATATTTTTGGAGGGTGTATTGTTTATTTTTACGCATATAGTTACACGGAATGGAACGCAGTAGGGAAAACTCTGACAATGTGCGATAGTTATTGACTGGTTGCTTGCAAACATTGCTAACATGACAAATTAGTTGCGTGGGATTGTGCAATTCATTCCTTTTGGCGACCAACACTTGCAGAGACTTGCTGTATGAAATCCTTTTGGCGTTGCATTTTTACTATTGGCGTAGAAATTAGAGCTGATGTTTTCCTATTTTTCCAAAGACTATGTGGAAGCGTGATCCCTGTTGGAGGTAGTCGTGGTAGAAACCAAGAAGAAAGACATCTTCACACAGAGAATTGTGCTGCTAAAACAACCAAAAACCTGTAGAACGTGAGCAACCAGTCAATAAGGTAAAGCCTATGATCCCGTGTAGTAATCTGAGTGCATGTCAATCGTGCTCGGAGATGTTAGCAGCATTACGAAGAAACCATGGAGACGTGCAACCTTTGAGAGACCGAAATCAAGCCCCGAGAGTGTGCAAATTTCTACTTTGCATTGCTTGAAAGTCTCCACAATATCGACAACTTGCAATTCAAGGACATAGTGTGTCAATGATTGCTTGACTGGTTCCCGATCGAAATGTAGTGCCCGGGAAGAGAAGATTTGTTGCAAGCTCGAGGAAGGCTACGATGCAGATGACGAACGTGAGATAGAATGCCCCCATAAGCGTCCGCGTCTCACTGCACAAGCATATTGAGCTCACTTTCATTCTCTTCTTCATTTGTAAGAAATTGAACTTTTGAATAAAATAATAAAATTTTATTTTTGGCATCATGTCTACCCCCAAATTGTTGTTATCCAATGCTCGATTGCTCGAGAGGACCAAACTATGCCACCGGAAAACGAAGATGTGCACGATTCTCAAGTTCAAAGAGCTATGGGAAATCGTCAGTGGCACGGTGATGCGTCCAACCAATGTTAATGAAAGGATGAAGTATGACAAAGCTGATGCAAAATCCTTGATGTTGATCACTCTCAACATTTCCGACGAGGTTCAACCACACGTACGAGATGTGACGACATCAAAGGCGGCCTGAGATACTCTCTCCACCATCCACGAGGAAAAGAACCATATGAAGATCCTCCATCTCCAGACCAAGCTTCATACACTCAGTATGAAAGATGGCAAGAAAGTAGAGGAATTCTTACATCGTGTGGCAAAACTACGAGCAGAGATGTTAGCACTCGCGAGAAGGTGAAGGACAAACTACTGATCCCGATCACTTTGAGAGCTCTTCTTCCCAGCTTGGTCATTTAAAGAACTGGTGAATATGCTCTAGCAAGAAGAAGCCATCTAGATAGTGCACGAGGAATTTGAAGTCAAGGCACTGATCTCTAGGCAGCGAAAAAAGAGTCACAAGTGAAAGGGATAACAAGAGAAACATTCCCGAAGCGGCGGGGCCAGAAGAAGAAAACAAATCACTCGGTGTCACATTTGCACGACAAATACACATGATACCATTAACTGTTGGTATAATGGTGGAATTAAGGCAATTTTGGCAACGAGAGCACATTTAGTCGTAGTGATTCACAAAAATCTAGACGTTGTCCTCGCCACAGAATAAGAAAGAACACGTCGCGACTCAACAAAATGATGACTCGTAGTACTAGAATCGAAAGAAGACGACGACGATGTTTTAGGGTTACTTTTGTAAAAACAATGTAATAAGGGGGAATGTTGGCATATTCCATTGTTTGTCTTTCTATCTCCTTACATGGGTGGTCTCTTGACTTTCCACCTCCACACTGTCCGTTTGGGTTCCACTCCTTCCAACGCATTTATATATACATCTGTAAGCTTTGAGTAAAATCATCCATGCAATTCATTTTCTTTGATTATTACAGGACAAAAATCTCATGGATAATACAAAATACAAAGGCAAATGAAATTTAGAACAAGGAGATTGATTGTAGAGAGGAGAGACAAACATATATTTTGGACGCCTTGTGTAGTACATTCCCTTAGTTTGATGTTGTAAAGGATTGAAAAAATCCCAATTTGATGTTGCAAAAGATTGGAAAAATTCCATAGATAGAGCATATATATATGAAGTCAAATGAAATTTAGACGTTTTTCACAAATCATCACATGCCCCTGACCCTTTTTAAGAGATTCTAGAGGTTGGAGTTGTTGATGGTAAGGGAACAATTTATTAGTTTCTAATATCTATGTTTTAATTTCTTTCTATAAATTGAATATCTTTAAAATTTGTACTTTATCAAACTGTTTTAATTTATTTTTATAGATTGATGAGATGAGATTTGCCTCACATGTTTGTCTTAAGATGACTTGTGAAGGTAAAACAAACCTTAAGCAGTATGGCGATCAACAAGTTTTGGACAATGTGAAGGCAATGAAACACAAAACAAGCCTATAAAGTAAAATCATTGATCCTTTATCATTGGTGGGCCAAGGTAGAGCATTTGCTTAGTTTTATAGAGCTTATTCTATCCATGATCAAATATGCAAACACAAATAATGTTTGCATAGGAGAAATTTATGATGGCATAAACCCTATGCTTGAAAAAATTAGAGACATCATACAAAAAAAAGAGAAAGATCTTGAAGAAAACTTCTACAATGAAGTTAAGAGTGTGGTCACGCAGAGGTGGAATAAAATGACCACCCCATTGTATCTTCTTGCCTAATAACTAAACATCATATGATGACCAAGAAGTTGCAAATGGAACTAGAGCAACATTCCATAGGTTTTTTCTGATCCATCTATAACAATTGTTGTCCACAATGAAGTGGGGATGCTTGTATCTTGAGAGATAGCATCGGAGAAATTAAGACACTTTGTGACAAGTTCACCTTGACTTTAGTCAATTGGTGGTATGTACATGGCCATGATGCCAAGTACCTACGATCTATTGCCATTAAAATTCTCTCATAGGTATAAAATTATATCAATTATTTTGTTTATCCATTAAAATTTAAGTTAGCATATTTTTGTACATTATTACTAATTTGATATTTCTAGCAACCTTTATTATTTACAGTTTAGACACCCTAAAAATACCCATTACACATTATAACCTCCGAAAATGCCCATATCCTCCCATAATTGTTGCACAACATTCACAAATAATATTTGGTTCATTATTCACCCATATCCCACTTCTAGAATTAATTTAATTAATTCTATTACACTCACTATACACTATACACCTCTTTGGCTAATTTAATTAGCTATTTAAATAAATAAAAATCAATTATCTACTCACCTTCCACTCATCTCCACTTCACTAGCCAACTCACTCAAGTTGACTAGTCACCCCACTCAAGTTCTAGAATCCTAAAAACATGGAAGCAAATATGCACGTACACTTTGGAATAATTCAAGAGCCAACTAATTTGAAATAAAGCCTCTTTATTTCTCATTCAAAGGGCCAACTGCACAGAATAAATCAACCATGCTAAATAAGGAAAATGAAATCAATAGCCTACAACTCAGTCAATTCCACCTTCCTCAATCCATGGCTTCTTCTGCATCTATAAATAAGAAGCTCCATTCCTCTCAAATCATCATTGGAAGCTTGAGGAATTTGTATTGTTACTTTGCCAAATTGCCATTGGAAATCACTCTTGCATATTGTTATGCTGTCCATTTGATCACCCAATCATTCAACCACTCAATCAATCAATCTCCATTGCTCGTAACTTGGCTCTCTTCCATTTGGAATATCTTGGAGCAGCCACAAATCAAAGAAATCAACTTCATTCAGGATCCAACAAGAGTGTCACTTGACCCCACTCTTCAGCTGGTCCAATCTGAGGTGACAAGGAATTTGCTCGGAAAGGTTGCATTTCATTTATTTGTTTTTTTGTTTTGCATTTTTACTTGTTCACAACAGGTGGCTAGTAATTCTTCAGCAGAGTGCAATTGGAGTATATATACTTTCATCTACTTAGCTTAATGAAAAAGTTGGCATCCAAGAAGGCTGAAAATTTGGTAGTTGTATCCTCCAATTTATGCATTCTATCACACAAGACTGAAGATTATACTAAAGGTTCTAACAATTCATCCAGACATTACTGACTTTGATGCTTCTGCTGCTACTTTTACCCAACTTTCACTACTTGGTATCGATTATGACAGTCCAAGGAGTTCTTTACAAGGGGTGGAGAGTGTTGTTAGTGGCATTCATGGAGCTGATCTTGAGGAAAATATATGATACATTCTAGAATCTAGATTATAATCATATACATCTGAAATTTTAAGCATGTGGAATGTTTTGAATTTTAGTTAATACAAAATATTTTAAGTGTTTTATCTTTTATGGACTAAAAATGACTATTATTCATATATATATAGATATTTATATTTTATATAATATATTGTGTGTTTTGTGCCCAAGGATTTATGAAAATTGGCGTTTCTGTGTTTCAGACCCATACCCATTTCCATTTCCTGGCAACCTAGGGTAAAGGTTGTTTTTTGAGTCATGACAAAGCAAGACACCGTTTGTCTTATAAAACCCCCTTGTGGAAGCCCAAAAGGGAATTTCTCTTCATTTACCTTATATAGTGTATAAAATTTGTACCCTTGGGTTTCGACCTTGTGACCTATGCTCGGGAGGAAACCCAGCCTTACCGATATACCTACACACGGAGTGCTTAGTCACGACAAAGCAAGGCTCCGGTTTGTCTTATAAAGCCCCCCTTGTGGAAGCCCAAAAGGGAATTTTCTCCATTTACCTTATATATTGTCTAAAATTTGTACCATTGGGTTTCAACCTTGTGATCTATGCTCGGGAGGAAACCCAGACTTACCGATCTACCTACACATGGAGTTCAAGAATATTTGAACAGAAATATTCTTGGAGAATGTATGGAACAAAAATACAAGAAAACTTGCATCCACAAGGAAGACATTTAATGCGAAGAAATCTGCTCAGGGTGGAAAACTCGAGAAGGAAATACATGTAACTGTTTTTTTCTTTTCACAGTAAACTTAAAGACAAAAATCAACAGATTTGGGTTCACCTTGGAGTAATTACACTATGATTATTTATAGGAAATGCCACAGTAATCTTCTCTATTTCTTAATACTATCCTTTGCTTTCAAAAACAGCCTTGGAGGATGATTTGAGATAAATTTCTCTTCAGCTCCATGATCTGTTAACAGAAGATAAACCATTAATGTTAGTTACATAAACCTTTTGTCCTCACTTGCCATTATAGTACCGATGTGGCATACCAACTGGTGCCTTCAGTTTATTCTGGTTTCTTGGCTCAAGAGTAAACATCACCTGGCCAAAATGAAATGATGGATTTAGTCAATTTTAGACCTCGGATTCATTTTCACTTGATTTTTGATGAGTTGCGTCCACCCCATACTGAACCATGCATAATCATCTCCTCTTAAAAAATCTTCAGATTTTCCACCTATCTCTTCATCTTTGGAGCAGGGTTACAGAGTCGATGCCCCTTGGCGCTGTAAGGGGCTTCTGCTGCTCGAGTCTGTGAAGGGAAGAAGGGAAAAGAAGGATGTTTTGGTTGGGGCTGATACATGTAAAAGAGGCTTCTGTGTTTGGCTGTCACCTGGACCAATTCTGCTCCATCCCCATTGGACACCCTCTTTTCCGCATTATTCATCCCCAGATCATGGTGAATTTCATGCTTACGCATGTCAGAAACAGTTGTCTTGTTTGAATCTTACATAGTCCTTTGGTTTCGGAGTCAACCTTTTTATAACTATTATGTCTGACTAGATTGCCTCTGTTATTCAATATGTTGTACAAGAGTTCTTCCTGTCTTCCTGTACCAGTCCCATTTAGTATCATTTAGTAGATACTACATCTAAATGTGTTGAGATTCTAATTTCCATTTCTTGCAATTTAAAAAGGGCATTGTTCTCACTTATAGTTTGCAATTGATGAAGCTACTTATTTTGTTTTATACCACTTGTACTATCACATTATGAAATGTTATTTTCATGGATGTTATTGTATCACAAAGATTGAAAGTGAGTGGGATTTAATTCTTTCTATGTGCTGGGAGAATTTATTGATAACCTCGGGCGTTTTATAATTTTATTGAAGTTGGATAGATTAAGAAATCTGATTGTTCAGAATACCAAGGCAAGGAAATAGTCAAATTCAAGTTTTTAATTTCATGCTTATGCATGTCAGAAATAATTATCTTATTTGAATCTTACATAGTCTTTTGTTTTCTGGAGTCAATATTTGTATAACTATTATTATGTCTTATTGGATTGCCTCTGTTATTCAATATGTTGTACAAGAGTTCTTCCTGTCTTCCTGTACTAGTCCCATTCAGTTTCATTTAGTAGATACTAATCTAAATGTGTTGAGATTCTAATTTCCATTTCTTGCAATTTAAAAAGGGTATTGTTCTCACTGATAGTTTGCAATTGATGAAGGTATTTATTTTGTTTTATCCCATTTGTAGCATCACACTCCATGAAGTGTTGTTTTTGTGGATGTTATTCTATCACAAAGATTGAAAGTGAGTGGGATTTAATTCGTTCTATGTGCTGGGAGAATTTATTGATAACCTCGAGGTTTTTATTGGAGTTGGATAGATTAAGAGATCTGATTGTTCAGAATACCAAGGCAAGGAAATAGTCAAATTCAGGTTTTCTTCATATCAAGCATAGGTCAAGGTTTCGTTTTGAGTTTT
The DNA here is from genome assembly GCA_018340775.1 of Taxus wallichiana var. yunnanensis. Taxonomy (NCBI): domain Eukaryota; kingdom Viridiplantae; phylum Streptophyta; class Pinopsida; order Cupressales; family Taxaceae; genus Taxus; species Taxus wallichiana. Next base: position 993,839,497 of record CM031242.1, read on the forward strand.
TAATCAATCTCAATTTAGTATCTGGTAAGACGTTGGATCATGATATTTCTGGTTAAGGTGGGTCCTAGGTAGGGGTCCCATGTAGGGGTTTAGTATAGATCTTCCTCATTCAGGTAATTTCTTCGCTCCAAAGTTAATTGAAATTTCGTAAAAGCTTATTTAGTTGTGAGGTATATAGTTTATCATTGATCGAGTTTTGGTTTGGTTTTACTCCTTGAGTTTCTATTTGAAGTGGCACTATATAAGTTGGAGAAAGATGAATAAGTATCCAGAACCAATATTTGTGTTTTAATATTTCTAAATGCATGTAGAATAGTAAGCTCTAATTCTTTCCACTTTCTCAGTTGTAAAGACTTTGGTCTGAACTATCAGTTGCTTGCTCAATGCCCAAACGAGCCAAATCAACCCACACTCATCTGACCTGGTCAAACACAAAATCTCAGCCAAAACTTAGATTAGCTTGGCGAGTCATTCAAACCCTGCAAATACTCAACGAGTCTTCAAAAGCTTACAAGTTCGAGGGCAAGTTACTTAGCAAACTTGTGTATAAAATGAAAATAAAAAGAAAACACTAATGTATTCATCTACCAAGGCTAATTCATTTCATGTTTGTAAATTATATCCCATATGCTTGTGTTTGTTGTCTCCATCATATATGTATGTAGATATGGGAAAAGTTTTGAGTTATTTTCCATGTTACTAGCATATTGGGGGTTCAGAAAATTTGGACCATTTTTGGGTTCGGTCATTTTGCCAATAGGATAGGTTGGAGTCAAGAAGGGCAGAAAATTTTGTATATGTTCATACAAGTCTTCCTTTTCTATCCTATTCAAAGGAAGACTCTAAAGAGGGGAATTCAACGTTGTGGGATGAGAACCCTAAAGATAGACCTAGATGATTATACCTTACAGATGGCTAATTTATCAAGATTTCAAAGCTCATTGAAGAAGTTTTTATGGATGATGGTGAGTCAAATAGAGGAGGCACTTCGATTTTTTTTTTAGGTGTTTGTATCAAGTTTTGCTTCTATAGTGCTTCTTATCACGATTTTGGGTCCATCTTATATGTTGTACATTGTGGAGACCATGGTTACCAAATATAGTGAGTTTGAAGGATATCATCGTATTAGCCTCCATTTAAATTCCTTAATGGCATGCTACATGATTTCTTTAGTCTTTGCCCTGTAAAGAGTTCCACATGGTCAAAGAAATTGGCTTCATGTGGCATGACAACAATGATTTTGTTTGAATGCCTATTTGTAATCCTAAACGGATCCGTGGACTGATCACTGTATTATAGCATGCTCACCTTGGGAGCCTCTTTCTTGTATTTTGTACACTTAGGAAAGTGCTCTGGTGGCCCTCCTTGGTTGGAGCGAATCTCCATCAACAATTGATATGCACAAACAGGATGAACATATGGGTTTCTTTTAAAATAAATAACGTAATACTTGTTCTAATAACAATGTCAGAAGTGATTGTATTTGTTGCTGTTTGTAGTATGGTATTTCAAGAACATCAAGTATTCTATAGACTTGTTGTGCATTTGACAAGAGCTTCAAGAGTAACAAGGAAGCTTATGACAGGCAGGATGGCCAAACTAGAAAAATTGTCGGCAATCTTATGGTATTTATGCTATATTTTTGGTCATTGTAGCATAAGTATTGGTAAATATATTCTAATACTTAAATTTTGCATTATATATTTCACATAGTTACCCGAGTCTTGGGGACGGAGGTACAGAGGGACGGGGTTTCGAGGACGGCAAAATTTTTCCCAAATTTTGGGGACGACTTTTAAAATAATACATAAATTTAATATTTCAATATTTTAACTTTTTTCAATGACATTTAGGGATTTAAACTGTATTTAATGTATTTTAGGTACTTTCAAGATTATAATTTGATGTTCTGGGTAAAAATAACATCTTTTTAAAAGTAAAAACATTAGAAAACTGTTGAAAGATTTTTTAAAAATTGGGGATGTCCCTCCAAGTCCCCAAGTCCCCATAACGTTGGAGACGTCACCAAAATCTAGGGGATGCATCCCCGCGTAACACTGATATTTCATTATTGGCAGGGAAGGTGGAAAGTTGGATTCATCAACATTTTCCAGCTTCCTACCTTCTTGTGCGATCCTTGGAGATTCGGTACAGGGCCTAATGATATTTCAGAAAATGGATCCTTGTCAGGTGTGACAGTAAGTGCCATGATGAAAGCTTGCGGGTTGTGGCGAGATATATATGGTACAGAATCTGTGGTGCATACCTTAAGGTGACGCGGTTTCATGGGCATGCATATATCATGGGTGTCTGGGGAATGTTTCATTCTCAGCGTGCAGAGTTTCAATTCCTTTTTAAAGTTTTAACCATGTTATAAGGGTGGGGGACCCCTATTAACAAATATATATATATATATATATATATATATATATATATATATATATATATATATATTGGCTGGGAAAGTTTTTCACATCTCAAAACATTTGTTTTCCGGCATGTATTGGATTGGGTTATGCTATATATATATATTGGCTGGGAAAGTTTTTCACATCTCAAAACATTTGTTTTCCGGCATGTATTGGATTGGGTTATGCTCTTGCCAATGGCCATACACACAAATATTTATTACATATACATGTCCAAGACAACAACCAATCTACACTCTTGACAATGATCTGTGATTGACATTTACTTTTGTATTAGTAGAAAGTTGCAATCCATATATCTGTCCAGAATTGAAAGGGCTAAACGTCTGCCTAAGGTGTACAAATGAGCTTTAAATATGAATCAAGTATTTTCATGCGTCAACTGTGTCAACTAATTGGCAGGTGTCCATATATAGACACATTCACTTCAGAGGAAAGATGTAAATATTTCGAAGGATATAAATTATGCATGTACCAAAATTAAAATGCACAGAGCTTTTATGGCATTCTTGTGTTGTTCCCAGCCTCATATCCATGCAATTACTCCTTGAGAAAAATAAAATGTCATATAGATCTAATGAAAAGTTATGGAATAGGGATATACAATTAATTTATTCTCTCAGCAATTCTTGATTAAGAGAAAAAATGTATGCAAGTTTACTACATTGACATATTTGCCATCATTCAAGGTTGGATTTAGGACATTTCTTGCTTGTTAAAATAATGCTGATTGATACCAGTTATGCTTCATATGTTTCCTTTTAATTTGTCACTGCATCCTCCAGGTTTCTTATAAAGACATCTCTTTGACAATTCTTTTTCAGGCAGCAGATAAAGAGGAGCCAGCATCTGGTCACATATGTTCAGAGGGTGATTTGTTTCTGAATGGTTCCCAGGCTGTGCAACAATATCCGGAAAAGGTGTTCAAAGCACACGAGTTCTATCCAACATGGACAATGGAAACAGCTAGCACTGCTTTAAGGGAAGTAGTTCAATTATGTTCTGGTTGGAAGAGTGTCGGGAGGCCATCTGATTTAGGTATTATACATTAAATTATGGCAGCATTTATAGAAAGCTTCAATGTGCTGGCTTGTGTTGTAACCTATTATACATACCCTTTTTCTTATCCATGAAGCAAATTTAAAACATATAATCACAGTTTTTTCTTTTCGTATTTTTATTTGAAAATAGTTTGTAAGGTATTTATATGACGGTGTAAAAATTGTCTGTTCCATAATGGGTGTGAATAATATATGTAATACCTAAAGCGTTGTACTAATGAGTGTGAATAATATATTGGCAGTGTTGTACTAATTTTTCTCCTTGCTTGTCCAATGTAGTTTTTATGAGAACCTTGTCCATTTTCCAAAAATATTATAATCTGTGAGTTATCATTTGTAATGCTAGAAAGCAAATAATAAGTGTGATAAAATTTATGACTCGTGGATTTCATGTTAAGTACTTCGAGAAAAAGAAAAGAAATGCATTCCTGTTTGTTTGATGGTAAAGCAAACATTCACGAATCTCATGTTTTAGCTGTATCAAATCAGGGAACCTCAAACACTAATTTACTCACTGAATTTCATTCACATTTTCTTATGCTTTTATGACATAAGCCTAGCAGGGGAAAGCACTGCTAGCTTTCCATGATTTAGCTGCTTTAAATCAGGGAACTTCAAACAATAATGTACTAGTTGAATCTTACTCACACTTTCTAGTGCTATTATGAAATAAATTTCGTAGGGAAAGCAATAAGTTGACCTTTGATTTTGGTGGCAATTCTTGCCTTTTGGGTTTTTTTATTTGAGGAGTTTTAACCAAAATAGTGGAATAGATCTGGTGTATTTTAATACTTATGTACATTCTTAAAAAGTGCCATGTACCATGCTTGCATTTATGCAAATGATTCAACGATAGGTAAGATACCTCTCATTGTTGAAGATTTCTGTTACGATAGTTCTATTTTTCCATGCACAATAGTCACTGTACTTGAACTGAATGTGGGCTTGCAAAGGGAATTGACTCAAATCTCTACAAGACTCAATGAAACTCACTAAGGGACTCAACAAATAAAAACTATACAAGTATGCAATTCTCTTTAATAGAGTTTATTGTTGAGTCCTATCTAGTTTGCCCCAAGATTGGGGCAACAAGCCAAAATGCATCACCTTCCACAAAGATTCAGTCCTTGTTGCAAGTCTTAAGTGATTTTGAGCTGAATTTTGTATGACATTTATATTAAATCCGCATGATTAGTATTGGTAAAATGTAGCTTAATCACTATGACTTGTCAAGGGTTAATAATTCTCCATCATGACTTCATGATAGGTGTTATTCGCATCCACTTTACAATCACGACTACTGTTTTTTTGGTTCCAATGAGCCCCACTTTATCCTCCCTGATATCATAATTGTGGCATGGATTATGGTTTCTAGTGGTGTTCTCTTTGATGAGGTACCACAAGAGATTAGGTCTAGGATTGAAGGCTACGTGCCACAAGGTTTGATTGGCTAAATGGTTTTTCTTTTCTCTCAACTCGATTATTGGATGCCTCCAATATATCCTCTAGCAAAAATGATTGTTTTTTCACTCCTCAATTATAGGATGTCTCTAATTGGCTCTATCAAACTTATGTTGTAGAACATCATACTTAGGTCTAACCAAGGAGCCATCAAATACATTGCAAATGTCATCAAATTTAAGATGTGTTTTGATTGTCTTGCAAGTAACATAGTTATTTCCATGTAGGAGTTGTGAATATGACAGAAAGAACTTTGGAGCATTTGTTGCAATGTGTATAGAATATGGAAGATGGATAGTTCCTTATCACTCTAAAAAAGTCACCCGTTCTATATACTATCTGGGTGATATACTAAATTTCTCTATACACGCACCCTTTCGATATATCAACCAAAGTGTGTGGAAGAAGCTCATCCTTTTGATATATGTTGATGTACGTGAGAAAGACATTGATGCATGTGAGAGTAGAATGTTATGTGGTACGTAGACAATACATGAAAGGGATCTGTCCAATCAATGACACCTGCTTAATGACCGAAACCATCTATCAAAATTTACGTCCAGTGATCATGGCAAATGGGAACTAGAGGGATGTGTAAATGAGTGTAAGTGTCCTTACTTTTCCCGACAATTTATAGGGACGATGCCTAGATGTCATTGTTGCAACTATATTAGGCGTTGGATGCGGTAGACTTAAACATGATGAATTTAACCGTAAGTGTGGTCAAGAGGCAACGCTAATACCGAATGTTGTTGAGATCAAAGGATCTCGTGATTGTGATTTGGATTTTTTTGTAGTTTACAATCTTTGCTTAGCAATTTCGTAGTTTTACAATACTCGAAGCCGGTATGGAAACCTATAAATTAGTACAATGCGATATATGAAGTACAGGAGAAAAAAATCCCCCTTGTAGAAAGAATGAAAATTTTGTAATTTTTATTTTGTTTTCTGCTCTGTCCTTTTACAATCACCTTCCTTTTGTTTGATGATTTTTTTTTTTGAAAAAAATTCACTTTTTTACTCTACTTGGGTTTCTCCTCTAGTTTTTGTTGGTTATAATTAAGAATATTATAATTTTGATGGCTTTGCTTCTTTTTATTTTTATTTGTCTAAAAAATCTCATCAAAAAAGAAGAAAAAATGTAAATTTTTTACTTTTTAGGAGGGGTGGTTGAGGGTGACCCCAAGACCACCCTACTATAATGTTTTCACAAATTAGTTTACCAGCTCTCTTATGGAGCGAATCAATTACATAGATAGACCAAGTACTATAAGAATTTTAATCGTATGTGAAGTGTACGATGGGAATGTCGAAGGGGATGGAGTGAGGAATGGAAAAATGAGGAAGTGAAATAGAGGGAAAGGATGAGGGGTGATCAAGAAGGGGTTCGATGGAAGGAGAGGACATTGAGTCCCAATGTATTGTCTGAATCTTATAGGTATTATTTACGGCGGCGCAATATGTGTATGAAGAGAACAAACTAAGAAACAGGGGAAATTCGAAAGGGCTCTATTATCCATTTTTACTCCCGGCAAAAATGGATAAGTTGGAGAAATTGGACTTGAGAAGTTGACATGACTTCACCGGAGAATGGAGTTTGAGGTAAATTTCCATGTTTTGGAGCATTTATAGTTGATTTGGGGGACTTAAGATTAATTTAGATACATTTCCCTACTTCGAGCTCAACACTTAGCCTTTTTGGGTGTAAATTGGATAAAAGGATAAAAATGGGATTTTGGGGCATTTTACTCTGTTTTCTAACTCCCCAACTCTTTACTTGGCTCAAGGAGTAAGTAAAAATTGCAAAAAGTTGAAAAAATTGGAAAAAATGCCTATTTTTAGTGCAATGTGGGTCTTTGGGGAATAGAGGGTACAAAGGTCACGGGGTCTTGAGTTCCCGGGTGATCGCTTTTGCAGCAATTCATTGGAAGGGAGTTAGATTCCTTGTAATGTGGGGGCAAAGGCGATTCTGGTATGAGGAGCCCGCGAGGAACAAGTTCCCCATGGGGTTGGGTTCTTCGTAGGGGCCAATGGCCCACATTTCATTGGAGTCGGGGTATGGACGGTTGGTGTGGGCCGAAGGGCGATTCTGAGCACGAGGCGCGCAGGAACAAGTTCATCATGGGGACATTAAGCTTCGGCGAAGGTCGTAAAGGAGCATGGGTCGAGAGAGTTGTGGGCGGATAAGAATTTGTGGGCTCGAGAGGGAACGGGGCCGTGGGGATCCAAGTTCCCATGGAGGCTTGGGAGTTGCAACACGAAGGTGGGGGGTTGGGGATAGTTCGGAAACTTGCCAAGGAGCGACATGCGGGTGGAGAGTTAGGTGCCGGGCATAAGGGAGTGCGGGGAACAAGTTCCCCATAAGGCATATACATCCGCAATCAAAGGAAATGGGGCCCAATGGATATAGACATGGGAGATGGCGAGTTTGGCAACCCCAAAGGCCCACTTCGTCTAGCCCAAGTTCCCCGCAACCTTATTAAACCCGCAATGCAAATGAAAAAAGGTAAAAAGAGAAACAAGAGTATTGCAGATCAGGTTTAAAAACGGAACACATGCCAAATTATTTGCAAATATGCTCCACGACCCCCTAGAACCCACAACACCATAACTTCGTCCATACTTCTCCAAATTTAATAAAATTTATGTCATTGGATTCGTAATTTAAAGCCCTATCCTCTGAAATCAATAAAATATTGGAGTTGGTGGGGGTTGGTGAAGAAAATAAGGAAAACGTCCTGTGGTCAACTACACACTTCTAGGTTGGACAAAATGGATTAAATGAAGACATTGACGCATTTTTCTTCCTCCACAAGCAAGAGTACATTTGGGGATGAGTTTTTAGAGGTGCCCATACTCTTTTAAGATCATTTAATGAAACTTGTTGGTGGTTGGGAGTAGGAATCCAAGTTTCTCTTCTTTCTCTCTTCTCCACTTTCTTTTATATATTGTAACCACTTCTCATTTTGAGGACATGTTTTGGGCATGGGGAAACTTTGCGAATTTGTTTTCTCAAATTCTTTGAGCAACAAACTTGTTAGAATGTGTTGTATATTTTGTATACTGTATACCCAGGAGTACTGTACACCTCTTCCATGAGCGTTAGCGGGGTTCGAAATCCCTATTTTTTCTGGAGTATAGATATGCTATTTTTATCTATACGTATATATGGGTGGTGTCATAATCCATGAATTATGGGGAACCATTATGGGTGTTTATTAGCCCATGGTTTTGGTACCCATTGTATTGTAAAACCGCTTTGACGGTTTCTTATTGTTTTGCTTACAAATAGCTGGAGATGCAGTAGGGTAAAACAAAACTTGGAAGTACATTATTGTATTGTAAACGGTTAAGTTAATGCAATAAGAGAGACGTTATTGTGTCTTTGGGTTTTTCCCGAAAGGGTTTCCCATGTTAAATCTTGTGTTTTGTCATTTGTTTTCTTTGATTATCTTGAATATTTTGTTCAATATAGCTTCTTGTTTATTAGTTTATCGGATTGATTCTCTTCATTTGGTATCAGAGCTAGGTTTTAGCTTTTATGTAAAGAGTTAAGGTTTCTAAAACCCGTGATAAACTTTTTTGAGTGGGAGCTTTGCGGTGAATTTTTCAAGTAGAAGAAAATGACGGGAAGCACAAGGATCGAAATTGAAAAATTTAATGGCCAACATTTTGAGTTATGGAAGGTCAAGATGGAAGATCTTGTGGATAGAGATCAGAGGATTGTTGTGTGCGGAGTCATGCCTATAGGTATAAAGGTAGATGACTAGGAAAAGATGGATAGGAAGGCAAAGAGTTCAATCAGATTATGTCTGTCAGATTCAGTTTTGCTTTGAATGTGTCAAATGAGAAATCCGCTTAGGTGTTATGGGAGAAGTTGGGGACTTTGTATCAGACAAAGTCTCTAGTGAATAAACTGTTTCTCTGAAAGAAGCTATATTCATTGAGAATGAATGATGGACTGTATTGCAGAACATCTGAACGTCTTTAATACTGTGGTAAGTCAGTTGATTTCTGTTGATATTAAAATGGAAGAAGAGGATAAGTGTATTACTCTTTTGTGTTCTTTACCCGAGTCTTGGGATAATCTAGTTATGGCTATTACTAGTACTACGACAAAATTATTAGTTGAGGATGTAGTTGCGGCCTTACTATCAGAAGAAATGAGGCGGAAATCCATTGAGGATTATCAATCCAAGGATGCCTTATATGTAAGAGGTCGTACCCAAGAGAAAAGCAAGAAGAGGCAAGGATAGTCAAAGTCCAGAAGTAAATCGAAGACTACAAAAAAAGATAAGAGGAAATGTTGGAACTGTGGTAAAACGAGGCATTTCAAGAAAGACTATAGATCTAAGAAGGTAGAAAAGGGTAAGTCCTTTGACGATGGTGGATTTTCGATACAAAACCCTCTAATGAAGACTCGAGAGATTTGTTTTTGGCGGCTTCCAGCTTGCATGCATGTGACAGTGCATGGTTGATTGACTCGGGTGCCTCCTTTCATATGACACCACATAAGGAGTGGTTTTGTGAATATGAAAAGTGTAATGGAGGTGATGTATATCTGGGAGACAACTCAACCTGCAAGATCATTGGTCGCGGGAGAATCAAGATGAGGTTTAAAGATGGAAGGATTAAAACCCTCCTAGGTGTTCTACACATTCCAGGTTTGACCAGAAACCTAATATCTGTAAGTAAGATGAATGATGTAGGTGTTTAGGTAGCATTTAGTAAAGACAATTGCAAGATGGTTTGGGGTGCAATGGTATTGACAAGAGGCATCCGTACTGGAACACTGTTTAAGTTTGAGGCAAGCATTGTTAGTGATGAGTACAATAGCTCTATGGTTCTAGAGGAAAAGAAAGGTTCAGATCTAACTCCTACATCTGTTGCAATAAAGACGATGTTATGACATCAAAGGATGGGACACATTGGAGAGAAAGGACTTCATACTTTAAAAGTAAAAGGTATGGTTGAAGGAATTTCTTAGTGTCCTTTAGATTTTGATTTTTGTGAGCATTGTGTGTTTGGAAAGCAAACTAGAGTAAAGTTTCCTACGAATGCTACAAGATCGAAGGAATTCTACATTTGATACATAATGATGTTTTTGGACCTATAAAAGTTCCATCATTAGGAAAAGCCATGTTCTATGTTAGTTTCATAGATGATTTCTCAAGAAAGTTAGCACACCAAACAGCAATGACAATATATCGATCTAAGCATACATGCAAATAAAAACGAATATTCTACCATAAGAAATATACAAACCAAGAGACATAAATCAACACCATTTTTAACGTGGGTCACGTAGTGTGGGCTAGGTCCACCAAGAAACAAGCCAATATATTATCCAAAGCTTTGATAATATATACAATGAAGATTTACAATCTTGCACCTCTCAAATGTACATTATTTTCTTTCTTCAAGCTTTTGCTTCATCACTAAGAATTCTCTCTTACCAACTTTTGCAAGTTCTTTTTAATTCTTGTTAATCTCTCACTTCTAAACCCTAGCTTTATGCTTATATAGTCGTTTATAGACTTAGGGCACTTAGCCATGCAATTACAATCAATAGATATATTTTAATGCTAAAAATAGATCTAATTCCCAAGAGTTAATTAAAACATCCTTGCACATGTAACCAATGCCGCCTTCCTTCCTTGCACGACCGATGTCGGTCTGGGTGACCGATGCCGATTACTATATTTTCCAACAAGTTTCCATTGCATGCTAAACTGAAGTAATTGAGCTCCACAACTCAACAATCTCCCACTTGGAGATTAATTACTGCACCATACTTGTACAACATCATTCTTGATCCTTCATTAGCTTTGTTTCTTCCTCTTCAAGTCTCAAACTCGAAGACCAATAGAAATGGAGTGTTGCTCCAACTTCTCCTTTGCTAATGACTTTGTTAGCATATCCGCAGGGTTCTTGCTCATATGAATTTTTTCCAGTTCAACCGTCCATCCTCCAATACCGCCGTATGAAGTGATACCTCAATCGAATGTGTTTCGTTCTCGAATGAAACACTCGAGTTCTTTGTCAAATGAATTGCACTTTGGTCACATCACTAACAGCTTTATAATCACCTTGCTTCTTTCCCAACTCTTCCATGAACTCGCTCATCAATATCATCTCCTTATTAGCCTCTCGTAGCTATAACATACTCTTGCCTCTATAGTAGGCAAAACCACAACTTTTTGCAATCTTGAAATTTAGCTAATCGCCATTCTACCTACCGTAAAATATATCCAAAGAGTGTGCCTTCTACCACCCGATCTCTAGCCATATCTCGAATCAACATAGCCACATAATGAAATATCCAAACTTTCATAGCATAACCGCATGCTAGATGTTCCTTTCAAATACCTAAGTATCCATTGGATTGCTTTCCAATGCTCTTTACCTGGATTGGCTATATATCTACTCACAACTCCCATTGCACACTGCAATGTCCGTCAATGTACAACCATATTATACATGATACTTCCAATCTCGGTCAAGCATATGACACTCGTGTCATGTATTTGACCTCCTCATGTGACGATGGACACCGATCTTTGCTCAATTTAAAGTGTCCCGCCATAGTTGTACTAACAGTTTAACATTTTGCATATTGAACATTTCTAACACCCTGTAGATATAATCCTCCCGAGACAAATACAATTTCTTATTTTTCCGTCTGTGTGTATTTGCATGCCAAAGATTCTTTTTGCAACTCCTAAATCCTTCATAGCAAATGTGTGAGCAAGCTTTCTCTTAAGTTCACCAATGTCTTGCATACTAGATCCTGCAATAAACATATCATCCACATACAATAACAAAATAATATAGCTCCCATTTTCAAGCTTCTTGAAATAAACACAATGGTCGATTCACATCTCAAGTAACCATGCTCTTGCATAAAATTATCAAACCTCATAAACCATTGCCTTGGAGTTTGTTTGAGCCCATATAAACTCCTTTTCAACCCGCACACTAATTTCTCCTTACCCTTGACTTCATACCCAAGTGGTCGCCGCATATAAATCTTTTCATCCAAATCACTATGAAGGAAAGTCGTCTTCACATCTAGTTGCTCTAAATGTAAATCATCTACTGCAACTAAACTCAATACAATACGAATAGAAGTCATCTTAACAACATGAGAAAATATTTCACTAAAGTCAATACTTGCTTTCTGTGCAAATCCCTTTACTACAAGTCTTGCCTTGTATCTTTTCTGTCCACCCTCTTCTTCCTTGATCTTGTAAACCCATTTGTTTTGCAATGTTCTCTTACCTGCTGGTAACTTAACCAAATCCCATGTCTGGTTCTATTCCAAGGAGTTCATCTCCTCATCCATGCCATGCTCCCACTAGACGTGGGTCTTATCCTGCATTGTTTCTTCAAAGCTCTCTGGTTCACCATTATCAGTTAATAATAAATAAAATAGAGAAGGTGTAAATATTTTTGGAGGTTTACTTACCCTTTGTGACCTTCTCACAGAGTTTGGGGTACCAGAGGCTCAATCTAGACCTCATGGACATTCCTATCCAAATCGACGGTGACCACCGCCGGTCACTTCTAACCGAGGCCACTTCGCTAACCGAGGCCAATTTGGATCTTCTATAATCGATACCGGTTCGTCCCGGCGGTGCGATCGCCAGGGTCAACCGACACCGATTCTACATCGTGTAACCACTGCTTGGTAATTCTTTTAAATTCGAGAGTTCATTTTCATTCACAAACTTCTCAATTGGTTCATCCTTGGGTACCAAAATTTGATCCCTGTATATTCTCTTTTCATTCCATTCAACATCACGACTCCTAATAATTTTAGAATTCTCTAAATCCCAAAAATGGAAACCAAAATCACCAGATCCATAACCAATGAAAGTGTATCTCTTGGATTTTGCATCCAACTTCTTCCTATTTTCCTTATCAACATGCACAAAAGCTTCTGAACCAAAAACTTTAAGAAAAGAAAGATCTACCTCTTTTTCGGTCTAAGCTTCCTCTGGTATTCCTCTATTTTGTGAACTTGAAGGCCCATGGTTAATCAAATAAACTACTATATCAACTGTTTTTGCCAAAAGCGTAAGGGAAATCCGAATGTATCCTCATACTTCTAAGACGCTCCATGATTGTCCTATTCATTCTTTCTGCAACACCATTCTCCTGCGGTGTTCTTGGAACCGTTCTTTCTCTACGTATTCTATTTACTGAACAATAATTATTAAAAACCTTGCTACAGTATTCACCACCATTGTCGATCTAAAGACACTTTAACTTAGAATTTGATTCATTCTCAACAAGGGCTTTCCATCTTTTAAAAGTCTCAAAAACATCATATTTACGAATACAATAAACCCATACTTTTCTTGTAGCATTATCAATGAAAGTAACATAATACTGGGATCCTCCATGAGAAGCTACCTGAGCTGGTCCCCACACATTTGAGTGTACAAACTCTAATTTCTGCTCCTTCTTAGTTGTCCCAACTTTTAGAAATCTCACTCTCTTTTGCTTTCCAAAGATACAATGCTCACAGAAATCAAGATCTAGATCTTTCAAATCTGATAACTTACCCTTAGCCTTTAAGATCTGCATTCTTTTTTGACTCATATGACCTAATCGATTATGCCACATGCATGTATCTGAATTTGAAGTAGATAATACAGAAAATGAATCAGTAATAAAAGTAGATAAATATAACGTTCTTACCTTCTTACCTTTTGCCACAACAAAAATACCCTTAGTGACTTTCCAAGAGTCTCTTGTAAAAGTAACCATGCAACTAGATTCACCTAGTTGCCTACAGAAAAATAAGATTTCTTCTAAAGCTTGACACATATTTCACATCTTTCAATACCCATGTATTTTTATTCTGCAATTTTAGATGAACTTCCCTTTACTAGTTATATTGCAAGGTTCATCATCACCCAAATAAACATGCCAAAAATTGCCTTGGACATAATTTTTGAAATAACCCTTATTAGGGGTCAGCATGAAAAGAAGCTCCCGAATCTAAAACCCATGATTCAATTCTATTATTTAAAGAAAAATAAGAGCATCTTGCATTACCTCGATGTAACAAGATTTGTTTCTTTACCTTTGTCTGTTGTTGGTTCTTTTTGTGCTTTGACCAACAATATTTCTTTGCATGTCCTTTCTTTCCACATTTCCAACAAGTAATTCTCTTACTTCGGATTTAGATATACTATCCCTTGACTTTGATTTCTTATTACTCTTACTCTTGGATCTCTTCTTTTGCTTGCCCTCGCTTTCTACATTCAAAGTATTTCTTGATAATGATTCTTCTCGTACTCTTTCTGCGAATTTTTCATTCAAAATTATACTAACCACATCATCAAACTTCAAAACATTATTTGTAGATGTCAGATTACTAACAACTATTACCAAGTTATCCCAACTATCAGCAAAGAACATAAGAGTAAAAGTGCTTTTACTTCGTCATCAAATGGTATTGAACCGATTTTAACTAATTTACAATAGATCAAAAATCATTTAAATGATTAGATGCGATCCACCTTCATGCATCTTAGAACTAAATAGTTTCTTCATCAAATAAACTTTATTTGAAGCACTAGGTTTTTCATATAAATTAACAATAGATTTCATTAATTTTACCGTAGAAGCCACTGTAATATTGAACTGTTAGATTTAATCTTATAGATCCTAAAGTTTTTTTGTCAAGAATCTTCCATTCTTCATTAATCATCTTCGTAGGTCTAGACTTCTCATCCAACGGTAAATACAAATTTCTTTGATCTAGATAATCCCCAATCTACATCTTCCATAATTGATAATTACGACCGCCAAATTTCTTTACCTTGTATTTGTTTTCTTCGCCATTGTTGTAGATCCCACTCAATCGTAAAACCCTCTGTGAGTAAATTTGTCAATACACAAAACCTCAAACAAAGTTATGATGTCAGGTTGTTGGGGTTAGCACATCGGTACCGTATGCATAATATATCGATCTAAGCATACATGCAAATAAAAACGGATATTCTACCGTAAGAAATATATAAACTAAGAGTGATAAATCAACACCGTATTTAAAGTGGTTCACTTAGTGTGGGCTACGTCCACCAAGAAATAAACCAATCTATTATTCAAAGCTTTGACAAGATATACAACGAAGATTTACAATCTTCCACACCTCTTAGATTTACAATACTTTCTTTCTTCAAGCTTTTGCTTCATCACCAAGAATTCCCTCTCTCACCAACTTTTGCAAGTTCTTTCTAATTCTTGTTAATTTCTCACTTCTAAACCATAGCTTTATGCTTATATAGTCGTTTATAGAATTAGGGCACTTAGCTATGCAATTACAATCAATTGATATACTTTAATGCTAAAAATAAATCTAATTTGCGAGAGTTAATTAAAACATCCTCGCATGTAATCGATGCTGGTTCTTTCCTTGCCTAATCGATGCCGGTCTGGGTGACCGATGCGCTTGGTTACCCCTAATCAATGACGATTCTTGTATTTTCCAAAGCAAGTTTTCATTGCATGCTAAACTAAAGTAATTGAGCTCCACAACAACCTGGGTATATCTTATTCAGAATAACTCTGAGGTTTTCAATAAATTCAAAGAGTTTAAGGCTCTTGTGGAAAATTAGATAGAAAAGAAGATAAAGGTTTTGAGAAGTGACAATGGCGGGAATATTGCTCTAATGCCTTTGAGAAATTCTGTAAAGAGTGTGGAATAGAAAGGCATAAGACAACTCCATATACGCCACAACATAATGGAGTTGCAGAAAGGATGAACATAACGTTGATGGATAAGTGTAGAAGTATGCTCAGTGGTGCTAGTTTGGACAGAAAAATTCTGGGCAGAAGCAGTGGTAACTACCTGCTATTTGGTTAATAGATCATCGACATCTGCACTTGAAGGGAAAACTCCACAGGAAGCATGGACTGGTAAGAAACCCTTTGTTAGACATTTATGTGTATTTGGTTGTATTTCTTATATGTATATTCTGAAAGAGAAAAGAACCAAGTTAGATAATAAATATGCTAAGTGCATATTTATTGGATACTCTAATGGTGTAAAATGATACAAGCTTTGGAATCTAGAGTCACAGATGGTTGTTTTTAGCCATAATGTAATTTTTAGAGAGCTTAAGGAAATTCCAGAGCAAGAAGCAAAACCAGAGGAAGATCATGTTAAAATTGAGGAAGATGAATCTGTGTCTGAATTTGATGCAACTACAGAAGATGAACCACAAAGAGAGTTGCAAGGGGAAGATTTAGATGAAGCAGATGAGGAACCAGAAGATGTTGAACCAGAAAATCCTATCTTAAGAAGATCAGATCGGTTGAGAAGGGCACCTAAGAGGTATAGTCCTCCTGATTTCCATTCTACTTCTATTTTGTCAGTTTTATCTGTTACTAATGATGAACCCAAGATTGTGAAGGAGGCTTTTGGATCTAATGAAAGCAAGTTTTGGAAAAAGGCTATGGAGGAAGAAATGAAGTCCTTATATAATAATAATACATGGGACTTGGTGAAATTACCTCTTGGAAGAAAACATGTTGGCTATAAATGAGTGTTTAAGAAGAAGTATAATACAGATGGGAAAATAGGAAAGTATAAAGCTTGCCTTGTGACAAAGGGTTTCTCTCAAGTGGAGGGACTCGATTTTGGTGAGATATTTTCTCATGTTGCTAAGTTACATTCTATTAGATTTCTTTTAGCTATTGTTGTTGCTTTCAATATGGAAATAGAGCAGATGGATGTTAAGACAACATTTTTGCATGGTGAGCTTGAGGAGGAAATCTACATGACGCAACCATAAAGCTTTAAGATCAAAGGAAAGGAAGATTTGGTGTGTAGGCTGAAAAAGTCATTATATGGCTTGAAGCAATCACCAAGAATGTGGAACCAGAAATTTGATAGGTATGTGTTGAGACTTGGGCTCGAAAGAAGTAAAGTTGACCCATGTGTTTATTTTAAACATGAAGGTGAATATTATGTTATCATTGTATTGTATGTTGATGACATGTTATTAATTGGTAACAATAAGAAATTGGTCAGTCATGTTAAATCTCAACTCTCATCTCATTTTGATATGAAGAATCTTGGTGTTGAAAAATTTATTTTGGGCATGGAAATAAAAGAGATCGTGTAAATAGGAAACTAGTGTTAAATCAAAGAAAGTATCTTGAGGTGATATTACAAAGGTTTCAAATGCATGAAAGTAAACATGTTAGTATTCCTTTTCCTGTTGGTCAAAAGTTGTCTTCTGAACAATGTCCTAAAACTAAGAAGAAATAGAGGACATGTCTCAGGTACCATATGCTAGTGCAATTGGTAGTTTGATGTATGCAATGGTTTGTACTAGACCTGATATTGCACATGCAGTGGGAGTAGTGAGCAGATTCATGTCAAATCCTAGGAAAGGAACATTGGACTGTAGTAAAGAGAATCTTTAGGTACTTGCATGGGACATATAATTATGCAATTTATTATCAGGGAAAATCGATGAAAGTAAAACATTAGATCTACATGGTTTTGTGGATTCCAACTGGGGTGGAGACTTGGATATGCACAGGTCTACCAATGGTTATGTGTTCAACTTGTTTGGTGGAGCGGTAAGTTGGATGAGTAAACGTCAAACAAGTGTTGCAATATCCACCACAGAGGCTGAGTACATGACAACTACTCATGCAAGTAAAAAAGTGGTTTGGCTTCGACAATAATCGATCTCCACTGTTGGGTTCACTCAAAATGTTGTAAGGATTGATTGTGATAGTCAAAGTGCAATTTGTCTAGCAAAGAACCTTGAGTATCATTCAAGAATGAAACACATTGATGTTCAATACCATTTTGTAAGAGAAATGGTGGAGGAGAAGAAGATACTACTAAGTAAGGTGGACAAAGGATAATGTTGTTTGACTTTTTAACTAACGCTTTGTGAATGTTGAGAAATTTTCTTGGTGTAGAAAATTGATGGGCTTGAATGCCTTGAGTTGCTAACTATATGGCATTGTAGCCCCCTTTTGCAAAGTATACAACAAGTGGGAGAATGTTAGAATGTGTTGTATATTTTGTATACTTTGATATACCCAAGACTACGGTACATCTCTTCCACAAGCGTTAAGCAGGGTCCTGGATGGCCCCGACTGGGCTTGGGGGCCGCCCCCGAGAAATTTTTTTGAATCCCTATTTTTTCGGGAGCATAGATATGCAATTTTTATCTATACGTATATATTGATGGTGTCATAATCCATGAATTATGCGGAACCATTATGGGTGTTTATTAGCCCATGGTTTTGGTACCCATTGTTTGTGCAATCGCTTTGACGGTTTCTTACTATTTTGCTTACAAATAGCTAGAGATGTAGTAGGGTAAAGTAGAACTGAAGTACATTTCGTATTGTAAATAATTAAGTTAATGTAACAAGAGAGAAGTTATTGTGCTAGGTTTTTTCCTGAAAGGGTTTCTTAAGTTAAATCTTGTGTTTTGTCATTCGTTGTCTTTGATTATCTTGAATATTCTATTCAAGATAGTTTCTTGTTTATTAGTTTATCGGATTGATTCTTTTCAAACCCTTCACATGGACTTTGTAGACATAATGGTGCCTCTATTTTGCAAATATAATGGATGCAAAATTTATGGAGTAATAAAATTGTGTATTGTGGTATTTTCTCATTCCTTTCTCATTTTTCTTGCATTCTCTTGCCTCTCCTTTCTTTGTACTTTGTTCTATTCTCAGTGCATGCTTTCCTTCATTTGCGAGTAAATGTTGTGTTTAATGGAGATTTGGTGGTGAATGGATCTTGGTTTTGTGTCACAACTTGTATGGCCTTCCCTTGTTGCATTTTCCACTTCCATTCTCCCTCAAGTAGGATATTCTAGTCCCCTTTTCTTGGTGCTATCACCTCGGTTAGTGTCGTATTTCTTTGTTTTCATGCACACTCTCTCTCCATGTCCCCTTAGAGTTGATAGATTAGGAGGAGATAGTTGCATTTACTTAGGAGTAATTGAGTGGTAGGATTAGGTAGAGGAACCAACCTTCTCTAGAGGTCCATCTTATGTATGCAAGTCCCACAACTTGAGAGATGGTCCCATGTTATCTAGTTACACTGATAGCTCATGCACACACATGACAAATTAGAGGGTGTTGTAATTTGGTGATAACAGATCCATGTTTGAGACTCAACTGAGATGCATGCATCATACATGTTTCATGGGTCAATGTTTTTCTATTGAACTTGCTGAAGTGAAAGTTTAATACCGAGACTCCATACAGTTTCATACATTACGAGTACAAACTCTTCTATGATTTACTTGGAGGGTATTTTGAAAATTACCACTTAGTTATATCCTCGATCAAGAATGCATAGGGATGTTTGGGCACACAGATTGAGCCATTAATGGTCACCTAAATCAAATGTATTTGTGTCCAAAATAACAAATGCCTATTCAATTTACAAAGAAGGAATGAGAATAACTAATTTGTAGTGGGTGGGGCTCGATATGTAATCCTCCAACACAACGCTACAACGACCAAGCAAACCATATCATTTACGGGAACTTATGATCCGTTTTTAGGATAGATAGCTATCTTGTAACGTCCATGAGGCCAAAAGAATCCTATGACATAATAGACCCTATCATTTTTACTATCTGATTTTTTTATTGTTTATTGTTCAAATTGATAATGAAATCTCCAAAACAGATTTCAGTAGAGCCCACTCCTCTTTGACACTTTCATTTTGATGTTGTTATTGTTGGACTGATACTAAGACATTTGAGTATTATATTTTGATCATAAATGATGCACCATGTAGATATTTAAACTATTGACATTATGTGGCTTACATTTTTATTATGATGCACTAGATTGTGATGATAACCAATTATATATGTTGAGTTGCGATATTCTGATTTTTGTACTAACATTTTGTAATTTGGATGCATAACCTATGTTGGATGTTTTGAGTAGAATTATGATTTTATGGATGCCAAAATCAAATTTATTGTATGATGCTAGATGATAGAATTATTAATGTTGAATGATAATTATTGATTTTATATGTATATTGTTTCGATGTTGTTAACATGATCGAAAATCCAGAGAGGTATTTTGTTGTGTTGCATGACATTTTATCACATACATCGAAAGGGGATAGAGAACCAACCACGAAAGGATGTCGGGTGTTGAGCAACGCGGCCAAAATTTGACAACTTGTGTAATGTTATGTGGTGTTGTTGCATGCCTAGTTTGAAGGTTTCCCATGGGGGGTGACCTCACATGTGTGGCCATGGGGTGATATGTTTTCCTTTTCTTTTAATTTTTTTTTGTATGTGCTTTATTTGTGTTTTATGCATTTAATTTTTGGTAATAGATGTCACTTTATTAACATTTAAAATTGTGTCTTAATTAAGTTGATCCTTCTTATTTGGTTAACTAGAATAGAGATGTGACAAATAGATAATTATGAGGTTAGGTGGTCCTTGTTGTAAGTGAGATTTGTGATGGTTTGTGTGTGATTTACTCCTCCCAACTTCAAAATTCAGATTTTGACTTGGAAGACATTTTTGGAGGCTTGTGGGACAAACTAAGTTTGTCCCATGTCTCTTAAATTTACCCAACAACCCTACCTATGGGTTGGAGAGTTTATTTTTGACTTATTTATCCTTTTTGGAGTGTAAAAGAGTGAAAATAATTACACCTTCTTCTTGTCACAATAAATTTTGTCCTTAGAAGACATGGTGTGCAAGTTTGTGTGCCATGTGAGTTGTCATAGTTCTTACATGCTCATTTATTGTATTGGGCATGGTGTGTTGACTTGAGTGTGGGAATAGAGGAATGATGAAGTGGCATCCTACATGGAGCCACCTCATCATCCTCACATTCCATTTCTATTTATTGTTAGATTTTGTTGGAATGAGGGTTACTTGTTCATTTTTCTTCTTGTGCACTTTTGGATTTGGGGAAAGCTTGTTGGAGTTGCTTGGAATTTGCTTGGCTTGAAGGTGTCAAAGCTTGTGGAGTGAATATTCTTGGAACTTGATGGAGAGGTAGGCTCTCCACCTTTGTTATTTTGTTTATTATGTTGTGGATGTGGAAATGTTGTGCTTGTTAAATTTGTTTAAGTTTTGTGAATGTGCTTGTGTGTGGTTGGGTAGTAGGCCTTAAGTTGAGTGTGGGAGAAGGGCTTATGGGACCATTGGGGAGGGAAAAAGGAGTTTGTGAGGCATGCATTTGGTGGGAGTGTGATTGGGAGTTTCACCTATGGGGAGTGAAAAGGAAATCATGGTCATTTTGTTGCATACCCGCAAGAGAGAAACAAAAGTATTGTGTTTATTTTGTGCACTTGGAGGCTTAGGGTGAAACTCCCACTTCACTTGGGAGGCATAAAGAGGTGGTTTCCCATAGTCCTTGCTCCATTTGGTTTGATTTCAAACCTTTGTGTTGTTTGAGAAGTTGTAAACTTGTTGAATATGTCATTTTGGTTGTGTTGAATGTCTTGAATGTATGTTGTTTGTGGAAGCCATATTTGTTGAAAGTTGTCAAAAGTTGCTCAAGATCCCTCATGGTTCCTTGGTTGGGGCTTGGGGGCCATTAAGGGGATGGCTTCTCCTCTTAATGGATTAAAGGTTTGGCGGAGAGCGTTGCCTACTCCCCCTTCCTTTGTATTGTGATCCTTGTTGTGAAAGATTGAAGTGAGCTAGATTGGAGCTACATTTGGGGAGAAGACATGCAAATTGGAGACTTGTATATTTGGCCTTGTTGATAGCCCTTTGTTGTAAATTGTCCATTTTATTATTCCCACTTTGTGTGGATGATTGTAAATTTGTAAGCTTGAAAGAAAGTTATTCTATCACTTGGAAATCCCTATATTTTGTAAACTCTTCTAAGAGTGTTTGTATGAGAAATTTACATTTTCAAATGTGTTAGTTTTGTAAAAAAGAAACTATCAAATTTACATGGTTAGGTGAAATAGAAAACATGACATGGTTGAAAATGGATAGGCATCTCCTTTAATTGAAATTGTTTCTTTTTTCCCAAAAAGGGTGATATGTTTCATTTTAGGAGAAATGAGAGTATTGTTAAAATGCATTGCTAAGTGAATTGTTTGTCATTTAATTGTTGAAAATAGGAAAAAGATTATTTACTCTTGTTTTATGGGATGAAAATAATATAGAAGTTTTGTTACATTCTTAATCAAGTTGTAGGAAGGAAAGTAGTGTTAAAATCTTTAGAATAAGTGAAAACATCCTTCTTACCATTATCATTTTGTAGAATGAGTTGTGTAAGAAATCCTTTTATTCTCCCAATTTTAGTCTTAGATAAAATTAAACAAAAAGAATTCATATAATTGTGCAAGTGAATAAATATATACATAGACATCCCTATACAAATGTAACTATGAATAAGTTAACTATATAGGGATGTTTTGCAAATTTCTTTTATATACATTGAGCTAATTATTGTTCTCTCTCTCTCTCTATATATATATATAAAAGAATTTATTTACAAGTTCAATTATTTTATTTTATTAATATATCAACATTATTGAAATTTAAATAATAATAGAAGTGAATATATATATATATATATATATATATATATATATATATATATATTATTAACATTAAAACAATTATTAATATATGTATTAATAAAACCTTATAATAATAAAATTTATAAACAAAAAAAAAACAAAACTTACTTGTTTACCCAATGTGGTTATGGCTATTGTTTTAGAGTGGAAAAGGGGTTGGGAGGGGTCGTCGACCCTCCCCAATTCTATATTAATCAAACACTAGGCGGGTGGGGGCCGAGCCCCACCAACTAATTTAAACCATATTTTTATATATCAAGCGGGCATTTGACTTTTTTAACGTAGACTCAACATTATAGACCCGCGACCATATATATATATATATATATATATATATATATATATATATATCTATATGGAGATATATACATAAGTATATATACACATGTATATACAACAAAAAAGGAGAATTAGTGTATATATTATTTAAAAAAACTAGATCTATTGGGCAAATGCCATATACCCAAATGGGTATTTTCATTGAAACAAATTTACAACAAATAACAAATGAAATTTACAATCAAACCCTAGGAGAGGGTAGAATAGAAATAGTAACCAAAATAAAATAAAATAAACATGGGTTGTGTGTATCCATCCCAAGCTCTTTCTTCCTCTTCCATGGCTTCCTCTCCTTCCCTTAAACCTGCAAAACAAAATGAGGAAAATAAGTCAATGAATGAATAAAAGACTCCATAGAGATGTTTAGGGTTGTTTGAAATTTCTTGA
The DNA here is from genome assembly GCA_018340775.1 of Taxus wallichiana var. yunnanensis. Taxonomy (NCBI): domain Eukaryota; kingdom Viridiplantae; phylum Streptophyta; class Pinopsida; order Cupressales; family Taxaceae; genus Taxus; species Taxus wallichiana. Next base: position 993,862,767 of record CM031242.1, read on the forward strand.
TCCAATGGCCTAGATTGATTTCATCTAATGGCCAAGATTTCTCCCTACAAATGTTAGGTGGGAGTTAGGTGAGATCATCATTTGAACACATGGGTCAAGTTTGAATGGGGCCACTTAAGTGGTGTTGAAGTTAACTCTAATTTGGTATTTCATTATGATTTATTTTAGTAACTTTTAAAAATAAAGAGGCCATGACCTTGTGATAATTAAGTAAATTCATTCCCTTAATAATTTAGACAACTTTTATAATTGAGAATTAAATTTAATAGTATTGTTTAAATGGAAGGGCAAATTAGACCTAGACCTTTTTATAATAAATTATTAAATGACTTTAGGAACCACATTATTAAATTAATTAAGGATTATAGGAATGAAAATTTTAAACCTAATTGAAGATTAAATATTATTATTTAATTAGTTTTGAAACGATCGTTTGTTAATCGAGACCTTAGTTAAATGTTGTAACTGACTTTACTTAAAAAATAAAAATTATTCAGTAATTTTTCTAAATCAATTGTTGGTTTGTCTTGGGTTTTGTGCGGGTAAAATTGTGGGTGTTACAATTTCGTGATGCAACCCTCAAAACTGTCATCTGGAAAGAGGTTTCAAGGTAATGTATTTTTGTTCATTTTTATGAAGCAACACTTTCGAAATCAAGGTTTGTGTTTAGAGACTATAGGGATTAAATGTGAATGTTTTTTCCACACACGAAAATCGTATAAAAATAGCAAGCAAGTCCCACTAATTCTCCACAGATAATATCTCATCTCGCACTATATTATTACAAGAGCAATGCAGGAAGGGAGTTGGAACCTCGGTGAACAACAACCAAACGCCTTGTGTAGCCATGGTTGTCTACAAACTTTAACCATACTAAGAAGTGCATTAGACAATTCAAAGCTTCTTGAGTTCATAATGGATTTTTTAAAAATAGGGGAATTTTAAGGGAAAAATCACTTCCCAATCTTTTATCAAAACTTTTTTATGAGATTAGCGAGAAGGCCATAAGCTTTTATCTCAATTATGTTTGGTTTCATTTCGATTGGAACCCGAGATGATTCGTTATCCATTTCCTTTTGTATTAAGTTTGCTTTGATTTCAATTCTCTGTAAGAAAACACAATCCCAATTCCTATATTGGTAATAATTTATATTATATTTGACAACATGATTCAACTCCATTGTTCCTCAATACCTGCAATTTATACCCAATCCCAGAGCTCTTTCTCCATATAAAACAATTTTATGTAATAGATGACAATAAGAAGCGGAATGGTTGGTGGATATACAATGTATATCTAAAGTAGATGGCAACGAAAATGAATATCCCCTTCATATAGTGATGTCCTTAACGCAAATTGAGATGAAATAAAAGGTGTGTTCGTCGACAATATTTTTTTCTCAGTCATTTGCTCTACCATTTCGCAGGTCAAGAGATCAAAACCCGAAAATTTCTAAAATTTTGAACACAAAAGAAACAAGAAAGCTCTAAAACCTTGAACACAAAACAAAACCACAATACAAATTTAAAAATGAGAGATACCCAAAATATCAAATAGACTATAAATTCAAAAATAAATAATGGATATTTGGTCTTTCAAATAACATGCTACGAAAACACTCTCAAAAGGGCCAAAAATAGTGAAATGATCCCCAAAAGTGTCCACATCTGCATAGATTATCGTTCTAGAAATCATTAATTATGATACTAATGGGTCTCTCAAACAAACACTGAAAAATAGGGGAACACAATCACAACCAAAATCCTAGAGAGATCACGCTAGGACAGAAAATAACACGAAAGAGCAAGCAAAGTATTTTTGTTACAAATCCCACTAATTCCCCACCCAAAAATATCTCCAATGAACTAAATTATTGGAAGGAACTACACAAAAATATGCCCAACCCTTATGTGACTCTGAAACCAACACTACAATAAAGGGGTACAAGACCATAATAGCAAATCCCACAGGTAGATCGTTCTAGGATATAGTAGCACGCGAGAGCATAGGCATAAAATTTACTAAAGCTCTCACACTAGTATAACTGCTAAAAAATATGGGTAATAGTGTATTTTGGGCCCCCATGGAGATGTAGATAGGTGGGACGCTGGAAAAGGCTGTGGACACTGCCTCTGCTCCTTTCACGCACCCCTGTGGTCCAAAACGCCATGCAAATCTGTTGTTCCTCAGACAAAACGTCTGAGCCTCTTTTGAAATAAACAAAACGTCTCTACCATGCTCGAAATGTCCCCTGATGCAACCCAACACTCCAAACATGTGTAGCTTGGATAAAATACAAAAACCCCTCTTCACGCATTGGCAAAGAATGGATAAACTGAGGGTTTCACGTAGAGGAAGAGTGATGAGACAAATCTTGCAGAGACATAAGTGGAATAGCGGGAACGAGCACTTTCAATGTCTTAATCAATACAAAAACTAACAATAAAAGATAAAGAACAGAAAGCGAAGTGGTAACCATTGTCTATCTAGAGAATGGTCTTTGCAAAGGTTACAATGCATATAGCACAACCGCATAGAAGTAAAAGCAAAAAATAAATACAACTAAACGTTACACGCCTCATAGTCGTCAATCATCTTCTTCTCTTACGCATTAAAAAACCATGGAAACTAGTAGTTTACTTCCTCTCGATATAAATGAAACCGCTTTAGATACATCTACAAATCCAAATCAATCAATTTGTATACGAAAAATGAGGAGATATTACGATTACATATATATCTACATGTGAAGGGTTGATTTAACCAATAATGGTACTAATTTTTTTAGGCGTAGCTTCTAAGTGTTTGAAAAGAAACCATAACTATGCAACCTTAGCGATGGTGGCTTAGGCGAGGAAAAACGAAGGTGTGTTTGTAGACCGCGGGATTTCAACACATCCTGCCAAATTCCTCTTCACCATCTTATTTCGACATCTGTTGGAATCAACAAGGGGGCTTCCAGCTGGGGTACACCTTTGGCATGATGAAAAGGCTATGGCTAGACTTGACCATAAGACCTCAAAGGTATTATCAAAGAATATGGAGTTGTTCGGGCTATAGGGAGAAGAGCCAGTATGTGAACACTGCCCAATACTTGAGCACTATTTTGCATTTAAAATATCCAATACTTGATGGAATAAAAACCAAAATTTTGATTATTGAAGTTCAAAAAATTGTTTTTTATAAACCATATGTGAATAGGGTCAACATCTCAGTATTACTTAGTACACAATAAATATTGATTGGTACTTTCATTTTCTACAATAAAAGACTCATTTGTTCAAAGTATAAATACAACATATCAATTGACAAACCCATCATATCTATTTAATGGGTTGAGTATTTCTCTTTCCAATTCATCCCTTTCCATATTCCAAGAATGTATGTTCAATCACCAGATCTTTCATATCCAGACTTTAATACATACCTGCAAAAAGAGGGAACCTTCTTCTCAAGATTCAAATTCATCCATTAAAAACACCAATAAAATTGTACACTTGAAGGTAAAAAGTAAATATGAATATCAAATCAAATAATTTCAGCCACAAGATCATCTCAAAATCAATTTCAACCTTTGATTAAAAAGACCCTCCACCTTGATCCATGTCTTACATTTTGATTGGATACTCTCTCCCCTATGTTGGTATTATATATTCACTTTCCTAGTCTTGTTTACTACTGATTTACTTCTGTAGGGTGCCTGATTATAGTGGATTTTATAAGAAGAGATTACTTCTATCAAGTTTTGAAAGGAAAGGTCCAACAAATCAAAAATTGCAGGTTAGTTTTCATACCTACTGCTTATAATTTCTCAGCTGAAGGATACTACCTGTAGTTATGTTTGATGAGTAGTCAAGATTGGTGGTAAAGTAAATAAAGACATAGATGTAAAGAGAGCTAAAAACACAGTGGACATTGTGAAATCAGACTAGCTGATATAAACATAAGTAGATTGGTTTTGTTTTCTATAACTTTGATTACCTGTGAGCACATTTTTCTTTCTTCTACTTCCGGCTTGCTTTGATTACATTTGCAGAAAAAAAGATGAAACTTGCTCGACTTAATAGTAAAGAATAAAAATAGATAAGGAATGGCATTCTAAGAGCAATTAGGGATAGGATCACCACTAACCCAACCTCCCTTCTTGTTGTCCAAAGAAATTAACACTGCAGCTGACTTTTTTTTCATGTGAATCCCCCTTACTACTTCAGGATGCTATTTTCTGTACATCTCTATTACAGTGAATCTATTATTACCGTAAACCTCTATCTCAAACCCTGTGTATCATATGAATTTCATTTTTTACATTTTTCTTATTTGACAAATTATTTATTGCTGCAGCCATTTACAACCACTTACGTACAAAATTTTACCCTACTGGCTCATTGGCTTCTATCTTTACCTTGATAATGGGTCCTGTAGAGAAACACGAAATGTTGGACCCAATATTACCTACTCAATTGAGTCGAGAAGATTGACACGATAAGATTCCTACTCTTTATATAGCTTCCTGTTGCACACAAGATTCATTTTAAAAATTCCACTATTTTAATTAAAAGTAACAAATTTCGCCAAAGATATGAATATTCATGACTGTAATCATCTTACCATTTATCTGGTATTTGAAAGGGATTTTTATTTTCATCCGAAAATCAATGGGAAAAAATAATAATTGAATTGAACTCTATAAGATATAAAATCCGTACCATTTAATACAAAACAAAAAACTGGTAGAGCTTCAGTCGAGAGAGCAAAACACATTTCAAATGAATGGTATCTTCCCGGCCCATTATACCTGTCTGCGTGTGCCACTCGGTTTTGTTTCGTGAATGTTCTGAGACTTCTGTCAATTTAAACGTAGGGGAGAAGAGCCAGTATGTGAACACTGCCCAATACTAAAGAGATAAGATAAAGAGTTTCCAAACTAAAGAGATAAGATAAAGAAATGTTTATTTATAGCTAGCTGTAAAATTGACAACCCTACATGACAAGGAATTGGCCCGATGGACCCGTGAACTTAGGGTGTTGACATAATGGCACTACTCCCAGAAATTAAAGATATAGGAAAAAATGTTTATTTATACCTTACAACTTTGAGGCACTGAAATTCTTGCCCTCTAACCCACTTTGTAGAGGCATTCAACAAACATAAAAAAATGGCCTGAATGAAAGATTTATTCTTCTCCCTACTTAAAATCAAGCACAAAGTAGCTGCCAAGAATGCAATATATTATTGACAGTAATCAATGATTGTCATTGAAAGTATTCCAGTATTACAACAGATTTGCTGCCACCATAACAACATATGTAGTCAAGCTATTACAATTACGATTCTTACATGCATTCACTTCTGAAGATGATTTGATGTCATAAAACATTACATTAACAAGACCTGCATCAATTGATCAATATCAATTACAATGTCCAAAGGGGTGATTGCATGTTCGAGTGAAACATTGTAATTGATATTGATCAATTACAAACAAGCTGATGAATGTAGTGTTATTTGATAACACCTCATCTTTAGAAGAGTTTAGGGGAGAAGGGCCAGTATGCGAACACCCTAAGTTCGCAGAGTTCAAGAACCAAATCCTTGCCACGTAGGATTGCCAGTATGCCAGCTAGGTATAAATAAACATTTTTTTATCCTATATCTTTAATTTCGAATCATATTTTAATATTATTTGCTTCCATATGATCGATCAAAAAAATATCTCAAAAAAACTCATTTACTGGTGGAGACCCGAAGTGGTTCACGCAACACGACAGTAGTTGAGCATTAAATTCTAAATAAAAGAGGGAAATGCAATCTGTCCTCGTGGATTTTGATGCACCTAACAGATAAGACAGTGATTAATGCTCACCCACCAATGCCTCAACACTTGTTCCATAGTGTTTCCTTTGGACGCATTCCATACCAACAACTGTCCAACGTCCATACCAACTATTCCAGTATTACAACAGATTTGCTGCCACCATAACAACATATGTAGTCAAGCTATTACAATTACGATTCTTACATGCATTCACTTCTGAAGATGATTTGATGTCATAAAACCTTACATTAACAAGACCTGCATCAATTGATCAATATCAATTACAATGTCCAAAGGGGTGACTGCATGTTCGAGTGAAACATTGTAATTGATATTGATCAATTACAAACAAGCTGATGAATGTAGTGTTATTTGATAACACCTCATCTTTAGAAGTGTTTATAGATGATCTTATTGATATATTAATACATATGTTACTAATTTTATATTGTCTAATACTGCAGCATTTCGAGAAGATGAAGAGAAAGAGGATTTTGAAGCGAGGACAACGTATGCCCAAAAAATCGAGGTGTACAATTTGAAATTGAAACATCTAACCATGAAACAGATCAACAAGATGCTACAATAATAAGTGAAGAGGATGGTGCAACAACAAATCAAGGAGATACAAACACAACTGATGATCATCACTGAACCTACTGGATGTCAAGTAAATAGGCATGAAATAGAGGAAACTGTGGTTGTTAGAGGCAACACTTCGACCAAGAAGGTTAGAATTTTGTCTAGTTGGTCAAAAGAAGATATGTTAAAGGCCATAGATGATATTGAGTTTCTCACATTATTCAATTAGAGTTGCTGCACTGAAATATCATGTCATCCGTGACATGATATTTCACTTGAACACTATTTTGCATTTAAAATATCCAATACTTGATGGAATAAAAACCAAAATTTTGATTATTGAAGTTTATATATGTAATCAACAACCCAGCTTATAAATTTTGTCTTTATCAAATAATATGAAATTAATAAAACATGTATTCGATCATCGTTAATGGTGCCCAACGGGGTAATCACAAGTTTACCTACAAGTTTATAATTCATACTGTCATGTATCATAAGCTTGCTAAAATTTTCCCATTGTAGATGATCTTATTGATATATTAATACATATATTACTAATTTTATATTGTTTAATACTGCAACATTTAGAGAAGATGAAGAGAAAGAGGATTTTGAAGCGAGGACAATGTATGCCCAAAAATGAGGTGTACAATTTGAAATTGAAACATCTAACCATGAAACAGATCAACAAGATGCTACAATAATAAGTGAAGAGGATGGTGCAACAACAAATCAAGGAGATACAAACACAACTGATGATCATCAGCTAGAACTGCTTTGGATGTCAAGTAAATAGGCATGAAATAGAGGAAATTGTGGTTGTTAGAGGCAACACTTCGACCAAGAAGGTTAGAATTTTGTCTAGTTGGTCAAAAGAAGATATGTTAAAGGCCATAGATGATATTGAATTCAACAATTATTCAATTAGAGCTGCTGCACTGAAATATAATTTACCTCCTACATCTGTTCATTATTGGTGAATGGTCTGACCCATATAAAAAGGAAGGGCCCTGCACCTGTTTTGAGTGAAGGAGAGGAGAAAGAGATAGTTGAATGGTGTAAGCAAATGGCAGATTTAGGGCATGGAGTGGGACTTATGAAACTGAGGGCATGTGTTGCACAAATTTGTGAAACTAGAGAGACTCCATTTCAAGAAGGATTACCTGGAAAATCTTGGTGTGAAGGATTTAGAAAAAGACACCTAGACATAGTCCTACGGACTGCTGAAGGTCTAGAAAGAGATCGTGCAATAGGTTTACGTCCAGAGGTGGTTAGCAAGTTTTATGAAAAACTAGCTAACATTTATATCAATTCCTATGGTGCAGGAAAAATATGGAATTGTGATGAGACAGGAATCCAAGCAGGGAGAAATTGTGGCATGAGGGTGCTTGCCACCAAGGGTTGTAGGAATGTTCCCAAAATCATTCCTCGTAGCAGAGAATGGATGACAATTCTATGTTGTGTAAATGCTGCAGGGCAATGTATCCCTAACTTTTACTTATTTAAAGGTCAGAAAGTTTCACAAAATTACATCAAGGGATGTGAACCAGGTGCTTGCATGGCTGCTCATCCAAGTGCTTGGATGACTAGAGAGCTCTTTATAAGTTGGTTGTATCATTTCAGTAAGTCTGTACCTGGAGGAGTGTGCCCTGAAAATAGGCATTTACTTATATTTGATGGTCATGGAAGCCATGTGGCATTGTCAACTATAGAAGAGGCCAGGTGATTGGGGATTGATTTATTGACATTGCCAGCACATACTACACATAGGTTGCAACCACTAGATGTTAGTGTCTTTGGTCCTTTTAAAGCATATTTCAGATCTGAGAGGATGCAGTGGATGTGTAATAATAAGTACCAAGAAGTCAAACGTTCAGACTTGGTAGAAATAGGTAGTAGAGCTCTAGCCAAGGCCATGACACCTGCAAATATTCATGCTGGTTTTAGACGCACAGGTATATGGCCACTTGATCCAAATGCATTACAGAATGACATGGAATGTAGTAAACTATATATCATTGAAGAAGATGCCAACGAAGATGATGCTGAAAATGTCACAGATGATGATACTACTGAAAACATTATGAATGTTGATTGTACTGAAAACATAATAGATGTTGATGTTGCTGAAAACATCCTAAGTTTGTCAAGAGATGTAGCTCCACCACTTGGTGACAATATAGGAGAAGATTACTTAATGGAATCAGTTGAGAATCTGACAACAACAAAAAATTCCATCCAACCATAGAAACAATGGTTGTTGCTAATACAGAGACGGAGGAACCAAGTGTACAGGGAGAAAGACAAAGTATAATGCAGACCAAAGATTATGAAGTGAACCACATTGTGAATACTCATGACAATGGCACATCCAGCTACAACACTGAGGCCCAGGGAATTGGAGAGGATGATCTCTCATTGCCAAGTGCACCACAACAACCTACTTGGCTGCAAGAGCATATTGCAGAGTTGGGACTTGATCAGATTGGAAACACTGAGGATGAAAGTATATCTTTACCTTCGATGCCAACCAACCTTGAGCCAGCAGACTTTGAACCAACAAACTTTACTCATTATTATGCTGACACAGAGGAAATTGAGGTCATTGATAAAGATAAAAATGAGGAAGAGACAACTGACCATGATGTTGAAAGTGGTATATCAAATGATGGTGTTGCTGCAAATGAGAAGAAATTGGGTAAATTTTTAAGGTTACCGACACAATTTGTACGGGATCCTTCCAAAGGTAAGAGTGATGCTACACTTCGGATAAGTCATGCTTCACAATTGCTAACATCTGATGCTTATGTTTAGATGTTAAAAGATACACAACAAAAAAACAAGAAATATGTGAAGGGAAACAACGTAAAAAGGAGCATATTGAGGCAAAAAAACAAGAAAGGTTGGCGAAAAAGGAGAGAAAAAAAGAAGAGAGATTGCAACGCATTAAAGAGAGGCAAGAAAGGGATTTACAAAATTTTGTTGAAAGACAGAGTGCGAAACAACGAGAAGTAGCTCGCCAAAAAAGGAATTGGAATTACAATAAAAGGAAACCACTCGCCATCAAAGGGAGAAAGAGAAACAAGAAAGACATAACAAGTTCAACAATCCACGGTGTTTTGTTTCCCATGCATCATTTCATGCCCATATAGAACTCCATGTTACAAGATATGTTGAAAGTTCCTATCCCAGATTACCACCCTTACTTCCTTGACACCAATAGAATGTAAATAACTTCAACTCCAACTACACACCCCATTATCCCACAACCTCCTACTTCACATACAACCTTTCATACCATATCTGGTTTTCCTATTCCACCATGGGTTCATCCAATGAACCTCTTAATGACTCCAACAACATCTGTCAATGATACAATCGTTCTTAATAGTCCAAACTCAGGGCCTTTTTGAAGGTGTGACATGGAAATTGACTAACAAACTGATCCCAAAATTATGGCAGCATTCGAGGAGTATTTTTTTGTGTTTTAGAAAAATATGTATCGAAATCAATTGAGAATGCATTATTGCATTCACGATTATAGTTTATAGTTGGTATATTTTGCTCCGAATGTAATGAATATGGACACATACAATATAAGTTTATATGTTTTGCTCCAAATGTAAGAAATATAAAGACATGCAATACATGTTAATACATTTTGCTCGAAATGTAATCATTGTTTCAGATGTGGAAACCAAATCAGCTCAGAATTTGTTAAAAAAATACGTTAAATTGTTACAGCTTAAAATGAATACCGTTAAATAAAAACTGAAAGACAAGGATTTATTTGAATCTTGGTGAGGTAGAAACCTCACCTCTAGATGGCTTAAAAACATAGAATTGTAGGTAACATTTTCCTTGAGTATTAGTAGTGTGAATACACACTGTTTCCACCCAGCTTCAAATGATCTCGACGCATAAAACTGCCATTCCAAAGTTTTCCATCCAAACTGCACATGCATGTTTTTTCATTTATTAAAAAACTGAATTTGTTTGAAGACTGAGAATGTTCATAGCATAAGGATCAAATAGATGCAGCCATAGCACATGTAGAATGGCTTAGAAAATCTGGCTCAAAACCTGTCTGAAAAGGGTCTGAGATTCAACTCTTGGGTCCAAGCACTTCGGTCCTGGATGTGCAGCTGTCAGTACGTCTGAGCTATGGCATCTGGGTCCAACACATGCTCCTCCTGGAATTCCTTGGGCTCCTTTGACCTGACATACATGACAATTCCCATTAAAAGAAACCACCATCACCGTGATTCCATGGCCTTCTTTGACCTGATATTCATGACAATTCCCATAGAAAGAAACCACCGAGACCCTGAACCCAAATGAGACACAACGGAGATTTTCCACACTGTGCCAGTTCTAACAAAAGGGTGATGTTAGTATTTTCAACTTACCACAGATAGAAAGTTTTAGGATTTTCAAATTTCCACAGATAGGCAGTTTTAAATTTTCAGTTTTTGACTGACATTTCCTTTTCCTTAACGACTTTTCGATCTAATTTCTAAATCCCTCTTCAGTTTTAGATCTATACCCCCTTTCAGGTTTTAATATATTTATAATGCAGAAAGCTAGACCCGAAAAGGATATAAAATGCCACTGTGGTCAGAGAAAATGAAAGAAACAAATGCGGATGTTTTCGGTGCATACCTGGAAGATCATATTGTTCCATCTATAATGATGTGGGCAATATGAATCCCTTGTGGTTGATATTCTCGAGCAAGGCACTGAGAAAGACCCCTTAAAGCAAACTTCCCACAGGCTGTAAGCCCACTCATAAACAACCAACATTTGCATTAGAAAGAATGTGGTAACAATGTTTGGACGAATATAAAGAACTGGGCATGGGGAAATGCAACACGTCCAAAGGAAACAACTTGGAATGGAATGCGTCCAAAGGAAACAATATGGAACAAGTGTTGGGCATTGGTGGTTGAGCATTTATTTATGTCTTATCTATTAGGCGCGTCAAAATCCATGAGGACAGATTGCATTTCCCTCTTTTATTTAGAATTTAATGCTCAACTACTATCCTGTTGCATGAACCACTTTGGGTCTCCACCAGTAAATGTGTTTTTTTGAGATTTTTTTTGATCGATCATATGGAAGCAAATAATATTAAAATATGATTCAAATTAAAGATATAGGATAAAAAAATGTTTATTTATAACTAGCTGTCAAATTGGCGATCCTACGTGGCAAGGAATTGGTTCCATGGACCTGCGAACTTAGGGTGTTTGCATACTGGCCCTTCTCCCCTATAAGGCTATTAGTGATATAACACTTTTAGAAGTTGAAAAATGGATTTTAAAAAAGTGAAGTCGATGTGTGGGCTCCAAGTGTATCATATACATACTCTAATGCCTTAACTAGTCTCTACTAGCCACATAATCAACACTTCTTTCTACTTCTCTTATGAAAAATATATTTTTATATTCAAAGGACTTGAAGAAGTTAAAAAAATTAGCTGACCTCTTTATAATGGATAGGGTTTGGATTTCCGTTATTTTACTTTAGTTGGGCCTTTAGTGTCTCTAATATGCTATCTTTTCTTTGTGTGATAATCCACGCCACTTGCAACAAGAGATAAACTTGAAGAAATAGATACTTCCTAGGGAATCCTCTTTGCTCAAATGTTGAACCAAAACTCTACAAATATTCTATTCTTCTCCTTCCGAAAATATGTAGATGTAAAACAATGATCTTGCAACTTTGTGTAGCAATTTATGGGATGTGAACAAAGGTTGGCGCTAAGAGGAATCAAGAGGATGGGGTTCTTCTATGAGCTACTCTTATCTCTCTTCTACACAAACTCTCCTTAGACCTTCCAAAACCTCATGAAATGTTTCTATGACTCGACTCCCTAACATGTTCATATGCTTTATTTTCTTTGATACCAAATGTAAACATGAATCAAAAGAAAATTTGTATTCAACTTAACAAAATGATTAATGAAGTTTCTTTATCAACTAGCTTACACATAACATCTCTATGAAGTAGGAAGTGTAATTACATAACTCACACTTACATACTAATCCTAGACTACCCAACAATAGAAAGTAAAGTTGACAACACAACTTTATGTTATAAGCAAATGATGAATTAATTATTCATAACCGAATGTAGGGTGCAAAGTACTCATTTGTCGACACATGCCATGTTCTTTCAAATAAGATGAGAGTACATTACTAGTGAATTCTCCCTCAATATGAGTAGAGTACTTCAATTTTCTTGAGTTTCAACAAGTGCATTGAACTATTTGAATAATTAAAAAGTATTATCCTTTTCCTTAGCAAGTATATCCATATTTTCTGTGAATAGTCATCAACAAAGAGTTGAAACTATTGATAGCAATTTGAGGTTTTAGTCATTTTTCTAAAAATATTAGTATGAAATAGGTCCAATAAGAAAATATTTCTATTTGGATTATTTGGGAATGGTTCTTGATGTTGCTTTCTTACTAGAGAACTAAAACAAAGATTGATATTATTCTTTAAATATGGAAGCCCTTGAATAATTTTGTGTTGACTGAGTGAAACAATATATCCAAAAAAACATGTTCCCATATCTTCCATGCTATAAGTTTTTGGAGTTTTGATCCTTTGTAAAGAGTGTCTGATTGTTGTGTGAAATGCAGATTCAAGTAGATTTTTTAAAGAGATTTCTAATATACGAGCAACAATTTTAGTTTTTCTCTTTTATCCCTTACTAAAAACACTTTCTTGCCACCTATATAATAAAATTCAAATTTTAAAATCATGATCTAGTAATTGATTGATGGATAGAAAGGTTCTTAGTGTGTTTGGGAACATGGAAGAATCTTGTGATAGTACAATCATGTTTGTTGAGGAAACTTAATATTACTCATTCCTTGAACTTAGTAAGAAGTATCATCCCCTAATGAAACATGATTCTTGGTGGGTGAAGGAGATAAGCATATGAAGCAATCCTTTCTTCCAGTCATATGTCAAGTGGCTCATGAATCAATATACTAGATTGAGTTGGATGAAGATTATTCTTCACTTGATTGTGCACCATATAGGACATCCTTGTCATAGTTTTCTTCCTCTTGATAAAAAGATTCCCCTTGTGTTTCTATTTTTCTTCCATTTTCCCTTGTTCTATCCAAGGTATTTTTATTAGTTTTAAGACGACTCTTGGTTGAGCTTCTTACTTGAAGAGCATTGGGTCAAACCCATTGTACCAACAATATTTTATATAATGCCATTTTTGAAAAATAGGCAACTTATTATTGGATGACCCTTGATATTTTGTGTAGTCTTATGTTGATTGTTGATTTGCTTCTTGGAAATTTAATGTTTATTCTTTCCTTTGATGTTGGAAGAAAGTACATGGTCTCAATTTTCTACCTCATTGTGCATGGATTCTTCTTGATGTAACATGTTGACCAATTGTTCAAAGATTGGTTTCTTTTCCAATATATTCAGTGTGGTGACAAACACTTTGTAGGGACTGTTGCAACCCTATCAACATGATGGGTACAAGTGTTTTATCTTCCACGTGTTTTGCACAATACTACGAGTGAGGCCCTTAATATTGCAACACATCTAACAAAGCTTCAATACTCTCATTGGACTTGAGTTTGATACTATGTAGTTGAATTTGGAGATGGATGACTATATTATTATTTTGTACTTCATACACAATTTTAGTTTGTCCTAACGTGATTTGGTTGTTTTCACATCTCTTATGTGAGGTTGTACCTCATATGTTACTCTAAACATAATGATGAGATTTGATTTTTGGTCTGCTTGATCATACTTGCATTTTCATTCAATTTTGGTTGGATTCTTGGTGAAAGAGCCATTAACAACATCCTAGATATCCTCAAATTCCAAAAAATTCATGATCTTGGTTTTCCATGCAACATAGATGTCTTTGCGTAGGAGTTGTGAACACATTAGAAATAATTTCACACAATTTGCCATTTTTTTTGTGCACAAAATGTATTAAGGTGATGTATTGGTTCCTTATCACTTGAAAGATTCCCCTCTATACATTATTATTATGATATACCAAACCTCTCTATATATGCACCCTTATGATATACTTGTCAGAGTGGAAGAAGCTCATCCTATCGATATACACGTTCATACATGAGAGACATTAATGCATGTGAGGGAAGAGTGGTACGTGGTACTTAGACAATACATGAGAAGGATTCATATATAATCAATGCCACCTTCTTAAAGGGAGATCTTTATACATGGGTGACAATTTCTTATATACTCATATTTCCCAATTTTAGGATTTACGCCTAACAATTGTGGCAAATGAGTAATAGAGGGATGGTTTAGTGAAAAAAATTGAAACTTTATCTATCCCTAAAGTATTATAGTAGTCATCCTACAGATGTCATTATTGTAACTATATTAGGCATAAGATGCAATACATCGAGCATGACAAATTTACTGGTAAATGTTGTCTAAAGGCACCGATAATACAAAATGCTACCGAGATCAAAATATCTCGAGTTTGTGGTTGTTGGAAGTTTTGAGTTTGATGCACAATTAACAATTCAAAATGGAAAAATATACAACATAAAATAAAATTTCTAAAGAAAACATTTGCTTCCCCCTTTGAAAACAACAAAAAACCACAATTTTAGCCCTTTTTAGCCTTCAACGAATTCTCACAAAAGAAAAATGCAAGAAATTTCCCATAAACTACCTCTCATAATCTCTCGTAATCTAGTTTCGTGTGTGTGTGGATAAGTTAAAAGGTCGAGTGAAAAGAGGTTTTTCATACTTGAACCCTCTTTGGTTGAAAGTTTTTAAATTTTTTTCTAAAAATATACACATCCCCTTGTTTTGAAATCTTTTTGCTAATTTTGAGAAAAAAACTAATTTATTTTTTGGTTGTGATTTATTTGAAAAATAGATTTGAAAATCCCTTTTTCATTGGTAAACAAAAGTCCCTTCATAAAAACAATTATGGGCAAAAAGCATATATCAAGGTGGTGGGGTTAGGCTTTGATCCCTTAACCTCCACCTAGGCAAGTGACACGTGTTTTCACTACTAACCGCACGGGTGAACTAGTACTTTTACTTGTATAACGAGATAAATTTTATTTAAAGTTTTAAAATTGGGAGTTTTTTTCAAATAAAAAAATAGGATGAGGAAGGGTTGAACTTGTGACCTTTAGAGGGGGAAAAGGCCTAAGCTTGGCGTGTTATCTAAGTGAACCAAGATTCCCGATGGGTATGACGGTGGAAAACATCATATTTAAATTTAAAAATTATGCATAAAGATTTTTATAACAAATAGAAGAATATTGGTTTAGCTGGACTCGGGCACTAAGAACTGGATTTTACGATTTATCTTAGCTTTTTGACTCACCACTCTCAACCTTTGAATGTTTTTGGCCTCCGATTTGAATTTTTTCCATTTCTACCTTGTATTTGCAGGACGCATCAAGCTTTGAGGTTTGGAGAGTCTTGGGCACCTCTATGTGTTACAATATATCATACTAGTGATCTTACCTTGTAGGGATCCGATCAAGATGCTTTGATGGAGATCATGAAGTGGCTTAGGTTATGTTGCACATATAGGCTAAGTTGAAGTTCTCATGCGACTCATTGTTTGTGACAACTTGTGCATGAACTCATTAGGCCAAGCCTATGTGGAAAGGATCGAATGCTTGTTAAGGTTTTCTCGGTTATCACATAGAGGAGCTCTCCTAGAAATCACCTCCAATGAAGATAAACCCTTCTCACCAAATGATCAATGAGATTCCTAAAATTTGTAAAGAGATTGGTCTACTAAGTAAAGAACTTTCCAAACAAACTAAAACATCGAGCTTGCCACGTAGGATGCAATTCACATTAATGAACTATACAATGACTCGCTTAGGATCTTTGCAAGATCACCGGGACTCGAGGGTCCATTAATAATTATTTTCAAACATATGTATTTTTTCAACATATTAAAATGTTCTCGAGTGCAAGAGCAAAAAAAAATTATTTTCCAATATTTTTGCAAACTAGTGCAAGTGCTTGGGGCAAGGGATGACTGAGAGTAAGGGTACCTCTACGCACCTATTCCTAATTCTCTCTCGGCTGCAAGATTCCCTAAACCTCCATAAACTTCCCTAAAAATACATCAAATCAAATTTGGGAAATATACGCCTTCTCCAATACCAAATGAAATGAACATAAGAACTTCAATTGATCTACACAACAAATACAAAGACTACATTAATAAAAATATGTTGCAATATTTATAGATATTGGACATCAAAGTTACAAATTATTTGCAACATTAAAACAACATTACAACAAGTGTCAAAAATTCCCAAAATAAAATTACAAGAATTGTAAGTACAAAGTCCTATTTAAACTAAACAAGATGTTGTCGGATCCAGGGTTAATTATATTAACCATATTAATAAATATATTGCACCAAACATTAATACAATAAACCATTGAATATGCAATGAACACAAAGACACAAAATGTAACGTGGAAAACCTGTAAATAGGTAAAAAACCACGGAATAATAATCCACTATAGAGAAACATTATACACCCAGTCCAATAACTCCATCCTCATTTCTACTCCATGTATTTACCCGGAATCCATCGATTCACTTTATTTTGAATAGGACCTAAAGCCATATTTAAATAACTTGAAGGGTTATGTCCATATTAAGTGACGGACACACCTGATTTAATATATAGTTAGTTAATTAATAACTAACAAACATAATATAAAGTTTATATTTAAATAATAAGAATATAAACTATTCTATATTATTTAACTATAAACTAAATATTATGATGCACTTAATATTATAGTTCTAACACTCCCCCTTAATATTAAGTGGGGATCCATATGCCAACATTACCTGTTTGTACAACAAGATTTACAAATCCATAAACCCTAAAGGTTTAGGCTAGCACATGTACTTTTGAAGGAATTATAACACCTTCATCATGCTCAACTTACCTTTTGGTACAAAAGGATTTGGAATCCATAAATCAGACATATGATTTAGGCTAAGCATGATTTGTGAGACTACATCTCACCGTTTCTCGTGGAAATATTCTTATACCACATCTCTAGGAGCCTTTTATAACACAAGGACCTCCTTTACAAATAGATGCACACTAGATTATATTTTTCCCGTAAACTCTATCAGTTTACTTTAGATCATACAAGATATTTTACAATGCTTTTAAACTAGAGTAGAAGTATAGAGGAGGAGTCAATCAACCGATCGACCATTAGGAGGTGACATTACATGCACACTCCCCCTCAATGGAAACTCTGAAAGGCCAAGCATTGCACACACTTACAATATTTTACAACACATAATGGCTCATAAACATATCTACAATATAATCTTTAGTCTTGTAGAACTGGAGATCTCTATCACCACATAGAACCTTCTCTCGAGATAACATGCATATGAACTTCAATATGCTTCATTCTCTGATGTTGAACTAGATTATTTATCAAGAGTAATAAAACTTTGACCACCACATAGAATAGGAATACTTCCTTCAACTTCCATGCGTATCTCTTCCAACAACCGCTTCAACCACATGGCTTCTTTGTTGCTTCCATTGTACTTCTCTACCTTAGTAGAAGAAATGGAAATTGTTGATTGCTTTTGTTGTTCCAAGTAATGGTTCTGTACCAAAAATTGAACACAAATCCAGATGTATATTTTATATCCAACACAACATCAAGATGATTAGTGTCATAATATCCATATAGACATCATAATAAGCATAATAGAAACAATTATTGATTTTGGTTTTAACCATCTGTAAAAGTTAAACACTTAGTTGTATAACAACTAACCATGTTATTTATGTTGAGAAATTTCAACACATTACTTTTGTAAAATATATATTAGATGCAATCAGTATTGGACGTCTCCAATACAAACACAAAGGCATCCTAAGTGTTATTTGATATGCATATAATAATATTTTAGTAATCACATACTAAATTAGAATTTAGAAATGTATTATCAACAACATATATAACTTCATTATCTACTTTATCCTTTAAATGATAAGACAAATAGATAACATATATGCAATAATGACCAAATCATGCTAGAATAATGAATACAACATTATCCATCGATACTTCTTGCATAAACAAAGGTGAGGATTTATTCACAGAAGGTACTGGACACATAATCGGGGCAGCAGGGTTTGGGGCGGCATCCCCAAGCGAGGTTGAGGGGTGCCCTTGGCATACTCCTTGTCACGATACGAGGGTAGGGTCGAGGCGGCGCCCTCGACGCTAAGCACAAATTTATAATTAACTCCTCCTTTGAAATTGACAAAAATCAACTCTTTGTGCTAAAAAACATGATAATTACGATAATTCGTATAATCAAATTTTTGATAATAAATTAGGTTTTACGGAGGAAAAACATTGCAAAAAAAGAGTTTAGAAACAATCCCCTGTTTGATTAAGTGCATATGCTAGTCGTATTTTGATGAATTTCCTTTATTCATATCAAAATTTTGACATGTCAAACAAATACTTGCACAAAATTATATTAGTTTCTGATAATAATATTCAATCAAAATATGAGTGAAATAAATAAATAAATAAATAAATAAAAATTATGACGACTCGACCACCGAGTCGTACAAGATAATTAATTTTTTTGCTTATCCAATATAAACGATACTCTTTGAATAAATTTTCCACAAAAAGGGAATAGATTAAAATATTAAATTAAAAATAATTTGATTAGTAAATGAGAAAAATAAAAATAAAATGTTGATATATTAAAATTGAGCAAAGCTCCCCTTAGAGATGTTTTGAAATTCCCCACTAGCTCAAAACTCACCGAGTCATTATGTACATTTGGGCGAGTTCGGGTTTTATCTCCCCTCCAATGTTCAATGTGGCATTCCCTATAGGAGACCTTTGTCTTTGTTTTTACTTATTATTAACCCTATGTATTTACTTCCACCTGCACATACTTTAGAAACTATATAAGATTAATAAAATATTTCAAACAACATTTACCCTTACCTTTATTTAGAGGGTCATGAGCAAGCTTTCCACAAGTAAATGATTTTTGAAGGCTTTGAAATATTTTTTAACATGTGCACACACCATACATTACAATCATAATTATATATTACGAGGGCCTCGAGAATAATTCTTGTAAAATTTTTTTAGAGGGGAATTGTATTTGAGAGGGTATTTTACCAACAGGGGGACAAGATATTTGACCTCACACATCAAACTATAGAAATATTTCATATAGTAATAACCCTTACGTTCTTGAGCCCCTTTCACCTGTGCACACACCAATCTCAAAAGACATTAATTCCCACATGTGTACACCACGCTCCGGTACCATGTTAGATCCAAGGGTTAATTATACTAACCATATTAATAAATATATTGCACCAAACATTAATACAATAAACCATTGAATATGCAATGAACATAGAGACAAAAAATGTAACTTGGAAAACCCGTTAATGGGTAAAAACCACGGAAGAATAATCCACTATAGAGAAACATTATACACCCAATCCAGTAACTTCATCCTCACTTCTACTCCATGTATTTACTTGGAATCTATTGATTCACGTTATTTTGAATATGACCTAAAGCCATATTTAAATAACCCGAAGGGTTATGTCCATATTAAGTGACAGGGCACACCCGATTTAATATATAGTTAGTTAATTAATAACTAACAAACCTAATATAAAGTTTATATTTAAATAATAAGAATATAAACTATTCTATATTATTTAACTATAAACTAAATATTATGATGCACTTAATATTATAGTTCTAACAAATGGCACATCTAACATTAACACCTAATCAACACACTAAACACATGTGATTTATTGAGACTAATGATGAAACTATACTAAAATAAATGATAGTAACTATATTATTCTATTTGGTATATTATCACAAGAACTAAATATGTAACAAGATGACCATAAGTGATCCCCAAAAAAATCCCACACTCGCTAAAATTGTGGCTAAATTTATCTACAAAAATATCATCACATGGTTTAGGTGCCTTATAAGTCATCAAGGAAACACTTTATTAATGATAATATTGAATAATTGTTGAAACATTTTCTCGTTAACCAAAATAGGAGAAAACCATACTACCCACCAAGGATTGAAACAATTGAGGCATTAAATAAAGTCTTGGAAAAAGTTCTAAAAAAATATGTAACTTGGAGAATAAGGATCAAGATCTTAAGATACCTAAAATGTTATCGGTGTACCACACTACATATGTACATGGTTGATGAAATATTGTCCCTTTCGGTTAGTAAATATGTTGGAAGCTATAATACCCATGGAATTAATTATTTCAAGGATGAGAATGGTGATACCATTTTAAATCAACGAAGATAGGTTTGTACATGAATCATTAGTTGAATTACGAAATTAGATGAGAAAATATTCATAGTTGAGTATAACTAGACGCAAGAGAAAATAGAGACAAAAACATGACATGAAAACTATTGTAAACAAAAAGAGTTCTCAAAAGGAGATATAGTGCTCTTGTATGATTATATATATATATATATATATATATATATATATATATATATATATGTAAGAAACTAGAACGTTTAAGACTTGATGGTTAGGACCAAACATAGCCGATGACATTCTATAATCCAACACCATCAAAATGAGTACATTGTCAAGAATAGAGAGAAAGTGATATGTAAACGATGCTAGGCTTAAATATTATGTAACCAAAAAATGAAGGAAGATTGAAAACAAATAAAAATAAAAATATTTTTGACTAGGGAAAAATATACCAAAAACAATTTTGATTTAATTTAATTTTTGAAAAACATAAGAAAAATCACATCAATAATCTTTGAAACTAAAAGAAAAAAACCACAAAAATAATAATGAGAAAATTAAAAAGGCAAAATAAAAAAGAGAAAAATTAGGAAAAATACAAAATAGCTAAAAATTTGTTTTTTAAGAAAAATAATAAAAATATAAAAATGACTCACCACCAACTCAAAATAGAAATTTAGTGGTTTGACGAGGTGAGATTTTGAATACAAGTGAGGGTGATTTCTCGAAATAGAATTATTATTTTTTGCATGACATGAAATAAATGAGATAAAAAAATAGGTGTAAAAAAATTGATAGTTCATCGCATATATGGAGATAAAATTTGAGTGAATATGAGACAACTAAGCTGAATGTTTATGGAAGTGGATCACAATTAATGTAACTATGTATTGAGTAGGAAGAAAAATAAAATATGATATTTGAGAATCCAATATTCGAAAAATATAAGTAATCATAAAGCGAATTGAATTTTAACATATTTTGGAGAGCAAAAAACCATCAAGTAAATTCTAATAATCTACAACATGTATAAACGAAAAATGGTGATCCCACAAATATTCAAAGAACACAAGATTGAAAATTCCATAGTAAAAGTTTTCCTTGAAATATTTCCTTCTTGATCCCACATGAGATTTTTATACCATTCCATTTAAGGTTGGGAACTAAAGAGATACACTTAAATACATTCATGTTAAACTAGTAGAAATTGACCACATAAGTTGGAGGTAGATAAGGGATAGTTAGTTAAGATAAATCCCATAACACAACAATACGAGTAGAATGAGAATGCTAATATGATTCCTATAATGAAGTTAGATGTTTGAATTCACTTCCCTTTCTTCCGTTGGCAAAAAAAGTCATTAAGATTTTTTTGGGTTGACTGCATAATGGATTGCTTTACCTAAACCAAACCTACCGGATCACCAAAGGTGTGATAGAAAAGTAAAATAGGTTGATGTGAGAAGGAAATGCCATACATTTTCTAGATAAGAGGGGTATCATGATAGGAAAATTTACTACCGTACTTACGGCAACAACTTTGACCAAAAGAGGGGTTGCCATTGTTAACATTCATAACATGATCTTTTGATATGTGGCAAAGTTGATGGCTTGGAAAGTATACCCCATAAAAAGAATATGCCACCCATTCTTGGAGTGCCACGTTCACATATGAAATGGTGGATATAATATTCAAATGTAACCTTTGTGAGATCCTTCTTGAAGACTTCAAAAATGATATGATAATATATGTAAGAAACTAGGCAAGTTTAAGACTTGATGGTTAGGACCATACATAATCGATGACATTCTATAATCCAACACCATCAAAATGAGTACATTGTCGAGAATAGAGAGGAAGGGATGTGTAAACGATGCTAGGAGTAAATCTTATGTAACTAAAAATGAAGGAAGATTGAAAACAAATATAAAATAAAAATAAAAAATATTTTTGACAAGGGTAAAAAAAAAAAAATACCAAAAACATTTTTGATTTAATTTTTTTTTGAAAAAATAAGAATAATCACATCAATAATTATTGAAACTAAAAGAAAAACTCACAAAAATAATAATGATAAAATTAAAAAAGCAAAAAAAAATGCAAAATAGCTAAAAATTTGTTTTTAAAGAAAAAAAAAAAATTCAAAATGAGTGCCACCAATTTGAAAAATATAAATTTAATGGTTTGCGAGGTGGGATTTTGAATAGAAGTGAGGGTGATTTCCCAAAATAGAATTATTAATTTTTGCATGACATGAAATAATCGGGATAAAAAATAGGTGTAGAAAAATTGATAGTTCATCACGTATATGGAGATAAAGTGTGGGTGGATATGAGACAACTAAGCTAAATGTACATGGAAGTGGATCACAATTAATGTAAATATGTATTGAGTAGGAAGAAAAATAAAATATGATATTTAAGAATCCAATATTCCAAAAATATAGGTAATCATAAAGTAAATTGAATTTTAACATATTTTTGAGAGCAAAGAAACCATCAAGTAAATTCTAATAATCTATAACATGTATAAATGAAAAATGTTGACCCCACAAGTATTCAAAGAACAAAAGATTGAAAATTCCATAGTAAAAGTAGACCTTGAAATATTTCCTTCTTGATCCCACATGATATTTTTATGCCATTCCATTCAAGGTTGGGAACTTAAGAGATACACTTAAATACATTAATTCTAAACTAGTAGAAATTGACCACATAAGTTGGAGGCGAGATAGGGGATAGGTAGTTTAGATAAATTTTCTATAACACAACAGAAGAGTAGAATGAAAATATTAATATGATTCTTGTAATGAAGTTAGATGTATGAATTTGCTTCTCTTTCTTCATGTCTACAAAATTTTTTTATTAAGGTTTTGTTAGGTTGATCAGTATAATGGATTGCTTTACCTAAACCAAACCTACCAAATCACCAAAGGTGTGCTAGAAATGAAAAATAGGTTGATGTGAGAAGGAAACGACATGCATTTTCTAGATAAGAGGGGTATCACGATAGGAAAATTAACTACCTTACTTATGGGAACAACTTTGACCAAAAGAGGGGTTGCCATTGTTAAGATTCATAACACGATCTTTTGATATGTGGTGAATTTGATTGCTTGGAAAGTATACCCCATAAAAAACGAATGTGCCACCCATTCTTGGAGTGCCACATTTATATATGAAATGGTGGATACAACATTCAAATATAACCTTTGTGAGATCCTTCTTGAAGACTTCAAAAATGATTATTTTCAAATGAAGTTTGGTAAGCATAATTTTTGCCATGGCTCTCCACTATTGTGTCTAGGAATGTATTTTACTAATAATCTTCCTAGGAAGGTCCAATGGGACACTAAAAACTATCGGTGAATAGATTAAATCCCACATGGATACATTAAATGGGGTAGTGATTTAGGAACATCATTGAAAAGTTGATTAATGATCAATTTTTCATCAATGTTGTTCGTTTTGAGTGTTAGGGGATCTTGTAAGATTCCATAGGATGTGTTAGAATGTTTAGAAATCATATTTTCTATGGTTTCTAGCCTTTTAGAAGTTTCTTGCCAAACTGGAAATTTAAATTTTGAATGTAAAAAGAGGCCTAAAATGAGTTCTTTTTGGGACTTTGAAGGGGTGTAGGAGCATGATGAATATTGTAAAGGACCTAAGAGGTCACAAGGAACATATGATAATGTCTTTGATGTGCAAGTTTGTATTACCATATTAAATCTAACATGTAAGATAAAATATAAGATATGTGGAATTAGTTTTCTAGGATAATTTCAAGTGAGCAATATATGGAGAAGGCTATATTCGTGAAAGGAGATATAATCAAGGGATGTAAGACAAATAAAAAAGGTAGAAAACAAGGAGATATAATCAAGGGATGTAAGAAAAATAAAAAATGTAGAAAACAAGGAGATATTCAATGGATAAGGAAAAAGAAGGAAAGGTGGTAAGAAAGACCGGGTTGTTGAGAGAAACTTGGTCTAAGAAACCAAGTTTAGGAACTTAGTTGAGAAAGGATAAAGATCAAAACACAAGATAAGGAGATTAAAGAAGGTAATAATAATAACATAAAGAAACTGTGCATGGTTCAAATGAAGGCATACAAATAGATGATGAAGAATGGATCAAGAGTATTTACGTTTGTATAGAGAGCTACAACAAT
Source organism: Taxus wallichiana var. yunnanensis (assembly GCA_018340775.1). NCBI lineage: Eukaryota > Viridiplantae > Streptophyta > Pinopsida > Cupressales > Taxaceae > Taxus > Taxus wallichiana. The sequence continues at coordinate 993,887,712 of CM031242.1, forward strand.
ATACAAAATAACGAGTTTTGTAAATATTGTATTGAGAACAATAAAAGAAGATAAATTTGTGCATATGGCCTCTTGTATATTGTGTCATTAGGTATATTATTAATTTTATTGATGTTCTTGAATCTTTGAAGGTTTAGTAGAAGTGATTTTTAGACAAGTTGTAGTTCTATATGAAAATTCTAAGTTATGACAATTTGGTTTTCTGATGTATTTTCATATTTTTGAGTCCAATAAAAGTTCAAAACTAATGTAAAAGTAGGAGAGATTAAAAATATAAAATTTTCAATTGGAATGAGATTATAAAAGCTTATATAACTCATTTAATGCATTTATTAGTGCCCACCGCCTATGCATTGTCTTCCTAGGGTTTGAGTTACTAAAATGACCATATCTACTAAAAACCCAGCCAAAACCTCTATAATTTGGTAGGTAGGTGAATTTCGAGACCCTCCCTCTAAAGGATTTTAAGTTTAAATGATTTTGGGAAAATATAACTCAAGTTATAAATGACCGAGTTTTGCATCCAATAACTAGGCCTTAAACCCATGTTAGAGAGATCTAAATAGAGCATAATTCTTAAAGGATCAATCCTCAACTTATGAAATTTGAAAGGGGGATTGGGGAGGATTTTTTTGGTGTGATTAATTTTCCACATCACGTGGCGAGTCATCTCACTTAGGTGAGGTCACGAGTCTAGGTGTCACAAGGGTTATAAAAGGGGTCATCGTTAGATTCCTTACGCGTTATTATGTATTAGTGCATCACATGGGAGTTAATTCCATTATGGGAATGTAACTCCCCTTATCCACTTAAGGAGGTATGATTACAGGCATTGGGGGTTACACATCACCCCCTATTTGTACCCTTTACCTTTTTTCAGATTTATGAGTTAATGAGATTCTTGTGACCCTTTTCCAATCTTTGCATGCACTTCATGGTTGATGTTTGCTCCTCATGTAACCTCGTCATGCTGCCGGAGTGCAACACGCTTAATGTTCACGTTATCCCATAAGATCCTCTTACTTCACATTTTATCATTCTTTTTCATGGTATCGAGTGCACATTGTTGGGATACGTGTAACTCATTGTTTCTTGTTGCCATCTTGCTTTCCATTTTTGATTTTCGGTTTCGTGTGTAAGCATCGTAATGGATATTCCATTTTTGCTCTACTTGCATTGATTTCAGGTTTAAAATATTGTTTAGGTTTGTTTGTGGTGCTTGTTTGTAGTTTTCTCGGTGTTCTTGGCTTTTTGACTTTGCATGCGTGTTTTACAGTTTCAGGTTGTTATTTTCAAGGTTTTGAAGGTGCTATTTTTAAGGTTTTTAGAGTTGTAGACTCTATTTTAGGCCTAACTCATACTTAGCTCGTCAAGCTAGGAATCAAGTTGGATCCCCCACTCACCTCTGCATCACTCTATCTCGCATTGCATGCAAATTAGTCTGGTTTTATTGTTTAGCGTTTGTGTTTTGGCTCGTCTTCGACCGTGCTCCACACCTTCCTCCCTCGGCATTCTACTTGCTCTCCATGTTGCTTGGGACCCCTACTTGTTCTATGTGGTAGCCCCGCTCATGAGATATACATCTGCATTGCCTACCCCATCTCAAGATTACCTCCTGCATTGGCACATCAACTCTGCATTGCTTCCCTCACCAAACCTTGTGTGATCTTCCCTGCATTACCTTCCCGAGCTCACAACTCATACTTCGTGCTCATGGTTATGTGTGCTCGGCCTCTCTTTGCGTTCTCACCGGCTCCTTGTTCGTTGGAACTTTGCTTGTCGAACTATGTTCCTTTCTCATGAATTATTCTCCACTGCATCACCTCGGGTCACCTCGTCTAGCTCATGCTCCCTTGGATCTATACATTTGGCCCCCGCTTCGTCCCGCATCCCGTGCTCTGTGTTTCACTCACTGTTGTGGAAGCAACCATCTCCGACCGACGACATATGAGAATATTTCCTCAACACGGTGTTACCTTCAACTTGGCTTACGTGTGGACTATATTTGACATGTGGATTTTTCCTACTTGACACTTTACTCGGCTAATTCATCACGTGTTCCCCTCGGTGGTAGCTTGCTCCAACTCGGCCCGTGCCTCGAGCCCAACTCAATGACTTCATGCACTCGATTACTGGCTCATCCACCAACTCGGACTCCCCAACTTGGTATATAGCTCTGCTTGCTCCTCGAGTCGACCCCTCGGCTCTCCTTGCACTATAGCCGATGTGCCCGATAAGCTTGACCAAGCTACCTTCCAGGCTCGTCCTTCTTACGCTCAAAACACTTTCACGAGGGAAGAAAGTGTTTTGAGCCGGAAGAGGAGCGAGGCTGGAAGGTAGCTTGGTCAAGCTTATTGGCACACCGCTATAGTGCAAGGAGAGCCGAGAGGGTCGACTCGAGGAGCTAAGCAGAGCTATATACCTCTGAGTTGGGAGTCTCGAGTTGGTGGATGAGCCAGTAATCGAGTGCGAAAGTCATTGAGTTGGGCTCGAGGCACGCGGCCGAGTTGGAGCAAGCTACCACCGAGGGGAACACGTGATGAATTAGCCGAGTAAAGTGTCAAGTAGAAAAATCCACATGTCAAATATAGGTCCACACACAAGCCAAGTTGGAAGGTAACACTGGTGTTGAGGAAATATTCTCATATGTCAGGTCGGTGAGATGGTTGTTTTTCCCATTTTTTCATATTAGTCTAGCCTAATTAAATGGGAAAACATTAAAAATCCATCATTGTCCAAGGGGGTATATTTTTATGGGCTCCATGTATAGGGTTATTGGGCTTTCCCGGCCAATTTTATGGCTCGTTGCATTGTAGTGCTCCTATTCACTTGCGGCTAGTGAGTGTGTCCGCCATAGCCTTGCGGAAAGAGAGCCTTATTTTTCACAATGTGAGACACCTTATCTTACACTCGAACAATGTTGTACCCTTGTTTTTGTTACACCTTTTACCTTGATTGCGTGTCGTTCCTCTGCCTTCGACTAGGACTCATTATGGCCTCAACTTTTGCGTGATTCGTCGCCTATTGCAAGGTGAGTGGTCAATTGTCCAACGTCACATGAACACACCTTATTGTAATCACACATTACTTATAAAGTGCCGCAAACATGGGGTTTATCATTATTCTTGGGTGTTGTATTACACATATACGCATTCTCAACTGAGTCCAACGTCTTGCGCAACCTTGTTTGTTTCTCCACACCCTCTTCTTATGCACTTTACACTTCTTTCTTCCATATCTTGGAGGATGCTCTTTCCAGACTTGAGTGTATCAGGATCACTTTATAGCCTCCGCCACTTCTTTTTGGGAGAGAGAACTATACATCATGACATGCTTTTATGGAACTTTACTTTGCCTATGAGGGCCTTAATCCCTTTCTATATGGGCTAGTTCCTATACCCAATAATTTTAGTCATCTTGAGGACTATCTTGACACACACGACCATGTTGTTGGTAACTTGATGTTGCATGTCACCAAACCTCTCTGCCTTCATGTGAAGAACTCAGATCCTCCCCACACCATCTAGAGCATCTTTTAGTCCTTTTATGAAGACCCTTCACTTACTGTCACCACTTCTTCTACTTCTAATTTAGTTGTCTCCTCTTCTTCCTCATGTGATGACAATTCTGCTAACACAAAATTTCTTGCTTCCATTCTGATGATGAGGATTGTGCTTCTAGTTTTGGTGATGAAATTACTACTTTGAGGAATCTTATCATCTTTATCTCACCTTTCCAGAGTATGTTGACACTCCTCCCTTCCCATCAGACATTAAGTAGTCTCACTCTCAGCCTCATATAGTCATTGCATCTGCCTCCTTTCCACTTCCAATGTGTGCGATGCCCTTTCCACTCCTTTAACTTCATGTGATGATTCATATATGTCCAACATCACTCTTCTCCGTTTGTTTGTCAACTCCCCTTCTTGGGAAAAGAACTTGCCAAACTTTGTCGTATTTTTGTAGTACCTACTTGTGATGCAGTACATGGAGTTATTCTTCATTCTACAAGTATTTTTGAGGAGTCCTTCATCTCCTTTATTGGGAGTGCCCCTTCTGGGACTCTTATCACTTCTACTCTTCAGAGATCATCATTGATCCACCCTTTCTTGTGGATCCTCTTTCTGTTGTGGGGGTTGTTACATTTCCTTCACTTCACTTGGGAATCCTTTCGGTGGATGTTCCTCTCTTTCATTCTCATTTCTATGCTCATAGAATTGATTTCGGTTTTTGTGCATTCATTTTCTAGACCTATGTCACACTTCGTGGACCGATTCAACTTTCTTCGTCTTCGCTACCTTTAGTTTCCTTCACGGAGTTGGCATACTTCATGTACTCCATTTTTTCCTTCCTAAGGCGCAGACACACGCTAAGTGCGGTTGGTTCCTTGATCCATTAGCTGAGGACCATTTCATGGACACTCTTCTTGGAGACTTCCTAGAGTTGCGAGTCCGATCCATCCATGGCACCTTCTCGCATTCCTCTCGTATCCTTCTTCTCCTCTCTTCTTCTTCTTTTGAAAGATTACACCTTTGTACATGTGTACCTTATTAGGCTGCTCGGTTGTCGGGACCCATTTATGCAATTGTTTTTTTATATTAGAGAGTGTTTTTCATCTCTTATGGTGGATGTTTTTCCCACTTGGGTTTTCCTCCACTACTTGAGATCCTTGTTGTTCATGGGTGCCTCATTAGGCTTAATTTTCAAGACCCATTTCTCATTTATGACTTTCCGCCTCATCCTAAGTTATGATGAAGGGGGTGGTGTTGGTGTGAGTCATTTTCCACATCATGTGGTGAGTCATTTCACTTAGGTGAGGTCATAAGTCTAGGTGTCACATGGGTTGTGGACAGGGGTCATCATTAGATTCCTTATGTGTCGGTGCATCAAGATCGTCATATGGGAGTTACTTCCATTCCAGGAATGTAACTCCCCTTCTCCACTTAAGGAGGTATGATTACAAGCATTAAGAGTTACACAACACCCCCTATTTGTACCCCTTAACTTTTTCGATCTATGAGGAGTTAATGAGATTCTTGTGATCCTTTTCCAATCTTTGCATGCACTTTATGGTTGATGCTCTCTCTCTCTCTCTAGTCTTGGTTCAAGTTTATTTCAATATATTAGGCATGGTGTCAATTTGTGGATGCATTTAGAGTAGGAATTAGAAAAAATAAGTTAACGAGGTCCATAAATAGACCTATGTAATCATGTTTTAAGTACAAGAAGGTGTAAAGAAAGTGAGAAGCCTAGAATACCTATACCAATAACATATATTATTATAGGTTAATAAAAGTATATAGTGAACCCTTTGCAGGGTGTTTTGACATCAAATTGGTCAAAATTGTTGGGTGTAAGTAGTCTACTTGCATAATTTTTGGTATCGAGTGAGGTTGTTTCTCTTGAAAGACAATGGACAACCTTGAAGATTCAAAATGTACATGCTTTTGATATTTTGAATAAAGAAAGTTGAAATTTGTGAAATTTAGAGAAAAATCGGTATATCCCATTGAGGCTTAAGAAAGAAATAAGAAGAGTACATTGAGGCTTAGAAGGTATAAATACAAGGTAGAACAAACTTGAATCAAACAAGAGAAAAGGAAAGTACAAAAAAATGTAGGTGAATGTATTTGTGTTTTGATGTTTTGCATTCTAATTTTTTGAGTATTGTACCAAGATATTGCTACAGAAATTGATTCAAGTGAGAAGATTCTTTAATCCATTAAAAAGGACCAAGAGAATAGGGTGAAATAGACCTAGGTGAGTACCTAAGGAGACCAATAGACCAAAGTGAAAAAGACTTGGGTGAGGATCTTGGTGAAGGAAAAATGAAGCACTAAAGAAGAGAGAGAGAAACTAGATGATGACAAGAGAGATGATAAGTGATGAGATAATTGAATTGAAGAAAAGGATGTCATAGATGCAACTCCTCATATAGAGTTAGAGAGAGAATTAAAATAAGAGATTGTTGTTTGAAATAAAAAATAAGGTGAAGTAGCCAATCAAAGAGATGGCAAAGAGAAGAAAGAGATAAAATGTGACTAGAAATTTGAAGAAGTGGATAAAGATGTTAGAAACTCAATCCAAGAAGAAGGAAGAAGAAGATAAAATCAAATATCAATTTTTAATTCTAATAATGAGTTTGAGTGTATGTTTCAGTACACAAATAGATGAAGATAGTGCTAAGAAGAGGAATTAAACCTTGAATAAACATAAGACAAGGTGCTAAAGAATCTTGAGCATCCGGTTGCAGAGGCAAACAAAAAGAACACGATAAAATAGTGACCTTTAGCTAAGAGGATGAAATTAGATCCAAACAAGATGAAGTGCATGATGAAGAGTTTATAAAGATGGAAGAATTGTCAAGACAACTTTGGGAAGAACTCGAGAAGATTATGACAAAGAGTGAAGATGTGGAGAAGCATAAGATCCTTGAAGAGACTATTGAGTCTTCTCGAAAATGAATTGATTTGTTTTGACAAATTTATTTGTGTAGGTGTGGAGATAGAGAGACAAGACAAATTCCATTACCTCAAGAAAAAACAAGAAAAAGAGGAGAGAAATCAAAATCCTCATGGGGAAAATAATTTGGAAGAAAAATAGGTTTAAAGAAGAAAAAAATCAGTCCAAGGACAAGTCAAGAAGGAAACAAATTGGATGAAAAAATACAATCAAGTTATATAGAGAACAAACTACTCCAAGGAGGTAAACAAAGAAGACTTAGGAAAGGGAATATGCTCATTATTTGGAATTCATTTTTATATAATAGCATGGTGTTATTCATTGTTGCAAGAAGATGTTATCCCAAATTTGCCCCCCAGGAAAATTTGGTCAAGACAACTCCTGCACATAAGGAAATTATGAAGGAAACGACTTAGACCAGGTGAGCTCACATTCTAGGATGACAAATAGGCTACAGGTGGGCTCAGAAATGAAGGAGCAGAGATGTCGTAGAGAGAGCCATGTGTCCTAGCGGTGCTTCTCAGAAGATGAATCCATAAAGGGAGGCTCAAACAAGCCCCACATCTCCACGTGTCCCAAGTCAAAACGGGCCGTCGGGGAAAGTTGGAATTTCGCCCCTTATTATTCCAAAAGGGGCAAAAGTTGTTAAATGGGCCGTAACTCCGCCCAAGGGAAAAAGTCAGTGTTTAAGCCTGAGTCAAGCCAAACCCCGCCCTCATGTATAGACCCGATACAAACTTTGAATGGACATATCTTTCGACTCGTGGCTCGAAATATTACAAATCGACACCATTGGAAATATCTCGGCCTCGCCTACACCACAGAGGTCTGAAAACTTTAATTTTGAGGAGGTTAGGTGAATAAAAATGGAGGAAATATTTATGGCCTTCAATGCAGGATCCATCTGTCTCAACAACCATATCGGATTTGATCTGTTTCCGTCGTTTCCACTTCTTTCAAGTCCTGAACCAAGGATCGATGTAATAAAGACGGATTTGGGGGTAGATTTTATCAGAAGCATTAACAAAAGTGGTTGAGTTCCGACCTAATTTTCCTACTTCTCTCTCTCTTTCTTCTCTCTGGTCAAATCTATAAATACATGGGCAGGATTCATTGTAAAGGGTTGTTCATTCTTCTTCCCTACCCCCTCTCTCTTTTCTTCCCGGGTCAAAAATGGAATTTAAACCTCCTTTCACATCTCTGTAATGGCATTCTCTTGCCTCTTGCTCACTAACGATGTACTGTGTGAACTTTTGGAGTAATAAATTCTGTTCTGTGATGCATCTGTCCATCCTTTGCTTATTTTATCATCTCTCCTTGCCTCTTGTTGTTGCAGGGTATACTGTGCATATTCTGATGTTTGTTGCAGGTCCTGGGAGGTGTGTTTAATGGGTTTTGAAGTGGTGTTCTATGTGAAATTTATCTCTGTCCAGTGGTGTATCTTGTCCACCCTCTTTTTCTCACCTCTCTCCACTTCAGGCAGCTGAGATTGTGACCAACACTCCCCTTTTCTTGGTGTTATCACCTCGTTAGTGTAGGATTTCCCTCTTTATGAAATTTCTCTCTCCCTATCTCCTTGACATTGTTAGGATAGGTATAGTTAGACATCATTTCTGCATTAGGAGTAGTTTAGCATTAGGATTAGGAAGAAGAAGCCACTTTCTCCGGAGGGCCATCTCAAGTCCGCAAGTCCCACAACTTGAGAGATGGTCCAATGTTATGCAAATCACACCAAATGACCCTGCCTTAGAAAAGCAGATCCATAACTCATTTATGGGTGTTGTGATTTCGCACTAACATAAGATTATGGTATTTTTTTAGTATGAAGTGTATAAACATGCCTTGAAAAATCTAAAGGAAAGATTGTGAGTTAAAATCGGGAATACTTGTTTTTGTAAACAAAACTTTAGGGAATACTTTGATAAAAGGAAATAGAGGTAACAACAATGGAAGATAGAGAAGAAAAATATCTACTAGGAAGAATGAATCTCATGAAAAAGGTGAGATGCAAAGGAAACTAATCATAAAAGAGGACCAATAAGACACGTTTTAAACTAAAGTGGAGAATTAACAACATATGAAGGATGATGATGGAAACTTTGACAAGTCAAAATCTAATGAAGAATAAATTAGCAACACATAACTTGATTTTGTAAGTGTAAAGAATGAGTGGAATGAGTTATCAACTCGAGTTTTTAGCCGAGAAAACGAGATTTCCTAATAAAGTGATGAGGACGGTGAACAATAAAGAGGTAAGGAATGAATTTGAATTGTTTTAAGAGGGTATGGATCATCATTTGAATGCTCAATTGTATACATATTCAGTTATAGTATTTTGGAGAATGAATAAAGAAATGAAACCTAGGTGTATAGTGTTACAATTATAGAAATGCACTCATCTAAATAAACTAGTAGTTGGTTGGATAATACAAAATACAAGCATATATCGGACATTATTTATCTCAAACAGGACATGAAAGGTAAGAAACATGTTTATTATTTTTATAGAGGCAAGCAAGAAAGGAAGAATACGCTAGATGGGAAAGTAAGGGATCAGGTTGAAATATTTTAGAATAGAGAAATAGGAAGACGAGCATGTTAGAAGGATAAATGTTGACAAATAAGGAAGATCTTATAGCTCCATTTGAGCGGGAGCTCAAATCTTTTCTACTCAAGGAGTTTGATACAAGAACATCATTGAGAAGTTGATGATTGATCAATTTATGATCAATGTTGATATTTGTGCATGTTAGGGGTCTTGTAAGATCCCATATGATGTGTTATAATGTTTAGAACTCACCTTTTCTATGGTTTCTAACTTTTTAGAAGTTTCCCACCAAAATGCAAATTTGAATTTTTGAATGTAAAAAGAGGTCTAAAATTAGTTTTTTTGGTCTTTGAAGGGGTGTAGGATCTTGATAGGTATTGTTAAGGACGTAGGAGGTCACAAGGACATATGATAATGTATTTGATAGGTAAAGTCTATATTACCATTGTAAACCTAACACAAGGTAAAAGATAAGAAGGCGTGCAACTCCTATTCTACATGGAATTAGTCTTTTAGGATAATTTCAAGCCGAGAAATATATGTAGAAGGATATATTCATGAAAGGAGAGATAATAAATGGATGTAAGCCAAATAAAATGGAAGAAAACAAGGATATATTCGATGGAGAAGGACAAAGAAGGAAGGGTGGTAAGAAATATCGGATTGTTGAGAGAAACTTGGTCTAAGAAACCAAGTTTAGGAACTTAGTTGAGAAAGGATAAATATTAAGGAGTTTAAATAAGGTAATAAGAATAACCTAAATAAATTTCACATGGTTTGAATGGATTCATAAGGATGGATTCTCAAGAATGGAACACGAGTCTTTAGGTTTCTATAGAGAGCTACAACATTCTATAAGACTCGTGTTTTGTCAATATTGTATTGAAAAAAGAAAAAAAGATTAGTTTGTGCGTATGGCATATTTTATATTGTTTCATTAGATGTATTACTAATTTAATTGATGTTCTTTAATCGTTTAAGGTTTGGTAGAAGTGATTTTTAGACAAGTTGCATTTCTATATGAAAATTCTATGTTATGACATTTTGGTTTTTTGAGGTATTTTTCATATTTTTGAGTCCAATAAAAATCCAAAACCAATTTAAAAGTAGGAAGGAGTAAAAATAGAATTTTTCAAGTGGAATGAGCTTCTAAAATCTTATATAACTCATTTTATGCATTTATTAGTTCCCACAACTTGTGCATTGTCTACCTAGGGTTTGAGTTACTAAAATGTCATTTCTCCTAAAATACCTAGAAAAAACCTCTAAAATTGGGTAGGTCTGTTACTTTAGAGGTCCTCTATAGGATTATAAAGTTTCAATTATTTTGGGTTTGTAAAAGTCAAGTTATAAATGACTACGTTTTGCAATCCTCGTAACTGCACCTTCAACCCTTGTTAGAGAGCTCTAAATAGAACATAATTCTTAAAGGATGAAACCTCGGTGTGTGAAATTTTAAAGGGAGTCTAGGGAGGATTTTTTTAAGTGTGTGAAGTGATTATAAGTTTAAAGGAGGTATAGATAGAGAGAGAGAGAGAGAGTTATTGGAGTTCTAGGTTCTGCAAGCCTACACACAAAACAAGAAACTTGCTAAAATACGAGTTTTGGGGCTAGGTGAGTGTTTGATTGAGAAGAGGAGTTTTTAGTCTTGGTTTAAGTTTATTGAAATATGTTAGTTGTGATGTCAATTTATGGAGGAATTCGGAGTTGGAATTATAAGATAAACTAAGTGAACAAGGTTTGCAAATAGGCCTACATAATCCTATTTTAAGTACAAGAAGATGTAAAGAAAATGAGAAGCCTAGAAGACCTATACGGATAATCTAGATTAGTATAGGTTAATAAAAGTATATAGTGAACTCTTTATAGGTGTTTTGACATCAAATTGGTTTAGATGGTTGGGTGCAAGTAGTCTAATTACATCGGGTAGAGGCACTTACCCGCATACTCCAATGGGGAGAAAGCATTGATGATATGGAATTAAGGAGGCACTACATTTTTGATAAAGAGATGACCAATTATGAAAAGAAAGTTACATTTATGATCGATATAGATAACCTCTATCTTTTATCTTTTATCCCACAAATTACTACTATTGTGCCACTTCCATATAAGGTCATAAATGATAAATTCAATAGTTTGGTGAAATAAAAACGTGATTTTCCAATAGATCCATGCAAGATAAGTTTGTTGAGTATTAATGAAATAATGAAAAATATTTTGAAGCAACATAGAGGAGTTCGAGGGATGAAATACCCTCTACATAAGAGGTAGAAACTAAAGAAATAGGGTTGGTCCATTTGGTCCAATCCCAATTGATAGGTCATTTAAATAATTCCAAACATAAGATGAGGAAGGAGAAGAGGATTTAAGTTTGGGATCGACCGTGGGATACACAAACAAAATTTGATGTTTGGTCCTTAGTTACAAGAGATAATTCAGAGGAAGCTCAAATTAAAGGACTAGAGACACCTCCATCTAATTGGAAAGGCAAAGGAAATGTATTTGTGCTTGGAAGTTTAAGACCATGAAAAATACAAAGGGTAAGGAGAAGTGTCATTTTAGGTATTCCCAAAGGATTCAAAAATAAGCACGTGTGGAACACCAAGGGGTTACTATGGCCCCAAAGTGTAAAAAGAAACACTTGCTAGTGAAGAAACAAGTAGATAAGATGGAGGTCATCCTAGATGAACATGAAGAAGAGTATGATGAAAATATTAAAGATTAAGGGGTGGAAGGAGAAGGTTGGTGGTTGGAGATGGGGAGGAAGCTTCCATTGAAATATTAGGAGATTTATTAGAAAAAATTATACAAAGAGGTAGGTTGGTAGAGGTTGTAAACAAGTATGACGATGTTCCATATCGAAAGAAAATGGAGATAATTGAAGTAATTATAAATTACATTAAGGAATTCCCATACTCGATATAAGACATCATGGAGGTAATACCACTTTTGGTTGAAAAATGAATTAGGGAGATTAGAAAGGAGGCCATCAAGACCACATTATTTTAAAAAATGCCAAACTATCCAAACTTAGGGCTAAAACCAATTTAACAACCGAGGATGTGGAAATTGTAAAAGATCTACACAATGAAGAGTTGAAGACAATAAACATGATGAAACTTTTAGAAAGAAGATGGAACAAAAAGACAACAAAAAATCTCGACAAACTAAGGAATAATCAAGGCGAGAAACAAAAATAATGGAGTTTTTTGAGAGAACAACAGAAAGCCCAAGTTGATATAACACAAGCTAATTTATAGGCACACCAATAAATAGAAAAGGATATGAAATTGAAATAATAAAATGAGAAAAAAAAAGAGCCATAGAGTCTCAAAAGATAATATAAGAAGTAGAGAATGGATGAAAAGATATAAAAAGAGGAAAAGAACAAAAAGACAAAAGAGGAAAAAGTGGTAACAAAAATTAATAAAAAATTAGTTGCGGAGGCTAACTTGAAATCCACGAAGAGGGAAGAAATAAATGGGTGGAGAAGTATGTGAAGGCTACGCAAGAGAAATAAGAGAAAGAAAAAGGCATCAAAGAAGTGGAAAAATTAAAAAATGCGGATGATGAGGTGTAAAGACAAAAATTAGTTTCAGAACAACAAGCTGCTGTGAATGTAAGGAGGGAGGAAGAAAATAAAAAGGATGAGGATTCCACAACAATAACACAAGCAAGAGGTATGTCCCCACAACTAGCTTTGACATACCTAGGACCAATTTGTTCCTAGATGCTAACCACAAGGGACCCCATTGACACTATTAAGAACATCCTCTCCTAATACAAATAGATTTCTCAAGTCTTCACAGGTCAAGGAATTGTGGATCAAATAAAGAAAGGGTTGAAAATAAATTTGAGAAATATGCCTCCTACAAAACAAATCTTGGTAGTATTCTATAAGACAACACATAAGTATTGGATCCAAAAATGTGTGGTCCTGGAAGTAATTATGGAGAAATTTATTTCTAATATTTCCGTAGTAAGGCTAAAATGTGAAGCTGACAACACTTGTCTTATTAAGAAATTGTTGGAGGATATATTCACTAAGCTGTTAGGAATTAAATTGTTATTGCTCACATGATATTTGTTAGTAAGTTTGTTAGTATTAACAACCAGGTAAATAGGGATTAATATGTTACTTAATTGTTTTAACAACTCGTCAATATTTGTGAGTGGTTTCTTATTTTATAGGATATGTATTTCCTATATATATGTATTGGTGTTTGAAGGATACATACAATACAAAATTATTCGTGTTTATCTCTGTGTAAATCTGATATTGTGCTATTATTTGGTATCAGAGCGATATCGATCCTGATGAGAGTCGAGAGAGAAGACAGTGAAAATGTTTGGAAGTTTGGCATAGAACAATCTTTCCGCATCCCAAATATGTTGCAAATTATTCGATCTACGAAGTGATTGATTGTAGTGGAAAATTAAAAAAAATATTGGGCGCACAAGTCTGATTTCCACAGTTCATGTGAATCATGCAACTCCATTCAAATCCTCTTAGTGGCGCTAGAAGGAAGCATCAAACCAGTTATCCTTGGAAGTTATTTTTATTAAATATACACTTTCTGTTCCAACGTGGTACGCATTTCTAATACATTAACATTTTCTATGCGTTGATATGCACGCCACAATTCGTCCTCTCAGGCACATGCAGACCTGTTCGAGTGCAATCATGGGCAAAGACGCATTAACAAGGAGTAATTTGGCATTTAATTGATTGCATTCCCATAAAATTTTTCTAATGCCTTGGCTTGCGTGATATCTGGATTTCATCACTTTTAGTGATCTACATTTCACGGTAAGTTAACAATTCGCATTGCATTGGAATCTTAAATCCATGTGTAAGTCCGCATATGATATCCATTTATATCTGCATGCGTTGGAAAATCTAGACCTGCAGTTGTCCACTCGTCCTGTCAGATATGTGGTATCTTTTCTATCTCCGCAACCCGTATTGTGCATAATATTCACCAGTCCTTACATAAGTATTTGAATAGAATGGCTTTGATTGTCTAGATGGTAGCTGTGTTCAATTATTCATTTTCATTATTTTTACAATCAAAAGGGTGAAAAATAGTGTTGTCAAAATAGAGTCATTTTTCACCTTTGTCTTTGAGTCTTTATGGAAATCCCACTAGAAAAATTTAATGGGCTCAATTTTCACACTTAGAAAGTAAAGATCCAGATGCAGTTGATGAACAAAAATATTTGGAGGATAGTAGATGGAAAAGAACCAATACCTACAGATCCGACCAAAGTGGCAGAATGGGAAATGAGAGATGATAAAGCCAAAGCCATTATTGGCTTAGCTCTTTCAGATTCTGAGTTACATTATGTTGATCTCGAGAAATCATCTCATGAAACGTGGAAAACTTGAACAAAACCTTTGGTGCTAAAGAAGTGAATGCAAAATTTTCTCTTAAATTGCAGTTGTTCAAGTTAAAAATGAGTGAAGGAGCTATAATGTTCACCATATCAACGATTTACGCTCTCCTCCGACAACCGGCATAAATCAAAGCTCCAATAGAAGATGAGGATGCAAAATCTATTTTGTTGAATAGTTTTCCTCCCAAATACAGTAATGTTGTTTTCACACTTAGTCAGATGCCTTCCAACTCATTGGAAGATATGATATCAACCCTTCTAGCTGAAGAAAAAAGAACCAAAGAAGATGTAGAAGAAGAAACTGCCATGTATGTGAAAAAGAAATATAAAAATTCCTCTAAAAATGAAGAGGAAGTTGTGTGTTACTACTGCAAGAAAAAGGGGCATACTTCCACATATTGTAGAATTAGAGCTAAAGATCTGCTCAGTGGAAAGCTTAAAGCAAATGAGGCCAATATAACCATAGAAGAAGAATTAGATAATGAAGAAGAACCTATGAACGAAGAATGTGGCTATATGTCTGACGATCTTTTGTTCTAAGCAAGACCGAAGGACGGAGGTATAAGAGGTTGGAGGTCAATCAATGACCTCTTGTTAGTCACCAACGATGGGGCTGCATATCAGTTATGGTGACCTATGTGTGGTGTGAGTATTTGCTTTTAATATTTTCAATGTGCTTTAGATTTCAGTGTTCGTGTATGTTGTGCGGAATAAGTGGAAATTTCACATTGAGGGGGAACATGATCCAATGTTCCATTTCCATTATGTCAACATTTTCTTTGTGTGTACGAGCAACAAAATTCAATAGATTTCATATGTTATTCCCTACGGTGAAATGTGATGAGGGTTGATAATAGTACTTGGCACGTCATGATGTGGTTGTAGGTAAACCACTTGAAAACCTTCATTTTTGGTTTGTGGTAATCCAATTGTAAAACCATCAATTTTGGTTCGTGGTCAACCGTTTGAAAATCATACAATGGGTTTATGATCATCCCACAGTAAAAATCACCTAATCATGAAAGTAGGTGCAAGTACAAAGACAATTTTTCCTCATGTTCGCACTAAGGGGGAATGTTAGGAATTAAATTGTTATTGCTCACATTATATTTGTTAGTAAGGTTGTTAGTATTAATAACCACGTAAATATGGATTAATATGTTACGAGTTGTTTTAACTCGTCAATATTTGTGAGTGGTTTCCTATTTTATAGGATATGTATTTCCTATATATATGCATTGGTGTTCAAGGATACATACAATACAAAATTATTCGTGTTTATCTCTCGTGTAGATCTCGATACTCGTGCTATTATTTAATCTACTCAACCATATGAATCCTAGTGAATTCCATGAATAATAAGTCCATGATGAGGTAGTGTAAAGTTGTAAAGCATCACACAAGACCCCATTCAATATAGAGAACGTTGAGTAGATGAAAAAAGTAAATGAACTAAAGGCAACTTTGGGTGATGCAAAAACAAACTTCGCATATTCTTTGGGGTGGATTTCCATGAATAAAACTTGAGAAATGAGAATTGTATTCCATTGATCAAGATTTTTTTGATTAAAACACACTTTTATATTGATATAATCAATAAAAGTACATTGGGTTTCACATCAAAAAAATGGGTGGAGAAGTCACACCCCATAATGAATCACACTTGGCACACACGTGCCACAGGAAACAAAAAAAAAAGAACAAACAATAAGTCACAACAATGACAACTAAGAAGCAACAATAAACATGGTAGATGGAGGAGGAGAAGAAGGCGTTCTGCGTTAAACATCACCCCCAACCATTTGCGGGGGGTCGGGGAATTCAAGTAGGATCCCACCCATCATCTTGCTCGAGGGCCGAAGCATCCCGCCCGGTAGAAGAGATATCCATATCAAGATGTGGAAATTTATCCTGGGAACACCTCTTATAGAACCATAATTTAGTGAAGAAGAAGGCCAACCGAGCATCACTCACATAAACCATAAACCATAAACCATTTATCCATTCATTAATGTGTGCACAACAACATACAACATTCATTCAATAAACTAAGAGTAAGATAAGTAACACCATAACACAAGATGTAAGTGGGAAACCATAAAAGGGAAGAAAATCCACTGAAAAATTTACTAATATTACACACAACAAAGACTCAATTAAATATTACACATCACAAGAGATTTCTTTAGTGAGACACCAACCCCACAAGGAGCATCAACCCCTAAACCCTTGTTGATATTACACACAACAAGATAATTTCATGAATATGACTCATCACACAAGATTTTTGATGAAGTATGACCACTAAAATATGTTGATACCATAGCTGATAGTGATCCAAGATTCAGATCCAAACTCTTCCAAACCCTTGCTCAAACCCTAGGTCTTCAACTTGCACAATCTATCTCTTTCTTCACTTCTCAATGCTTCAAACTATTACACACATGCTTTCTGATCTTCCTCAACCTATCACACAAATTGATATGATCTCAATTCATGCTTGATACACCTACAAAATTTACTACCCTAGGCCGCACTTCTTTGCACACACACAACTAGCTTGCAAAAGCACCCAAACAATGTTTTTATAAGCTCATCTTGGTTTCAAATTAAAAAAAAAACCTTTTTCCTCCTTTGTCTCAAACCATACATCAAGTAAAATCTAAAATTTGAATTACAACAGTCATAAGTGACCTAAGTAGGTCAGCCTAGTTAAAAACATCATTACATGTGCCAAAAATGACTCAAAACCCCATGGGCACAAAGATAAAAATGCTCTTACATCAAAAATACATATTCATGACCCATAAACCCTTAAACATGATTGAAATATCATTTAACATTCATACATAGTCACAATTTATCTCAACTAATCAAATTATTTCATTTAATGGGCCCAATGCACTTTGCATTTTTCAAAACTGTTGTTTCCTACACCCTTCAACACCTTGTAAACTTCATTATGCCACAAAATCACTTATAATGAACTAAAAAATTCAATGTGACCACTTTATGGAAATTTAAGAACCTGTAGAACACTTCTAAGAAAGTTATAATCCTTGAATCAATCACCTTCTCAAACCACAACCACTTTTGTCTTCACCAAATCAACATACCAAAATAATTGTTTCCAAAGATTAGCTCATAAAAATATTTATACAAACATTAAATACCTATAAATGGATTCATTGATGCAAAAAATTCATCCTCTTCACATTCCAGGTGATAGAAAGCATCACTAAATCCATCTCATGCTTCAAACAACTCAAAACTTGCACCAAAACACATCCTATTCTGCCATTGGAAAAAATATTTTGTCCAAAGAATGACCTAGAAACCATATCAAATCACATCATCATGAAAAATTCATATAAATTGAATATATATATATTAATCATCTTTCCAAGACATCTTTAATCATCTAAAAATTCCACTGTAGCTCAAGATATAGCCATTTCACTGAACCCTACTTTTTAAGGCTCAAAACTTGCCCTTTGACTAGTCAACCTGAATGGACCTCAAATGACCATGTACCTGCATTAACATGTCCTAAAACCTCCATGTACATCAATATCATCTCACATAAATTCCATAACATCAATTTAGCTACATACCTCTTTTGGACAACCTTGTCCCAAAACCTTATTCTTCAAAAAATACCTATTTGAGTGGGGCCCACTCATCACCATGACCTCAACCATACATTTACGGAAATATAAGAGAGTAATATACAACATCCAATCATAAATTTTATTAATTATTCAAAAAATTCTCATTACCATACCTTCTTTTTAGCAAGTTTCTAGGTAGGTTTAACTAGGTTTTAGACCACTTTATCTTCTTAACATTCATTCATAAAAACTTGACAATCAAACCACCTAATTATTTTTTGTGAAACATTATAAACTCACCATATAAAAATCCCTAAAATCCACAAGGTCCCATGAAAATTACACAATTCACAACGAGCATTAGAAGTTCAAATTCGAGTTGGATTTTCACTTGTTTTTGACCTGTCTCACATAAACTATCATATCTTGAAAAATTTACATCCTAAAACCTAAAATTTTTCTCAAATCACCATGACACATCATACTAACATCTCCAATCATCAAAATTTCAATACCATACCTCAAACTCTCTAGCCTATCTCATTTTCATAGCTTCACCTTAAGGATTCTCACTGTAGAAGCTAGGGTCAACTAAAAGAATGCTATAACACATCATAAAATCATTAAAATGACCCAAACATACCTGGTATACCATGATACACTGAAAACATTCATCCATGAGCTCATGTAGCTCCAAAACTCAATCTCACACCTCCTAGCAACCATACATGCTCTCAATGAGCACCTATAACATAGCTAAACACATGTATTTGCACCATGCCACCTATTGTGAGCTCCCAATAACCCTCCAAACATATTATCCATCATGTTAACATGCTTCTCAAGCATCCAAGAAGCTCATACCATCATGCATGCAACATCACCTAGGCACCTGAATAGGCTTGTAAGAGCAAGCAATCCTCACTAAATCTCATTATATCATCAATAACACATCTGAACCAATATGTCAACATCATATACATCATCATATGACCTAATCAAAGTATTCAATTTGTCATTAATGTGGTTTTGCATCAATGAAAACACCTAATAGGACCACATGCCAACAATCTCCCCTTTTCATTGATGGAAAACACCTGAACTTCTCCCCTTTTTACATTAATGAAAAAGGAATACCTATAGCAGCATATTCTTAACCTATTCAGCTTCATAACATCATGCTTTGGTTAGAAACATCAACCAAAGATCTCTTCAAGCTCAATACCTTGAAAATTTTGTACAAAAATTGATTTTTGCCTTCTTTTTAGGCATGCAAACACCATGCTCCCCCTGGGATAAGCATCTAAAAATTTTAACATCATCAAAAAAATCATAAATGAAAGCATAATAATACCTTTTAGGGCTAAAACACATCACTTTACTCCGTCTAAGTATGTAAAAACAAGATATTTCTCCTCACCCTATTTTTACCCTTTCATGGAAACATTGTACAAACTTTGCTATAACTGAGCCATTCAACTAAAATCATGCCAACAATGTCAAAAAAATTCACCATATCAAAGCATCATACCTCCATTTTGTCCATTTACACCATGTCTAGGCCACTTACAAGCTCTATATTGCATATTCTTACTCTCCATACACATGTGGAAGGACTTCCTAAGAGACATTTCAAGTAGCATTTTAACAAACTTTGGACAAGTCAAACATGTCACCATACATATCTTGATCATGCAAATCATAGCTCCCCCTAGACTAAGACAAATTTCTCAAGTAGACAAGCTCAGTTTTAAGCATCTTACCTTGGATTCATGGCATGAAAACACCTTGAGCAACTTTTTCTTAAGGCCCTAAACAACTTTTCAGTCATAACAGTCATAATTGATGAAATCATGCAAATTTTAGCCTTGACATGTTCAAACTTGCAAGAACCATACCTCATATGCCTTTAGGTCTTCATAACACCATCTAAAGACCTAAACACTAACTCCCCCTATCATGAAGAGGTTATACACAATTGGAATCGACATACACACCTCATTAGGCACCTACAAACCTGAGAAAATAGTAACATTTTGCCTTTTGCAACCAATATTTGTACTTTATAACTAGCTAGAATTACCCTTTAGCAAAAAAATCACCAAGACACCACTTTTAACATGACTTCTATACATCACACCTTCTTAATGCAAATATGTACCATCTTGAAGGGATCTCAAACACTCCTAAAATGCAAAAATCAATGCACATACCTTGTAAGGGCCCACTTTCATTGTTGTAAGACTAATATGATCACCATTTGACCTCTTCATCAAACCATTCGCAAGAAAAAATAAGAAAACATTAAGCACCATGTCAACTTCAGAGTTGACTCACACTTCACTTCATGCATATGATGAATCTTAATGCTCTTTAAAACTCCTCATATGTATAGTACACGTACTAGCCATTTGATATATATACATATAGACATAAGTATTATCATTACTCAACCTTCCTCATTCCCGAGATGGATCATATATGTCACTTTTCCCATGTATGGACCTACTTCATGAAACTCATAAACAACTAAAATGTTGTACATCATTCACTTCTACTTGTAGATGCATACATATAAAACCTTTACACATCCCATGTTCCTAAAGCATGATTTCTTGTATGTTTCTTGTCACTAAAATTCTTGTCAACCATGCTTCATACTATCTCCTTGTATGCTAGAGACACCTTCTAGTCATCAAACATTGTTACAAACCACTTTGAGGCATCATTATCCATAAAATATCACTCTAACTCCATACAAACCTTTAGGTCACTTTCCATTGCATTCAGACTCTTACTCATCTTGATCATGAATTAACCATGCTCAAACCCTACTAGATCATAGGTTACCTCCTAACATACCATAGTGCATAGTAACTTTTCATTCATCTTTTATAAGGTTATGAATTCTTCAAAGACATGTCTTATTCATAAAAGAAACTAAACACATCTATACTATTCCATTTTAATGCATTGAGACAAGCCTTTGATACACCCAAACATCGTAGGTGTGTAATTCTAACCTACAACATAATTTCTCCAAGAAATATCTTTTACCCATCCATTGTGATGAATTACATCATTTAGACCAAGTATCTAACTCAATAAACCATCTCAAATAATCATGAAGTGACCTCAAAAGAACACCTCTTTATATCTAATTTTCCTTCTTTACACTTGTAGACTTATTATCATAAGACTTCTTCCACCTACTGAGTAAGCTTTGAGTCTCCACTTAGGGCTCGAGGGATTTTTCACCGAGTTTTCCTTTCATTAATCTTATATAACATATATGATTTATTCTTTCATGCTCCAATAAACTCATTTTTCTTGTGTTCAAACTTCAAACCAATGTCTCTTCCTCAAATGATTGTATGGGTATCATTGGAAAATGGTAGGTATTAGATTCAAACCCTTGATCTTTACTAAGCATTACATGATTGACACATAAATGTACTTCATACTATATGATAAAAAAACCTCCATCCTTTAGATGCTAAACATAGTTATCTGAATTTTATAGATTTTAAAGTCATTAGATTCCATCATTACCCTCAAAAAATCAACTTTCCATTAACAATGTCGTTCATGCTCAAATTACAGCTTTCCAGAGAGTAGAATTCTCCAATTTCAAAAAAAAAAAATTTTGACAAGCTTGTACCAATATGTACACTATAAATAACACATTGAAGGTACCTTTGCACATTAGAGAACACTTATGGACTTAAAATTTCATTTAGAATCCTTCCATTCATCTTAGTATACCTAGTTCATAGAGTAGACATAGACTCGATCAGGGAATTATTGACCTTTCATTTTAGCATGCTCTAATAACTTGACACATGACAATTAAGTTTGCAAGATTACATTTTTACCTTTTTGAGAGCTCACATCAACTCAAGAGGGGAAAACAATCTCACCTATTACCTTACACTTAGGACATTTACCTTCACATACCATCATTACAAGACATGATAAAAGAGTGGCTTAGATATATTTGAGATAAAACCTTTCACATAAAAAACTTGACACTTCATAACACTCATGGATTTACCACATCATGAGACATTATATTATCATGTTACAAGTCTTTGAAAATCATGACAGACATAAACACTTCGGTTGATTGAGTCTTCACATCTTGATACATCATAGACCATTACTAAAGCTCATACTCAAGAGAGAAATAAAACATGTTTCATGAATTCAATACCACATAAATTCATCAACACACATGCCAATGAGACATTTTATCATACTGAGGACATCTCAAACTAAATTTTTTTACAAGACACAAACTACGAGGACATACATAGATTTACACCTTATTACTACAAGAGTGAGATCATGACATTTCACACTCAAGAATAACCAAATTGAACCATGATAACATACTCAAAGACATAAAATGACATACCTTATGCATATGGAGGAGTAACACACACTTTCCAAGACACTCCCCCTCACTTGAATGTTTCATTTGCACTAATATACCTTCAAGAAGCATATTGAAGATATATGAACCATGATGACCTAAAAGAAGGTCTTGAAAGAGGTCCCAAGCCTTCTTAGGTACTTGAAGAACTCCATCATCAACTTGTCTCTGATCTGAACCTTGTGCTTTACATTTCAATCCATCATTACTAGTTCTTGATGAGACACCAAGGTCTCTTCTAGGTTCCCACATTCTTCTTTGGCCATTGTCATACATTATAGGTCTTTGAACTCCACTTCTTTTCTCTTTAGGACCTTGAAAACCCTTGTTTTGACTTGAGTAACCTTGATAGTAGTTCCTTACAACATGACCAACTCTATTACAATTGTAGCACACTATTGTATTCTTCCTCTTGAAACCATCAACATATCTAGGTGAATCATTCAAGAAAATCTAGCAACATGACCTTTCTTATTGCAATTGTAACACACTACACTCTTAGAAAATTCACTCCTATTGTCTTTCCATGAATGAGTATCTCTAGAGGACTTTCTACACTCTCTTTCCCTATGACCAAATGCATTACATGAATAACAATATCCATTGAAATTTATTTCATACCTTGAGGCATTAGGTTGCCTAATAGGCCTTGGTTTTCTCATTTTCCTTGATGAGAGTCTTCTTATTTTCTTCCTTGATGATTGGTTCACCTTTCTCCTTGCATGAAATCATGTCCTCTTGCTTCATTTCTTTGTTCTTGAATTAATATTTGAAGCCCAAACAAACTCTATCACTTGCACTTTCTGATTGCTCAAGAGATCATCAAGATCCTTGGTACTTTCTTCAAACCTTTGAAAAGACATAGTTTTCTTACTAGCCTCTAACAACTCAGCCCTTAGAAACTCTATATCTTCTTGATATTTTGAGCACAAACCATCTTTATCTTGTAAACTTGAAACAAGATACTTTACCTTCTCTTCCAATAATCTGATTGACTCACTTTTCTTGCTTGATTTAGACTTGTACATTTCTTCTAGCTTTTGCATATGAATTTCATACTCTTTGACCTGAAGTCTCAGCTTCTTGTTCTCTTTCTCAGCATGTTTTAGCTTTCTTTGAATTCCCTCAAGATCATTTTTGACATCCTCATCATCTTCACTAGAATAACTGCAATAACCAGATATAAAATCTCCTAACAAAGAGGAGTCATCACTAGAAGATTTTTTTCATTTTTAGTCATGAAAAAACCTCATTTCCTATATCCTCATAACCTGATTCAGATTCAAAATCTGAAACACCACTACTAGCATCAGATAATTCATCATCTTCATTTGTATAAAAACTCTTTTTTTCCCTTTTGTAATCAAACTTCTTAAATATTTTATTTCTCTTATCATATTTTTGTGTTTGTTGTCATGATCACTATCATGCTCATGTTCATCATGATCTTCCTTCTTATTCTTATGAGGAAAATTAACAACAAAATGTCCTATCTTACCACATTTGAAACATTTGTAAGGAAGCTTACCTTTGTACCTACCAGATCCAAGCTTCAATCTTCTAGCCATCATAGCAAAGAGCTCTTCATCTTCAATCTCAAGAGTAGCTTCATCATCCTTCACCTTCTTGATTTTAGTCTTCATTTCAGATTTGAATGCAACCTCTTTCTTGGTTGGTTTGAGATCACCTATTCTCATCTCATAGGAAGTCAAGGTACCATGCAAATCATCCATCTTCAAAGTAGTCAAATACTTTTCTTCTTCTATAGCAGATACTTTGGAATCAAATTTTGGAGTTAGTGACCTTAGAAATTTTTGAACAACCACTTATTCTTTTACTTCTTCTCCTAATCCTTTCATGTTATTGACAATTTTGTCAACCCTAAGTAGATATGCAACAATGGAATCTTCATCATTCATCTTAAGAGATTCAAACTGATTTCTAAAGGTTTGAAGTTTAGCAATTCTTACCTTTGAGTCACCTTCATATAGGACTTGCAATTTCTCTCATGCTTCCTTTTTGATTTGCAATACATTACTTTTCCCAACTCAGATTCTCCAAGACCCTAAATGATAACATTAAAGGCCTTAGAATTGTGTTCATATTCATCCTTGTTTGCTTGACCGGTAATAGGAGTGGTAGGAGGAATATAACCATCTTCCATGGTCTTCCAAACATCAAACCCTTGTGACATAATGTAGGTCTTCATCCTTAGCCTCCAAAATGCATAGTTTGTTCCATCAAACATTGGTGCTTTTCCTATGACTCTAACACTCATCCATTTTGTGCTTCAGGATCTCCTTTCAAGTTTCAAACTTCTCCAAAAATACCTTATCTGATACCAATTTTGGAAGAAAAATGGACTGAGAGGGGGGGTGAATCATTCCTTACAAATTAAACTTCAATTTCAGATCACTCACATAAACCATTAATCAATTATCCATTCATTAATGTGTGCACAACAACATACAACATTCATTCAATAAACCAAGAGCAAGATAAGTAACACCATAACACAAGATGTAAGTGGGAAACCTCAAGGGAAGAAAACCCACTAAATTTTTTTATATACACACAAAAAATAATCAAGTGAATATTACACATCACAAGATATTTCTTTAGTGAGGCACCAACCCCACAAGGAGCACCAACCCCTAAACCCTTGTTGATATTACACACAACAAGAGACTTGCATGAATATGACTCATCACAAAATATTTTTATGAAGTATGACCATTGAAAATATGCTAATACCATAACTGATAGTGATCCAAATATTCAACTCCAAACTCTTCCAAACCCTTGCTCAAACCCTAGGTCTTTTAACTTGCACAATCTAGCTCTTTCTTCACTTCTCAATGCTTCAAAATATTTCACAAATGATTTATGATCTTCCTCAACCTATCACACACTTGATATAATCTCAATTCATGCTCATACACCTACAAAAAACTCACCTAGGTCACACTTTCACACACACACACAACTAGCTTGCAAAAGCACCCAAAACAATGCTTTTATAAGTTCCTCTTGATTTCAAATTCAAATTTTTTTACCTCCTTTTTCTTGACCCATACATCAAGGAAACATCCCAAATTTTAATTACAACAGTCACAAGTGACCCAAGTAGGTCGGCCTAGCTAAAAACCTCATTACATGTGCCAAAAATGGCTCAAAACCCATGGGCACAAAGATAAAAATGTCCTTACATAAAAACCATACATATTCATGACCCATAAACCCTTAAACATGATTAAAATATCATTTAACATTCATACATGGTCTTAATTTATCTCAACCAATCAAATTATTTCATTTAATGGGCCCAATGCTCTTTGTATTTCTCAAAACTATTGTTTCCTACACCCTTCAACACCTTGGAAACTTAATTATGCCACAAAATAACTTCTACTCAACCAAACCATTCCATATAAAAATAAATGGAAATATAAGAACCTATAAAACACTTATAATTAAGTTATAATCCTCGAAACAATCACCTGCTCAAACCACAACCACTTTTGTCTTTACCAAATCAACCACCAAAACAACTATTTCCAAAGGTTAGCTCATAAAAATATTTATACAACATTTAAGACCTCAAAATGGATTAATTTTATTCCAAATTCATCCTAATTCACATTTCAGGTGATATAAAACATCAAACAATCCATCTCATGCTTAAGCAAACTCCAAACTTGTACCAAAACACATATTGTTCTGCACTGGAAAAAAATATTTCTATCCAAATAATGACATGTAAAACATATCAAATCACCTCATCATGAGGAAAAAATAATATAACTGGAAATATATTTGAATCCTATTTCCAACACATTTTTAATCATCTCAAAATTCAACCTGTAGCTCAAGATATAGCCATTTCACTAAACCCTACTTTTTAAGGCCTCAAAATTACCCTTTGACCAGTCAACCTAAATGGACCTCAAATGACCATGTACCTACATGAACATGTCCTAAAACCTCCATGGACATCAATATAAGCTCACATAAATTCCATACCATCAATTTAGCACATACCTCTTTTGGACAACCTTTTCCCAAAACCTTCTTCTTCATAAACTAACTGTTTGAGTGGGGCCCACTCATCACCATGACCTCAACCATACATTTATGGAAATATAATATTCCTATACAACATAAAATCATAATTTTTATGAATCTACAAAAATTGAGTCACTATATGTCTTCTTCTCGCATCTTGCTCTAGCTAGGGTTTAACTAGGGTTTTAGACCACTTTATCTTCTTAACATTCGTTCATAAAAACATGACAATAAAACCACCTAATTATTTTTTTGAAACCTTATAAAATAATCATAGAAAAATCCATGAAATCCAAAATGTCCCATGCAAATCACACAATTCACAACGAGCATCAGAAGTTCAAATTCGAGCTGGATTTTCACTTGTTCTTGACCCTATCTCACATAAACTGTCATATCTTGAAAAATTCACATCATAGAAACCTGAAATTTTTATCAAAGAACCATGACACATCATAATAACATATAAAATCATCATAATGTTAATATCATACCTAAAACTCTCCATCCTATCTCATTTGCATAGCTTCACCTTAAGGATTCTCACTGTAGAAGTTAGGGTCAACTGAAATAATGCTATAACACATCATAAAATAATTGGAAATGACCCAAAAATACTTTTTATACCATGATACACCTAAAAACATGCATCCATGAGCTCATGTATCTCCAAAACTCAATCTCACACCTTCTAACAACCATACCGCTCCAAATGAGCACTTGTAACATAGCTAAACACATATATCTGCATCATGTACCTACTATGATTTCCCAAGAACCCTCAAAACCTTCTATCCATCATGTCAAAATGATTCTCAAGCATCTAAGAAGCTCATACTATCATGTAGCATCACCTAGGCACTTGAATAGGCTTGCAAGAGCAAGCAATCCTCACTGAATCTCATTGTACCAGCATAAACACATCCGAACCAAGTATGTCAACATCATGTACATCATCATATGACCATAACACCATTAAATTTTTCATTAATTTGGTTTTCATCAATGAAAACACCTAATAGGACCACATGCTAACACAATGAGCCACTGGAAAACACCACCGACCTACTGCTAGGGGGGTTGCGCCAAGCCCAGGCGCATTGCCAATTTTAAGTACCTTGGAAACAAGATCGAGACTAGGGCGGCACATACCATTGCCACATCGGAGATGGAACATGAATGACCAAGCAAGGGGCACTACCCTAGTGCGTGAGAAGATCATGCAGATGTTCCACCTCCAAGTGGACTTTCTCTACTTGGACCTGGACTTGAAGCAACACATGAAAAATAATTCTAGTTTTAGCATACATAGAAAAATCCATGCTAATAGAAGTTTGATTAAAAATATAATCGTTTATAATATTCCAAAATTTAAACAAAATTTATGTCTCAAATATTTGCCAAAATTTGTTGAATTTTACAGAAGCGAAGTCGAGTCCCATAGCAAGACAATTTTCTAGGTGAATTATTTATGGCAAAGAGGCTAGAAGAGGGAGTGATTCCACTTCCAGAAGACTGCACAAGTAGGAAATACTAGAATAAATTCATAAGAGACTTAGGTTGTTGACAAGTAGGACACAAGGGATTAGAAACCCCAGGTGTTGAAGATGTTTGCCAACTGGAAAACCTTGATAAAGAATGCACCAGAGAAAATGAGCCTTTTTAGGTTCAATGTGAGCTTTCCAAATGGTATTGAATCTGTGTTTCCAAACCCTGTGTGGGGATTTAAGCTTCTAGTAATTGTTCAATTTTTCATAAGGAATGTGGGTAGGAGCTAAAAGCTGATAACCAAGTCGAGGTTTGTACCGACTGAAGGGAGTCACCGTAGGCCAATGCCAATCACACCACCACTGAATGGGAGGAAAACCCTAAATCTTGTGAAGCATATCCTCAGGTATGGCATTATGAATTTCCTGTATAGATTATTTATCTCCATTGTTAAGGTTAAATTGCACTTTGATAAGAACCCAGGGTTTCCAGGAATAGGTAGCCTTGCAAAACAAATCCCCAAGTAGTTTGATTCCGTGCTTAAAAATCCTAAGACTTTTAATCCATGGAACCATAGAAAAGGGAACATTGAGAAAATTAATAACAGGAGACCACCATAAAGAGTGTGAATTGATGGAAATCTCGATTCTGAAACCATCCCCCACCCAAATAAGGTGAGGTTTGACTAGCTCCCATGCCTTCCAGATACTCTTCATAACAAATGTTCCTCCAATTTTAACAAGCACAGGGGATAGTAATAGGATTTGCAAACCTAAGTTTTTCTAGGTTTGTTTTCCAAAAGGGGATCCTTGATAGATATAATGACGAAGCAAGATTTTCCAAGCCTCGGAGCCTTCTAAACCCCTGATAATCCACTTGACACTTAGAGAAATGCCTTACACCAAATGTCAATAAGCCCTAAGCCACCAACCTCTTTAGGAGAGCAACAAATGTCCCAAGCCACTATGTGGAAGCCTTTGTGCCCATGTGTGTTAGCCCATAAAAATCTCTAAGTAAATTCTCCAACTTAGCATATGAAGCCTTAGAGGGCACCCAACAAGAGGAGTAGTAGACATGAGTAACAACCAACACCTTACAGAAAATCTGAAACTTACTAGTAAGAGAGAGAGGCTTGGTAATCCAATAAGAAATATTTTTCTCAACTCGTTAGAAAACATAATACCAAAGAGTAGTAGGAGTAACCTGGAAAGCAAATGGGATGCCAAGAAACTTGAATTGAATCGTAGGTTGAATCCACTGCTAAGCAAATCCTTCCAACCATGGAGGTATGGGATCCATAGACTATCTATAACATTGAGTCTTTTTCCATTGAATGGAAGAACCTGAAGCCAAGCAAAATATATCTAGGAAATGCAAAGTGTTGGTCACAATTTCTTCATTCTCAGTTAAGGTTAAAAATAATCATCAACAAAGTGGCCATTAATAAGCTATTGGTTAGAATTAAGAAGAGAGATGCCCTTAACTATCCCTTAAGAAGTAAACCTCGGTAAGTAAGTAATCAAAACCCTCAACAGCAAGCACATAAAGAGCCGGTGCTAAGGGACATCCTTTCCGAATGGACCTGTGAAGCTCAAACATGTCAGATTGGACTCCATTAATGGTGAGCCTGGCATTAGCATCTTGGAATAACATATTAACAAATCAGATGAATCTAGGGCCAAACCCAAGAGCTTGTAACATGGAAATAATGAAAGGCCATTCAATCCTGTCATATGCTTTTTCAAAATCAATTTTGATGAAGAGAGCCTTTTGATTAGATACTCTGGCCCACTCCATACCTTCCCAGACATCAATAATGTTGTCAATTAATTAAATCAATCATATTCCACATATGAAATCGAATAGATATGATTGGAGTAGAGTAGAAAAGGCTAGTGGAGTTAGGAGAAAAGTACAAACAAAATAAAGTTACTCAAGATAAACCAATTAATGATATGGATGAGTATAGGGGTATGGTGCATGAACATATTGATAAATTTGAGAAGGAATCGATGAATATAAACTTGTGGAGATTAGTTACATTATAAAACACCCGACATCTTAGAAGATACTAACACTCACTTTCCAAAATACAACATTACAACAACTTAAACAATGCTTCACTACACAATTGGTGACCTGGAAATATTTTGGATAAACACTAACTCGCTAGCTTTCCAAATACCTTCCAAAAATGGGAGAGTTAATAGATTTATTTGATAAAGCAAAAGTTTTTTATTTTCCCTTTCTTCTTGGAGAATAATTATCATCCCGCATACCCATCTAGGCAACTTAAATGAAGGGGGTAATTTTCCTCCTCACACAAAATGTATAAGTATTGGATAATTGATGGTGTGACATTACCCTAAAAATTTTCAACAAAGTTGGAACAAAGACCAAGTACAAATAATTTATTTTCAAAACTTTAGTGGGTTCTTCATTTGAATAAGTATCGAGGACGAAAAAGGTTCAAGTTTAGGGATAATGTTGGTAGGGTTCTTCATAAAATTTAATTTGAATATAATTAACATGGAAAATTTATAGTACATCACGGGTTAGAGAATGTTGTGTAATAGTATATGAACACATGGAATACTAGATAGTGATTTGTAGCTTTGAAAAAGACTATGAATGTATGATAGATTCAAGGAATAGTCATGAAGCTTCGTAATTGATATACTTTGTACAAATAAGAGAGTACAACAAATATCTAATGAATACGATAATGTGTGTGTGTGTGTGTGTGTGTGTGTGTAAGTGAATAATGTAAAAATGAAGTAGGTATATTGGTATAAATATGATACGAGTTAGGTAAATTTTGAGACTACGTGTGTTCCATGGTATCTATAATGTAAACAATATATTTGAATATTGGTACATATATGAATAAAAATGAGTTAGAATAGGGAATTCTATGTCTTTGATTTATCTTACTTGATTGCTATTATACTACAAATGCTGAATTCATAGTCACTCTTCAAAAATTATTTTAATCTGAAATGTATTGCTTATGTTTAATAATCAAATCCACTTCTATGTAAATTCAATTCTAACTAGAAAAAAACATAATAAAATAAAAACAACATATATTTTATGCCAACATACAATAGAACATATGTTCAATTAATTTCCTTATGTGATTTAGGAATGAAAAAAATATATTTACAATATATGATTTCTCAAGAAGGGTCACTAAATCACATTATGATTTTATTTCATTTTGGAATAAATAAGTAGAAATGTTATTATTCTTAGTGGTACCATCAAAAAATTAATAAAACATTCGTAAAACCGTAGGTAGAGAAAAATGAAACAACAATTGAAAAAAGTAATAATACCGTTTCATTTAACTTTCAAGGGAACCTAATCAAAGTTCAACATGTTATAACATACTTGGAACAAGATGAAAAAAACCACACCATATAAAGTTAAATCTCGAAATGTAAAAACTTGGTTCCTAAATAATAAGAACATACATGGAAATAAACAAATATTAAATGTGAGCAAGTACAAAAATATCCTATTACATGTAAAAATTAACTAAAGGCTAGAGTCTTAAGGAAATCCAAAAAAATTGCTACAAGTTCCTATTATAGCTCAACCACCAATAACGAAAATAACTCAAGAGGATCTAAAGAATTTAAATCTAAAATTATTCTAGAGGAACCTTGATATAAGTAATATTAGTATTACAAACCAATATGAAAAATTCTGCTTGAACATGGAAATATGTGTGTAGGTGTAGAATATACCCCGATGAATTCCCTCTCTTTTGAGGCATGTGTGATAAATGA
Organism: Taxus wallichiana var. yunnanensis; assembly: GCA_018340775.1. Lineage (NCBI taxonomy): Eukaryota > Viridiplantae > Streptophyta > Pinopsida > Cupressales > Taxaceae > Taxus > Taxus wallichiana. Next base: position 993,919,514 of record CM031242.1, read on the forward strand.
TTTGAGCACATGACTCAAATCAATAGATATGTACCCATATATTGTATGTCCGAGAATATGTAGGAAAATGAAAATTGCTAAAGTGGTGGCCATCTTTGAGATCCTGTACATATAGAAGGGGGTTGCACATAGAGATACAAAGGGATGCAAAGAGACAAACAACCATAACGAAAATAACAAAGATAAGAACAAGAGAAACATTAATAGGATTAACGAAAATACATGTGTAATAGATGTAGTATAGATGCATAAGAGTAGTCGAAAAATAACATATATAGAAGAGTCGCATCAAGGCATAGAGTTGCAAATATGGGACACCGCTATGTCACAAAATAATCAAGGCACTTAGGCCATATACAAGACAAGTAATTTAATGAAAGAAAGGCATAAACCCATAAACATTGGACGCCCACTATGTCACAAGACAATCAAGGAACTTAGGCCATATACGACGAAGAAGATAACAAGTAGCAAACATGTATAGAAAAAGTGATGTCAAATAGTGATAAAAGCATAATAGAACCTAGTAAATAAGCACATAAATAAAGATATGTCAGCATTGAACAAGATACATGTGTTAGTCCTATTAACTTGAGAGATAACATGTACACAATATATGTAATCAAGCATAATGAGGAAGTAGAAATGAACTATAATGAAACAATAACACTTGTATAGTGTGGAGGGATGCCCCCAAGAGAGTAATGTAAGGAACCAAGGTAGCTCCTATCATTGTGTTATGTTTTATGTGTTTCATGCATCAAGCTCAATATACCCCATGAACATGCATGTAAGGAGAATACGAAAATATTTGCTATCTATCAAAATATAGTGAAAAACAACATTTGTAAAGTAAGTGCTAATAACTCAAACTATGTGTATAGGTCTTGGTTTTGTATTTTTAAAAATATGTGAATATTCTATATTTTTTAAATTAATTATGTACTTAGAGATGGATAACACAAGAGCTACCCAACAAGGGCATCACGAGGAGGTAACTCAAATTTTGAATAATGGGAGGCTTGGTCTTGAACTGTGCCAAATAATGTTGCCCATTTGCGAGTGGTATATAAGAGGTAATATGTGTCATAAAAGTCCTAAGAGAATAACTAAGTGGACTAGATCCATGAGAAGAAACGTGTGACTTAGATGATCGGTGAATATAAGAAAAATGGGATAACCATGTAGAGAAAAAAGGCTTAGCCAAAAATTGAATAAGTACAGGTATATTAGTAAGAGGAAGCCAAGACTGTAAGAAATACACAAGAGACACAATGCCATGAAGGTTTTCCATATCAATCTCAAAAGGAGGGAGATACACAAAGCCAACCACATGTGAAAGAGGTGATATATAACCATTGGGATCAATATAAAAATACCAAACAAAATTTGTAAGATTAACAAGATTGGTATCACGCATATAATATGTTACCAACATAGAATAGCTAAGTGCATTATTTGTAGTAGAAGAAAGATCGAAGAAATAATTGTATCCCTTATCATAACATTAAATGATGTACTGAGTATGTGAAAATAAATATATGGAAAATCCATAGCCACCTTGTAACATTTGGAAAGGGGATAATGGTTTTCCTAAAGAGGTGAGAACAATAGATATAATAATAGTGGGTGTGGCCATAAGAGAATGGAAACTCATTGTTGAATTTTATATGGAGGATTTTTTGGGTGTTGGAAGTTTCCTAAACCTCCCTAAACCCTTACCACACTGTAGAGTGTTTGGAGACCTTTCTGATGGTATGCATAACTCTTGAAACAGATTCCGGGTGCAGAAGTTATTGCATGTCAAAGATTTGGTTTGAAAATGGTCAAAGTTAGTCAACTGATGAATCACGTGTTGACACGTGGAAATTTTGGAAAAAGGTGAAAAATGTTAAGTTTTGTTTTTGGACCTCGATCTTTGAAAAAGCTTAAAAATTGGTGGAACCCGTTATTTGTTGGCGGGGCCATTAGCCAAGTTCAAGCACACTCTTTTGTAGGAGGGGTGCCTTTCACCTTTTTTATTTCACATTGCTATTATCGTATTTATGATTTTATATGCCATATATTCTCTAACATTTCCCATGTGGGATTATTATTTGGAGAGTTCATATTTGTGCATTGCGAGGTTGGTATTTGGCCGGGTGAGCTACATATTAGCTTGGTGGGGTGATCAACTCCCCACCGAGTTGATCACATTACACTCCACATTGATCAACCTTACCTATTTGGCCATTGGTTTGACCATATTGTTCGGGTTTATTTGGATATGGATCGAGGTGACATATCCCATATTATCTCGATGTGCACATTGGTCGAGATTATATTTAAATTGGATGGATAAATGATTAACCATGCACAACATATAGCTCATCCGATTGGACATACAACTCAGGCCGGTTTTTATACAAAGTGGTGTAGCGAGAAATAGCTCGGCGCCATATACATTGGCCGTTTAATGACCCCACAACTCATGGATTGGGAAATTTAAACCAACGAATTAGCATATATATATTAGGTAGTCAAACCTTATAACTCATCACCCTTAAGAAATTGGGCGCAACGAACACGAGAGGACTCGGCCTCCAACTCAGGGCGATATGCATTTACACGTAGCCATATCAAATGTGGCGAGTTCCCGACAGAGTTCATAGCGAGCTATTCAAATAATAAATGGAGGAAAATACCAGATGTGGCCATAACCACATGTATATAGGCTCTCATGCCTATATTTAAACACAACCACCTCCACTACGCGGTAATGTGAGATATAACCCACTCCAAAGCAAAAAGGTCGGTAGAAAAATGGTAGGGGTCGGTTTCAACCTATGACCTCAAAGGGATAAGGTGCATACCCAAACCGATTCTCTTGGGTGGCTCAATGGTTAAGATTATGAGCTCGATCGTATTTGAGCACACATAGTTGCAGAAGTCCGTGAGAGAGAAGATAAGGAGCAACATGCATTCAATCTTGGATTTGAGGCCCTTAGAAGCCAAATTTCATCATGGTGTAAAAATGAAAGTTTCTTAGAATTTCATGAGGATTCCAAATGTTATTTTTTCCATGTAGTGTTTATGTAGAATTTGTAAGGGGATCACATTTTGTGGAAGCACCGTAGGAGCCAAAAATTGATCTTGGAGCAGTTTACGGCTGTAATGTGCGAGTTTCATGAGTCTTATATCAGCTCATTTGCAGGTATAATGGTCTATTTGTCATTATGGAAGGGTTAATTGTACTTCTTTGGGAAATAATAGATCAATTCTCTTTTTGATAATCCAGAGATGTAGCCTTCAGGTGAACTTCGTTATCAAACTTGTGTTGTCGATTTTATTTTAGTTTTTGGATAAAGCTTTTAATCAGATTTGAAAGTTAATAATTTGATTAAGCAATCATTCATTAAAAAGAAGAAAATGGACTTAAGATTTCAATTCGGTATTCATAATCCACGAATGTAAATTTCAATGTTGTGAATGAAATTCAGATTGAGGTGCATCATTTTGAAAGGAATTAATTAATTTTGGAGTAATAGAGCCATAAAATTTATGTTGAGTTCCTAGATCCTTGGAAATGTTAAAAAGTGAAAATTTACCTCACCCATTTTCGGATCAAGTTTGGTATTAGAGCTAGTTTTAGCTCGATATTTTGCTTCTAGTTTTAATCTAATTAACAATGATTTGTAGTTGGCATAGTTAGTCGGTGATTGGACAACTACTAGGATGCACTATGGGCAGTGTAGATTTTTTCGAGATGAGGCATCGAGTTGATAACTGATGGAAACTTCGTCCAATAAACCATCCAATGTATGGTAAGACAAGTTGGAGTCAAGGTAAAGGAAGTTTTGAACCACAATTTTTAAATCAACCTCTATCCATTGTTGAATCACTTATGAGTCTATTCAGTTTTGATACGGAGAATGTAGGCTCATGTGAGTTGGATAGTTTTGTTTTGCATGCTTTTCAACAATGCAAACTTTTCAGGGTAATTTTGTGGATTTCTGGTGTATGATGAAGGAATAATTCACATGTGTTTTTAATTACTTTGAAATTGGAAATTGGGGTCACTTGTAAGAGGATCTAGGAGAAAGGTTTAAAATGCTCAGATTTAACTTCTTACCTTTTAAAAGGATGGAAATGTACCAATTTCTATTTTTAGCGAGAAATTATGCGCTTTCGGTGGGCTTGTGGAGAATGATGTTTAATTTTGGAATGAATTTTTTAGAATATTGTTAAATGTCATCATGCAAAATTGTTGACACCTTTTTGATTTTTTAGATAATATAAAAATCTATTGTGTCTTCACAGGGTAATTGCACATTCATGACAACCCTTATTTTTAGGGTGTTTATTTGTGACTACTTTGTGTAGTTACAATTGAAGTGTACATTATTTTCACTAACAAACTGGTGTGCAGGTATGCCTAGTGATCATTTGTAACATTGAGAAGTTCACCGTTTTGGGTAAGCATAGTTACAGTTTGATCTATCCTTTTACAATTCAGTGTGTATGGATAGAATTTACAGATTCACATTGATTTAGTTTTTGACTATAGCCATTTTTGGGCATTGATGGTTTAATTATTCTAGATAGTGAATATTTTCAGTTGTAATCAACATAATCAAAAGATGTTAGTTGAACACTAGCTTCCATTATAGATGGGTGTTATTATTTGACTTATTATTTGTGATGACATTACAATGTTTTGGGAAGATTCACGTGGATTCAGTTTTGTGACTATAGCTATTTTGGCATTGATGGTCTAACTATACTGGATAGTGAATATTTGCATTTTTACAGTTTTAGATGGATAGTGGACACTAGCCTAATTGTGGGTAGTTTAGATGTCTAGTATGTTAATTTGTGTTTATGGAATTGTAATTTAAGTAATTGGTCGTATCACAAAGTGACAGTTGAACACTAGCTTAATTGGGTGTTATTATCTGATCAATTGTTTGTGATGGCATTACAATGGATTTGATAGTTCACAATTATGTGCAGAGTTGACAAGGTTGCAATGTTTCAGTTGGACACTAGCTTAAATGGGTATTATTATCTGATCAATTATGTGACTAGCTAATCAACTATTTGCATTTGATTAACCTATAATGTTATTTCGGATTCATGTATGTTTTTTTGCTTTGTGGTAGGAAGAGATAACACATTTTCAGGAGGTCGATACACAACTATTTGTGGAAAAAATGTATTCCTAGTTGGGAGGAGTGATCCAGAGGATTTTTCAGGTGTTAAAAGCTTCCTAAACCTCCCTAAATTGTTGCCACACTGTAGAGTGTTGTGATACCTTTCCGACGGTATGAAAACTCCAAAACTGAGTCTAGGTGCAGAAGTTATCACAGGTCAAAGATTTGGTTTGAAAATGGTAAAAGTTAGTCAACTGACAAATCACGTGTTGACACATGGTAGTTTTGGAAAAAGGTAAAAAAGGTAAAATTTTGTTGTTTAGACCTCTGATCTTTGACAAGTGGTTAAAAATTGGTGGACCCCGCTATTTGTTGGCTGGGGCCCTCAACCAAGTTTGACACACTCTTTTGTAGGAGGGGTGCCTTTTTCACCTTTATTTCACATTCTATTATCATATTTATGATTTTATATGCCTCATAATCTCTAACATTTCCCATGTAGGATTATTGTTTGCAAGTTCATATTTGTGCATTGCAAGGTTATATTTGGCTCGGTAAGCTACATATTAGCTCGGTGGGGTGATTAACTCCCCATCGAGTCGATCACATTACACTCCAAATTGATCGACCTTACCTATTTGGCCGTTGGTTTGACCATATTATTTGGGTTTATTTACATATGGATTGGGGTGGTTTATCCCTATTATCTTGGCATGCACATTGGTATGGATTATAATTAAATTGGGTAGATAAATGATTAACCATGCACAACATATAGCTCAACCGATCGACATACAACTCGAGCCAATTTTTATACAAATTGGTGCAATGGAAATAACTTGGTGCCATATACATTGGCTATTTCAACAACCTCCTAGCTCATGGATTGGGTGATTTAAACCAATGAATCGACCTATATTTCAAACCTTATCGCTCAACACCCTTAAGAAATTGGGTGCAAAAAACATGGAGGACTCGACTTCCAACCCGGGCGATATGCATTTACACACAACCACATGAAATGTAGCGAGTTCCCATAAGAGATCACAAGGTGAGCTATTAACATAATAAATGGAGGGAAAATTTCCAAATTTTGCCTCAACCATGTGTATATAGGTTCACATGCCTATATTTAAACACAACAACCTCCACCGTGCAGTAATGTGGGATATAGCCCACTCCAAAGAAAAAATTGTCGGTAAAATAGTAGGGGCCGGTTTCAAACTCCGTGACTTCAGAGGGATAAGGCACATCCCTAAACCGACTCACCCGGTGGCTTGATGGTTAAGATTATGAGCTCGATGCAGATTTGAGCACACAGAGTTGTAAGTCTGTGAGAGAGCAGGGATAAGGAGCAATAGGCATTCAACCTTGGATGTGAGGCCCTTAGAAGCCGAATTTCATCATGGTTTAAAAATCAAAGTTTCTCAAAATTTCATGAGGATTCTAGAAATGTAATTTTTTTCCATGTAGTGTTTATAAATCTCTAGTTGTAGGAATTTTTGATTGCATTTGCAAGGGGATCACACTGTGGAAGCACTATAGGAGCCACAAATCGATCTTGGAGCAATTTTTGGTTATGTGCAGAGTTCCATGAGTCTTAGATCAACTCATTTGCAGGTATAATGGTCTATTTTTCATTATGGAAGGGTTAATTGTACTTATTTGGGAAATAATATATCGATTCTCTTTTCGAGAATCCAGAGATGTAGCCTTCGGGTGAACTCCGTTATCAAACTTGTGTTGTGGATTTTATTTTAGTTTTTGGATGAAGCTTTTGATAAGATAAAATTCAGATTTGAAAGTTAATAATTTGATTAAGCAATCATTCATTAAAAATGGAAAATGGACTTAATATTTCAATTCAGTATCCATAATCCATGAATGTACATTTTAGTGTTGTGAATGAAATTCGAGTGAGGTGCACAATTTTTAAAGGAATTAATCAATTTTGGAGTAATAGAGCCATAAAATTGATGTTGAGTTCCCAGATCCTTGAAATGTTAAGAAGTGAAAATTTACCTCACCCATTTTTGATCGAAGTGCAGGAAGATAAATTACTATGATTCATTGTAGATATTAACATCAAGTGAAGTAATGAGATAACCATCTGGATTAGAAATTGTAATATCATTAGAGTTTTAGATCAATATTTATTACAAGTGACATGTTTTAAGACCATGGACATTGTATCATTTTGAAGGGGAATATGGGATGCCCCAAAAATCATAGGTACAATAGAAGTAGAAATAGTATGTACAGTCATGGGAAATGAGACACTAGGTATAGGTGAAAGTGTAACATTAGAAGCTAGGGGTCTAACACCTCTTGGAAGATCAAGATACATGTCATTAGTATAAGAATTTAAGTTAGTTACAAAAAAGTATGATAAACAATTACATCATGAGAAATGTTAGTAATGTGTTTTACAATAAGAGGATAAGGATGTTTAATTTAATTAAAGTCCTCATTATTATGTGGAAGATAAGTATTAGAAATAGGTATATCGTGACTAAGTTCAACTTCCATTGTAACATTATGTATAGTAACAAGATGTTCAAGTTTATCATTGTGTTTGTCTATTTAGAGATACTATAGAAAAGTATCATCATGTACAACACAATTAGAGTAGAAGTATGATCAAAATTGTAACTATCAATAGAACATAGATGAATTTTAAAACAAAAACATTTCTTGAGAACAACAACCACATATGATGCAAAGGATGTGTTAGGATGGATTTGTAAATTTTGAAATACTTTATGAATGATATCCTTACATGTAGGATTAAGTCAAATGTACTCATAGGAAGATACAAAGTGGATGCCTTGGAAGGTATGCTAACAAAAATGAAAGATAGTTTTAGAGATTCAAAATAGAAATTCAAATCAATTAGAATGGAAGCTACGACATCAAGGGATGTATTAAGAGGAATTTGTGTACATAGAATGACATCAGGATAATGTTTTTACAAACTATATAAAGTTGAATGAACTTAAGGAATGACACAAAAGCTTCTTCATAATAAGACATGATTATTCAAAGGATAATGTATCCGTAGAAACTCAAATTTGGTAATTTTTACTTTGGAAACTCTTGATTTGACTATGCACTCTTGCTATGATAAATACAAATTCTCCATTCCTACTTAGAACTTTCTAAGGTCCATTGTTTAGCTTGTTTATCCTTACACACTTTGAAATGTCAACACATTCTGAGAATAAAATGCATAAAATCAATAGAAAAACATCAGTTTATAAGTCCCAAACTTCACTTTACATATTTTATGCTCCCAATAAGGGCCGTCTGATTGGCCAAGAATTTATATCTAGTCCTGACTCATCTGTATGGTCTTGGACCAAAATGTCTTGGAAATCTTATTTCAAATCAATATCTTTCATTGGGTATTATATAAATACTCCATTTGGGCCAACATTTCATATATAAATTGTCTACAGGACCTGTATGAGCAAGCAAACACTACCTTATTTTCTAACCTAGACTTCCTAAGTCAATGCATTAGAAAACTCATTTTATACACTTAAAAAGGTACCCAAAGCTCCCTAAATCTCATACTTGTCACATATGAATTCATTAGAGCAACACCTCTACTAGGTCTGCAACTACAAACTAGGTCAAGGAAGCCATATATCATCCACAAACACTCAAACATCCTCTCTCTCCAAATTTTTTTAGCAACAACCGAATAAAAACAAGCATGGTCAATTTTTTTCTAGATCCAATTTATCTACCTAGATATCACATGCTAGGTGGAGAACGACGTGCAATTTGAGGCCTCTTTGGAGTAGTACCAATGTCAATGGTTCACAAGGGTTCCCAAAACTTTTATAATGTTTGTTTTACATGGATCTTAATCTATGTATAGGGTTTGATATGATGATAAGTCCATTTAGAGAGCCTTTCTACATGTGCGACAACTAGGGTTTCATAATGACAACCAAATATAGGAAGGTGAACACCACAAAAAATTACAATAGTAAATTTAGAGCAGGTCCAAGATCATATAATTAGGTTAGGCCTTATGGTACAATCCTGACCATTTGGTATGACCTTGAACTAGGTGGATTCACAACTATAGTTCTAATTTCGAAGGTCCTTCAGGTTCAAATCACCCATTTCCAGTAGTGTACACTCCCATATATTTCTAGAATCATTTATAACAAGCTAAATACACCCATTTCATCATATTTTCAAAGTTATATCTTGTGTTGTATGATCTAGAACACTATTATAATATTGTATAATTAATTTTGTAATTTAATTAATCAGAATAGTCATAAATGTCTAAACCTTAACCTATAAAACTAATTAAATCATACATCACTCATTAACAATAATTTAACTAAGCATTAACATTTTGGTGAGCCTGCTTTTGATCGAATACTTCACCTAATCTAGGATCTATCTAGTTCCTTATGTATTAATAGGCTTGATGATATCTAAACCTTGGTTGATTTAGGTTTCTATTGGGATATATGATTATTTTCCTATACGTGTGATTTATTTTATTTTTCATCATGCCTAATTTTTGTGCTCACCTGGGGTTTTTCCATATCTCACAAACATTCCATTGCTTTTGATGCATTTAATGTTACCAAAATGATCCCTCTAATTTTAAACCCCAATTATTTGGGAGATTTTTTCTCAAAGAGTTATGCCACCAAATTAAAACCAATACTACTCCACTCAATCCATCTAGTGTTAATAATCTATAAATTGTACCAACTCCTCCACATATACCTAATATTTCCTATTATGATGAAGAATCTAACACCACCCTTCCTAATAAGGGAAATAACAATGTGTCTATTACATCCTATCACGATGAATCCCTATTATCTAATAACCTAACACATGATGTAATTCAGGTAGTCACCACTAGGATATGCATGGACAGAGAAAGCTAAGTATAACATGGCGTGGAAGATAAAGAAATATATTTATAACGTGGGAACGGATCTAATTATAGCGCATGAAATTAGAGTGAAGAAAATTTTATTTATAGCATTGTATACATAAAATCTATGCACTTGGGTACATTTCTAGGTCCTAAAGCATAATAATATATACATGGTTACTAAGTAAGAAAACTAGTGGTTGAAAACTTTTGTTGGGCCTTTTTTTATCTCTTACACTTGTATTGGCCTTACATATCTTACAACACTACCGACAATTGATTTTTTATCCTTTTATGGACTCAAACACTAGTGCTCGGTTAGGAAAGAAGTGCCAGAGCTCTTGTCCCTCCCGGGTGTTCCTGCCCTTCTTTATCTTCTTCTTATTATTTTGGGTATCTTTTACTTCTTGGTCACCTTTTAAAACTTTGGGGTTGTCCTTTTAGTTTTCAATTTTAAAAATTCAAACAAGGGAATCATATATCTTCTTAGTTACTTCTCCAAACAAACGTCCAAACATCATAAGCATTATCTATCATCACCTAAGCTTGTATTTGTTAGGAATAGTTAGTGCTCATATTTTTATGGGTTAGTATATTATTATTGTGTATATTATTAATAATGAGTTAATATACCACCCCTATTTTCTGTAAGTTAAACTTTGATGGGGCTTCCAAAGGGAACCACGAGGTTTCAGGGCGGGTGTGTAATTCATAATGAGAAAGGTGACTTAATCAATGTTGGCTCCTTCCACCTTCAGAAAGGCACTTGTAATCAAACAGAAGTGCAAGCTCTCCTCTTCGGCATAGAAAGAGGATTGGAATGCGGATGCACCCATATATACATAGAAGGTGATTCACAAATAATCATTCAAGCCATCACTTCAAGTAAAGCTGCTAATTGGAATCTCGATTTCTACATATCCAACACTATGTTTTGGTTGGCCAAATTGGAGACTTGGTACATTGGTCATGTGTTCAGAGAGGCTAATGTGATGGCATATCACCTTACAAATCATGGGGTGTTACAGAAAATTATGCCATCACTTCTAATGATATATTCATATGGTCGGGCTTGGCCATCATTTTGGATAGTGAAGCCACCCGAGGTCATGATTAATTTTCATTGAGGTGGCACGTGGGAAGTCCTTTTAAACTGGAAGCTCGGTCCTATTTTTTGATGACATACATTTCCTCTTCTCGTGTTTTCACTTTTTTCTAAGGATGCTTTAATGGCGACCGTGCCCTACCCATGTCTTTATTTAAGGGGTGAGACTTAGGAGATGACCTTTTGTAGACACTCAAAATTGGGTCGCTGCCATCTAGGCCTCAACCTTTCACTTGATTAATTATTTACCCCCTTACCATGACCCCTTCACACATTCTTATTTATCTAAATACTAATACTAGATCAATTACCACTTTAACCCTCCACCTCACCTTGGACCCATTCCAAGTCCATTTAATAACCAAGACTAAGTCACCATTCCCCTAACCAAATAATCATTATTCTAAACCTAATACTAATTACTAACCACATTTCCCACCAATTCCTCATATGTTTAAACGTGAACTAAGACTCCTACTCCATTATCAGTTCTTGACCCACACCAAAAAGGGGAAGAAACATGCTATTATTAACAATTTTGACCTTTTCTCCCTAACCAATGCTGGTTATTCCTTGGATGGCACTAGTTAAGGAACCACCATCGGTTCCTTTAAATAAATATTTCCAAATATTTCCCTAGGTTTTTCCTTTGGTTTGATTTTGGATTTCATTGGCATTCTTGCATTCGATTGAGCATCCAACAATCAAACACAGCACCAAGACTGTGAGCATGTAAGTTCTTCACCAACAACCAACCTCTTGTTTCATAGCCTCAGATCATTTACGGGAAAGAACATAGGCCGTTGCCATGACACTAGATTTAGATCCGTTTCTCCTACGAACGCCCACCAACCACCGCATCTACCAATCTCTAGGTATTCAGATAAGTATCTTAACTAGGTTGTTAGTTCTTAAATTTTTATATCTCTTATTGTCTTTTGTTGGATTGTTTCTTTCTCACCCGAATACCATATGTCACCCCTTTAGCCGATACCATACCAACTTTGAACTTCTTTTCCTTTCCAATCACCTCTCTCACCCTCGCTGAGTCTTCACCCAAATCCCAATACCCTACCTAAGCCTTACCAACACTCGTAATCAAAAAGAACCTAAACCACCCCCTTTTCATCTTTGAAACCTAATTTCCCCTCTTGTGATCGAGTTAACGGCCGATACCAGGCTAAAACTAGTGACCGACATCGGTTCCTCAACTAACATTGGTCTTTGTGTTTTACATTCTACCTCGCATAACCAAGCCAATTTACCTACCCAAAACCTCTTAAAACCTCCCACAATCTCACCCAAACCTTCATAAAACCCTCTGTTACACTTAAAGACCTTAGCAACCCCCACCTACTTAAAATTTAATCTCGTATTCACTATTTATATTAGATTTAATTTTTGTGCTTGTGTGAGATACCTAAATTATACAACTACAGTAGGAATCTCTATTTCATGTTCTTATCAGCATTTAATTTGTTTTAAATGTGGATTAACAACATTCAAGGAAGCGTCCATCTTCCCGCATCTATATCACGCTAAGCAATCCACCAAAATATGCTTTTAATTCTATCTTGTGGTCTTGCTTTACTTTTCAAGTAGTCCTTCCTAGAAAAAGGATCTCTCTCGATCGTCCTGGTCTTCAACGGTGCAACCTCTTCACGACCTCCAAGTATTCCTCATGTACCCAACATTCTACCTTAAACATTTTTGTTATACATACACTCTTATTGGTGAAACGCCTTTTATGGCCTAGTCTCCCCTACCAAAGTTGAAAATTGTCTTTTGTATCCCATCCGTGCCCGTGGGAAAATCAATCAAGTGCATCATTAGGGAAAACTTCTTGCGGGGTAATGGGTGGCCACGTGTGAATATAGAGATAGTGTCAATGTTTGTGACTAATTTGATGCTAATCAGGGAGGACAAGGCTGAGGTCGTTCTGATTGCTTGCCATTTCATCTATGTTAGGAACATAGTGGGTCTAGAGGAAGTAGTATGGAAATTTTGTATGCCCTCAAGCTCTATGCAAATTTCAGATGTCAGTGGTTCAAACATGGTGGCTATGGAATACATGTCTGAATTGGAAAGGCGTAACAAGATCCTCTAGTGATTTATAGTTACTGTGCATAAAAAATGTAGGATGAAGGGTTCTGAGCCTGCATACATATCCTACCTTGATATGGAAGAGTTGGATGCTCCCATTAGACTGCTCCTTCCGTGGTGGTTAAGCACAAAACCTAGGGAAAATTCTCTTGCGATTTTCTCTTGGAAGTTACCAAGGATGGAGAAATGAAACGTCATTCTAGTGGCCAAAAAAGGAAGATCAAGGTAGTGGTAGAGGCCAACAAGTAGGTGAAAGAGGAGGCGGTCAAATTCATTGACTAAGTTTGACATCTAGTTCGTATAAGATATGTGTTTTTTGTGGTTTTGTTTTTGCATCAAGGTGGTCTCTCTTCATGGTTTTCTTATAAACCACCTTGAATCTTAAAATATCGATATATCATATGTAATAAGGGAGGGGACCCAAAACCCCTAGTTCAAAGCTCCGGTCAAAAACATTTTATTATAAAAAACAATGAGTTAATATAACTCATATTAATAATATAGCTAGTGTGAGTGTGTGAGTGAGTTGTAATAACAAATCATGTAGCCATTTAGGAGTGTGAGATATTGTGGGATGGGGTGTTGAGATATTTTGGGAGAAGTTGAGGATTATGCGGGATTTAAGATGAATTTTGACATCTTGTTTTAAGGAGTCATGTGCAACCTATATAATTTTATACCCTTCCATTGTAATTATCTCAATGTTTGAAATAATAAGATATTTATTTTGTGTGTCAAAGTTTATGTTTTATATTGTTAGTTTGCTTACATAAACTATGACCAAATATAATATTTGGTATCAGAGCAACTTGATCCACTTCATTAATGGGGTAACGAGTGCAATGGGGCAAATGATATTGTGCTTCATCCACAAAAAGGAGAGGAATTATTTGAAAGAGAATCAATATTGTAAAAATACAACTTTATGGACTAGTTTTTATTCTTTCACATCTATGTGTGTTGTCATTTTTGGTGCATTCATAGAACAACCCGATCTTGATGCGACAATGTTGATCTCTATTAATTTAGATCTTCATCCACCTACTCCATCATAGTGGAGGCTCGATAGTCATCTCGTGTGTTGCCTATCATTCATTCATGCACATATTCACTCTCCGACATTTTTTTAGGGCGTGCATAGTCCAAAGGGTAGGTTCGTGATTGGTTTCTTAGTAAATGGTGTCTAAGAAACAAACCTGTATGTTTAAGATCTTATGTAGTCATCTATCCTACAAAACCTTGATCACGTGGTGAGCAATCATAATTAGACACGTTCTTTCCTGCATATGTAACTATGTGCACACATCCTCGATATCACCACATTCTACATTGTGTTCTCCATTGCTTGGCATGGAAATCTATGTAACATTACATTCAAGTTAGTTATGATCCTCCATAACCTCATCTCGCCATCTCATTAATCAAATTCCTTTTCATACTGATCAACTAATTGAGCAGTTTGAAGGCGCTTTAATTTGACAATCCTATGGTCTATGGTTTATAAAGGTCAATGTGGTTAATATTCCTACATTAATGTTTATAGATTTGTTATTGAGTCTCATGTCATTATGTCTACTAGATAATATTAATATTTTATTGTTTATTATTTTTAGTGATGTCAAGGTCGGGATAAGCATGGAAGGGAAATTATTTGAAGTCATTTTAGTATGCATTTTCAAGTAGTTTTTATTGATGTTAGAGGATCTATATGTTGGTCGAGTAATTAAGTATTGTGTCTATTCTTCATTGTAACAATATTCATTTCTTATTCTTATTGTTGTCAAAAGTACATTTTTATAGTTAGTAGAGTTGAAAAAATAAAAATAAATTCCTTACAGCTGCATTTTCGGGGTAACCGACATCCGATTTTTAATCAATATGTTAAAGAGCTTCAAAATTACATCTTGTTGAGTTAAGAAGCGACATGATGGAGGATGAAGGTAAAAGAGGAAGGATGTCAATCAACGACCTCTCGAAAGCCACAAGTGATCGGGTCGCATGATGGTGTTGTGAAAATTTCATTCAATTATGTGTTTGATTTCTACCGTGTGAAAATAATAATAGAAGTACATTCCTATTCAATATTGTAATGTGTGAAAAATTTCTTGTATTCTCCCCTGAATGTAAGAAGTTGATGTGAACTAAATATGTATGTTCTTTATGAAATGGTTGTTGGCTCCATTAGAAAACCTTCTTGTGAGTTGTTACTTCTCTTAGAAAACGTTCGATGGTTGTTGGTTCCATTAAAAATCTTCTTGTGGGTTTGTGGGTCTCTTAGAAAACCTCTTGAGTGGTTGTCGGCCCACTAGAAAACCTCCATTTTTGGTTGGTGGTTAGCCAAGTGTAAAACCATATGTAAAACATGAGCGGAGTACGGGATAATATTTCCGTGTTTGCACTAAGGGGGAATGTTAGGAATAGTTAGTGCTCACATTAGTATGGGTTAGTATATTAATATTGTGTATATTATTAATAATGAGTTAATATAACTCATATTAATAATTTAGTTAGTGTGAGTGTGTGAGTTGTAATAACAACTCACATAGCTATTAGGAGTGTGAGATATTGTGGGATGGGGTGTTGAGAGATTTTGGGAGAAGTTGAGGATTCTATGGGATTCAAGATGAAGGTTGAATCCTTGTTTTAATGAGTTTCTCAACCTATATAATTGTATACTCTTCCATTATAATTAATTTGAATGTTTGAAATAATAAGATATTTATTTTGTGTGTCAAATTTTATATTTTATATTGTTAGTTTGCTTACACAAACTCTAACCAAATATATTAACATCATGACACAAGAATATTTCAAAGGGATTCATCTAGCACACTCATACAAGGGACAATGGTTGCATCACTCTGCATACACAACATAGGAGGGGAAGTTTGTTATATTCCATCGCACACATTTACATACTTGGAGCAATTGATGACATTGGAGAGAAACAATAGTGACAAACAAAGATCAACAATGAAGCTCCTCCAACCCCAAAAAGGCCATAACATGAGCATCTAGGTGGAAACTAGCACCCATATCATTCATTAGTGTCCAGCGCTTTTGTCCTCCCGTGGGTGCTTCTGTCTTGTGTAGTTCTGATTTCCATAATCCTTGATGATCCTTGGTGGCATTATTTCCTTTGTTCTATAAAGTTTCTCGATCTAAATTACTTCCAAATTGCATTAAATTAGCTAAGTCACCTTCCCTCTCTCATTTTATTAGGGTTTCATATTGTTACATGCTTATTTCTTGTGCCTTACTTGTATTTCATTACTTATATATCATTAGTTATAGTAGTTACTCTAAAATAAGGTTTAATTCAATTTAGATTATATCATTTAATGAACCCATTCACTTTAACCCTACCTTACTTCAAGGTCTTGTTTTTATACCCCACACCGTAGTGGTCATTTTGGTTCCCTTACACACATTGAGCTTCCTCCATCTATCTGTAAGTTCTCTAAACCAATGGTTGAATCTTCTAATCATTTTTAACTCAACCAACATTCCTCTTGAAAACATTGAAACTTCTGACAGTGAACAATCATATGATGAGGACATTAATGTTGATAAAGAACAACTTGACAAACTCACTAATTTCTGTTATGCTTTACGCACCAACCCTACACATATTCCACATGTTCTAAATGCTTTACTCACTGTTAAAAATGATTTAGATGCTACTGCTCTCCCTCTTGTGGGTTCCTCCTCACCGCCATGGCCTCCACACCACCCTCCACCATTCCTATTTCTATTGCTATAACTACTGCTCCCCTCCCTCCTCCCAATACTTCTCATACAAAACATGGATCCTCTTCAGGCACTCATGACCTAGCTTCTTTATACTATGATTTACAATCCCAAATTCTCTAATTACAATAGGCTACTTCACATGCCTCTCCATATATAGATTCCTCACTCCTCCTTCATAGCCCTTTCACACTAGCCATTTCCTCTTTTCACAACCTCCTAACTTCATTACACCAAAGCTTCCCACCTTCAATGGCCATGATGACCCTCGGATAACCTTGATCCTTTCATGTGGCATGTCTTGACTATACATATGACCTTATATTATTGGATAAATTATTTCCTCAAAGCTTACAAGATTACGTTATGCGATGGTTCTATGATCTACCTGTTCATTCAATAACCTCTTTTACATCATTAGCCAATGCTTTCCTTGCTCATTTTTCTATAAATATCAGCACTAAGATATCATATGCAACTTGCTAAAATCAAGGATCCAACAAACACCTAATAGACTATGTTTTGCGATATAAGAACAATCTTGCTAAAATGACCAATGTCCTAGCAGATTCAAAAATTGCAAGATATTTTTATTCAAATTATTTTACCTCCACTTCAAGAGAGTTTCATCTTTGAGATTTCTCCCTCCTTTGATCAATTATGTCATACACTCAAATTACGTTAAAAAAATTATTATCTATGGGAAAATTGAAGTATTATGATACTTCCTTCACTTCTTATTCTAACAAGTTCTAAGACAAATCTACATTCAAGCCATCTACTAATTCTCTTGAAGCTAAATCCACTATCAATGGTGTTTCTATGCATCAATTGCAATCCACGAGGCATGATTTTACTAGACCACCTTACTCACATTGTTTCCTATTACCGCAACTTATCAAAAAAATCTCATTGCTCTTCTTCCACCGCTCAATCTCGATCCTTATTACCCATATGGATGTAACTACGATGAAAATGTACACTATGACTATCAACAATGCAATGGGCATTCTACGATTTATTTACTTCAAGATCAAACATCTTATTCAAGGTCTTATTGACAACAATGTCATCAAGCTTCTTGAGCCACCTACTTCTAAGTCGATCGATGCTAATCAAGAGCTTAAAATCTTCAATGAACCATTGCCAAAGCATGACAGAAAGCTCGATTCATCTGCAAACCATACATATCATGTTGTGGCTCCTTCTTGCTTCTGGTCACTTGATTTTATTATTTATACTACCAATATTCCATCGCTAATTATTACATTCTCGGATCATGATTACCATGCTACATTTTCCTTTTATTCACTAAATATTAATGCTTCTATTAGTACTTATACAATCAACAATACTTTGGTCCACCCATTGGCCCTTTCCAATGCATGCTCCATAACAATCCTATTAGCTATCAAATTTCCAACCTCCCTAATCACATTTCTGGTCCCTAATTCTTACAGTTGTGTCATCCTTCCAATTATTGTTGGGTCCCTTACCATACTTACACCATTCCTCGTTACATCTAAAATAAAGGGTTATGACATGGTCTTAGGTCTTCCTTGGCTCCGTGCTACCCAAGATATCCATTCCATGGTCCACTTATGTCTTAAATTCATTCATAAAAAACAATTTTTTGCCATCAAAGGTATTCCACCACACACACCATTACCTTGGCCCACTCTTGCCTCTATTTTCGCACTTACCATGACCGATTAACTAAAAATAAGAGGTTTTAAACTATTTTATAAGTTAATCTAAATAGAAAATAAGTGTTATATTGAAGTGCTAGATCTAAATATTTTATTTAATATTTGAATGAATTGAAATAATGGAAATAAGAGGGATATGGTACTAACCTTGAATTAACTTACCTCACTATGTGCTTTGGTATGTGAGATCGGTATGCGGAATGGGAAAGTTATGACAGAATGGCATTGGGAAGGGAATGAGCTTATTGTTTTCCTATACTAAGGCACTTGGGAGGATACTAGGGTGCCCTGGTGTAAATTTGGGCATTGTAGACTATAGAAAATCTCGAGTTTGAATTCGGTAGTGTCACAAAATCTCTAAAATACCTTCACTCCTATCGCATGGGTGTCACAATAATGTCACCTATGTCGCTATGAATGTTACTTGCAAAACCCTATCCAAAGCATCAATTCCTAAAAAATAAAAATGCATATGAATAGGTGGATGACCTTAGTTACCAAACTAGTGGCCTTACGACTGAGCGCTACACTACATTTTAGACCCAATGTAGTTTTATGTGTGTGTGTGTGTAATTTTGTGCCTAGGGTGCCCTAGCACTAATGACATGGTAATAAGGGGCAATAACTAGATGTAAAATGTAAATGGTGGATGGAATGGAAAGAATACAACCCTTTCCCCTATACGTAGTGTGTGATGCAGATGTAGAAGATGCCCAAATGCAATCCCTTGCCTTAGTAGATAGCTTCCCTTGATAGTGAGATGTCCGCCCATAATGTAGTGAGTATGTTATGTTTATATAGGGATCTCTTGTTCAAATTTCAACACTAGTGACCCAAAACTACCGACTATGACCTAGGGGAATACATGGGGTAATTGTTAGGACCAACCTCGAACAAATAAATTAAGACCACAAATTATGACGACATGGGTGCCTAAAATCACAAACCGGGCATGCGAGGAAGGTGGAGAAGTTTCGGGGCCGCAAAATGCAGCGTCACGTTGGTGGGGAGGAATCTAGTTCTAGGGTGCTCATGGTGCATGAGATTGATAGTGAGAGTGAGGTTTGATAGTGATGTAGGGGGTCTTCCCCTCGGTGATGAAACATATTTTTGGGATGATGATTGTATGAACGATATATGTATGGACATCTATTTTTGAGATATATTAGATCAATGTTGAGATGTTTGGGTATTAGCGATGTAATGGATATGGTATGTTTCGATGGTTAATGCCCTAGCATGTGTATTTTATCGTATGTGATTAATGATAATGTTAGTAAAGGTAGATAAAATATGTATGGTGAATTATGTAGTAGATAACGAATGATGAAATATGAGATGAATAAAATATGTATCACGTAGGAAATGTAAAGGTGATAACGAATAAGTGTTTAAAATAGATCAATGTATCATAATGAGTTTGTGAAAATGTTATGTAATAGGATAAAGTGATGAAAATAAGAGTGGGGAGTAACGATGCCCCCCAACATATGGATGAATAGGCTCATACAATAAGACCCCTTAGCAGTCAAGTATGAGCCATGTAAGAAAGAGTGCATCATCAAGAAATGATTGAGGTGCGCTAGATGAACGACAGAGCATGTGATGAAAGGTTCTTAGAACTAAACCCTCAATAGTCATGTAAGAACTGTAAGAACACAAGTGCATCATTGGGGGGTAAGGTGATAATGATCACCTACCAATGACCAGGACGATGGGTGGAGGTGGAAGCATATGGAATGGATGGAGCATGAGTGTATGAACCGAAGTGCATGTCATATGGAGTGACCATGGGGTGTGTAGAGACTGGTGGAAACCCATGGGATGCATGTGATGGATAGTGTGAATGAGGTGGATGAAATGAATATGGTGGTGGAAGTAATGGAGGTGGTGGATAGTGTGCATATGAGGGTGGTTAATGATGGAAAAATTGAGTACAAGGTAGAGAAGACTTAAGGAGTGTATGCCTATCCTCTCGTGGTAAAGGAGACAACGATCACTCTCAATATGCAAAATATATGACGCCGGATTTCCTCAAGTATTTGCAACCTCTCATGTAAAGCAAGACAATCATTGTAACGATGGCCACTAATACAATGGTAATTACAAAGAATATTGATCATGCTTTGGCATTGTAAATGGTGTGGAAGGTGGTGTTGGTTGGAAGGAAGTCAAATTAATCACTCATCAAGTAATACACATAACACATCATGAGGTCGAGCATGAGGTGAAAAACATAGAGGCTCACGGTATTGCGAGGTGAAATAGTGGTAGTAATAACTAGTCGCGAGTGAAGAAACATGTGCAGGAGGTGGAGAAGGGGAATGAGGTTGTTTCCTTTGTACTTTGGGTTGAGATACATATTGCTTTTGATTGTTGCTAGGAGGTGGAGTAGGAGGAGCACGCTTTGTTTGAATTTTATCCAAGGGTGGAGGTTTCTTAGGATGTACAATTGGAGGTGTAGGTGGAATAGCAAAGGACATAGTAATCAGAGAAATGTGAGGAGGCTCTGTTAGAGGAGAAGAGAGAAGGTCTTGTTCTAGATTAATAACTTTGTAACACAAAAGTATAAAGGACTCACAAGTATCATATTGTAAGCATTGCTTTAGAGGAGGAATAATACCATGATAGAAGATGAACTTGCTTTTCCAAGTCACTAGGGTGAAATATAATTTGTTATATACATGTAGGAAATTTTAAGATGTAATCATGAATAGGTTCAAAAGATCCCTGATACAGAGAAGGAATGTGATCATATGTGACCCTAGGACCGTTATTGATAATAAACCTACGAAGGAAGGCATCCTCCATGTCATAGTAAGTGCCAATAGAACCAAAAGGGTGATGGGTATACCATTTTAATGTGTTATCAGTAAGAATATAACGGAATGCCTTAAGCAACAAATGATCATTAGAGTAGTCAGCCATAAGTGTGTGGTAATGTAGAACATGGGCATGAGGATCACCAGTACCATCAAAGCATGTGAAATTAGGCATGAAAAAGTCTTTGGGGAAGGCAAAATTATGAATCTTTTTAGGGATGGGGTTGCCATGTAAATATTTGTTGTCAATGGAGGCATAATAGGCTCTACTTTCTAAAGTAAGAGTATGAACTTGTGATTGGAGCTTTCCTACAACATGCATGAGAGATAGAAGATCCTATGAGGGGATGGCAGGAGATGGAAAAAGTGTATTAAGTGGTTGAAGTTTTCCATTATGAGTGATCATGGGAATGTCAAGAGGTGATAGAGTAGAATCAAAGGTTAAGGTACAAAGGTAGATGTGGATGTAGGAGTGGTAGTATGACTAGTATCAACAAAAACTCTAGTAGGTATAGTGAGAAAGGAAGAAACCTCAATAGGTGAAGATACAGTAGGAGTGGGAGAGGATATGGGAATAGAAGGAGAAGAAGCAACGACAGGGGGTGACTCATGTGCAATAGTAGATACAACTTTAGGAGAGGATAACAATGGAGTGAGAGATTCACATGTAGTAGTATGGAAAGAAGGAGACCCATGATGTTGATCAATAGAAGATGGGGTTCCCAAAAGAATGGTATGGTCATCACAAGAATCAATAGGATCATCAATGTAATAAAAGGAGAATGCAATCTCAAGAAGATGCATGGAGAGGGCTATCAGAAGTGGTAGAAGACATAAGAGTAACTATAGGGGTGACTGGAGGAGAGGTAGGAGGTACATCAGATTGGGAGTGAATGTCTAGTAACTAATCAATGATAGATGTATCTAAAACATCGGGTGGTAGATCAGAAGAAGGATAAGAAGGAACATATGTAACTTAATGGCATGACATAAATCGAGTGAAAGAAACATGATCATCAACAAGGCATATACCTATAGGGGAATCAATAGGTTTAGTGGGTAAACATTGTTGGCCTTCTAGGAGGGCTTGTTGAATATCATCGGGTAAGATCATAGGAGCACTATAAAAATCCCTAAGCTCAGCTATGGCAGCCTCATCATAAATAGGGTTGACACTAAAATGAGACATGATGATGGAAAATAAAAACTATTCTAACCACTAGGGTATAAAATAGGATCCAAAAGAAAAATGTTCGAAACGTAGGGTTCACCAAAATGATTAACTAAAAATAGGAGGTTTTTAACTATTTTATAAGTTAATCTAAATAGAAACTAAGTGCTATATTGAAGTGTTAGATCTAAATAGTTTTCTTCAATATTTGAAGTAATTGAAATAATGGAAATAATAGGTATATGGTACTAACCTTTAATTAACTTACCTCACTTTGTGTCTTTGGTTTGTAGCAGTGATCGGTATGTGGAATGGGAAAGTTGTGACAGAATGGCCTTGGGAAGGGCATGAGCTGATTTTTTTCCCGTCTTGAGGTGCACTGGAAGGATACTAGGGGCCACGGGGCATAGTGGTATGTAATCTGGGTGTTGTAGACTACAAAAATGCTCAGAGTTTGAATTCGCTAGTGTCATAGTATCTTTGAAATACCTTCGCTCATGTCATACGAGTGTCGCAATAATGTCACTTATGTCACTGTGAATGTTACCTACAAAAATCTTATCCAAATCATCAATTCCTAAAAAATAAAAATGCATATGAATAGGTTGGACTAACCTCAACTGCCAAACTAGTGGCCTTATGACTGAGCATTGCACTACATTTCGGACCCAATGTAGTTCTATGTGCGTGTGTGTGTAATTTTTGCCTAGGATGCCCTAGCGCCAATGACACGGTAATAAGGGGCAATAACTAGATGTAAAATGCAAATGGTGGATGGAATGGAAATAATACAACCCTTTCCCCTATGCTAGTGTGTGATGCAGATGTAAAAGATGCCCAAATACAGTCCCTTGCCTTAGTAGATAGCTTCCCTTGATAGTGAGATGTCCACCCATAATGTAGTGAGTATGTTATGTTTATATAGGGATCTCTTGTTCAAATTTTGACACTAGTGACCCAAAACTACCGACTATGACCTAGGGAATACATGGGGTAACTGTTAGGACCGACCTCAAAAAAATAAATTAAGACCACAAATTTTAATGACATGGGTGCCTAAAATCACAGACTGGGTGCCCCAGTGTAACCATAAGCACCCCAATATATACTCAAAGATGTCAAATGATAAATTTTAAACACCTAAGACACCCTAAAAGATGCCCAAAACTGCAAAGACAAATGACGACTGAACTAGACAAACAAAAATGTCGCCTTACTAACTGACAACAAGACCAAAGGAAGTGATGAAGAAGAACAAACTCTAAGTCAAAGTATAAATTTCCAGGTGTTGGATTCACAATATTGAAACATGTGGTGATATAAGGGGATTGTAAGGGGACCCCCAATAATATGTCCCCCTTTCGGCGAAAGAGGAAGTGATGAAGAAGAACAAACTCTAAGCCGAAAGTAAAGGCAAGAGAAGGCTAAAATGTGCACGCGTGGATAGAAGAGTGTGGTGAAGAGATATAATGCATGTGAAACATGGACAATACAATGGTAGGAATAATATTGAATAGAATTCTACAAACGAGGTGTAAATTGGATTGGAGAAAAAACGTGCAAGTTATGACCGAAATGGTGTAGCGTGTATTAGTTGCGGTAATAAGCGCGAAATATGGACCATAGTAAAATTAGTATTGAAAAAGGAACTATAAATAGTAAAGTGAAAAGGTAATTTATCACTTCATTTGTCTTTTATGTGAGTGTGAGAGTGTATACAGTGAGTAGAGATGCCTCAAGTGAGACCGTTATGTCCTAGCCGGTTTGAGAGAGTGGCGTTTTTGTGGCATCGCGTACTACTGCAGAGTTGGTAAGTGTAGTGTTTTTAAAAAAATGTAGGGTGTACTAGGAATTTGAGTTAAATTTTTGAAAATTTAGGGTTTTTATTTTCTTAGTGTTTGGGACATGAATAAGAGAGGTGAGGGCGCTAGTGACCCCTGGGACTAGAGCCCCCAGAACTAGGCACAAGTGTTCTACTTTGGGGCGCCCCAATCCTACATCTAGGCACCTTAGTCAATAAATGCTTGGTTTGATGGATAATTCCAGGGAAATTGTTTCTAGTATGTTGAAGTGTTGTATTTGATTGTAGGAGGTGTGCTAATGTTGCATTTGTTGTTGTGTTGTGTTGTGCAGAGGGATATTCACTTGAGGGAGTTTTGTGGTGGTTGACACTTGAGTACATTATTGGGATTGGGTTTGTCAGATGATGATTGGGATGTGATGGACCATGCTAGCCTATGACATATAGCACGGATGGGGGATGTGCCCCATAATATGCCCATGTTGACTGCATTATGTGATAGGTGGTGTGCTAATACGTGCACATTTTGGTTGCCCATAGGGGAGATGACGGTGGTGACACTGGAGGATGTATATCGCATACTGCGATTGCTAGTGGTTGGAGAGTGAGTATGAGTTATGGCAGTAGTGGATATGGAGTTCCAGATGTGCTCGAGATAAATGATATTTTTCAAGGGCATAGGTGTCTACCAAGGCCCATATCAATTTGGACGTGACATTACTCTCTATGGTTCCGTGGTTGCAGAAGTTCATCACAGTGGTGATAGCATCATGTATAGTAGTGGAGGGAGGAGGTTTTGGCATATTGTATAAGATGCATGACATATGTCAGAGATAGAGGAGGATGGGATGAGATATGCATGGGTGCGGTGTGTGTTGGCCCATTTATATAGGGATTTGTATTGGTTTACACAGGATGAGCATGGTGGGGGTATAGGGGCCACCACACTACTACATGTATGGGCATATGAGCATATAGCCATATTGAGACCAGTTTCTGGGGCCACGAGGAGAGTGGGCTCGACCAAATATATTTTCTCAACACTCGGTGGATATTCACAGGTAGGAAGATGGACACAGATAGTTTCAGAGCCTTGATAGATAGGATGGGGCTAGAGTTAGTGATATGGAGGCCATATCATGATTATGGGGGATGGCTTGAGGATGTTACAAAGTTACAATGTATTCGAGAGGACCATGTGGCTAGAGGACATCTTTCTAGGTGTGTGACGAGTTGATTCGGTGGAGAGGGTATCAAGATAATTTGGTATGGCATAGGACGTGCCCCCAAATCCATACATATGGTTATGAGCTATTAGAGCCCCTAAGAGGGTGGGTGTTATGCCAAGGCCAATGGCGAGAGCACTTGATACCAACTGGGCAAGATGTGGTGGACTCAACGATAGCAGGTGTAGACGGAGATGACGTATGATGTACGAGAAGATTATCAGCGCGGTGGGTAACACATCGATTTGTGTTATTATATCCAGGTGTTTACAGTGCCATGGAGTTTCGGTAGGAGGAGCGAATGAGGGAGATGTCCCGACCCTATAGTGGAGGTTGTGGCGCTTCATAAGTATTTTTGGATGCTTAAAGTTATGGTTAATGAATTATCGATGTGGTTTTATATGTGGTTGACTAACATGAGGTTGTATGTTGTGTATGTAGGAGATGCCTATTGGTCATTGATAGTAGACACATCGATCCGCATATTAACACAAAATGTGTCGAATGATGTGTTATGTGGAGGGATATTAGAGTGCATGGACAATATTGTAGGTGAGCATGCCCATTTTTTGAGCCAGTAGCCATAGTAGTGGTGACATGTATGGTGTTACTTATTGAGAGGGACGAGGCATGTGAGGAGACTCGACATGCCCGAGAGGTAGTAGGTGACGGTACCTTGGCTCATGACTTGTTTGCATGATATGTAGATTTGTAGTGTTAGTTCTTATAGCAAAACATGGAGATTACGATGTTACGTAGGCATGTGGAGAAGTTTCGGGCCGTGAAATGCAGCGTCGGGTTGGTGGTGAGGCATATAGTTCAAGGGCACTCATGGTGCATGAGAGTGATAGTGATAATGATTTTTGATAGTGATGATTGTATATCATTTAGGGGGCCTTTCCCCCTAATGAAACATATTTTTGGGATGATGATTGTATGAACAATATATGTATGGACATCTATTTTTGATATATATTAGATCAATGTTGAGATGTTTTGGTATTGGAAATGTAATGGATATGGTATGTTTCGATGGTTATTGTCCTAGCATGTGTATTGTATCGTATGTGATGAATGATAATGTTAGTAATGATAGATAAAATATGTATGGTGAATGATGTAGTAGATAACGAATGATGAAATATGAGATGAATAAAATATGTATCACATAGGCAACATAATGGTGATAATAGAATAAGTGTGGAAAATAGATAAATGTATTGTAATGAATATGTGAAAATGTAATGTAATAGGATAAAGTGATGAAAATAAGAGGAGGTGGAGAGTAATGATGCCCCCCAGCGTATGGATGAATAGGCTCATGCGATAAGACCCCTCAACAGTCAAGTATGAGCCACGTAAGCAAGAGTGTGTCATCGGGAAATGATTGAGGTGCGCTAGATGAATGACGAGTGCATGATGAAAGGTTCTTAAAATTAAACCCTCAACAATCGTGTAAGAACCGTAAGAACACAAGTGTTTCATCGAGGGTGAGGTGATAATGATCACCTACCAATGACTAGGATGATGGGTAGAGGTGGAAGCATATGGAATGGATGGATCATAAGTGTATGAACTGAAGTGCATGTCATATGGAGTGACCATGGGGTGTGCAGAGACTAGTGGAAACCCATGGGATGCATGTGATGGATAATGCAAATGAGGCGATTCAATGAATGTGGTGGTGGAAGAAATGGAGGTGGTGGATAGCGTGCATGTGAGGGTGGTGAATGACAATAAAATTGAGTACCAAGTAGAGAAGACTTAGGGAGCATATTCCTACGTTGTCATGGTAAAGGAGATAATGATCTCTCTTGGGATGAAAAATATATGACACCAATGTCCTCAATTTGTTGCAACCTCTCACATAAAGTAATATAAAAATTGTCACGATGGCCATTAATATGATGGTAATTACAGTAATATTGATCATGCTGACATTGTAAACGATGTGGAGGGTGGTGTTGGTTGGAAGGAAGTCGAATTAATCACTCATCAAGTAATACATGCAACACATCATGAGGTTGAGAATTAGGTGAAAAACATAGAGGCTCATGGTACTGAGGTGAAATAGTGGTAGTAGTAACTAGTCGTGGAGCCGAGAGAAACATGTGCAGGAGGTGGAGAAGGGGAATGAGGTTGTTGCCTTTGTACTTTGGGTTGAGATATAAGTTTCTTTTGATTGTTTCTAGGAGGTGGAGTAGGAGGAGCACGTTTTGTTTGAATTTTATCCAAGGGTGGAGGTTTCTTAGGATGTACAACTGGAGGTGTAGGTGGAACAACAGAGGACATAGTAATCGGAGAAATGTGAGGAGGCTCCATGAGAGGAGAAGAGAGAAGGTCTTGTTCTAGATCGATAACTTTGTAACACAAAAGTATAAAGGACTCACAAGTATCATATTGTAAGTGTTGCTTTAGAGGAGGAATAAGACCACGAAAAAGATGAACTGATTTTCCAAGTCACTAGGGTGAAATATAAGTTGATGTATACATGCATTAAAGTGTAAGATGTAATCCTAAATAGGTTCAGAAGATCCCTGATGTAGAGTAGGAATGTGATCATATGTGACCCTATGACCATTATTGATAATAAACCTACAAAGGAAGGCATCCTCCATGTCATAGAAAGTGCCAATAGAACCAAAAGGGAGATGGGTATACCATTGTAGTGCGTCATCTGTAAGACTATAATGGAAGGCCTTAAGCAACAAGCGATCATTAAAGTAGTCAGCCATAAGTGTGTGGTAATGTAGAACATGGGCATGAGGATCACCGGTATTGTCAAAGCATGTGAAAGTAGGCATGAAAAATTCTTTGGGGAAGGCATAATTATGAATCTTTTTAGGGATGGGGTTTCCATGTAAAGATTTGTTGTCAATGGAGGCATAATAGGATCTACTTTCTAAAGTAAGAGTATGAACTTGTGATTGGAGTTGTCCTACAACATGCATGAGAGATAGAAGATCCTGTGAGGGGATGACAGGAGATGGAAAAAGTGTATTAAGTGGTTGAAGTTTTCCATTATGAGTGATCATGGGAATGTCAAGAGGTGATAGAGTGGAATCAAATGCTAAAGGTGTGGTGGTAGATGTGGATGTAGGAGTGGTAGTATGACTAGTATCAACACAAACTCTAGTAGGTGTAGTGAGCAAGGAAGAAACCTCAATAGGTGAAGATACAGTAGGAGTGGGAGAGGATATGGGAATATAAGGAGAAGAAGCAATGGTGGGGGGTGACTCATGTGCAATAGTAGATACAACTTTAGGAGAGGATAACAATGGAGCGGAGAGTCACATGTAGTAGTATGGAAAGAAGGAGACCCATGATGTTGATCAATAGAAGATAGGGTTCCAGAAAGAATGGTATGGTCATCACAAGAATCAATAGGATCATCCATGTAATAAGAAGGAGAATGAAAGCTCAAGGGAGATGCCCGAAGAGGGCTATCGGAGCGGTGAAGACATGGGAGTAACTATAGGGGTGGTGGAGGAGATGTAGGAGGTACATCGATTAGGAGTAAATTCCCAATAAACAATCAATGATAGAGGGATCATATGCAATTGGATGGCATGGCATACAACGAGTGAAAGCAACAGGATCATCAACAAGGCATATACCTATAGGAGAATCAATAGGATTAGTTGGCACACGTTGTTGGCCTTCTAGGAGGGCTTGTTGAATATCATCAAGTAAGATCATAGGAGCACTATATAAATCCCTAAGCTCAGCTATGGAAGCCTCATCATAAATAGGATTGACACTAAAATGAGACATGATGAAGGAAAATAAAAACTATGCTAACCACTAGGGTATAAAAGAAGATCCAAAAGAAAAAAATCGAAACATAGGGTTCAAAAAAATGATTTACTAAAAATAGGAGGTTTTAAACTATTTTATAAGTTAATCTAAATAGAAACTAAGTGTTATATTGAAGTGCTAGATCTAAATATTTTTCTTTAATATTTGAATGGATTGAAATAATGGAAATAATAGGGATATGGTACTAACCTTGAATTAACTTACCTCATTGTGTCTTTGGGTGGATCAGAGTGATCGGTATATAGACGAGGAAAGTTGTGACGGAATGGCCTCGGGAAGCGCAGGAGATGATTGTTTTCCTGTATTGAGGCACCTGGGAGGATACAAGTGTGCCTCGGGGTGCCCAGGTCTATAATCTGGGTGTTGTAGACTACCGAAAAAAGCTTAGAGTTTGAATTCGGCATTGTCATAATATCTCTGAAATACCTTTAATCTTGTCACACGTGTGTCGCAATAATGTCACCTATGTCATTGTGAATGTTACTGCAAAAACCCTATCTAAAGCATCAATTCCTAAAAAATAAAAATGCATATGAATAGGTCGGATTGACCTCAATTGCCAAACTAGTGGCCTTATGACTGAGTGCTACACTACATTTCGGACCCAATGTAGTTCTATGTGCGTGTGTGTGTAATTTTGTGCCTAGGGTGCCCTAGTGTCAATGACGTGGTAATAAGGGAAATAACTAGATGTAAAATGCAAATGGTGGATGGAATGGAAAGAATACAACCCTTTCCCCCTATGTAGTGTGTGATGTAGATGTAGAAGATGCCCAAATGTAGTCCCTTGCCTTAGTAGATTGTTCCATTTATAACGAGATGTCTACCCTTAATGTAGTGAGTAGGTTAGGTTTATATAGGGATATCTTGTTCAAATTTCGACACTAGTGACTGAAACTACCGACTATGACCTAGGGGAATACACGGGGTAACCGTTAGGACCAACCTTGAATAAATAAATTAAGACCACAAATTATGATGACATGGGTGCCTAAAATCATGTACGGGTTCCCGAGGTGCCACAAAGGCAATCCTAGGTGCCCTAACATAGACCCAAAGACGTCAACTAAGAAAATTGTGACACCTGAGATACCCTAAAAGATGCCCAAAACTGCAAAGACAAATGACGATTGAACTAGACAAACAATAATGACACCTAACTAACTAACTATTGATGTGGAATTACATCACCCCGAATTTTCTTAGATGTAAGTGGGGCATTCGGTGTAATCAGTATAACATTGAACCATCTCTCAAGCTGTGGGACTTGCGGGCTTGAGATGGTCCTCCAGAGAAATTCGGCTTCTTGCTCCTAAACTACCTGCCACAAGCTACTCTAATGCAGGAAAACTATATAATCCTAATTTAACCTTCCAAGGGACCAGGGAGAGAGAGTACATGAAAACAAAGCCTATGCTAAAGTGGTGATACACCAAAAAGAAGGTTGTTGATCACAAATCCAACTTCCTGAAATGGAGAGAGGTGAGAAATGGAGAGGATGGACAAGATGCGGACACGAAACAAAGATAAAGTTCACATAGAACACCACTTCAAACCCATTAAACACAACTCCCAAAACCTGCAATAGACATAAGAGATATGCACAATATACCTTGCAATGATGAGAGGCAAGAAGAGACAATAAAATAAGCAAAGGATGGACAAAATGCATCACGAAATAGATTTTATTACTCCATGAGTTCACACAATACATCATTAATGGGAAAGAGGCAAGAAAATGCCATTAAAAAGTAAAGAGAGGAGGCTTAAACTCCACATTCGATCCTAGAGAAGAAAGAGGGAGGGGGGGGAGAGAAAAAATGACCAACCTTTAGAAAATTTCCCCCTCCTTTACAATATATAGACAGAATGAAAGAGAAAGTGGGAAGAGAATTTTGAAATCCTCCCTCAACTACCCAAGAAATGCATTGAATTCACCTGCAACAATTATTGGTTCTACTGCAAAACTCATGCCTCCATGTGTTGTTCCTTGTTGTGCAAGAAAGGAATCCCATACTTCATTATGGTGGTAGTTGAGAATCCCGATAACCTTTAGTTGAGTAGTAGACGTCAAGGGCTTTCCAAAAAGTCCTCTCTTGCTCAAATCCAAGCTTTCAGTTGAAAGTTATGATTGTCTAAAGGTCGTGGTCGGGCATTCCATGTGGGAATTGACCTTCCGCCAATATTTTCCAAACTGCTTTGGGTTTGGAGTCTATCCATGCAAGATCCATGTGGAAGCCCCGCGCATCTTAATATTTTCTGATGCCTCCTTTCACTTTTGAAGTTGTGATGGTTGGACACTTGGCATCATCCCTGAGCCTGCTCTACTTTCTTTGTGTTTTGTCTTTTTCACCTATTTAGGAGCAACTTATCGGACCCTAGACACGTGGAGGGCAAACGCTCATTTGGGGTCTCCACTTTTTTATTTTACCTTTGAAGTTGCGCTGATGAGGCGCATGGAGGCTTTCATTGGCTCTTAGACTTTTCAACGGCGGTGCAACTTTCTTGGGCTTTGACCACGTGGAGAGCCTGCACTCGTTTGGGGACCCCGCTTTTGTCGCACCTTTGAAGTTACGCTAATGAGACATGTGGAGGCTTCTGCTAGCTCTTAGACTTTTCAACGGTTGGTTCTACCTTTCTCGGGATTTGACCACGTGGAGAGCCTGCACTCATTTGGGGACCCAACTTTGGATTCTACCTTTGAAGTTGCATCGATGAGGCACATGGAGGCTTATGCTGGCTCTTAGAATTTTTAATGGCTGGTACAACTTTCTCAGACCCTAGACACGTGGAGGGCCTGTGCTCATTTGGGGACTCCGCTTTTGTCGCACCTTTTGAAGGTGTGCTAAGCTGACATGTGGCACCTTTTGAAGGTTACTGTTGCTTTGTATCGATTCGACTTGCTCTGGGATCAATTTTGACTTACCGAGTTAGCTTTTCTTCAACATTTAACCAGTTGTTTCCTTGAGATCCCTGAAAATGTGAAGTCCGAAAACTTCAAGCCTTTCTCTATTTTTTCACTTGAGCTTTGATCTTCTTCAATGTTTCCATTTGCAATTCATTTTCCATCTTCCATTGCCATAGCCGAGCTTGCTTGTAACCTGATTGTTAGATTTGAAATGTGGGCTCACATGACTAAACCGACCTCTTCATTTCTATGGTGTGGAAGGTCATGTTTGATCAAACTTTTCTTGAGGGGAAAATTTGGATAACACTAACAACAAGACCAAAGGATGGGTCACTAGTGAATACTTGTATTACACAAGATCCATATATATAATAACATACCCAGTGGTATTAATGTAATAGTAAGTTCATGTTTTTGTGACTAAAATGACATATAAACCTCTTACAACTCTCAGGTCCAAATCTATCTCTGCACCTAGCTCTCCCATTCATACACGGCCTACACCATGACACCATTAACCTCACTGGTCCATTATTCCACCTCGTTGACCTAAGTCCCCTACTCAGGAAACCCATACAAATAGATGTTCTCCACCTCCTTTACCACATTGATCTCATTCACATACACATAGTTACTCTCCTTCACTCCCGATCTTAGACCATCGTCACATACCATTGTCTCCTTGATATAAGGTGGAGGGCCCTCATGCTTTACTATCGTTGGATAGCCTTCTATCCCTCACACACTTGGGGAATCACACTTTCTCCCCCTCCATCACTATTGGTTGTATCTAGTATTTACTTATAGTTTCTTTACTACACTTCACACTTTGTGCTTCATGTTTATCTTTCTAAGCACTCTTACATATTTGGTACACACACTTTACCTAATGACACACTCTATTTCCATGGTTCATACTTGACTATTGAGGGTCCAATTCTTAAATTAACCTCACATCATATACACTTCATTGTTAGTTCTTCATGATACATCTTTCCTAGCATCTACTCACAATCACATACAACACATTCATTACCCGATGATGCACTCTTGTTCTACGGTTCATACTTAACTGTTGAGGGAGCATTCCTAAATGAACCTCATCTCATGCACATCCACTGGGGAAATTTGGCTCCCCCTCATCTTCACATCTTGCATATCGCAACACACTATCACACTCACACAACATTTGCACATCTTGGTTGCATTTACTCTTGTTATCTTATACTATTTGCATGATTAGTTAGATACTTAGTATGTCATTATCTATTTCTATACACACATGCATGTTCACATGGTATCTTGAGGTGAATACAAGAATCTTTATACATTCTTACATGATGCATGATGCTCGACATTGCTCTTTACTAGTCCTACTAAGGCTCCTTAGGGCATCTACCTTTACTACTCTCATACTCTACACATCACAAGTCCTATTATTACATTATTTACTGCATTTGGTCACTATCACTTACATTTTTGTTGAATCTATACATGTTTTGACATACTACTTATCTTTTTAACATGTTGTGATTGCTTCATGTGCAACATTTTTCTTGCGGGACTCTATACAACCATGGTTATCTGTCACCTTTTGCTTACTCTTGCTTACTATTTTTGTTATTGTTTTTAGCTCTACCCTATGTTTTTCTAGATCATTTTATTATTTTGGTTACTTCAGCCTAGATTTTCTTGTGACATTGTGCATGATGTCCCGTGTATGAAACCTAATTTTCGTGGTCCATCTTGTCTTCCTAGCTGTTTTATACATTATTTTATATTACATGTTACTCCTTTCACACTAACACTTATTTATAACCTATATTTTTCATGTGCCTTGGTTTCTACAAAGGTGCATATCCCCTACCCCCTGTAGGTATTCACTCTCATATATGCATATCGATCGTCGAGTCCTCTCCTTTGGGTTGCATCCTCTTACATTCGTCACATGCACCCCAAACGAGGAGGGGCATCTATTAGGTGAACAAATCACCCTTCCACTAACTCGGAGATCCAAAATAGAACAACACAATATAGAAATGACAAAGGCACACAATTACAGAGTGGTCCGTAATCGACTTTGATCACGGATACATAGTAGACACTAATGCCTAGTACTAGATAAGTAGCGATGGGCACTTGGGCTCCCCACAGGGAAGTTGTGTCACGGGAAAAAAGCATTCAATTTTTTAGTTTAACATAGTTTGTAGAATTTTTAGTTAAATTCTCTAGTATCAAACACTTGCCTTTAGTTATAGAATTTAGTCAATCAATTACATTTGGCTACAACAGTTCTGAATTGGTTACAAATTAGGGATGTGCCATCTGTAATGGCACTTATTTGGGAAATGTCATAGAAGGAGATAAAAATAGACCTCTCTCCCTAAAACTCTTCTCTTGGTGCGAGATCGCCCAAAAAACTCATCCTCGGCGTGATATCACCCAAAAACTTGCTTTTGGAGCGAGATCACCCAAAAACATCACCCTTCAGCAACAAGACACTCAAATCAGAGCATCTCCAAGAAAAAATAGGAAAAAAATCCATCCTTTACTCTCTTATACATTAGATGCACACTTTCCTTTTAGTTTTACACACTTTTACTTACTTATACATACATTACTTTGATTTTTCACATACGGGACTTTGACTACTTTCTCGCTCTTCTTTTGCGGTTTTTCCTTATACGCAACAAGAATCATCTCACATCATCAAGAATAATCTCCAACAACACATTACTACGCATATGTTTCACCCCTAGGGTCTACCACCCCTTCCTAGTTTCCATGCTCCACATTCTGACCACTTCACTTATCCACTTGGCACGTTATTGGCTACACTCTCATCTACAAGATTACAAGGTACACATATTCTATCTACTTTATGCTATTGAGTATTCACTCAATAGCATAAATTGGGGAAAATGCAAACACAAAATCTTTGCACTTGGGTACATTTCTAGGTCCTAAAGCATATTGATAGACATGTGATTCATAAGTAAGAAAACTAGTGGTTGACAACTTCTATTGGGCCTTTTGCTTTATCTCTTGCACTTGTATTGGCCTTACATATCTTACAACACTACCAAAACTTGATTGTTTGATCCTTTTATGTCCTTAGACACTAGCACCTAGTTAGTACAGAAGCAAGCAGGCGCTCCTATCCCTCTTGGGTGCTCCTTCCCTTCTTTATCTTATTCTTATTATTTTGGGTCTCTTTTACTTCTTGGTCACATTTTAAAACTTTGGCTCATCCTTTCAATTGTCAATTACAAAATTAAAACAAGAGAATCATATATATGATTAGTTACTTCTCCAAATAAAGGGTCAAGAATCATAAGCATTATCTATTATCACCTAATCTTGCATCAAGGCACAAGAGCATTTCAAAGGCATTCATCTAGCACACTCATACAAGGGACAAGGGTTGCATCACTCTGCATACACAACATAAGAGGGGAAGTTCATTCTATTCCATCACACACATTTTCATACTTGGAGCAATCTATATCTATCCTGCTATCATAGTGTAACTTGCACAAGGGAAACCTAGGGCATCATTATACACACATACACAAAGAAATACATAGGTTCTGAGATGTAGTGCAACGTTTAGTCGTAATATCACTCTTCAGGTAACCATTAGGGTCAGTCTCACTCCCCATTTTGCATCTTCTTTATTAGGTATGATGTGGTTTTTGGGTGTAGACACAAAATCACGCACTTGGGTACATTTCTAGGTCTTAAAAGAATGCTAGCATTTACATGATTCCTAAGTAAGAAAACTAGAAATTGACAACCCCCTTAGCCTATTTCTTTGTCATTTTCACTTTTATCGGCTTCATGCATGTGTTACTCTTACTAAAATTTAAATATTTTATCTTTCTATGGCTTTATACACTATCGCCCACTTTATACAAAGAGAGTGTCGAGGTTCTCATGTCCTTATTTATCCTTTTCCTACCCCTTTTAGGACCCCT
The DNA here is from genome assembly GCA_018340775.1 of Taxus wallichiana var. yunnanensis. Lineage (NCBI taxonomy): Eukaryota > Viridiplantae > Streptophyta > Pinopsida > Cupressales > Taxaceae > Taxus > Taxus wallichiana. Next base: position 993,955,955 of record CM031242.1, read on the forward strand.
TTTGCTTCTTAATTACATTTTATTACTTTGGGTCAACCTTTCAATTGTCACTTACAAAATTAAAACATGGGAATCATATAAATGCATAGTTATGTATTCAAAATGAAGGACCAAGCACTAAGCATTACTATTACCACCTAAGCTTACATTCAAAAGGCACCAAAATCACTTCAAAGCATCCATCTAGCATCCATTCAAGGGACAAGGGCTGCATACTCTGCATACATAACATATGAAGTGGAAGTATATCTGATTCCATCCACACATTTTACATCATTGAGAAAATATAGGTCTCTATCTAGTGCATCGCAGAGGGCATCCTAATGCACAATTTCTACACACACTCACAAGAATTACACAGTCGAGATGTAGTGCAACACCCAGTTGTAAGTTCACTCTTTGGGTGACCTTTGGGGTTAGTCAGACTCCCCATTTTGCATTTTCATTTTTAGGTTTGATGCGGTTTGTGGGATTGTGTAGGTGAACTTCTCTTTTTAGGTTATAGATACCTTCGGCAATAAAAGTGTAAATATTAGGAAATCAACATAAAACAACCGCAAAACACATTAATGACATAAAAGAAATCATATTTTGAGCTCCCGTGATCCACAAGTGCCTAGTTCCATTCTCTAGTGACCAGTGCACCCCCTCGTCCCTCCCATAGGCACCCATGTCCGGCATTGTCCATAGATTTTAGATTTTACAAAGGTGACCAATGACGACCCTATTTGCAGTCTGTTTAGTTGTTGCACCTACCCAAATCACTTCATGTCCATTCGAAAATTAGCTAAGTCCTCTTACCTCTTCATCTTGCTTAGGGTTTCATATTTTACATGCATTATTGCTTGTTTCATACTATATTTTAGCATTTATAAATCAATGTTTATATCGATTACTTTCAGCTTAGGATTTAATTCAATTTTTGTTAAATCATTTGGCGAACACCACTTGTGATCAAACAATTAGATCCTCATTTTTCTTATTTTATCCAATCTTATTTCATGGCTCCTAAAAATCCTCAAATCTCTTTTCATGACCACTTCAAATGCATCCAACTTGCAAATTTATTCTCCAAAAATCCCTAGAAAATATATATCTCCCTCACAATAGACCACCCACTCAAGTAAGTGTCATCTTCGATTGTCTATCTAATGTCTCTAGCAATCCAAATCCTCCATCCAATCAACCCATTTCAGAGTCAATTCAAGTTTTACATTGTTTATTAAAATACAAAATTCAAGCTAGGGAAACAATGATTACATCTCTTAAAGTTGAAATCCAACATCTTAATGGCGCTTCTCAAGCCCATGCTAACTCTTCTTCTACATCTCATCCTACTTATATGTCTTCTACATGTGCTCATATCAGTGAACCTCAAGTCTTACCGCTACTAGCACCTCTCAAATTTTATTCAAATGCTAAGCAACATGATATTATTCCTGAGCTCCTCAATCACCAATTGATCAAATTTCCAACTACTCATTTCTACCCTCCATATCGGCTTGCAAAAACACCAAGGTCTCCCATTTTGCAATTATCATAGACTTAATGGACATCATGACAATGATTGTTATGCTTTAAAATGATGAATTAAGCACCTTGAGCATCAAGGTTTTATTTCATTTGCTTCACAACATTTTACTACTTGTTTATCTTCAATTGCTAAATATTAATGGGATCCCAAATCCAATCCCTCTCTGCATCTAGTGAGCATCATGTCATAATTACTAATGTTCCTTCTCTAGTCAGTCAAGAGCCACCTATCCAATCCATTCCTACTAAGCAACCTCCTCTAAAAATCAATCCATCCCCTCCTCTCAAGCCTTATACAACGACACCGATTCCTACTAAGCAACCTCCTCTAAAAACTAGTCTATTCCTTCCCCCTCTCAATTATTCCAAAGCGTTACCCATTTTAAATAAGAAACCACTCTCTAAGCAAGACCAAAAACTCTACATAACCTCTTTAAACTACCTACTGTCAACCCAAAATCCAACCCTAGTTCTACTCTTGCTCCTACCTACCATTATGACAACAATATGCTTTTTTATGATACATTTCAGACTCCATCACCATTGCAATATGTCTCTAGAATAATCATATAGATCTCCATCTCTGGAACACTTTGGGGCATCACATTTTCTTCCCCCTTCAATCATCATCAATTTGTTTTCTACTACGACTCACGTTTCGTACTTCATGTCTACATTTCCTAAATACTTTCATACCCTTTCATACACGCATTGAATCGTCATTACCCTATGACACATTCTAGTTCCGCGGTTCATACTTCACTGCTAAGGGTCTAATTCAGAAATGAACCTCACATCATCTACATCTCACGCTCTATGCTTCATGGTACATATTTCAAGCATCTACTCTCACAACGCACTTATTTCCCAATGATGCACTCTTATTTTATGGTTCATTCTTGACTGTTAAGGGATATCTCATAAATGCGCCTCATCTCATGCATTCTCATTGGGGGCATTCTTCCCCTACCATCTTCACACTTTGCATACCATTCCATCACAATCATCCATTGTATTTACATATCTTGGTTGCATCTAATTTTTCTAGATTTTTCTACTTACATATTACACTTCATTTTCCATGCTAGATGAATTCTTAGTATGTCATTATCTTTCTATATATATACATGCATGTTCACTTGGTCTTTTGATCCGAATGCATATTTATTACAAGTTCTTACACACCGTAATGATGCTTGTGCATGTACCTTCTACCAGGTCCCAACGAGATTCGTATGGGCATCTACTTTTTCTATCATATACTACACAAGTTTTATTGCTACATTTTTCACTCTTTATTACTTTACTTTTTGTTGATTTATACACGCTCATGACATAATACTTATCTTTCTAACATGCTAACGGGTGCTTCATGTGTAGCATTTTTTTTTAGGACTATATCCACCATGGCTATCTGATACATTTTTCTTACTATTGTTTTCCATTGTATCTTATTATTTATGGGTTATGCCCTATGTCTTGTGTGATCATTGTATGTTTTTGGCTACTTCACATTAATTATCTTGTGACATTTTGAGTGATGTCCCATGTATGAAACCCACTTTTCGTGGTCTATATTGTATGCACACTTGTTTGTTACATTATTTTCTATTTTTCATGCTAGTTATGTTATCTAATAACACATGTTACTACCCTACTTTTTTTGCATGTACCTTTGTTTCTACCATGCACATCTCCAACCCCCTGTAGGCACTCACTTCAGATTAACATCAGGTCCTCTCTTTTGGGATGCATCGTCCTACCATCATCGCATGTACCCTAAACGAGGGGGGCATACATTGGGTGAACAAGGCACCCCTACAGTAGTACAAATATTTGGAACAAAATAGTACAACAGAGAAAAATAATAGGATATAGTCATAGAAGTGGCTCGAAATCGACTTGAGTTAGAATCACGAGAGAGACGCGCCATCACCCGAATCGATAGGAATGCATGGGTGCTTGTGCCCTCCCATGGGCACTAATTTCCTCAGGGAAGATATAGTCAATTTATTTGCACCTCATATTTTACAACAAAGTTACAGAGCAGCTCTATAGTTTCATGCACGAGACCTTTAACTACGGAATGCATTATATCTCTTATAAATAATTGCAATCAAGTATAATTTAGAACTAATCAAGGACAAAAGAAATGAATCAGGGACGTACCATATGCAGTGGTGTTTATTGAGAAAATTCATGGAAGGAGAGTAAAACTATACCTCTCTCCCCAACACTTGCTCATTTTCGTGAGATCTCCCAAAAAAAATTCTCTTGGCGTGAGATCACCCAAAAAAATCACATTTGGCATGAGATCACCCAAAAAATCACATTTGGCATGAGATCGCCTAAAAAACTCACTATCGGCATGAGATTGTCCAAAAATATTATTCCTCATAGCATTTCAGGACACCTTTATATCCTTTACACTCTTCTACATCAGGTGCACACTTTCCTTTTTACACACTTTTATACACTTGTGCATACTTCACACAGATTTTTCATATACACGAATTTGACTACTTTTTCGCTCTTCTTTTGCAGTCTGTCCTTAATATGCAATAAATATCATCTTACTTTTAAAAATACAGATCTAGCAACACATCTTTATGCATATGCTTCACCCCTAGGGTCACACTTCCATTCTCCTAGTCTCCACACTTCATTTTACAATCACTTCATGCTTCATTATCCACTCAACATGTTATTCTCCACATGATCTACATGGATCACAAGGTACATATATTTTATCTACTTTATGCTATCGAGTATTCACTCAACAACATAAAGTGGGGAAAATGTAGACACAAAATCACACACTTGGGTACATTTCTAGGTCTTAAAAGCATGTTATCATTTACATGATTCCTAAGCAAGAAAACTAGTAATTGACTACCCCCCTTAGCTTGTTTGTTTGTCATTTGCACTTTTATTGGCTTCATACATCTATTACTCTTTCCAGTATTAGACTATTTTATCTTTCTATGTCTTTGAATACTAGTGCCTACTTTAGAAAACCAGCGTTAGACGCTCATTTCCTCATGTGCACTCGTGTCCCTCTTTATCTATTTTCTACCCCTTTTGGGACCCCTTTAACTTCTTAATTACATTTTATTACCTTGGTTTGGCCTTTAGTTATCAATTACAAAATTCAAACAAGGGAATCATATAAATACATAGTTATGTGTTCAAAATCAAGGACAAAACACTAAGCATTACTATTACCACCTAAGATAGCATTAAAAAGGCATCAAAATCACTTCAAAGCATCCATCGAACATCCATTCAAGGGACAAGGGATGCATACTTTGCATACCCAATGTAGGAAGGGGAAGTTTATTCTATTCCATCCACACATTTTACATCATTGATAAAATCTAGCCCATTATCTAGTGCATCTTGGACAAGGGCATCCTAGGGCACAATGTTTAGACACACTCACAAGAACTACATGGAGTCTGAGATGTAGTGTAATGCTCACCCTAATTTCAATCTTTAGGTGACCGTCGAGGTCATTCCGACTCTCCATTATGGATTTTTATTTTTAGATTTGATGCGGTTTGTGGGCTTGTGTAGGTGAACTTCTCTTTTACGGAGTTACAGTACCTTTGATAATAAAAGTGTGAATATAAAGAAATTAACATAGAACAATTGTGAAACCCTAACGACATGAAAGAAATCATATTCGAGATCTTACACATATCATGAATGCTTATTTCTAGTATCCAACACCCAAGCACCATTATCCTCCTATGGGTGCCCATATACGACATTATCTCAGATATTCCAGTTTTAGAGTGACCAATGGCGACCCTATTTGCCATTTTCTTAGTTGTTGCACCTGCCTAGATCACTTCCTATCCATTCATAAATTAGCTAAGTCCTCTCACCTCTTCATCTTTCTTAGGGTTTCATATTTTACATGCGTTATTACTTATGTCATACTTGTACTTAAACATTTATAAATAATTTTTACATCGATTACTCTATAATTAGGATTTAATTTATTTTTATTAAATCAATGGGCATGTGCAACTAGTTATCTATTTTGTAGGTTATAGGTATGACTGGTGACATTGGAGTGAAAAAATAAGATCGACAAAAAGCTCCTCCACTAGAAAAGGTCAAACCACCGAGCATCGGGTGGACACTAGCACCCAGATCGATCCACTAGCACTTAGGCACTCATGTCCTCCCATGGGTGCTTCTTCTTGTGTGTAGTTCTAAGTTCTATAGCCCTTGGTGAGCGTTTATGACATTGTTTCCCTCATGTTCTAGTAATTTATCATTCCATATCACTTCCGACTTACACGAAATAAGCTAAGTCACCTTCCTTCTCTCATTTCCTTAGGGTTTCATATTGTTACATGTTTATTGTTTGTGCCTTACTTTATTTCATTACTTGTATATCATTAGTTAAATTAATTACTTTGAAATAAGGTTTAATTAAATTTAGATTAAATTAAGCACACACCAAGCCTCTTACGGAGAACCACATGATGGCACCTAATTATACGAAAGCGCAAGTATGCAAGCTATGTGTAGGAGTAGTCTAAGAATATATTAAATCATTTAAATTATGAAGGAAAAGTTATCACCATCTCTCTCTCTCTCTCTCTCTCTCTCTATATATATATATATATATATATATATATATATATATAATATGTGTGTGTGTCTATGTAAACCATAAGGATTAGTGTGGTGAATGTGTGGATATTAAATATAAGTGTGTTCGGATCTATATGTTGTTAGGAAATAAGGGATAAAATATGCAGAACAATCCCACACAGAATCACAATAGTAGAAACTAATATGCAAAATATTATCACAGATCTGAAATAAAAGTGCATAAAATAAAAGAACACAATACAAAGACAATATTTAACATGGTTCACCCAATTTGGGCTACGTCCACCAAGAATCACTTGCTTAGATTTTTATTACAAGCCACCTCTCTCTCAATAAAATACCTAGATCTATTTGGAGTTATGCTCAACAAAATCTCCTTAATTCACACTTGAACACACACACCTCTATAATGTAACATCAACCCTACCATATGCACAAAAGAACATAAATAGGAAACTGCTTAAGCATTTTTACAATCTGCCATGGGTACCAAAACCATGGGCCAAAACCGCCCCATAAACCTATGGGTCAAAAATTATGCCCATATGAGAAGAACACGTTTCCCGAGGTATTGGGCACATTTTTTGAGGCCAAAAATGTGGATAGTGTATAATATTCAACACTTCCACACATGAAAATAGGCTCCACAACATAACATATGTAAGCATGCATGAATATGTGTGTGTGATGCTAAGTGTTTAAGTCATATACCGTGTATGAGCTTGTCATGTGTTTGTAATGGATAATATATTATTGATAGCTAAAGTACGAAAGGATGAACGTGGTGTAATTGGTATCCAAATGCTCATATTAATTCTAAATGTTGATGAATGAATACAAGATCCTTTTATGATCAATTGTTTGTGTGCATACTATAATCTACATGTGGAATATATATTGCATGTTATATTAATCATGTGTGCAAGGATCATATTGTGATTTCCACGTTAGAAGGAACTTGGAGGAGGAGTGTGTGCTTCAGGTGAGCATTTATACATATTTCTAAGTGAGGTTCTAGCGCACTCGACTATGTTGTGTTGATTTACTAGAATACGAGATCGACATGACCTAACATTTTGTTGATTGAAACACTTTTGCAATGTTTGGGATGCATTTTCTCTTGGTAAGACTTATATCTATGATATTTACATGTATGTAGATGGATGAAGCTAGATTCTTTGACTTGGTTGAGTGCTTCATACTTGTAGTAAGGATTGCCTTAGATGATGTGCAACTGATCTGAGAAGATTTAGGAACCATTTGAGTGCTTTTGGAATGGTTTTTTCAAAAGGAGATTGTAAGAATGTTAGGTGAGTTATAAGTTGATAATGACATGTTTGTATAGTCTTCCATAGGTGAAATATTATAATAATTATGACCATAGGAAGATGATATGACCTAAAGAATGATTTGAAATTGAAATCAAATTCAATGATTAAGAAGGTGCGGGACCATAAAGGTTGGCCAATATTAGACCCCACATTGTGACCCTTCTATATGGTTTTGGATAGAAGATAGAAACATCAAAACTAAAGTTTTTTTCATGATTATCGCATGTTTTATGCTAATTTAATCAAAGAATATTGTAGAGTTGATGACAGAGCATATTGTAAAGATAAGCATTTTGTAGAATGACTAAAGAGATGAGGAAATTGGATTCTGAATGTGAGTATTTATTTTAACAAGGATATAAGGTCAAACTCGACATTACACAAAGAAAAATTACCAAATTTTAGTTTCTACATTTTCCCCCATTAAGTGTGTAATTAAAAATTACATGCTTAAAGGAAAAACATACCTAAGTGTGCACACACACTTTTCTTCACTCGAAGGGACTTTGCGATGTGTTGTTATTGACATGTTCTATGATGAAACTTGAAACACAAAGTGTAGTCAATGTCTATGATAGAAACAAAATTTTAACTCAAAAAATATGTACAATGTTGGTAACTTAGAGCATTGCAAAAAGAGATGCAAAACATGGACCTGAATACCTATTAGTTTTGCACAGGAGTGTCTCCTTTTTTTTTGTGCCTCATAGAGTTGGAATTTACTTTGAGATGTCAAAGGATTGGGGTGATCAATCCCTAATGTTTTGTCATAGTAGACAATAGATAAGAGTAAGGATTAGACTACAAAGAAACCATGAGCTTTGATGCCTTCCCCATTTGAGAATTTGATGAGAGGGAAGTAATTATCACTCTATGAATCTCACAAATTTTGTTTTGATGTTTTTCCTTATTTGGGAATCTGGTGAGAGAAGAGGAAAGATCAGTCTACAAAGCTCACAATATTGCTTTGATGTTATCCACTAAATCCACAAATCGTATTGCTGCAAATGAATCTAGGCTAAATATGTTCCAACTTGAAAAAAATAAAATTGAGAAGGAATGGAAATTTCCATGTCCCCATAAGGTGTTGTTGTGTCTGAATTTATTATTTATAATTTTCAAATTACGAAGGGGAAAAGGAGGCCCATACCCCTAAATCCATTTTGTAACTTTGTTTGAAATAACATTGCAAAGAAGGAATGAAGAACTCATGGCCCTTAGTAACCGACTTTGAACTATGTCATTTGTATATGTAACTATGTAAAAATCCTATAAATAACTGATAGAATCTGTAGGAATTAAAAATTTGAGTGAAACTCCTCTTTCCAAGAATGTATGGAATGGTCAAGACTGTACCATAATCCCGACAATATTGTGTAGATTTTACATTATCTAAGTTCTTACACATTTTGATATCTATAATTTTTTTGAGGATCTATTCCCTATTAAAATTTATTCTTATATCCTGTGATATGTTTGTAGTTGTGGAAATACCATGTTGAGTACCCCCTCTTTTAATGTGTGTGTGATAAATCATTTGAGTGCATGAATCCAAAGAACATATAGGTACCCATGTATTACATTTCTAGTAATCTATATAGGATCACTTAGAATACGGAGTGGTGGCCATCATTGAGAACCTATACCTAGCAAATGGGTTGCACATATATGGAAACCATGGCATAGAGAACAAGAAACAAGAAAAGGTACATGTATAAAACAACTAGTAACAATGAGAGAATAATACCAATCATATCCCACTCCATAGTAAAAATATATTGAATCAACATAGAAATGTTAGAATTCATAACAAATACAATATCAAAATAATCGAGTAAGCTAACAACATAAAATTAATAGAAACAACAATGTATAGTCAAGTAAGTAGTAACATGTAGAAAAATACATATGTGTAGGCATAAATCCACAAACATGGGACACCCATGGTGTCATAAGGAAATCATAGTAGACATCACAATGTGTGAAGAAGTGCAAATATATTCCATACATCCTAAAGGGCAATGGTCATCTTTGTTGGCTGCCGTATTTACACCTCGGGTGAGAGAGGGCAGACAGATACACGTACGAGGTTGGGGCGAAAGGGGTGGACTGCATGAATTTTCATTATGTAGCCGGGGACGGGTATTCCTCCACTCACCCGTCCACTCTCTCGGAGGAGGTAACAGGGAGGCACCTTAACAAAAGGTGTGGCTGATTTTCATGTTACTTTTAACTCTGCCTACGTTAGTGTAAGAGGACCCAAGATGCGACCCAGAGGGTATAATATAGGGGAGGGAATTGAGAGAATATCCCAATTCTGCCATGGATATGTTAGAACATAATGATTAAGTGGTCTAACCAACCCTTAATTAATATGGGTCCATCACTATTATATAAGTTAAATATTTAATAATATGAAATACTTTTCTATTATTAAATACTCATATAGGTAATATACATTAGTTAAGTATTTAATAATGTGAACCATTTATGTTTATATTTATTAAATAAACTCACCTACGTATATGTGTCAACCATTTTAGGTCAGTTGAAAAGGTGGAGTCGGGAGACATGCCCGATTACCTTATATAAAAAGGACTTTAGGTCCTCATTTGATATATTCTTTGAAATATATCGAAGGTGTGCAAATCAAGTGATTTGGTTTACCCTTGGTAAAAGGATTTCAAAGGAGGAGGTGATCTTACTGGATGTAAAATAAGTTCTCTGAAGTAAAAGGTTATTTTCAAAGTGGTTTTTACCCTATTAGGGTTTTCCACTATAAATATTGTGTCACTTGTGTTATTTATTTCTGTAAGTATTTCTTTATTTACTTATGTTATGATGCAATGTTTATTTAAATATTTATTGTAACATTATATAATATGTAAGTTGATTAAATCCGTATTTATTAGAATCCTCAAATTCTAACATGGTAACAAAGCGAGGTAAATTAAATAAATTAAGATCAAATGTTTTGTATTTTATTTATTTAATTTGTATGAGTTTTTTCAACCAACCTGGAAGGATATTTAAAATAACCAACCCCTTCTTTCCATTGTGCAACCTAAAAGTTTTGCTTTGTGAAGAATCAAGGTGAATTCACAGTGGAAAATTTGGAAACTTCTTACCTTCCGTGAAAACTTGTGTATAGGTAAGGGTAAAATATTTGAAATATTTTTTCCTATAGTTTTAATATGCGTAGGTTGAATTTTGTCAATGGTAAATGAAGGAGGAAACAAAGCTCCATCAAAATAGGATTTAAATTTTTTCCATTAGAAACGTGAAAAATGTTGTGCTTCCTCTCAGTAAATTCTAAGATTTTTGTAGAATTTAAAATTACATGGTCCGTAAATGTTTTAAATATTTTTTCATGAGGGGCCCCGTAATAAGGGTTATATGTGTTTATTTTTAAAAATTATATATACTATAGTTTATAATTTTTATAGACTATATGTTGTTTTTATTTACATTATATAAATTATATACCTTTTTTTTGAAAGTATATATATATATATATATATATATATATATATATATATATATATATATATATATATATATATATATATATGATTTACATTATAAATTATAATAGGTTATTATAATGTATAAAATATAACCTCCTAATATTATACGAAGAATAAATTATGGAATTTCACATTCCTAAATACACAAGTTTTGGCTTCATTAAATTTGATGGTCAAATGATCGTCACGGTAAACCAAATATAAGGCGTTAACGGTCATTTAGATGTCAAATTTAAGCTCTTAGGTTCCGAAACTTTCACTATGTTAATATTGACGGTCAAATGACCATCACAACAGACCAAAAAATAAGCCATTATGACTGGGTCATTTGACGTAAAATTTAAGCTGACCAAATCTTTGCCTACATTATTTTTTCCAGAAATTTGAAGTTGTATTGCATTCTTAGGGGTTTCTTCTTCACTTCTATATGGTCAGAATTTTTTATATATAAGTCTGGGGTATAATGCAAAGCACTTTCTATTGTGGGTTATCATTTTGATCATGGGAGGTTAATTAATATGCATTGTAATGACATAATTAGTTATGATTAAATAGTTTATAAAAACTTTAGATCTGATTCTATTAAAAGTGTTTTTTTTATAAATATGTATCTAACTCTGTGGTACATTGTATATTATAATGGGGTGTGTTTTACAAGTTCAAGAAAATAATGGCGTCTGTTATTTCTGTCTTGACAAAACCTAGATCCTGAATGGAACCAACTACAACATTTGGAAGATCAAGGTCAAATCAAAACTTATGGCGAGGAAACTCTAGACAATTATTTCTGGATCTAAGGTTGCTCCCATCAATCGTCAAGCAACTGTAGATAACATGAATGCATTCTCACAACGAATGCAAGAGGCTCTTTCCATGATTTTGTACAATGTGAACGATGAGTACCTTCTACACATTGGTAATATCAAACATCCAAAAGAGGTATGGACACAACTAGAATCCATGCATGAAGGTATGTATTTATCTAAAATTATTAAATTAGTTTTAGAATTACTTACAACTCCTATGAAAGGAGATGAAAAAGTAGTTAATTTCTTAGCCAAAATTAAAAATATTAAAGCATAATTAGATGGATGCAATTGTGATTTAATTGGTGAAAAATTAATCTACTTTATTGTTCAGTTAAATATACATGAAATATTTAGGAATTTATTTCTATCTTGAACTCTACATATCGAATGAAAATTATCTACCCGATTTAAATACCTCAAGTTCACTTTTGATACAGGAAGAGCAAGCGATGATGAACTTTGACTCTAAGGAGAATGCGTCTCAGGCACTTCTTGCTCGGGATTGAAAGTTCAATCCTTGCAAGCGCTTCTCAGATCAAAAATGTAGATCTAAATCTTCTTTTGTTAATAAGAAATTTTTTTCTTCTGATCAATTGTGTGTTAGCTTTAGTGGTAAATGTCACAAATGTGGTAAATTTAGACATAAAAAGGAAGATTGAAAAACTAAGAAACCTATCCATAAAAATAAAAAATAAATTGTTTCTTCTAAATACAATTTAAGGAAAAAGGATAGCTCTAATGATATTCCTAAAATTGTTGCATTATATGTTGTGTTGTATTCTTCCTCTAATTTTGAATGGATTCTAGATTCAGGTGCATCAAATCATATGACTGGTGTTTCAAATTCTTTATTTGATGTTGTGAAAATCAATGAATGTGTGTATCTTGGTGATAACTCATCTTTAGAAGCAATAGAGAAAGGAAAAGTAAAATTTGCTAATGGTGTGTTGAATAATGTTTTATTTGTTCCTAAGCTCAAAAAGAACCTTTTATCATGTTCTCAATTAACTCATGATGGTTTGAATATTCAAATTTTGAAATATACTTGGTATATCAAGGATAGTAATGATAATATAATAGTTGAAGGAATTCAAATAAATGGTCTGTATATTTTTGATGATTTCTCTTCTGCATCCTGTTTTGTTTCTCAAAGTTTGAATAATTCAAAACTATGACATGAAATATTAGGACATGTTAATTATTGAAGTTTATATGAAATGGCTAGATATAATCTTGTGAAAGGTTTTTCTGTGTTGTCTTCTTCTCATGATGTGTGTGAAGGGTGTTTATGCTCAAAACAAAGTGTTAAACCCTTTCACTCACATCTTGAAGAGATTTCCTCTTTCCCACTAGAACTTATTCATAGTGATGTCGGAGGACCTCTTGAAGTAGCTTCATTAAATGGTTCTTTATATGTTGTGACTTTCATTGATGATTTCACCAAGATGATTTGGTCATATCTTCTTCAAAATAAATTTGATGTACTTGGGAAATTTAAGGAATTTAAAGCATATGTTGAAAAATCTTCAAATTATAAAATTTAGAGACTTAGGACAGATAATGGGGGTGAATATGTTAGTAAATCATTTGAAATTTTTTGTATTGATTGTGGTATTAAAAGAGAATTAACTTCTCCTAATTCTCCCCAATCTAATGGTGTTGTTGAACGTAAAAATAGGACTATTTTAAATATGGCTCGCACTATGCTTCATTTTTTTGGTCTTCCTAAATTTATGTGGGCGTGCGAAGTAATGAACACATTAGTCTACATTTTAAATAGGGTTCCCACCAAAGCTATTCATCTTTCAACTCCTTTAGAAAAATGGTCAAATCAAAAACCCGATATTTCTCATCTAAAACTTTTTGGTAGTCTCGTTTCTTTATATACTCCTAAAAAAGAAAGAAACTTGATATGACTTCTTTTTTGTGTGTTTTCATCGATATGGTATTAACACTAAAGGTCTAAGGATTTATGACCTTGAAAAAAGGGAATGGCCAAAACCACACTGTGTGGTGGTTTTGGAAAAATGTTTTTGTTCATCGATAATGGTAAAGATGTTCCAAACTATGTCAATATTTCTAATGATGGTTATTATTCTGATAATGAGAATATAGGAAATGGTCATGATGATGTTTCTTGTGTTGATACTATAGATGCTTCAATCTCCTAACTCCTAGTTAAGAAAAAAAAATGGGATCAATCATGTTAGAAATCTCTAATCCTATTGATCTTAGGAAAATGACCAAAAGCCATCATACGTACCATGCTAGAGGTTTCACTTAGAAACTTGGTATTGATTATGTTGAGACATTTGCCCCTATAGCTAAAATGAGTATTATTAGGACCTTATTTGTAATTGCCACTCAATTTGGGTGGGAAATCCACCAAATGGATGTGAAAAATGTATTTTTAATGGTGATTTAAAAGAATAATTTTACATGTCTCAACCTAAAGGATTTGAAGAAACTGGTAAAGAAAACTATGTTTGTAAATTGAAAAAAATCTTTGTATGGTTTAAAGCAAGCTCCTAGAGCTTGGTATGCAAAAATTAATTCTTTCTTTAAACAGTTAGGATTTGTTAATTGTTCTTCTAATAATGATCTATTCATTAAACAAGAAAGATCACATATTATCATTGTTTGTATATATGTTGATGATTTGCTTATTACTGGTGATAATCCTACTTTAATTTGTAGAATTAAAGAAAAATTGAAAGAATTCTTTGAAATGACTGATTTAGGTCTCTTACATCATTTTCTTAGCATGGCTATATTTCAAGATAAACATTATATTTTTGTTTCTCGAAGCATAGTATGCAACCAATGTATTAGAAAAGTTTAACATGATTGATTGTAAACCAATTTCTACTCCTATAGAAGTTAGACGGAAAATTGATCCCAAACCCGCATGTGAAAAAATGATCCTACTTTATATAGGCGGTTAGTTGGTAGTTTGATTTATTTAACTATCACTGGACTGATATTTCCTATACAAAGAGGGAATTGCTTCAAGGTTTATGCAGGAACCTTATAGAGATCATTGGAATCTTGAAAAAGGATTCTTAGATATATTAAAGGCACAATCAATTATGGGTTGCATTATACTAAGAATGAAAATGCTAACTTATATGGATTTTGTGATTCTGATCATGTTGGTGATGTATTGGATAGAAAATCTACTTCTGGTTATGTGTTTAAATTTGAGTACAGTGCCATTACAGTGCGGTAAGAAAAATTAGCCAACTATTTTTATCTCTTCAACAAAAGTTGAGTATAGAAGTGCAATGGAAGCTGCAAAAAAGCTATATGGCTAAAGAGGTTGTTCGATGAGATAAAGATGAAGGATACACACAGTGTTCCTTTATTCTGCGATAACCAAAGCACCATAGCTCTTGCACATAATCCAATACAACATCAAAGGATGAAGCACATTGAGATACATATACACTTCATCCGTGAAAAGGTGCTAAGTGGTGAGATAGATCTCAAGTTCGTGTCGACTGAAGAGTAGGTTGTTGATATCTTCACAAAGCCCCTGAGTGCTACAAAGTTTTGTCACTTTCGTGAAAATCTTTGATTGTCGAATTTTCCATTGAGGGGGAGTGTGCATGACAATGTCACCCCTAATGGAACTTAGTTTTGTAAATAGACCTTCGGGCATTTGTAAAAAGACCTTCGAGCAAGTGTAAAAATACTTTCGGTATGTATACCTCCTCAGCTTATTTTTTAAAAATAAGTGTAGAAATATCTTAAAGGCGTCTTCAATAAACTCTTTAGTGTTATTGAGTTTATTGTAAACATCTAGTGTAAGCATATTATTAAGGAGGTCCTTGGTTGTAAAGGCTCTATATTCTTGGGTTCAATAACATTTTATGAGAACCTATGAGAATATGTAAAACTCACAAATCATACTTAGTCACCGATCATGGGATGATTTTGGATTCCAAATCATTTTGTACCAAAAGGTAACTTGAGTATGATGAAGGTGTTATAATTCCTTCACCTGATATGCTAGCCTAAAACTTTTATGGTTTAAGGATTGTAAATCATGTAGTGTACCACGGGAAGTTAATCTATTGGCATATGTTATCCCACTTAACATTAAGTGGGAATGTTGGAACATAATGATTAAGTGGTCTGACCAACCCTTAATTAATATGGGTCCATCACTATTATATAGGTTAAATATTTAATAATATGAAATACTTTTCTATTATTAAATATTCATACCTAGGTAATATACATTAGGTAAGTATTTAATAATGTGAATAATTTATGTTTATATTTATTAAATACACTCACCTAGGTATATGTGTCAACCATTTTAGGTTGAAAATGTGGGTCGAGAGACATACCCGATCACCTTATATAAAAAGGACTTTAGGTCCTCATTTGATATATTTAGAAAATATATCAAAGGTGTGCAAATCAAGTGATTTGGTTTTACCCTTGGTAAATAGGGTTTCAAAGGAGGAGGTGATCTTACTAGATGTAAAATAAGTTCTTTGAAGTAAAAGGTTATTTTTAAAGTGTTTTTACCCTATTGGGGTTTTCCACTATAAATATTTTTTCACCTGTGTTATTTATTTCCTATAAGTATTTCTTTATTTACTTATGTTATGATGTAATGTTTATTTAAATAGTTATTATAACATTATATAATATGTAAGTTGATTAAATTCATATTTATTAGAATCCTCAAATTCTAACAGGATAAACAACCGGAGTCGATGTAGCCACCGAATACAAAACCCACTTGAAAGAGTGGTCACGAATCACTGCAAGCACCCAAGAACCCCAATACGGGTCGTTAAAGGTAGGTTTGGCATGATCCACACATTAACCCCAAGGATTTTCATGAATTATTCGGGCTAATGTTAAGGATTTTAGATAATGAGTGAAAACACTTAAGGTATGTGCATTGATAATGTATTTTCACAAGCATATATGAATAAAATAAAAAAGTAAGGCAAGATCCATACGAACGAATATGTGACTCAAAGAAGTTAGTGTAAATTTATGGAGTGGAGACAAGGTTACAAAGAGGAAGAACCGAAACATATCAACCATTTGGTCACCGCACCCTTGTTATTTCACAAAGATAGGGGATACATAAAATGGAATTTTTGCAGAGGAAATTGGTCGCGAGGAACCTCCAAGAAAACATACAATCTCGATCCTTGATAATTTATCTCAGTACCCCTAAGACTAAATCACCATGTGTGAATTATGTTGAGTTTTCTAAATCGAGGGACCCCCAAGATAAATAAACACAACACCCAAGTATTGTTCAGTTAATAAGGAATTTTACAGGTCCAGAAGATAACATCCTAAAGTACCCCCAAAGGACATTAACCTCCCACACCATCCTAACAAAACCTAAACAACAATAAGGTGTCTTCATATAAAATTACAACCATAACATGCACAAGATCTGAATGAAAAGACACACATTATTTTACCCTAAAATCATTCCACAAGAAGAGCATAACCAAAATAATTACAATAGGTTATTTAGGATAAACCCATTAAACTTGGAAAGAATAAGGGAAACATATATATATATATATATATATATATATATATATATATATATATATATATATATATATATATATACGCTCTCGATCTTGTTAATGACTATACATGAGAAATCACCTTAACATGAATTCTAGGTGAATGGGAAACACAACAATACCTACATCACAAAATTGTAAATTTCCACTGGTCAATATGAGCCGAAAATCCTAAAACCCTCCAAAGAGTCTTCTCCTCTCCCAAACTGAACCGTCTTTCTTTCTAAAACCTTAAACCCTTGTATATATCCTTATCCATTTTAGGGTTTTACAGAATATCCCTCCGATTCTAACTCACGCTCAAGCCACCTCCCAAAGATTCCAAAGAATATCAGGGGATACTTACCCACAACCCTTAATTTTTCTTTCTGTCCGACTGTCACCATCATGTTAATAATGATGAGGCATTATCTTTTCCACATCACATTAATTTAATATCAAATTTTCCACATGCAAATAAATGTGATGTGGCTACCAAATTTAAATTGACAAGACATTCTTCAAAGGCGTAGACATTTACGCCATCTACGGAAACACACTTCACATTAATAATCAATCATAATCTAACTCCCACACATTCCTGTCAATTCGGGATGGATATTACATTTATAGTTGCATGATTGTTTAGACATGTCATCGTGGGAGCCATGCCTATTTAAGTGTAGCACAATGGGCCACAAATTCACCACCCAAATTCCATCAAGTTGTGTGTTCCTTTCTTTCATTAACACCCTTTTCGCCATGGCTTCCATACCCCTAAGACTAAATCCTACCAATGAAGAACTCACCCATCTGGGTGAATTTTTCCAATTAACAGGCCCAAACGAAGCATTCATCAAGCACGTCTTCAGTGTGTCGAATGCCAAGTCGATCCTCAAGAAAATTTCTCCCAAGATATTATAATCTCATCCTTCCCGAATTGATTATTTGAGATATATGCTTCATTCCCTCTTTTTCAAACTCTTCACTTTCACTTAATCCGCCTTGAGATACCACCTTAGACGGGATAACCGAAAACATCAATAGCTTCATCATTTCCCATACTCCCACAACAACAATTAGCATATGAAAAAAGCTTACTACAATCCCTCCTTATTAATTGTAGATCTCCCTGTAACAAGGCCATCAAGCGAATTGGAAGAAAAAGTACATCCTTCTAGTTTGGATACATATAATACAAATAAGTGGATTTTGTCCTTGGAAGCTGCCTTAGCTAAACTTTGAGCCACAATGAGTATCTAGGCTCTTCCCCCCAATAAATGGAGAATCGCCACATATAACACATCCACCGAAGCAACTCCATCTCTCACAACTTGATGCTTAACCTTGTAGGACAAAGGCTTACATAAGAGGATGACTCCCTCTCTCTGAATGGGTGAATTCACTCAAGAAAAATAGGGAATTCACCTAAATTCTTAATGGATCCCGATGGATATTCTGAGCTGCTTTAGAGAAGGGGATGCTATGGGGGTGGTGGGGAAATTCAACTTGTTTCTAGTGTCGTGGCCCATGAAGATTTAATTCAACGCAGGGACCATATGTTGAGGCGTATGCCAACCTTCTCGGGTGAAACTATGACTTCTGAAAAAAATGACCTCCATGTCTGTAATGAGGTCATTTTTATTCTTGCCATTTGTGTATATATGTATGTATCTTTAAGGTTAGGGGACCCTATAATAGGACCCCCATTTTGTTCATAGTATACATCGTTTTTAACTACCCATTTTCTTCATCAATACATGATATGTATTTCTTTCTTTTTTTATAACCACCAAACATATCTTCTCTTTTCATCCACACTACACTGTGAACAAAACTGACACAACTAATCTTCCCATACAACACTCACCACTACACTCAATCATTCCACACAATTGTACACTACCCGATTTCTCTTAGCTTCCTTCAAACGGAAAATACTAAGTTTCTTTTCCTCTTAAACAAGTGTTAGAGAAATCATAAACGTATACCAACTTTTTACCTTTACCCATTTAGGTGCCCAAGCCTGCAAAGAAGTAATTTGAACCATCCCAAAATAATGTTGAAAGTAAACTCGGCCTCGTGCTCCAAAAAAATCTGATTGTATTGCAAGTCAAACATTCATACCTTTTTAGACTTCGAGGTCAGACTACCACTTTGCACATTCTTGGGGATAAAAAAATTGACATCACTAACTCTTTCCCCGAGCATTCACTTTATCCTTTTGTCATTTTTAAAATAACATTGGGGGAAAGATCCTGGCCTATACCCCGAATGCACATTGAAGGAAATCATGACAATCTTCTAAGTTCACCTGTGGTTATTAAAACACTTCCTTGTTTTAGGCATTAGAGAAAAATGTCACCTTGTACGTAATGTCCATAATTTGCATAAATGACACAAAGTACCACCAATACATCAAAGCACCTGTTGCCTCATACCTCAAGTTTTGCAAAAAACCCCAAGACCTTGATAAAAGCATGCAACTAGGAAAATACTTAAAATTATGCCGAGAAGAAGGATTTACAAAGATAGTCTCTTTTTGAAATTCTTATACCTAGTGCGCATCCAAACTAGAAATAAGAACACATCCTTTGATATGGCACTCAAATGAAACCCGGTAATTACATGCACCAACATCAGCTCCACTCATGGATGGACTCCCAAATGGTGTTCAAAGAACACTAGAAGCAATACTAAGAGAAGAAGACTGGATGCATAACCAATGGGAAACGAAGTCCAAAAGGTAACCACCACTATGAAACAACCACAATGAGAGCAAACAACACCACAACCAAAAACACCAACCAATCGAACCAAAACAAGAACCAAGGGAAGGAAGAAAGAAACTATACAACTTGTATAAACAAATTGTTGAGGCCCAGATGACCTG
Source organism: Taxus wallichiana var. yunnanensis (assembly GCA_018340775.1). Classification (NCBI taxonomy): domain Eukaryota; kingdom Viridiplantae; phylum Streptophyta; class Pinopsida; order Cupressales; family Taxaceae; genus Taxus; species Taxus wallichiana. The sequence continues at coordinate 993,976,235 of CM031242.1, forward strand.
AAAAATTCAACTAGAAACCACCTAGAACCCACATAATACATTTTTGTCTAATCAAGAGACACAAGTTAACAATCCAAACCTTACGGGTAATGATCCTAGCCGCTTGCCTAATGAAACACAAATCATCACCGCCTACCATTACTTTGCACACACAACTCACCTCCAAAATTGATGATAAACCATCGTTCAAATTAACCAATAGATCTTGTGTCCCAGTAGAACATGTCCATGGACATCTTCATCCTCACCACACACACTAGAATATGAACACCCTAAGAACTTCAAGTGTACCCTAAGATGACTAACACATTTTTTCTCTTCAATTTCAGACAAGTTTCCATTTAACCAATCCCTTTTAAATTGAAGTAGGCACTAAGACAAAAGTCTATATACTCATTTTTATTATATTTACCATATCCATGTTTGAGGGAAGGCCTTTTATCCTTTGCACATTATGCTCAACAAACAAAGGGAAAACATCAACCTTCAAACACACTTTTGTCTCATGTATCAATGAACATGAACCTATCCGTGACCGAGCACCACTACCAACATATAAAAAAACATGCTCCATCCTTAGGGATCCAAGTGAAAACTAATGTTCAACCATTTGATCATAAAATAAAGGAATGGAAACATTCAAGACCTAAGTTCCATAGGAAATTCAATACACATATTTTTAGGAAATAAAACCACACCGCCAACCTCTTGTCCTTTTCCATCTGGTACAACATTCTTAATACAATTGCCACAAGAGAAAACCTCCTCAACATCTAGAGACATTGTATCAAATTTTAGAAGTAGGTACAGGAATTGAATCACATGCATCCAGTGTCAATCGAATATGTTTGATATATCCATGAAAGACTCATTACATGTTTATTTGACATCATACACCATAATTTAAACCCCTTTTCATGCTCCACCACTATATCAAGAAAATGACATTTATATTCCACGGAGGGAACACCCCCTTCATATTTAGTATCAAGTATATACATTAACTGAAAAAAAGTCATGACTCGAGAAAACCAAAACCTAGGCCGACAAATGTCGTCGTATCACTGCCTTCCATAAGAGAGTGACACACTCCTGCGAGGATATCCAAGAATTCATTTACTATTTTGGCACGTAAAAGATCAATAAAAGATATCCCATCTCTATAGTCTGTCTGGCCATGTAGTACACAATATTTTTCAATGCCTAACTCCAAATTTTCAACATTAAGCACACCATCCAGACCACAGGGAGCATGAAGCATAAAGCATTTATCACACCATAAATTGGTATAACCAACATGGTTATTCTTCTCAATATTGCTCTCAGTCAATGGCTCTACAATTGATACTTGTTCTGTAGTCCCAACCAATTTCTTCATTCTTAAAACCCATGATCTTCCTTTCTTCAACCAGGACCTATAATATTGCTATCATGCTCATGAAGAAGAAAACCAAGATCATCACTGAATTGATCTCTAAACATTGCTACCATTTTATTCCATGAACGCAATGAACCTTGAGGTAAGGAGTTAAACCAATCTCTAGCATCCTCTTGTAGTGTATGCACAAATAACTTCATGAAAAAATCCTCATATCTCACCTCATATTCATGCATCACCTTCTCAAACACACCAAGATGTTGTTCCACATAGGTACTTTGCCATATCCCTGAAAAATAGGAAACCCGAGCCTCGATTCTGTCGGGTATCGATGCGGTACCAGTGTACCCCCAAATTCTATAGGTCTAAAAGGACTTGATATGAAATGGACCTTAGGAGGAAGACCCACCATACCACCATAAAAATACCCATGGATAGGTTCACAAAAAATCAATTCTTACAAATAAATACTTACCCCTTAAAACATAAGGAACACAATGATATAACCTGAGCACAAACTCAAATATAACACAAACAATCAATTGCATCACATTAAATGAAGAATATTAGTCCACTACAACCAAAAGGATAACAAAGTCACCACTAGAGTCATGACCCTAGAAAAATAAATCACATGAATCCCCAAAGGTAGACTATTCCAACACGCGATTCCTAAGATTACATAAAATAGGACAAGAAGATCAAAACTAAAACCCAGGTAATCAATGACTTCAGTTGTCCTCGACAATGACACTAGATGGGTGTTGGCTCCCGTATTTACACCCTGGTGGAGAGAAAGGTGGAATGTATGCATGGAGGTTGGGGAGAGGGGTGGACTGTATGAATTATCGTTATGTAGCCGAGACGGGTATTCCTTCACTCACTCGTCCACTCTCTCGGAGGGAGTGAAAATGAGGTACCTTAACAAAGGGTGTGGTTGATTTCCTTTTTTTTTACTTTTCCTAAGTCAGGGTGAGAGGACCCAAGATGCGACCCGGAGGGTACAAGATAGGGAGGGAATCGGGAGAATGTCCCGAGTCTACCAGGGATAAACAATCGGGAGTCGGATGCAGCCACCGAATGCAACACTCACTCGAAAGAGTGGTCACAAAGCACTGCAAACACCTGAGAACCCCAATACAGTCACTAAAGGTAGGTTTGACATGATCCATGCATTAACCCCAAGGATTTTCATGAAGTATTATGGGCTAATGTTAAGGATTTTAGATAATGAGTGAAAACACTTAAGGTATGTGCATTGACAATGTATTTTCATAAGCGAGATCTGTATAAAATAAAAAAGTAAGGTGAGATCCGCATGAACACATATGGGACTCAAAGATGTTAGTGTATATTTATGAAGTGGAGACAGGGTTGTAAAGATGAATAATTGAAACTTCAAAGGGAACTGAGAGGTTCAAGAAACATATCAACCATTTTTTCACCACGCCCTTGTTATTTCATGAAGATAGGGGATACATAAAATTGACTTTTTGCAGAAATTGGCCATGAGGAACCTCCAAGAAAACATACAATCCCGATCCTTGATAATTTAGCTCAACACCCCTAAGACTAAATCACCATGTGTGAATTTTACAAGTCTAGAAGATAACATCCTAAAGTACCCCCAAAGGACATTAACCTCCCACACCATCCTAACAAAACCTAAACAACAACAGGGTATCTTCATATAAAATTACAACCATAACATGCACAAGATCTAAATGAAAAGACACATTATTTTACCCCTAAAATCATTCCACAAGAAGATCATAACCAAAATAATTACAGTAGGTTGTTTAGGATAAACCCATTAAACTTGGAAAGAATAAGGGAAACATATATACACGCTCTCAAAGCTTGTTAATGATTGTACATGAGCAATCACCTTAACATGAATTCTAGGTGAATAGGATCACAACAATTCCTACATCATGAAATTGTGAATTTCCATGGTTGACTATGCACTTGAAAAATCCCAAAAACCCTCCAAAAAGTATTCTCCTCTCCCCAACTAAACCATCTCTCTTTCTAAAACCTTAAAACCTTGTATATATCTTTATCCATTTTAGGTTTTACGGAATATCCCTCAAGATTCTAACTCGTGCTCAGGCCACCTTCCAAAGATCCCAAAGAATATCGAGGGATATTTTCCCACAACCCTTAATTTTGCTCATCGTCATCCTGTCACCATCATGCTAATAATGAAGAGGCATTATATTTTCCACGTCACATTAATTTAATATCAAATTTTCCACATGTGAATAAATGTGATGTGACTAAAAATTTAAATTGACAAGACATTCTTCAAAGGTGCGGACATTTACTCCATCTCCAGCTGACACACTTCACATTAATAATCAATCCTAATCTAACTCCCACATGTGCATGTCGATTCAAGTTGGATATTACATTTATAGTGGCATGATTTTTTAGGACACATCATTATGGGAGCCATGCCTATTTAAGCGTAGCACAATGGGCCACAAATTCACCACCCAAATTCCATCGAGCTATGTGCACCTTGCATCCATTAACACCCTTTCTTCCACGGTTTGCCATACATATCCCTAATACTAAATCCTACTAATGAATAACTCACCCATCTGGGTGACTTTTTCCAATTAATAGGCCCAAACGAAGCGTTCATCAGGCACGTCTTCAGTGTGTCAAATGTCAGGGTCAGTCCTCTAGATAATTCCTCCCTAGATATTATAATCCCATCCTTCCTAAATCGATTGTCTGAGATATGTGCTTCATTCCCTCTTTTTTAGACTCTTCACTTTCACTTAATCGCTGAATACCACCTAATACCACCTAAGCACAGACAACCGAAACATCACTAACTTCATCATTTCCCATACGCCCATGACCAAAATTGGCATATGAAAAATGTTACTACAATCCTGCCTTATTGATCATGCAGAGCTCCCCTAACAAGTCCATCGATCACATATGAAGAAAAAGGGCATCCTTCTAGTTTGGATACATACGATACGATAGAAAAGCAAATTTTTGCCTTGGAAGTTGCCTTGGTTGAACTTCGAGCCACAATGAGTATCCATGATATTCCCCCCAAGAAATGGATAATCACTATAGATGACACACCCAAAGAAAGAAAATCCATCTCTCATAGCTCAATGCTTCATTGCTCGTAGGACAAAGGTTTACATAAGAGGATGACTCCCTCTCTCTAAATGGGTGAATTCACTCGAGAAAAAGAGGGAATTCACCCAAATTCTTAATGGACTACGGGTGGATATTGCTGAGCTACTGGAGAAGGGGATGTCATGGGGTTTTGGGGGATATTCGGTTTGTTTTCGATGAACGTGGACCATGAATATTTTATTTAACACAGGGACCATATGTTGAGGTGTGCACCAACCTACCCGGGTGAAACTGTGACTTTTGAAAAAATGACCTCCATGTCTGTAATGAGGTCATTTTTATTCTTACCATTTTGTGTATATATGTATTTATCTTTAAGGGCAGGGGGCCTATAATAGAACCCCCATTTTTTTCATAATCTACATCGTTTTGAACTACCCATTTTCTTTGTCAATGCATGATATGTATTTATTTCTTCTGTTATAATCACTAAAACATATCATTTATCTTCTTTTTTCATCCACGTTGCACTGTGAACAAAACTCACACAACTAATCTTCCCATACAACACTCACCACTGCACTCAATCATTCCACATAATTGCACACTACCCAATTGCTCTTAGCTTCCTTCAAACAAAAAAGACTAAGTTCATTTTCCTTCAAACAGAAAAGACTAAGTTCATTTCTCTTTTTACCTTTACCCAAATGGGTGTCTGGGCCCAGAACAAGTAATTTGAACCATCCCAAAATAAGGTAAAAATTAAACTCATCCATGGGCTCTGAAAAGCCAATTGTATTTCAAGTCGAACATTCATACCTTTTCGGACTTTGGGGCTAGACTACCACTTTGCACATTCTCAGGTATAAACCAACTTTGACATCACTAACTCTTTCCTTAGGCATTCACTTTATCCTTTTGTAGACACCTAAAATTGATTATCCAATTTGGTGTCCCTCGTGCGCATTTGCTCTCTCAGGTAACTTGGGGCACGTTTATATCACCACTATCCCCTTGGGATATTATTCGATTTGTGATTTAAAACACCTATCCTAAGTTTAATTCACCCCATTATGTTTTACCCATGAGTAATTAAATATTAACTATTTAATTACACCTTTTCACATGTATCCTAACCACTTATCTACCCCATATCTATCCTATCCATGTATCACCCCTATTTCTCCTCCTCCCAAAGTGGGATATTTCCCGTATTTGAGGTGGAGGGATAACTCTTATCTTTCCAGAAATCGTTCATTTTGGCCGTCTCGGGAGTCTGTTCCGTGATCGGCGCCGACCGGTACTCGGTCGACGCCGATTTTTCGGAGCGGCACCGATTATAAATAGAAGCCCAGAACTCAGTTCTGGGAGGACAAAAACACGAGAAGAGATAGATCGTGAAAGAGACACAGATTGTAAGAGAGAGAACGAGAGATCTTTGCGCATCTAGTGTGAACATTATCTATCAAATGAGAGCGGATCTTGTCCAAATCAATCCCTGAGAAGAGCATTGTTACTCTGCTCTTATCACATCACCATTACACGTCTTCATTGATTTTCTAGTGACTCTGTTCCTGCACCCAGCACGGGTGGAGTCTTGCTAGTATCTCTCCGTCTTCCGCAGATCCAATAGACGTTGACGATCTTGCCTTCGTTTTCCGATTCTCGAATATTCTCGCACTTTGTCTCGGATCGACACCGATCTTACCTAGTTGACACCGATTATACATAATCGACGCTGATCTTCCTGCAGACAGGTAAAAGAAACAGGTAACACAAATCCAGCTTTGTTTTCACAGTTCCCTGTTTCTGTTGCTTTCTGTCTGCTGTTTAGATTCTGTTTATTACTTTGATCAGAAAATCTAGTCTTGTACGTACATCTTTTATCATGTATACTTCTTTACTTAATTGAAAATGTGGACTGACATCCGCCGAGGGAGTCTATCGCTTCCCAGACCCGCTTCTCAGGGCACCCACCTAAATATCTTTTAACGTGGTCTTTTCCTGTCAAAGCATCGGTGTCTCGTAGGTTACTTGGATCTACTGTGCAAAATTGCTCGTGTGCGCTGTCTTATCTACATCGGCTTCCTCATCCATCTACATCTTCAGATCTTGTCCATCAGGTATCGATTTCATTGGAGTTTTTCAGGGTTTTTGTGTTTAGTTTGGTGCATTAACTTGGATAGGTAACAAGCGCGAAATTCTTGATCTACATTCTGGCACGCCCGGTGGGACCTAACCAAAGTCCCTTATTGGTAAGTTCATCTCTTTTTAGTTTTGAGCTTTGTTCTTTTTCTTCACTGATTTTTATCAGTTCTGCTTGAGCATTTCCTTTCATCGTTTTAATCTTGCTCTTTATGCGAAATTGTTATTTCCTTGAAATTTTTCTAGTTCCTTAAAATAGAAATTTCCGTTTCACCATTATCCGGATATATCTTTCTGGATTTTGTTTGGTGTTTGCTTAACCTTTTCTTGCGGAGCACTTTGCTTGTTCGTGGGATTGTTCAAGGGGAAGAGCTCAACAACGCGCTTTTTGAAGTCCACACACCTTGGAGAGCTAAATCTACAGGTATTTCTCTTTTACGGTGTTTTCTCCTTTTTAGGAACTAAAAAATAATAATAATAATAATACAAAATAAAAATAAAAAAATTCTTTGTTTGTTGTCTATCACATCCGAACATTTCAATTGTTGGTACTTAAAAAGAATTTAATCACATTTGGGAAAGAATCTGTTTGACTTGTCTTCATCGAAATCAAACACTTCATTTTTAAGTGCTTAAAAGGAACTCTTTCTTTGTCATTTCTGCTGTATGTTTTTCATCTAGTTTTAATTAGGCTGGAAAATTGATCAAAATTGGTAGTGAAACTATTTGATTTTTATTTTTCACCCTTGCACACAAAGCCAAAATCACTAGGTATAAAGCATTTAAACAAAATTCTTTCCTGGCCTCGCCTACTTGGAAGTGACATCCAAGAGAGGAAGAGCCTACGCGTACTCGGGCATGCGCTATAAATTCACGGAAGTTCTCGTATATATTGGAAAAGCACCCGACTCCCTTATCGCAGCGGTGTGAAGTGCGAGGGTAGGCCCCTATATCAAGCCACGTACTGGTCTTTTACTGAAGTGCCTTCGGGACTCCTCACCAAAACACCCTCAAACCATCCTTAGTTTGGCTATCTGAGTAGTTCCTGTTCTAAAAGGCCCTCCCTAATATTTTCTTTCTTAAAAGCATAAAAACTTAAAAGAGATAATCACCTACGCTGCTTGAATTGTCTGTGCATTAGTTAGGTCAATCTTCTTTTCTTCTTGTTTATGACGGTCATCACTCGATTCAATCTAGAAGAATGGCTCAATTAGCCCCTTCTTCCTCCGAGATCACCACTAGTGTGGATGTTTCGCACCCCCGTGTCTTCCGGGACCACTCGTTAATTGGTTCCCCATCCTGGTCATATAATCCTTTTTATCGTGCCAAAGCAACTCCATCACGTCCAACTTCCCTAGTCCTTTAGAAATATCATCTCGCTTCGACTCGAGTATGTACCTCGCGGGGATCTCGAATTTCGTGCACTCCTCGATCGCAATCCGGTAGCCCTCATGGACTACCTAGTACACAAGTCTATTCAAATATCTGATCAGGGACCACCAATCCAGCAAGTGTACGATTATTCTCGTGAACCATCCCAGGCTTTTGTAGAACAGTTAGCATCATCTCTCTCACCTCGAGCCACGGAGAAGGGTGGTGCACCTGTGCCTCCTTTTTCTCTTCCACCGACCATATCGACTAGTTCTCAAATAGTCTTACCTATTCCTAACACCGCAGTTACCTCGAATATTCCACAACCTACTTCTGAGAGGTCCTCTGCTCTGGCTATAATGAGTGCGTCTGTGCACCCGCATATTGCTGTTAATTCATCTATGCCCTCCATCGTGTCCCAAGGTCAGTACCCCTTTATGAGTCAACCCCCTCCGACTAGTCAGTTGGTTCCTGCTTCTCGTCCTCCAGTGGGTCTTTCTTCCAATGTTCCAGCAACAGTGACCTTCGCCCATCCTCTAGCATCGGCGCCCTTAATAACTAATCCGGTAGTAGAAAGCCTCTTTCAGGTCTTGTTCCCCAATATGTCCAATCAAATCGGCACCCGTGTTCCTCAATCTGTCCCGATTCAGTCAACAAGCATAGGATTCCACCAATCACAGGCTCCGTCCGTCATCCAACCTTCATTTTCTCAACCACTTATTATCTCACAAATTTCACTACCTATACACATGCTCCTTCATAGCAAATACCCCACTGTGCATCACCTGAACGCGCTGGTTACTCCTCTTATCATCCCATCAATCAACAGATGAATCCCCCGTTGACACCTCAACAACATCCACCATTTGCTTCTTATGTAGGACATGCCAGTATGCCTCCTCCTCAATCTGACGTGGTTCAAATTCTTTTCAAGAAAATCACAGACTTGGAAGCCTCCACCAAAGGGGCTCGTCCTTCATACTCCTTTGAAGAAGTATGTAATGAACCCATTCACCCCTCAGTGGCCTTTAAGCCTTATCCTCCCCAATGGGAACTTCCTAAATTTTCAAAATTTCACAGTCGGGAGGACCCTCAACAGCATTTGCGAGCATTCAAACATGCTTGCTACCTCATAGTCCAGGATCAGGAGCTTATGCTCCGTACTTTTCCTATGTCTCTAGCAGGTCCTGCTTTAGACTGGTACACTAACATTCCTCAACATTCCTTGTTTTCTTTCTCTCAATTGGCCAAGATGTTTGTTGAAAACTTTTCAATAAATATTGCACATAAGATCTCGATTACAGATCTTTATAACATTCGTCAATTCGATGATGAGTCTATTGCAGACTTTGTCGCTCGTTGGAGAGGGATAATAAACCAATTGTCTTTCTCCCTTCCTCAATCCCAACAGATCGAGTTGTTTACTCGATCTTGTGCTAATCATATTTCTTCCACTTTAAGGATCCAAACCTTTCATACATTTGAAGAAGCCTTTACGATGGCACGCAAACTTGAATCTCACGCCATTGAACAAGGGAAGTTAAAACTTCACTCTAAATCTAAACCAGATTTTTCTCGGTTTACCAAATCAAATCCTTCCACTCCTAAAGACAAGAATCAGGGATCCACCAACGCTATCGTATTAAAAACACCACGAGCCGATACCACTTCTAATCAAACACCACGAAGAGACTCCTCATCTTCTCGAAAAGGGACCTCATCATCTCGATCTTTCACTTCATTGGGGGAATCATATGCTTCTATCCTGAAAAAAATGTTGGAAGTCCACATGATCGAACTTCCCCCCATTAGGAATATTGATGAAAGCCAAGAACGTCCATTCTGGTATAGGGAAAATGACTTTTGTCATTATCATAGAACCAAAGGTCATGACATCGAACGATGTCAGACCTTCAAAAATCTTGTCCAGAAATTCATCGATAAAGGCGAACTCATTCTGGATAACCCAAATGCTCCCCCAAATCAAGCACTGGATGTCTTCAAACAACCTTTTCCCAATCATTCCCTGAACCATGATGCTTCAGAGTCTCAAAAACCAAACACTCATACTATCAGCTTCATCTCTACGGAAGAATCTTCTTCTAAAACTAAGCCATTTGCGAACACATCGACCAAATCAGAATCTCCTTCCACTTCGTTAATCATTGGGATTCCACCATCTTCAGATAGCCCGTCTTTGAATATTCCAACATTGTTAGATACGGATTCACCTCTCTCTGCTTCTTTGTCTGATCTTCCGTCCATACCCGAGACAGTGTCATCCTCATCTGTCTCATCGTCAGACATCCTTTCAATGCTCGAGGCAATTACATCCCTTCGAGTTTCCACCGCGGATACATCTACTTCTGTTTCTCCTATTTTTGCTGCGACTATGCCCTTGGTGAACGTACCTATAGTTGTGCCGACTTCGACGGAAGCGTCTTCGATTTTGACTCTTCCTGTTTCCTTTCCTACAGTAGTTTCACCCATAATTACTGTACCAGAAGTAGTTCCCTCGCAAGGAACTGCTTCTTCATCACTCACTTCTTCCATCACAAATGCTACTTTACCTATTAAGGGGAAATCTAAAGAAGTAGCACCAACACCTATACGCTCGGTTCCTGAACTTAGACCGAGACAACCGAAATCTAACGTTGCGCCATCAATACCTCCCCATTTGCTTCCCCCGAAAAGGTTACAATCACCTTATGCGGTTGAAGTTGTCACCATCCCTGAAAAAGGAAAGCCCATATTTCAAACCATCAAGACTCTTGGTGCTTTCCCACAAAAATCTCTCTCTACGCACTCATAAAAGATTAGATTTGTCCGCTGAGAAGGCGTCTTCTTCTACAAACTTATCAAAACCATCATCTTCTTCTACAACACATTCTTCACCAGCACCTCGAAAAGTGGACTTACCTACTAAAGAGACGTCACCTCTTTTATCAGAATCATCATCTTCATTACCAAAAACCAGGGCACCCTCTGTTCCTCCGATTATACCTACTTTGGAAGCTTCTCCCTCATCTAAATCGACATCATCTAAATCATCATTAGTTTCGACCAAGCAGCCTCCCTTATCTCTGAAGACCACAACACTTGTCACATCTCCATCATCTTCAAAATCTATTTTAGGGGCTCCCCCTCCACCAAAATCAATCATGTCTCACTTACTTCCATCTCAAGTGCCCAAGGCTGCTCCTCCAGATGTCCAAAAAAATAAGATGATCCCTAAAAATACTGTCAAACCTAACATGCAGGTTCTTTTACCTCGGCAGTCTGTTAAAGTAAAAGAGGCGCCTTCATCATCTCTGTCCTCATCTTCATCTACCGGGTTCTACACCGAAATCCTTCGCCAACTTATCCAATCTTCATCCATATCTCTTCCTCCGATTAAACCCTATAACCCTAAAGGAGTTAAACCTACCTGGTTTAACTCTGATTTGATTTGTGCTTACCACCGTACCCCGGGTCATGATACTGAGGGATGTAAAGCTCTTCAATCTGTCATCAACAACCTTTTGGAAGAAAGTGATCTTTTGCTGGAGGAGGAGAAACAAGCACCTCCTGTCATCTTAGCTCCATCTGAACCCCAACGATCTACTCAGGCCTCTACTTCTAGTGATTACACTCCAAATGATCTTCCACCTTCTCAAATCGACACAATTCATATCGCCACTAGAACCCAACAGTATGATAATCCATCCTCATCTACAACATCTCGACCACGGGTTGTCATTTCTGTAGCCCCCGAAGGAGTTCCTCCTTCCTCATTAGCCCCAAGACCTTGGGTCTCTATTCGTGCTGCACCTCGGGCTCAAATTCCCATGTCAGTTGAGGAGAGTGTTATGAAACAACTCACCCAGGCTCCGGTCAAAATGTCTCTTTTTGACCTCATTCAATCCTCTCCGCAACATCGCCAGGCTCTGATTGATAATCTGCGTCACATCGCAGTGAATTCAGATGAGCCCCAGCCTTTCGAGATGGTTGTTGGATTGAATAGACCATCAACCGCCATTTATTTTGAAGATTCGAAATTCCTTCCCTTTCTTCCGAGGATTTGGAGGCTCCCCTCTTTATCACAGTCCAAATCGACAACACTACATTAAAACACATTATGATCGACAGTGGTGCTGCACTCAACGTCATCTCCTCGCACACATTCGAGCAACTTAAGTTACCAAAGAACGTAGTGTCACCCCCACCTTTCGCCCTTCGATCATTTAACGATCAGCTAGCAGTTACCTTAGGAACTGTGGTCTTACCCATTCGAGTAGGTAAGAAGTTGCTTCACGAACTCTTTTACATTGTTGAAGGGAAATTCCACTATAATATGATCCTCGACACTCCTGGATTCGCGCAATGCATTGTGTCCCATCCACCCTCCATCGATGCTTAAAATATCAATATGAGGGCAAAATCTATACTCATCCAGGAGATCCTTTTCCTTCCGCACAATGCGACATGACCACAGGGTCTGCCCCTCTAAAGGAAAATGCCTGTTCTCCTGACGGGGCCTCATCTTCTTCCATACCTGCAACCAAACTACCGGATGTACAAAATTTAGAAGAGACATTGCAGCGTTTCTCACTAGGAGAGCTTCCTCTCCTTTCTTTTGACAACCATCTTAAACCTAGTGAGTATGGTAGACCAGACAAACAACCTGACTACCAGCCAGGTCTTGGTCACATTGTCACCATTGGTCTGCCAAATCAACAGACTAATTTCATTTACGGTGGTCTTGACACGCCTCACTATCGCCCGGATTCTCCTCCTAGAACCAAACCTTATTTAACAGGGTTCGATTGTCTACAGAATCCCACGTTTGCAAAAACTTATTTATATCGATGCGCGTGGAAGGGCTTTGGCTTAGGAAAATATGAACAAGGTGTGCATGACCTCGCGTCCATTCCAACTCTCAAGCCACATCAAAAATTTGGTTTAGGATTTGAACCTCTTTCAAAAGCCACCGTCCATTGTTCTCAATGAGCCTCTTCCTATTGAGGAACCATCTTCTCCGCTTAAGTCAAGCATCACTCGATGTGGACGACGCCATTTCCATCCCGCTAACTTTTTTTTTTTTTTGATCAATACCATTTCCTTAGGGCCGCTAGCCTATAAGACTAACGACAGGTCCACTTCCATACCATTAATCTTCCCTGAAATAGTTGGAGACGACTCTCCTACTATCAACACTATCCACTATGCGGATGATGATTCTGTCCTCACTTATCTGGGGGCAAAGGATTCCTATCTTCCTAAAACCATTCCTTCTGACACGTCTACGCTTCTCAACGAAGCCACTGTCGACCTTAATATAGGGACTTCTAAAGACCCTCGCATCATTAAGGTCGGTCGGTCTCTTAATCCGCAGAATTAGGAGACTTTACCACTTTTCTTTCCAACCATCGTCAATATTTTGCTTGGGCATATGAGGATATGCCAGATTTCGATCCCGATATTGTGGTCCACAATATCGTTACTCTTCCCAACATCAAACCAGTTAAACAAAAATTACGTAAAATGCACCCTAGAGTAGCCCTTCTTGTTAAAGAAGAATTGCAGCAGCTTGCTCTTGGCTAACTTCATCCAACCCATCGATTATCCACAATGGGTTTCCATGTAGTACCGAGAAACTAAAGCTACTGGGAAAATTTGAATTTGTACCAACTTCCGGGATCTTAATCTTGCTGTCCAAAAGATGATTTTCCTCTACCTAATATCGACTAACTCATGGATTTAATCATGGGTCATGAGATGTTTTCTCTTATGGATGGTTTCTCTGGGTATAATCAAATTCTCATCGCACCAGAAGACCAACATAAGACTTCTTTCATAACTCCTTGGGGGACCTTTTGTTATCGTGTCATGCCTTTCGGTCTTAAGAACGCTGGAGCAACCTATCAGCGAGCAATGACCTACATCTTCCATGATCTCTTACACAAAACTATGGAAGATTACGTTGACGATCTCCTCGGAAAATCCAAACGTCGTCAAGATCATCTTTTCATTCTTGCACCTCTCTTTGAGAGGCTTATTCACTTTTGTCTTCATCTAAATCCATCTAAGTGCGTGTTTGGCATTCTCACCGGTAAACTTTTAGGTTTTATCATTTCCATTAGGGGTATTGAAGTAGACCCCGCAAAAATAAAAGCTATCCTTGAGATGCCTCCCCCTTCTAACTTAAAGCAACTCCACAGTCTCCAAGGACGTCTTCAATCAGTGCGTCATTTTATCTCACAATTGTTGGACCATTGTCAACCTTTTCATCATCTCCTCTGTAAGAATGTTCATTTTGAATGGGATGAACATTGCAAAAAGGGATTCGATGATCTCAAAGCTTATCTTCTTTCTCCACTGCGCTTACACCTCGACGTGAGGGGGAGCCTTTCTATCTTTATATCTCTCGTGGTCGACCATGCTCGGGAGCCATGATCTCGCATCGGACGCTGCGGTAAAGAACAAGCTGTCTATTACATCAGTTACACCCTCCATGAGTATGAAACACGTTATTCCGGCTGAAAAGGCCGTGTTGTGCTCTCTTCTTCGCAACTTCTAAGCTTCGTCATTACCTCCTTAATCACAAAACTTACATTGTCACAAAGTGTCAATCCACTCAAGATAATTCATGCGAAGCCTTATCACAATGATCGTATCACTCGTTGGCTCATGCTTATGACATGAATTTGATCTTGAGTTTATCCTGCAAAAGTCTATCAAGGGTCAGGTCATTGCAGATCAATTAGCTGATGCTTCTCTCCCGGACACTCAAGTCCCCCTTGCTCAATTCCCCGATGAATATATCCAACAAATTGATTTTGGTCTGTCCCCATGTAAAGTAAAGCTCTTCTTTGATGGATCCAAATGCCAGCAAGGGGGGAGGTGCGCAGGTTTCGTGATGATTCCTCCTTGGGGTACGCCTATCCTGAGTCACACACAAATTGAACTTTGAGTGTAGCAATAATATGGCTGAATATGAAGCTCTTGTCTTGGGTCTTCAAAATGCCATTAATCTCGGCGCTCGTCATATTGACATCTTTGGTGATTCTGAACTCATCGTTAATCAAGTCACGGGTGTCTATCAATGCAAGAATGATATCCTTCAAAAATATCGTGATATCGTTCTCGTTCAACTCCAATCTTTCGATAAATTCACTATCCAAGCTATCCCTCGCACTGTGAATCGATTCGCAGATACAATGGCTTTGTTAGCCTCACTTATCCCACCTTTTACCGAGGACTCGCGACTTTATGTGGCTGTGCAACGATTAGATCAACCATCTCATCTTAGGCAACTAACTTCAATCCATGCTGTCACAACCCATACTCAGGATGAGTGGTATCAACAGATCGTTGATTATCTATCTCATTCGGTGCTTCCTCCATATCTGACTCCCAATGGTAGAAGATCTTTTATCCTACACACTAATCGCTATACTATTCTAGGAGGGATCCTCTACAAATGCGGCTTTGATGGTATTTTGCTTTGGTGCCTCAAAACCCTTGAATCATCTAAAGCTATCCAGGAGGTCCATGACGATATCTGTGGTGGACATTTTAGTGGCTTGGCTCGTAGCTAAACGCATCTTACGTTTGGGATATTATTGGCCTTCTCTTAATCGAGATTGTTGTGAATACACTAAGAAATGTGTCAAGTGTCAACAACATTCCAATCTCACACATATCCCTAGTCAAGCTTTACAACCTACAGCGGATTTGTGGCCTTTTTCGCAATGGGGTCTTGATCTCATTGGTCTCATCAATCCCCGTTCTTCACAGCGTCATCATTCTATCATTACTGCCACTGAATACTTTACTAAGTGGGTGGAAGCTATCCCTCTTTCTTCAACAAAAGCTAAACCCATAGTTGATTTTGTCTATCAACACATCATTTGTCGCTTTGGTGTTCCACACAAACTCATCACAGATAACGGTAAGTCTTTCAAGAACGTTGATTTGTAGAACCTCTGCGACGCTTTCAATATCAAGCTCAGCTTTTCTTCTCCATACTATCCTCAAGCTAATGGTCAGCCGAAGCTTTCCAATAAAACTTTGCGTAATATCCTCGCAAAGGTAACTAGTCAAGCTAGTAGGGATTGGCATTTACATATCCCTTTTACTCTCTGGGCTTATCGGACTAGCATCCGTACTCCTACTGGTGCTACTCCCTTCTCTCTCGTCTATGGGTCTGAGGTTGTTCTTCCTTTGGAAGTCCAAATCCCATCTCTCCGTGTTTCTCTTAGAGAATTTGTCTCTGATGAGGACTATCGTCAAAATCGTCTAGCACAACTTGAATTATTAGATGAGCGGCGTCTCAACGCTCTTGAACATCATCAAGTCTATCTTGAGCATGTCAAACGTGCTTATAACAAGCACTTGCAGCACCGTGACTTCAAAATTGGTGATCTTGTTCTTAAAGAAAATCAAAATGTCACTACACTCGAAAGGAGTCAGCGTGGTAAGTTTTCTCCCAACTGGATGGGTCCGTATGTTATCACCCATAAATATGGGTCTGGGGCTTATCGTCTATCTTCCATGGATGGTATACCCGAAGTGGAACCTCTTAATGCCTTGCATCTACGGCCCTTCTACTGTTAAAATCTATCTTACACAAGTCTAGTCGCAAGACAGATCTTTCATCCGTCTAACAACCAGTCATATACTTTCATGGTGATTCGAAATTATGTGGTTCTCCGCCTATTGTCTTTTTACCTTAAATATGAGTATCGCGGCTCTACTCATAGCATTTTTCTTATGGATATGTTTCTCCTCATGGTAGGAACACCTTAATCACTGTTTCATTTGTCCCAAGTGCTTATCTTAATCGGATCTACTCGGACATGAGTGTATGCTCTTTATACGTTTTCTTCCCCTCTATCTGATCTATCTAGGTCTAAACTCAGCTTCTTCCAAAAGCTTTTCAAAAAAAAAAAAAGGATAGACTGATCCCTTGAAGGACAACTACCCATACAATCAAATAAATCAAAAGATATAGACCATGCCCTCGAAGGATGGCTATCATTAAAATTCAAAATACAGACCGCTCCCTTGAAGGACGGCTGTTTCTCAAAGAAATACTCAAGGCTTCTTGCATTGATCAGCCTTTCAGTCAGTTTATACATTTTTTAGCATCACTGAAAGACTTCCCGTATTGATCAGTCTTTCCATATCGAGCAAACTTCCCGCATTGATTAGTTTGCTTTTCTACCAGAAATCATGAAGCTGAGATATAAGACCTTTTGTCGATCATATGGAGAATCCTATTTTCCCAGTATGAACATGTATTCTGATCCCTTGTAAATTTCGACAAGATACTTACTTACTTTCAGCTCCTCCCGTTTCCCTCCTAAATGGTTTTGCGGCTAGTTAGTGTCGGAGCTTATTTTAACCCCATATAGGGCCTTGCGTATGCATGATCTTTTGGTTTCCTATCTAGATTCTATTTATGGTCGGTTGGGAGTCCAGCTTATCATTTTTTCTTATCTGGGTATATTTCCTTTATTTCTAGTCAAGGTCGTTTTCATTACATCCTTGGCTCTCGCAAAGAGTATTCCCCATTATTCTTTGTTATTCATCCAGTCAAATTGACATTTCACATGTTAATTTAATCAAAATTTATCTATCAAAGCATGTATTGTCAACACATGTGGATCTATCTATCTATTTTCATCAAAATTAAATTAACATCTCAAACATACCGAATCTATCAGTCCCATCTATCCATCTATCCATCAAACCATCTAAAAACTTGTACATCCAAGTTACACTACATCTATCTATATCCATTTTTCATCAAAATTAAATCCATACATCAATCACATCTATCCATCTATCCATCAAAATATCTAAAAATATGTACGTCCAAGTTACACTACACCTATCTATATCTATTTTTCATCAAAATTAAATCCACATATCAATCACATCAATTTACATCATGTCTATCTATCCTCTATGTCTATGTTCATCCAATCACATCTATTTATCATCTCTCAGCATATGTCGATATCCATCACAATTACGCTACATCTATCCATGTATATCAAAATTAAAAACAGGAGAACAATCATATGACAAAGGAAATAATGAATCTATATATATACATGAGTGTCTGTACAACAAAAAATGGGTGGCTCTCAATCAAGCCATCTATACAATGCCTTCCAATCGAGGCTACATCACTACACTGATACACAATACATCAATCCCTATATCGTAAAATCTGATGCGTGGAGGACACTATCTCCTCCACCCTCCTCTGGACCAGGCTGTCTCTCCTGGCCGCCGCCTATCGAGCTAGACGCACCTGCTGCTGGAGGCCTCTGCCCACCTCGGTCTCTCCCGGTGCTCCCTCCCCCTGATGCCCCGCTCGCTGTGGCCATCGCTGATCTCCTCCTCGCCCCGTACCGAGGCACATCTGGGGCATGCTGCGCTAGGGCATCCTCGTAGTATCTCACCTCAGCGAGGAGAGACTGATATGTGCTCAAGCTCACGGTACCAGGTGCTCGTAATGGTGCTGCTGGTGGTGCCCCTCCTATGGTCGTGCCCTGTACCAGACTCTGACATGGTACCTGTCTCCCCATATTTGGCCCTGAGGGCCTCCCTATGTCGAAGGTAGCGATCCCTCTGCTGGATCGCTATATCTCACTCTCCTGTGAGTGGTGTCTCTCTCCAAAATCGGGCATCCTCTCCTCTGCGGCTCGATCTCCTCGAGAGCCACCTGGTGTGTCTGCGTTAGGGTGGCGTGCTCTCCCTCCAGTCTCTCCAGCACCGTAGCCATATCCTCCTCGTCGGCATCTATAGATGTCGGAAGGTGTCGTGGTAGCTCTGTCGCATACCATGCAGCATAACCATCACCTACTCCGCATCATCATCACTGTCTGATGGAGGGTGGGGCCTCTCTCAATGGATCTGTCGGGATCAAAATCGGTAGATCAGTCTCTCTGTGTCTCACCTATAAGGCTTGTAAGTAGTCGGCACTGTCTATACTAGGCCGAACTGTCTCAATACCCGCATAAATGGGACGTGCTCCCACATGTCAGGCCTGCGACCCCTAACCACCCTGCTCCGTCTCAATGCCACCAAGTGAGCATCCTGACCAGCCCATGTCGAAATACCCGATATGGTCTCCAGATGACCTGCTCCGGTGTCAGCGTCCTGAAACGCTCAGTATACCAATCTGCAGATCTCCCTGTATCTCCAGAGGCCATATCGGCCCGCCATCGCCGGAATCCATAATCAATAGCTCCCACTGCTGCTGGCATCCAAGGAAGCCCGGATGGCCTGATCACTGCTATATGCTCATATGCCCAGCAATGGAGCACAAAACTAACATCGATACCTGTCCTCCGGCCAGTGGTATACATCCATAGCTCATGATATATCTGAGCTATCAAAGCATCAGCAAAAGCAAACACCTGTCTGAACTGCAGGATGTCACAAACGTAATCTAATAATAATAGTGGGAATCTCCCACCTCCTGAATCTGTAGAGCAAAATAGGATATCGCCATCTGAATCAAAACTATCCATCTGCTCCTAGGACTATCCTGTCTATACTGCGAGGCTATCCGCACTGCCCTGACACTATCTCTGAATCATCCGCCCTATCTCCATACAATCGAACTAGGGCCCTCTGCTGCTGCTCTCGTGGTGTAATCTCTATCGGGTCCCCAGTGATCGGCAGTCTCAAAATCCTGTATATATCCTCATGGGTGATGGTCATCTCACCCGTCCTGAACCAAAAAGTACACGTCTGGCTATCCCATCGTCGCACTAGTGATCACATCAACTCTACATCTCGCGGCACTCGTCTGTAGTACCTAAAGCCCCCGAGCCCGACTAACTCTAAATGCCGCCAATCTACGCTCCACAGTCACGTCAAGGAGAATAGTCTCTAGTAACTCAAGAATAGCATCCCTCATGTGTAGAACCTCTCGTGCCTGCATCCACGACATCAAGAGCAATATTAGCCTCATATTTACCCAAATCCGAACATCCAAAACAAATTTTTTTAATCTATTCACAAGTCTATACAATCGGCGTCGTTTATTTCTAGTCGACGCCGATTAATATCAATCGGCGCCGCTTACATAACATCGGCGTCGATTATACTAATCGGCGCCGATTGCTTTGGGCCGGATGTAAAAACACCTGCCTCCTGGCACAAAGCAAAACCAAAAAAAAATATAAAATAATAAAATAAATACCACGGGTTCAAGAAGAACCACTTACCCTGTGTGTCCTCCTCCACTTCTGACCGCTTCCAGAGGCTTCCATGGTGCTCAAATCCAATTTTTGACTCTCTCTGAATCGATCGTCACGATGTAAATAAATCGTTCACGTTTTCCGTTCACATATTTATATGTGCTTTGAACGGTCGGCGCCGATTATTTTGGGTCGGCGCCGTTTATTTAGATCGGCGCCGATTAGTGTAATCGCCGCCGATTTTCCATATCTCTTTGCCATAGTGTTGATGCTTGGCTTATTTATCTGGTCATTATTGTGTGCTGAATGTTGCCTTTTGGCACATATTTTCGATATCACCGTCCATTTCGAGTTTGTTCCCTTTGCATGGGGCACTCGTACTTTTTTGGCAGCTTAGAGTTAACGGGTCTATAGGCACTAACGCTGCCTCGCTTGCACTGCCCGTCAGTTGTCCCTACCAATGTGTCTCTCTTTAGATGCTAACTATTTTGCAGCCCTCCTTACACTCATGGGTCTGTAGGTACTAACGTCGTCTCATGAGGAGACCGTCTAGTCTGCCCTACCAATGTGAGTTCCTTAGGTTGCTGCCTCTTTATTCATGTTTGTACATCATCAATGATCAGATCTACTCCAGACATCCAGCTGGGGCATCCCGCGTTTTCATCTACCTTTTTTCAAACTTGGGATCGTTTGTTCTATCACCCATCCCATCCCTAGTTTGAGGGGGATCACATCATCACTTTTTCTTCCTTTCTTCCATCTCCTTGTTTTTGTCTCATAACCTTGCTTATCGCAAGTTACTTGACAAAAAGGGGCAAAATGTAGACACCTAAAATTGATTATCCAATTTGGTGTCCCTCGTGCACGTTTGCTCTCTCAGGTAACCTGGGGCACGTTTATATCACCACTATCCCCTTGGGA
The DNA here is from genome assembly GCA_018340775.1 of Taxus wallichiana var. yunnanensis. NCBI lineage: Eukaryota > Viridiplantae > Streptophyta > Pinopsida > Cupressales > Taxaceae > Taxus > Taxus wallichiana. Next base: position 993,997,364 of record CM031242.1, read on the forward strand.
TATTATTCGATTTGTGATTTAAAACACCTATCCTAAGTTTAATTCACCCCATTATGTTTTACCCGTGAGTAATTAAATATTAACTATTTAATTACACCTTTTCACATGTATCCTAACCACTTATCTACCCCATATCTATCCTATCCATGTATCACCCCTATTTCTCCTCCTCCCAAAGCGGGATATTTCCCGTATTTGAGGTGGAGGGATAACTCTTATCTTTCTAGAAATCGTTCATTTTGGTCGCCTCGAGTCCTGCCCGTGATCGGCGCCGACGATGCTCTCGGTCGACGCCGATTTTTCGGAGCGGCGCCAATTATAAATAGAAGCCCAGAACTCAGTTATGGGAGGATGAAAAAACACAGAAAGAGACAAATCATGAAAGAGACACAGATTGTAAGTAGAGAGAGAACGAGAGATCTTTGCGCATCTAGTGTGAACATTATCTATCAAATGAGAGCGGATCTTGTCCAAATCAATCCCTGAGAGGAGCACCGTTACTCTGTTCTTATCACATCAACATCACACGTCTCCATTGATTTTCTGGTGACTCTATTCCTGCACCCAGCACGGTGGAGTCTTGCTAGTATCTCTCCGTCTTCCGCAGATCCAGCAGACGTTGACGATCTTGCCTTCGTTTTTCGATTCTCGAATATTCTCACACTTTGTCTCGGATCGACGCCCGATCTACACCGGTCGACGCCGATCTATATCGATCGCCGACGCTGATCTTACCTGGTCGGACGCTGATTATACATAATCGACGCCGATCTTCCTGCAAACAGGTAAAAAGACACAGGTAACACAAATCCAGCTTTGTTTTCACAGTTCCCTATTTTCTATTGCTTTCTGTCTGTTGTTTAGATTCTATTTATTACTTTGATAAGAAAATCTAGTCTTGTACGTACATCTTTTATCATGTATACTTCTTTACTTAATTGAAAACGTGGATTGACATCCACCGAGGGAGTCTATCGCTTCCCGGACTCGCTTCTCGGGCAGTCCACCTAAATATCTTTTAACGTGGTCTTTTTCTGTCAAGCATCGGTGTCTCGCAGGTTACTTGGATCTACTATGCAAAATTGCTCGTGTGCGCCCATCTAATCTACATCGGCTTCCTCATCCGTCTACATCTTTAGATCTTGTCCATCAGGTATCGATTTCATTGGAGTTTTTCAGGGTTTTTGTGTTTAGTTTAGTGCATTAACTTGGACGGAGTAATGCGCAAATTCTTGATCTACACCTTTTGTCCCTTTTTAAATAACACGAGGGTAAGAACCCAACCCGTATCCCGAATGAACATTTAAGGAAAGCATGACATTCTTCTAAGTTTGCTAGCGATCACTAAAAAAATTCCTTATTTCAATCACTGGAGAAAATTGTCACCTTGTACGCTATGTCCATAATCTACATAAACGGCCCAAGTCCCGCCAATACATCAAAGCACCCACAAGCCCATACCTCAAGCTCTGTAAAACACCCCAAGACCTTGATAAAAGCATTAAACCAGGCAAATACTTAACTTTCCACCGAGAAGAAGCATTTACAAAGAAATTTTTTGTTTGGAATGTCGGTACCAGTAGCGCATCCAAACTAGAAATAAGAACACATTCATTGATATGGCACTGAAATGAAGCCTAACAATTATGGGCACCAATAATCTCATTGATAAGAATCCAAAATGTACAAGTATTGGCATTCCATTATTCAACTAAGGTGATAATAAGATACATATCATAATTATTTGGGTCTATATGACTAATATAAATAAGGGAACTATCAACGATGAGTATTTGATCAACATTGGAAAGACCTAACTCACACATTATCTACATGTGTTGCCCATGGTGGAAGTCTCGTACATGAAAATCTATGTAAAAGTACAAAAACAAACAACAAGACAATCAACATAAACATATAGTGAAATACACATATCAAAATGATACATAAGACACTAATTTACACACTCCATACACCCAAGGCATTAATCATAGTAGTGGGACAATAACATTTGAAACTACCAACAAAATCTAGCCACAACCAAAGAAGAGCTTGGACACTATCGACAACTAATGGAAAATTCTAGAAACTACTTAATCTAGCCTAATACTTTCAAAAATACAAAAATGATAAGAGAAAAAAATCAAATTACTTAAATACAAAAATATAATGTTTTTCAAGATTTACCAGTGTTATAGGCCTCTGCTCCTCCAAATTTTTGGTAGATTCTCAAAGTGAGGGATGGAATTGTCTTGATGAACTATGATCATGATAACTTAGAGATAATATTTGATAGAAATGTGAGTGAAAATTATTAATGAAATTAGAAATTGAAAATCTATCAAGGTAATACATGACATTTAATGTTACAAACACATTAGAGTTTATTTTATTATTCTCTAACTACACAAAAATCATCATATATTTGACCTTGTTTATCCATTTTTCATTTTGTTAACTATGTTAGAGCACATGTTTGATATTATTTTGTTTGCATTGGCTAGGAGTTCACTCTCGTGATATAATATTAATTACATATACTTAATATTTTAATATAAAGAACTACTCAATAGTTTCACCTTCTATTCCATTATTTAGATTGGGGGAAACTATGACACATTGTTTATACCATATCAATTTATCATGATATTGCCTTTAGGAATCTTACAATGTTATCAACACATTAGGATGTACTTCACTTGCGAACTAAAAATAGTTTGATTGATACACTCTCCTAACATAAAAAGAAGTTATGTGACATTACAAATCGTGATTTTTATGAACTTTCTCATTCAATTTCTAAATAAGGAATAATTATATTCCTATATAAAATACAACATATCTACCCACTTTGAAGGAATGAGACCTTAGAGATATATAAATTTATTTATCTACCTATAATGTACAACTATAATGAGAGTGATATTGACACATGTTACTCATTTAGATGTACTTTTCTAGTCATTTTCACATAGGAAAAAACAACATGCTTATACCGTTTTCCCTCTCCCTTGACCATTGTACTTTTAGTGGTCTATATAACAATTAATTTGAGGCATCTCACGCATTGATGACATAACCATATAATGGTTACCTATGGTGGAGAATATTAATTGTTCCATTTCCATGGGGATTTATTATGTTTATTTTGTAATATTTCACATGATAACACCTAGCTTTTAGAATTTAGTACAAGTTACAAAAAATGATCACATAATCATATATTTTTATCTGCTTACACATTTCTTTACATGATAATATTTTTTTGTGGAGTAATATTTATGATGACATTTACATGTTTTTGTATATGAATTTCTAATGATGATTTCTAGCCAAGGTTTATATACATGTTCCATATGATACACATAATCATTTTCTCTTGAGATGACTGATATGAAATACCACAACCTTCATTCAAAAGGGAGAATGTAGTGGAATTATTTCATATTATTCATAATTGAAATAGAAATTTGACCTATATTCAACTTAGAAACACTTTATATACTTGTAATGTGAATATTAGGTATTTATCTAATTAAAGTGTTAAACAATATGTGTAAATATGAAATAAGATCATATTATAGTAAATAATATCAACCATACATATTTTAAATCTTGTCTAGATTAATAATGAAAAGTTATCGTACCACATGTGAACTAATAAATAAAAGTACAAGTTAGGGTTATTGGGAATTTACCAATTTTGAATTGAGATGGGATGAAATTGATTTGAGAGTGTGCAAGAAGGATTTGAAAAGCATCATCAAAATTTCCTAAAAATATGGAGACATGAAATTGAATGCAGGATAAAGTCACTTGTTGTGACAATCATCCATGAAACTTTTCTAGGATGGACACATCTATCTTCTATTGATTGTGACTAGATATCTCCTTCTTAGCATTGTGTTTCTTCGTGTCTTTAGATTTAATTTTGTGTTTTTATTTACAAGATTCTAGTCATGTAGCTGATTATAACATATTATTTTTCTTTTCATGGGGACCTAAAAGATGGGTTAGTTTAATTGGGTTGAGTGTCACCCATTGTTCATATGTAGAAATACTTCAAAGAGGCATCAAATCCTCATATTTCTTGGCTCGATGTATGCATGAAAGATATGTATCACGATGTTTTGTAATTTAAAACCCTAATAGGACCTATAACACTAGAAAATGATCTTTTTATGTGAGATATCACTTTCCAAATTAGCTTAGGGTAGAATTTTAGAATGTGTGTAGATTTAGAGTTGGATGAACATGCTTGAGATACTAATATAGTGATTGGTTTTTTTATTTCCTACGTAGCCTAAATATATGAGAGGTGAGGCCTTTCAAATGGTTTAATGAGTACGCTTTTATAAGTAAATGTTACTATAACATTTCATTCTCAAATGACACTAGATTGACAAGTTAACTTGTGAAATTAAAAATGTGACTGTTAGAGCTTTAGAAAAAAAAAATTGTCTCGTAAAAATTCACCGAGAAATGTGTCTCATGTCATGGTCGACTTCATCCAGGAGTATTTATCAATAAAAATGTCATTTGGAGAAGGTTACTAGATGTCTAAAAAAGTGTTCTATATTCTAAGAATGATCTCTTGACTAGTTAGTGACTCAGAGGACATTTTGGGTGGTTATAAGCTCTCTAGTATAAAAGAGCCTCGTCGAGATCTTTCCAATGATATATGGATTGCAAAAAATGGAGATCTCATGCAAAAGTTATTGCACACCAAATTATAGCTTAACTGGTAAAAATTACATGCATGTCCAAGATGATATGGACACGTGAAAGCTCGCCAAGTGGACCAATCTGGTTTCAACAAGTAGAAAAATGGTGTAAAATAAGTTATGGCGGTTTTTATTTTCTCTTCTAGTATTCTACGCTTGTGTTTAGATAAATGGGCCCCACTATTTGCTAGTTGGGGCCCTCAACAAATTTGACACACTATTTTTGAGGAAGGGTGCATTTTCTTCCTTTACTTCATATTAACTTGGATACAACTTATCATTTATACACCATATTTCTCATCCCACCATGCATGTGGGATTAAATATCTACATTTTTGAAACTATGTAATATTTAATTATTTTTCACCACATACTACCAATTTGCATTACCTCATGGCACAATGCCAACTCATACTCTTGCGCTTAGCCATAAGACCCACACAATAGTCCACATGTCTACACATCGCAAGCTCATACAATCTTTAGCGCTTCCCACATAAACCGTAGCACATTTCATGTGTTGCACCACTATTCCCACACAACAATCCACATGCCAAAACATGACAAGCTCATAAAAACTTTTTCGCTTCCCACATAAACCTTAGCACATTTCCTTTGGAAACAAAAGAGGCTTATAAGACATTTAAACTATGCCACCACGTAACATTTAAACCACCTATCCCCATCTAAGTGCTACATATGGACTATTATAGTAGGTCAAGGTGAATTTGGGGGTTAAAGGACCCAAGTGGGAGTAAAACCCGTGAACTCCAACAAAAAAATAGGTGTCTTAACCAACTCCGCCTAGATGATGGACACGTTATAAAAGGGGCATTATTATATTTGATGACAACGTTTTGTAAGATCAGTATATTATCCTTTTTAGGTTAGTGTTAGTGCAGAGTCACAAAGACCCCCCAAATGGTTCGGGTGTGAAGTGGGGCATTCGGTGTGATTGCACAACATGGGACCATCTCTCAAGTTGTGGGACTTGCAAAACTTGAGATGGACCTCCGGAGAAAGCCGGTTCTTACTTCCTAATCTACCTACCACAAGCTACTCCAGTGTAGGAAAACCTATTCTATCCTAATCTAACCATTCCAAGGGGATAGAGAGAGAGAGGGGGTGAAAGAGCCTACACTAAGTGGTGATACACTAGAAAAGGAAGTGATTGAGTCACAAACCCGACCGCTTGTAGTGGAGAGAGGTAAGCAGAGAAGAGGGTGGACAAGATGCACCACAAACCAAAGATAGATTTCACACATAAACCACTTCGAAACCCATTAATCACAACTCCTAGGACTGTAAATTGAACATCGAGTATGCACAAAATACCTTAAAATGATGAGAGGTAAGAAGAGACAACAAAATAAGCCAAGGATGGACAGATTCATCACGAAACATATTTTATTGCTCCAAAATGTTACACAGTACATCATCAGTGGGAAAGAGGCAAGAAAATGCCATTATATATCCATGGGAGGAGGATTAGACTCCACATTCTACCTTAAGGAAGAAAGAGAGAGGGGGCAGCGGAGAAATAACGATCAACCTTTTGAATATGCCCCTCTGTTACAATATATAGGAAGAATAAGAGAGAGAGGAGGAAAAATTTCAAAGCCTACTTCAACCACCTAGAGATATGCATTGAATCCTACTTTGAAAGCTCACCACTATCAATCAAATCCTTTACCAAATCTGCCCCAAATCATGTCATGTCTGGTTTCCCGATGGATCGAATCAATCGAGATCTAGTAGTTGGAGAAATCGGGCTCTGTATTAATGTCCTGGAAGATGTTTTCCCATTTTCACCCACCAAAGCCTATTAAGAATGATATTTTATGTTTCCATGGCATAGAGGGTGTCGAGACATTTCAAAAAGTTTTCTCGACCCAAATATGAGTCTCCATTCAAAAGATATTGCCATTTGAATATTCGGATCGCGAGCACACAATATGTTAAAGAGTTTGTCGTACCGGGTCCATGTGGCAACCTCACGCACCTTGGAGATTTAGCCCCTACCTTTTTCTTTTGAAATCATGTCAGACTGACACATGGTGGCTTTCACGAGCTCCTTGGGATTCTTTGTATTTTTCCTGAGTCTCTTTGCTTGGCGGGGCCAAAATCTGACCTTGGACACGTGGCGGCTGGCACTTGTTTGGAAACCCACCCCAAATTTTACCTATGAAATAACATCGTGTTGACACTTGCACCCTCCACTGGCCTATCTCAATGCGTTGACTATTCAACCCCGATTTTGTCTCTTTCGAACTCTGAGACACGTGGAAGGCCTGCGCTCATTTGAAAACCCACTCAAGATTTTACCTTTGAAGGAGCGTCATTAAGACACATGGCACCTTCCGCCTGCACTCTATACTTAGTCATTTTGGGCCCACTCTCCTTTTGACCTCTGTTGACCATTTTCTACATGGAGGGTGGCACAAGTTTGAGTCTCCAGCCTGGATCCCGCTTTTGAATGTGCGTCGTTAAGACACTTGGCACCCTCTGCTGAGTCAAAGAATTTTCAACGGTCGGTGCAAATTTTTGGGCTCTAGACACGTGGAAGCTTGGCACTCATTTGGGTCTCCCCTTTGGATTTAATATTTGGAGGTGCACCATTTGGACACTTGGCGCTTCCTTTGTCTCCTCCATACTTAGTCATTTTTGGGCCCATTCTGAACCATTTGCGAAGCCCAAAGACTTTGAATCTTCACCGTTTCTTTTCCTTTGAGCCTCTGGTTCTTTGACACTACTCAGCTTCCTACCCCGACCTTGTTATTCCATTTTGAGCCCACATGTAATTTGTTTGCTGGATTTGAAGCACGGGTTCACTCGATGACAGAGTCATTTTCTTGAATTTCTTCTTACACAGGGTCGTTTGATCTTTCGCAGCCTTGCCACTCCATTGTAGAGTTCCTCTATTTCCTAATTGTAGGATTTGAATATGAATTCTCTAGATTCTTCTTGTGCGGGGTCGTGGCTGATCAATTTTTCTGGGGGGAAAAATATGGATAACAATTTGGCGACTCGCAGGGGTATCTGTCTGCTAGATGATGGAGTCAAGAATGAAGGCCTAATACTAATCCTACCTCTGATTTGTGAGCCCGTCCCATTTACACTCTCAATTTTCATAAGAAATATTGAAACAAGGCTTCTGAGAGTAGAAAATTGTTTTGACCCGGGGCTTTCATCTGTCCCTGAATGGGTTGTCTTGAAAATGTTCTTTAGTTGCTCTGCATTTGTTTTATTTTGAAATTTGCAACTATTATAGGAAACTATGAGTCTTCTACCATGAATAGTGAAGGGCCTGGCCTTAGTAGCTCTGGAGCAATATGAAAAAAACTTATGTACAAAGACAAAATCATACATGCCTCAAATGAGACATGCAGAGTGTGCATAAGCACTTCTTCTACTAGAAACAAAGTCTACTCCTACTCCTAAACTAACCAGAGAGAAAAGGGGCTAAATAAATCTTGTTATAGGTAGGGAGAAGTAGCTTCCCTTTCTCAAGAGAGGAATCCATGCAAATGATTTGACACTAAATATGGCTTCCTATATGAGTGAAAAACTGACTTTAAGCCGATCCTCCACCCATATCAGCAAGGTATCAACATTAATGGAAAATACCTCCTCAAGCTGATTTGTATTGGACTCTTGGAGGTGTTGATGATGACCCTTGGTACTTTGATGCATATCCTCATGCCTTGAAGTAGGCATGACTGGTTTTGGCTTCTCCCTTAGCTCCAATGAAGCCAAGTATCTGATTGGGCAAGGTATGGTCCTTTGAATCTCCCATGGTTCTGAAATTTAACTCCATGAATGGAGCCTTCTTGCTGACCCCCATTGATGGATGATGTGGGAGGAATGATAGCCTCATACTCCTTCTCTTCCTCTAGAAGGTGTGACTTTGTGAAGATGAAAATCTTCCAACTTTGCTTCAGGAGGCATGTTGCAAACTGCAGGTTGTGCTTGCACGCTCTCTTCCATGGCAGCAGGCTCTTGTGATTGAAGAATGAATGATGGGGGAGAAAAGATTGCAATTCTAACTGGCTCCTTCTTATAAAAAAATTCTTTTGAGTCTGGTATGAAATCAAACTCTTTACTATCTTGTTGTAACAAGGTCTCTCCCTTTTGCATGGTGATCTTAAAATCTTCGTTATCTTCACCATATGGGGCTTTGTCTTCAAACATGAAGCTAATGAGTTTAGACTCCTCCAAAAAATCAGAATTTTAGAGAGGTTGAATGGGAGAGGGGGCTGTATTTTCTTATGCAACTCCTCATGATTCAAAGGCCTCAATTTGTCTTGGTCACCTCCATATGCTCCTTTTTAACTGGGCTTGGAGCTGGCTATTCTTCTTCCTTCTCTTGTGAAGAACATGGAAGACTCATATCTTCCAACCTTGGTTCCAGATATGTTGTGAGACATAGGTTACTCTCTTGAATGCCCTCCTTCATGGCAATAGGATCATATGCTTGGAAGATGGATGATGGAAGAGAAAATGATGTGATCTCCATGGGCTTTTCTCCATCAAAGCAATCCTCCAAGTTAGACAGATAATCTGCCTTGTTGTTGTCTTATTGCATGTGCTCAACCTCCTCCATGGTGTCCTCCTGATCTGAAACTTGCTCACCATGGTTTCCCTCTTCCTCAAACATGAAGTTTGAAAGATAAAACTCTTCTTCAACATCATAGCTCGAAGGGGATGAAGTGGGAGGAAGAACTGAAGGCTATTTTGTAGCCTGCTCCACACTTGGGGCCTCTGAAACCATATGGTCCTCCTCCTTTGCTGCAAATTCAGCCTCAGCCACCACTGGCTCGTCAACCTTGACCTCCTCTATTGGCTTAACCATCAAGGGGATCTTTGTAAACCCAAATTTAGTAGATCAACTCATTAGATTGTCTGTTATTTATTTTTTGTTGGGCTCCTCTTCTTGTTCTCCTTGACTGGATTCTTGAGTATCTTCCCGACATGGACTTGGGAAAGCAAGTGGAGTGGTAGGTTGGGGTTCAACCAGCTTTGCAATTTTTGTGGTGGGGGGAGGTGGAACTTCTTGTTTGTTTGGAGGGGATGATTGTTTGGAAGGGAAAAGGGTAGAAGAATTGAGATGAGGTGGAAGATTAGGGGATGGAGAAGAGAAACCAACACTTGGGGCAGAAACTGAGGGGATTGACTCTTGATCATGCTGAAATGATAAAGACTAAGGAAGAGAAATTGAAGAGCTAAGAGGTGGTGGACTTACCCATTCATAAGGTTGTCTCATACTTTACTCATAAGCCTTACTGTCCTCAATTCCTTGTGTAAGTTGAGGCAAAGCACTTTCAACCATGAAGCCAAGCTTCTCCTGAGGGATCTAATGTCTTGGAAAAGGGCCTTCCCATGGACAAGGTACCCTACAACCAATCTTGAATGCCTTAATTTGTGCTATTCCTCTTGATCGAACCATGCCAAATTTCTCCATTTTTTAATTTTCTCCAATAAAACAACATTCTCCACATAGTTTCCACCATTGTATGATGCGTCCCCTTGTTCTTGATAAGCTCTATGGCCAAACCGACTTTGACCACGCTCATATGGGTAAGCATAATGGTCTTGGATATGATTATAATGCTGATTTGGAGGAGATGGGAAATGCATTGGAGGTGAATCTGCGTTCTTTGTAAGTGAGTTTCATGAAGGGAATGAAGTCATGATTGCACAACCTCATGGAATGGGAGAAAATGAAAGAGATGGAAGAAGAAAATGGATGAAAATGAGTGGAAATAGATGGAAAAGGTCTGCAACTCAGAGGATGGGTTATTGACTAGATGGAGTCGCCATATGTGCTTGTATGTGCCTCAAAAGGCTGAGCCTTAACGGGAACACACCAACATGTTAAGATGAAGTAATAAGGTGCTTTAGACCTGTCCCACTGGGCATGCCAAAACTATTAGTGTAGAATCATAACACCCCCGAATGGCCCGAGTGTTAAGTGGTATATTCAATGTGATTACACAACATGGGACCATATCTCAAGCTGTGGGACTTGCAAAACTTGAGATGGACCTCCGGAGAAAGCCGGTTCTTGCTTCCTAATCTACCTGCCACAAGCTACTCTAGTGCAGGTAGAACCTATTCTATCTTAATCTAACCATTCCAAGGGGACAAAGAGAGAGAGAGAGAGGGTGAAAGAGCCTACACTAAGCGGTGATACACCAAAAAGGAAGTGGTTGAATCACAGACCCGACCGCCTGAAGTGGAGAGGGTGGACAAGATGCACCATAGACCAAAGATAGATTTCACACATACACCACTTCAAAACCCATTAAGCACATCTCCTAGGACCTCGCAACAAACATTAGAGTATACACATAATACCCTGCGACGATGAGAGGTAAGAAGAGATAACAAAATAAGCCAAGGATGGATAGATACATCACGAAATAGATTTTATGGCTCCAAAATGTTACACAATACATCATCAGTGGGCAAGAGGCAAGAAAATTCCATTACAGAGCCATGGGAGGAGGCTTATACTTTGCATTCTACCCTAAGGAAGAAAGAGAGAGGGGGCAATGGAGAAACAACAACCAACCTTTTGAATATGCCCCTCTCATTACAATATATAGGAAGAATAAGAGAGAGAGGAGGGAAAAATTTGAATCCTACTTCAACCACCTAGAGATACGCATTGAATCCTACTTTGAAAGCTCAACCACTATCAATCAATGCCTTTCTCAAATCCGCCCCAAATCTGTCATGTTTGGTTCCCTAATGGATCAAATTGAATCAGATCTGGTAGTTGGAGAAATTGGGCTCTGTATTAATGGCCTAGAAGACGTTTTCCCATTTTTCACCCACCAAATCCTATTAAGAATGATATTTTATGTTTCCATGGCATAGAGGGTGTCGAGACATTTCCAAAAAGTCTTCTCCCACCCAAATCTGAGTCTCCAGTCAAAAGATATGGCCATTTGAATATTTGGATCATGGGCATGCAATATTTTAAAGAGTTTTTCGTACCGGGTCCATGTGGCAGCCTCACGCACCTTAGAGATTTGGCCCCTACCTTTCACTTTTGAAATTGTGCCATACTGACATGTGGTGGCTTTCGTGAGCTCCTTGGGATTCTTACTATTTTTCCTGAGTCTTTTAGCTTAACGGTGCCAAAATCGACCTGGACACATGGCGACCTGGCGCTTGTTTGGAAACCCGCCCCAAATTTTACCTATGAAATAGCGCCGTGTTGACACTTGGCACCCTCCACTGGCTTGTCTCAACGCTTTGACTATTCAACCCCTGACTTTGTCCCTTTTGGACTTTGAGACACGTGGAAGGCCCGCGCTCATTTGAAAACCCACTCAGGATTTTACCTTTGAAGGAGCGTCGTTAAGACACGTGGCACCTTCTGCCTGCACTCTATACTTATTCATTTTGGGCCCACTCTCCTTTTGACCTCTATTGACCATTTGCTACATGGAGGGCTGGTGCAAGTTTGAGTCTCCGGCCTAGATCCCGCTTTTGAATGTGCGTCGTTAAGACACTTGGCACCCTCCGCTGAGTCGAAGACTTTTCAACGGCCGGTGCAACTTTTTGGGGCTCTGGACGCGTGGAAGCTTGGCACTTGTTTGGGTCTACCCCTTTGGATTTAATCTTTGGAGGTGTGCCATTTGGACACTTGGCAGCCTTCCGTTGTCTCCTCCATACTTAGTCATTTTTTGGGCCCATTCTGAACCATTTGTGAAGCTTGAAGACTTTGAATCTTCATCGTTTCTTTTCCTTTAAGCCTCTAGTTCTTTGACACTGCTCGGCTTCCTACCCGACCTTGCTATTCCATTTCCAAGCCCACTTGTAATTTTTTTGTTGGATTTGAAGCACGGGTTCACTCGATAGAGTCATTTCTTGAATTTCTTCTTACACAGGGTCGTTTGATCTTTCACAGGCCTTGCCACTCCATTGTAGAGTTCCTCTGTTGCCTGATTGTAGGATTTGAACGTGAATTCTCTGGCTTCTTCTTGTGCGAGGTCGTGGCTGATCAATTTTTCCAAGGGGAAAATATGGATAACAATTAGTTTTACATATTGTCATTTTACACCCATTTAGAGGCATTTTCATGCTTTTAGCAAAATTGGAAAATTGTTTAAAATTCTTGGATGCTCTTCTTGACTTGGATTTTTTCGATTGGTTTTTGTTTGATGTCATTTGAATTATTTTTCCATCGCTTTTGAGGTAGAACATGGGAAAATGATTGTGCAAATGCTATAGGAAATTGGATAACATTGTTGATTGAGTTCAAAGTTCCCCTAAGGTCTTATAAACATATATTTGTAGTTTTAGAATCCATTATTCTTTGTAAGTTTTAATTATTGTACTTGCAAATTGATTTAAATAATGGATCGGATGGCATTCTAAGCTATCCCAAAGATGTATCTTGATCTGTAGGTGAAATTTGTTATCAATTTTGGAGTTGTGTTTAGTTTTGCATATTTTTGATCTAATTATTTGTAGTTTTAAATTAGAAATTAGTTAATTGGGTGCAATATTAATGTTTTTACATGTTTTCGAAAGATCATAATTTTATCCTTTTGATTGTGCAAACTAGAAATGATTAATCATTCGACGTCAAATTTTCAATTCAATTTTGGAAACATTTTAAATCAGATTTGGATCATATTTTAATCATTTCACGATTCATTTAAAATAGGGAAATCAAACATTTTAATAAGTATTCGCTTTTTATAAACTATTGATGCATTGGGTCGTGCGAATTTACGGATCATAAGTTTGATATCGATCGCTTAGTATGTCGATGAGCTTCTGATTGTGTGGATTTGATATCAGTTTCAGATTGGTTTTCATTCAGTTTGTGCAAACATTTGGCCTTGTTTGATATTCCATTTGTAGTTTGCGCTTTTGGTATTTTTGTTATAATATTTGGTTGAGAGGCCATTATTGCAAAAACCAAGGATAAAACTTGGATATAAGTTTATGAGACCATAAAAACTTCTCAATTCTATGAAATTATGTAGATTTGGCCAACCTTGGATCACTTTTATCTTTTTGGATTTTTGTTAATACTTTTATAGTTATTTATGTAAATGAGATATTGGATATGTGTGGAACCAAATGTACACTTCACTAAGTTAGCTCATAATTTTTTTTTGCAAGGTGTTTATAATGTGTGAGATTTACTCCACACCCCCCCCAAATATTGATAAAGATGAGTATTCCATCCAAGTATTGATTATGAATGAGTTGAGGAAGGAACTAAGTAGCTTTCCCATTAAGTACATGAATGTTTTTGGTGCATTGATAAATCCAAAAGGCATAACCATCCATTCATAAAATCCCTCCCATGTCTTGAAATCTATTTTCTAGATTTCTTCAGGGACATAATAGAACCAAGTGGTAACTTGAGTTTAGGTCGATCTTAGAGAAGCAATATGCACCTTGGAGCTACTCTAAGAGGTTGTGAATGTGTGATAATTTATATCAACTATTCACCATGATTTTATTAGTACATGTGAGTCTATAAAGAGGTTCCAAATCCCATATTTATTGGGAGTGATGACTACCAAAGTATCACAAGATGAAGAGATAGAATTGATATTACCTTGATCTACAAGTTATTGTATTTTGGACAAGGCTTCACCATTATACCAAATTGATCGGTGGTACAAAGGCTTGATTGGAAGAGGGGATATAGGAATTAATTTTATATAGTGTTTTATTACACAGTGTATTGTAATACCTTCAAGATCTACAAAATAAAATTGTGTTGTTTTAATAACTTGTCAAAATATTACTCTTGTGATGATGGTTGCATGTGCACACTACTAATGTGTTTTTCTCCCCATGTAGGTGCCCTAGGTAAACCATGAATAACACAAATTTTTATGTGTGTAACATTTTTTTGGAAGAGACCAAAGTGACTTTGTTGAATGGAGTTAACTCTAAGAGATTAAAGAATCCATCATTTGATCACATAACCCACCACTATGTTTTATCTTTATGTGTAGCACATTGATCATACACGTATAATATCCCTAGCAATATGTCACATAATTTTAGAGGCACAATGTCAGTAAGTGACTATGTCCTCCAAAGGCTTGAATTTTTACCAAAAAAGTACATTGTTGTTAGACCTATATATCCTTTTATTGTTGTAACTACCCCAAAGAATATGGATTTAGATGTGTAGCAATGAAAATGCCTATATGTGGGGGTGTTTTTACACAATGATGTTCTTGTGGATTCCACTATCATTAATAACATGAAGTATTTTACCCTTGTACTGAAACTTGGAATAGAAATGGTGTATATGCTCGTTAGAGGAATATATGATCGGGGATATTTTTCTTAAACAAGAAATACTTGGATGGATTTCATTTTTTTACGTGGGACTTGATGTAGATTATGTAAGGTTTGTTACATACGACATTCAAAATCATCGTGGATGTGTGAGTTATGTCGGTGACACCAATTTTCACTTGTTTTATTCTTTCCTTTGTTTGAGTAAGAGGGTGCATGAGCCTTCAAGTGTTGAAAAATATTCTTAGATTTATCTCCTCTTTGTACCATTTTTTTCTTCTATGGTCCTCATTAACTAAGCTACCTATGCCTTGAGCTCAAGCATTTGTTGGCATGGTGTCCTAATAGGTGTTGTCATTGATGAAAAACCACATTAATGACAAATTGAATGTTGTATGATGATGTCATGATGATGTTCTTGGTGCTAACATGGTTATTCAGATGTGTTTGAGATGATACAGTGGGATTCAGTGAGGATTGCTTGCTCTTGCAAGCCTATATAGGTGCATAGATGATGCGACATGACAGTATGAGCTTCTTGGATGCTTGAAAAGAATTTTTACATGATGGATAACATATTTTAAGGGTGCTTGAGCACTCACAATAGTGGCATGGTGCATGTACATGTGGTTCACTTGTTACAAGTGTTCATTGGGAGCAAGTATGACAACTTGGAGAGGTGAAAAAGTGTATTGGAGCTATATGAGATCATGGAATCATGTATCTAGGTGTATCATGGCATATTAGGTAATTTTGGTCATTTTCAGAGGTTTCTTGATGAGTTATAACATTAATTCAGTTGACCCTACCTTATATAGTGACAATCAAACATGCAAACATAGGTAAGTCTTAGTGACTGGAGAGATTGAGCTATGACATTTAAATTATTATTATTGGAGATTTTATAGGGATGAGTCATAGTTCTTTGAGAAAATTTCAAGTACCCATGATGTGTATTTTTTTAGATATGACTAATTTTGTGAGACAAGGTGAAAATCAAGTCATTTTCCAGCTCGAAATTCAACTTTAGATGCTCGTTGTGAATAGTTTTATTTACATAGGAAATTTTTAATTTCATGGAATATTATATGGTGATTTAATAAGGTTTAAAAAAATAATTAGGTTTTTTTGATCGTCAGAGTTTTTATGAACGAATGTTAAGAAGGTAAAGAGGTCTAAAACCCTAGTTAAACCCTAGCTAGGAGCAGTTGGCAGAAAGTGAAGTATAATGACCCATTTTTTATTGATTCATAAAAATTTATGATTGTATGTTGTAGAGGAATCCTCATGATTTCTAGAAATGTATGGTTTAGGTCATGGTGATGAGTGGGCCCCACCTAAAAATAGTAGTTTCTAAGAAGAAGGTTTTAGGACAAGATGGTCCAAAGGAGTAGAATGCAAAATTGATGTTGCATGATTATTGGGATTTTATCTTGATGTACATGAATGTTTTAAGAAAATTTCATTCAGGTACATGGTGTTTTGAGGTCCAAACAGGTTGACTAGTCAAAGGGCAATTTTGGGATCTCAAATAGCATGGTTCAGTAAAATGAGCATAACTTGAGCTACATGTGGATTTTTTAAGTGATTAAATTTGTGTTGGAAATATGATTCAGATATATTTCCATTGATATATGGTTTTAATCATGATGAGGTGCTTTGATAGGGTTTCCATGGCATTCTTTGGACAAGAATATTTTTGGTAGTTCAAGACAACATGTGTTTTGATGAAAGTTTGATGTTATTTTAAGCATGATATGTATTTGGTGATGCTTCTCATCAAATTGAATGTGAAGAGGGATGAATTTTGTATCTTATGAATCCATTTGGAGGTATTTTATTTTTTATAAATTATTTTATGAGCTAACCTTTGGAAACAAATGTTTTGGCAGATTGTTTTGGTGAAAGCAAACGTTGTTGTGGTTTTAAGAGATAGATGTTTCATGAACTATAATTTTATTATAAGTGTTCTAAAGGTTATGAAATTTCCATAAATTGGTTACATGTCATGGTATGGTTTAGTAGAAGTGATTTTGTGGCCTTATTAAGTTTCCAGTGTGTTAAAGGATGCATAAAAAACAACTATTTTGAGAATTGTAAAGGGAACTAGGCCTAGTAAATGAAATAATTTGATTGGTTGATGCTAATTGAGAACATTTATGAATTTTAAAATATATTTTAATGATGTTTAATGATTTTTTGGTCATGAAAAATTATGGTACTAATGTTAGGGAAATTTTAAGATTGTGCCCATGGGGTTTTGAGCCATTTTTGGCACTTGTAATGAGGGTTTTTAGCTAGGCCGACCTATTGGGGTCAAATGTAACTATTATAATGGATTTTATTGAATTTTATAAGCATGTATGGGTCAAAATTATCATGAGGGACATAAATCCTTTAGGCTGGAAGAAATAAAAGCATATTTAAGTGTTTGTTTGATTCATTTTTGAACTAGTGCTCTTGGAGGGAAGAAGTGCAACCTAGAGGAATATATTTTGAAGGCATGAGAGAATTATTTGAAGGATTAGGAAAATCATGACAGGTTGAATAATTATTGAATGCATGAGAGCAAGAAGTTAGAGCAAATACAAGTGAAGAAAGAGCAATATAGTGCAAGTTTAAATACCTAGTGTGTGAGCTAGGGTTTGTGAGCTGAAATTGTGATCTCCATCAGTTGTGGCAAAAAAAAATCAGAGATAAAATATATTCAGGTGGATAAGTTGGTTCTTGGTCATCTTTAGGGGTTTTAGCCTCCTTGTGGAGTTGGTGCTTCACTAAATTAGGGGTTGGTGCTCCTTATAGAGTTGGTGTTCTACTAAACTAGGGGTTGGTGTTCCTTGTGGGGTTGATGCCTCACTAAATCAGGGTTGGTGCTCCTTGTGAATTTGTTGCTTCAATAAACATATTTTATTTATGTAATATAAGTAGAGTTTCAGTGGATTTTCTTCCCCATGAGGGTTTCCCACTTATATCTTGTGTTCATGTGTATGCTCTCTTGATTGTGCCTATGTGGTTGAATGTTTTATGTTGCTAATAAAACTTTTATGGATTGATAAATGTTAATGGTACATGTATGATAATATGAAAATTATTTTAAGGAATTGTAGGACTGATTCACCTCCCTCTCTTAGTCCCATGTGCTTTCAACAATTGGTATCAGAGCAAGTCTTTGAGAATCAAGTCTAACCACTTGGAGGAGATCCTAGAAGCACAAATGGGCAAGTCAACTAATCTTTGGAGGAGAAAATATGATATTTCTGAGTATATGGTGTTTGGACTATAAGATAATATGATTGACATGAATAAATATTATGATCTAGCTATCAAGGATTAGAAATCTCAAGTGGAGAAGATGTCTAATGTCTTAAAGGATAAAGAGGAAGCTTGTTCTAGGTATGAAAAAAATTAAAGGAACCTTAATCATATTTTGATAATGCATCAAATAGATTGAGGATGTATGAGAAGCTTGAGAAGATCTCCAAAGCTCTTGATGGTGTTCTAGAAGTTCAAAAGGCCATAGATGACAAATCAAGCCTAGGGTTTCAAGGTAAGCATGATCATGAAGCTGGTCCAAGTTCAAAATCAGATGTGAAGGTGACTAAGAGGGCTGATTTAAGAAGGTCTAACTCAATTAGAAAACCTAATGCTATGAGGTATGGCTCTTTGTTCAATGGATATTGTTTCATTTGTCATGAGTTTGGTCATAGAGCTAGAGATTACAAAAAGAGGGCTCCAAGGAATGAGGTAGGTGTCTTCAAAGGTGATTTTTCATGTTGTGAATATGGACATAAAGCTAAGGATTTTGGATGGAATCTAAGAGTATTTGAACCTAGGAGGACCAAGAATGGTGTTGTATTCCATAATTTTCACAATCAAGGACATATTATAAAAAAATTTTTTCCCAAGGTGGTACACCAAGAGGTGCTAGCAAATTTCAAGCATTAAATGGAAGGTTTTTCAAAAGGAAAGTCAATCCAATGCATGATCCCAAGACTATTATGTCAGATTCAAAGGACAAGAAGGAGATTGATCAAGTGAAGGAGGTCAAGAATATTGATTCTTAACCTTCTATACATTGTTTGAATCCTGTCAAAGAGGATTCTTGTGCTAACAAAAGTGAAATCAAGGTCATCAAGCCCAAATCAAGTCAAAAGGGTATCTTTTCTCAAGTTAAAGAGGATCATTGGTGCCTCCATGCTTCAGTTCATGAAAATATGAGAAATCTAGGAATATGGGACACCACAAAGGTTGTAGGGTATGACAAGTAATCATTCCATGTGTTTTTGTAGTCCTTACTGCTGATAGGTGTCTGATATGTTGGTCTGATTTTCTTTTTAGGTCCTTGAATGTACTGAGTCTTTCATAGTCAATGTTATAAGTGAGTTAGCATGTATGTAAGTATTTAAAGAACTTTTTGAAGTCTCATTTCAGTATGTTATGTACTTGTTGGCACAATTTCTTAGTCATAAGGTTCAGTAGTCTCTATCATGGTATAGTTGTTTGTGTTACTAAATCTCTGTCTTAAAAAAGGTGGATGTGTTCATGATGATTTCCAACGGTCATTTAAGTCCTGATTGTGAATTTTTAGTTGGTATCAAGCTCTAAGTGTACGTGAGACCTTGTTTATGGTAATATCATGAATGTGCCATATTTTCATCATGTTGTTGAGCTAATGAAGGTCATGATGTCTGTCAAGTCATCATGTCAAGGATCACTATGTAATCTGAGTTGTTAGTCAAGTGATGGTCTTGTGAGTATGTTATCATCTTTCATAAGATGTTAATTTTGTGCATCTTAGTCATGGTCTATGTCAATTTCACACGCCTCAGAGTTCATTTTCATAAGGGAAAAATGAGACCGAGTTTGAAGGTATTCTACAAGTTCGTGTAAAGTGGAAAGGAAATGACTCTAGATTCCTATCATGTATACAATCACATTCATTCTAAGTATCTTTTTCTCTATCAAATGAGGTCAATTCAAAGTGTGAGAGTGTAAGGAATGTGTGTTTTTGGTTTGAGTGTTGAAAACCTAGCCAAAGCCCATCAAGAATCATAAAGTTTGTGGATGTGGGAAGTTAATATGAGAGTCCTATCATGCCAAAAGATGTGTCTTAAGGTTATATCTATGTCTCGTGTTTATGAGATAATGTAAAGAGTAACAAGAGATGCAAGAATATAGTATATGTGAAATAGTAGAGAAAATGGGTGATTGGTCTCATGTTTAGCATCGTAAGATCAAATTGTTGAAGAATGTGTATCTTCATGTTGGGAAAGAGTGTGTACTCTAAACCAATGTCGGTAAAAATTTGTGAATGTATAAAGGTATGTCATAGCTCATTTATAGGTACACAAGTAAACTTTGACCCATCATGAGTATCATGATGAAGTGTAAAGAGTCCTGAAAAAAAGTATTTACAAGGAACCATGTGAAAAGGTCATATCTAGTCGGTAAAAGCATGTTACATGTGTATGAGGCAAAGTACAAGATGAGACTATAAGGTTTGTGTGTAATATAAGATCTTAATTCGACATCATATGTTTATGTCTTAAGGGTCTATTTCTCTATGTTCTAAAAAGTGTGTGCTCGAACTTCAAATTAGGTGTTATTGGTTTATCGAGAGTTTTTCAAGGTAGAGTATATATTAAAAAAGTGTAACATCCCTAAAGAAGATATTGTGAAGATATTGAAGTCTAATACAGCTTAAGAGAGGGTTTGGTTGTAAAACCTTGGTTGATCACTTAAGCAATGAAGGTTCAAGTTCAATCAGAGACGAGAAATGACACTTTACATGTGTGGAATGACTATGAAACATGAACAAAGACTGTGACAAGGTTCTTTGAGAAGGTTGATAAGGGCTTGAACTCTATGACCCTAGTGTTTTCTCCTCAAAGCATCATGAGGTCTTTGTGAAGGTGCTAAATCTGAGTATGAAGTATAAAGGTCAATCGAGTTCAAATCTCCAAATCTTGATGAAATCTTCAAGTGATCATGAGGTGATCAAGAGATGGTTTACAAGTTGGAGGCAAAGTTTCAAGGTGTCCTAAGGACTGTGAAAGGTGAAAGGTGTCTAAGTAAGTTGATCATAGAAACCAAAGGAAGACTAAGGTTTGTGACTAATGACCTAAAGAAGAGCTAAAAAGGTTTTCAAAGGAATGACAACATGTATTGCTGTAAGTATGTTACATGTTTCTTAATCCTATATGATTCATCAAGAGAGAAAAAGTGTGTTCTACAAAATCTTAATTGGGTAGAAAGCACAATACTTGAAGAATCAAAGTGAAAATGCTCCTTTCCCGAAAAATATTGGCAATCCTTTGTTTGTTGTAGGTTCACTTGTTACCGCTATGATATATTTCTCGAATATGGTATAGAAGATTTAAATATCTAAGGTAAAGGAATCAATATAATCACCTCTTAGGAATTCAAGGAAACTTAAGGTTTCAAGTGATAAAGTGGTTGACATATCATCCCTAAGTGAGCTACAGGATAAGAGTTGGCACAGAGGCATAGGAAGGTCATCTTGACCTAAACCAGTATATTGCATTGTCAAAGTGATGTAGAAAGAAGTACAAAGAGCAAGGGTATCTCTGTGAATCACTAAAGAGTTAGGTAAAGGTGTGGGATAGAGATAAAGTGGTAAGGTATGTGCTAAACCCAAGTTAAAACTCTTCTTAATTAATCATATGGTGTGTGTATCACTCAATATTGTAAATATGTATCCAAAGGATGACAGGTGAATTAATATGGTCTACTATGCTCTACATTAAAGTCAACCTACAGACCTATAGGTGGTGATTGTGAGAAGTGAAAGTTCTTCCTAAAGATTTCATAATGTCTTTATATTATCTCAAAGGTAGTTCAAGTCAAATAATGTTGGTAAAATTTCTCACCTTACTCATAGGTCATGTTTGAAGTCAAATTTGATAAGATCAAGACCTCGGGAAGGTTGTCATTGCAGAGTGTACAGAGATCTATATAATTGCTTCCATAAGTGAATAAGGTGTTTATGCATATAATGGCAGGGGAGCATGAGTTCAAGTTTCAAGACGATAGTTTTGGTGTTTCCAAGACATATGAAGAATGGTATAGGTGTTTTCTCACAAATTCTTGCATGACAAGGGTAAGTTGTTTAATATCAGTCAAATATGATAATTAGGACTGAAAAAGTTGTTTAAGACCTAGTAAAAGAGGTCAAGTGGGTTTCTAGCCAAGGAATCAAGGTAAGTTGCCTAAAATTGTGCTTGGAAGATAGGTATAGTGTTCTTAAAGCCAGGAAGAGCTACAAACCGCTTTGAGTCGAGCTTGTATAAGGTGTTAGAACTTGTCAAAAATTGTTCAAAATGCATTATAAGGATTGTTTGAGACATGGTGTCTTTGTAATGAATGAGAAGATATAAGGTGCATGGTAAAGCTCAAATATGCCTAGTTATGTTTATATATGGTTATGAAAGGTGATATAATGCTTTGAGATGCATGGGACTGACATTGTTGGCATGATGAAGATGTGGGTGACTCAGATTTCAGTATGATACAGTGTTTCCAAGAGGAGAAAACAGGGGTAAAGAAGAAAATGGTGTTTTTGCATGCCTAGAAGATGAAGAATGATGTTGTAGCTCATAAAAGGTATGATTTTTCTTCTTTCATGCCTTACTGATGCTTTTCAGATGTTGAAGTGCTTTTTCCAGGGGATTTTGGTGTTTGCATGCTTAAAATGAAGGCAAGAATAAGATTTTTAGAAAAATCAAGATATGCATCTTGTTTGAGACCTTTAGTTGATGTTTATAACCAAATCATGACAGGTATGAAGCTGAAGAAGGTGAAAAAGTGAGCTACAAGTATGCCTTTGTCATTAATGTAAAAAGGGGGAGAAGTTTAGGGTGTTTTCCATCAATGACAAAGGGGGAGATTGTTGGCATGTTGTCCTAATAGGTGTTTCATTGATGCAAAAACACATTAATGAAAAATTAAATGTTGTATGATGATGTTCTTGGTGCTAACATGATGGTTTAGATGTGTTTGGGATGATATAGTGGGATTCAATGAGGATTGTTTGCTCTTGCAAGCCTATACAAGTGCCTAGATGATGTAACATGACAGTATGATCTTCTTAGATGCTTGGGAAGCATGTTGACATGATGGATAACATGTTTTGAGGGTGCTTAGGATCTCACAACAATGGTTTGGTGCAGGTACAGGTGGTTCACTTGGTTACAAGTGCTCATTGGGAGCATGTATGACAAATTGGAGGCGTGACAATGTAGATTAGAGCTATATGAGATCATGGAAGCATGTATTATGGTGTATCATGACATATTAGGTAATTTTTTGGTCATTTTCATAGGTTTATTGATGATTTATAACATTAATTCAGTTGACTCTACCTTATATAGTGACGATCAAACATGCAAGCATAGGTAAGTCTTAGTGAATGTAGAGATCAAGATATGGAATTGACATTATTATGATTGGAGATGTTATAGGGATGAGTCATAGTGATTTGAGAAAAATTCAAGTACCCATGATGTGTATTTTTCATAGATGACTAATTTTGTGAGATAGGGTGAAAATCAAGTCATTTTCCAGCTCAAAGTTCAACTTCGATGCTCGATGTGAATAGTTTTATTTACATAGGACCTTGTTCCTTTAAGGAAATATTCTATGGTGAGTTTATAAGGTTTCAAAAAATAATTAGGTTGTTTGATCGTCATGTTTTTATGAATGAATGTTAAGAAGGTAAAAGGTCTAAAACCCTAGTTAAACCCTAGCTAGGAGCAGTTGGCAGAAAGTGAAGTATAATGATCCAGTTTTTATTGATTCATAAAAAGTGATGATTGTATGTTGTAGAGTACACCGCATGATTTCCAAATGTATGGTTTAAGTCATGGTGATGAGTGGGCACCACCTAAAAATAGTAGTTTCTGAAGAAGAAGGTTTTAGGACAAGATGGTCCAAAAGAGTAGCATAAAAAATTAAATTTTCATGATTATTGGGAGTTTATATTGATTTCCATGAATTTTTCAGGACAATTTCATGTAGGTACATGGTGTTTTGAGGTCCAAACAGGTTGACTGGTCAAAGGGCAATTTTGGGATCTCAAATAGCAGGGTTCAGTAAAATGAGCATAACTTGAGCTACAGGTGGAGTTTTGAAGTGATTAAAGTTGTGTTAGAAATAGGATTCAGATATATTTCCAATGATATGTGGTTTTCCTCATGATGAGGTGATTTTACTAGCTTTCTAGGAATTATTTGGATAGAAATAGTTTTGGCAGTTCAAGACAACATGTTTTTTTAATGGAAGTTTGATGTTATTTTAAGCATGATATGGATTTGGTGATGATTCCTATCACTTGTAATGTGAATAAGGATGAATTTTTCATCCAATGAATCAATTTTTAGGTATTGAATGTTTGTATAAATTATTTTATGAGCTAACCTTTGGAAACAAATTTTTTGGCAGGTTGTTTTGGTGAAAGCAAAAGTTGTTGTGGTTTGAAGAGATGGATGTTTCATGACTTATAACTTGATTATAAGTGTTATAAAGGTTATAAAATTTCCATCAAGTGGTTACATGTCATGGTTTTATTCATTATAAGTGATTTTGTGGCCTTATTATGTTTCCAGTGTGCTGAAGGGTGCAGGAAACAATTGTTTTGAGAATTGTAAAGGGAATTGGGCCCAGTAAATGAAATAATTTGATTGGTTGATATTAATTGCGACCATTTATGAATGTTAAATTATATTTTAATCATGTGTGATGATTTTGGGTCATGAAAAATTATGGTACTAATGTTAGGGCAATTTTAAAATTGTGCCCATGGGGTTTTGAGCCATTTTTGGCACTTGTAATGAGGGTTTTAGCTAGGATGACCTATTTGGGTAAAATGTAACTGTTTTAATGGATTTTATTGAATTTTATAAGCATGTATGGGTCAAAATTATCATGAGGGACCGACCTCCTTTAGGTTGGAAGAAAGAAAAGCATATTTAAGTGTTTGTTTGGTTCATTTTTGAACTAGTGCTCTTGGAGGGAAGAAGTGCGACCTAGAGGAAGATATTTTGTAGGTATGAGAGAATGATTTGAAGGATGAGGAAGATAATGACAGGTTGAATAATTATTGAATACATGAGAGCAAGAAGTTAGAGTAAATACAAGTGAAGAAAGAGCAATATAATGCAAGTTTAAATACCTAGTGTGTGAGCTTTGTCAGAAGCTGAAATTGTGATCTCCATTAGTTGTGGAAACAAGAAAAATCAGAGATAAGATATATTTAGGTGGTTTATTTGGTGTTTTGTCATCTTCGTGGAATTGTAGCCTCCTTGCGGAGTTGGTGCTTCAATAAATCAAGGGTCAGGTGTTCCTTGTACAATTAGCGCTCTACTAAACTAGGGGTTGGTGCTCCTTGTGAAGTTGGTGCTTTACTAAATATATTTGCTTTGTGTAATATAAGTAGAGTTTTAGTGGGTTTTCTTCTCCATGATGATTTCCCACTTATATCTTGTGTGCATGTGTATGCTCTCTTGATTATGCCTATGTGGTTAAATGTTTTATGTTGTTAATCACACTTTGATGGATGGATAAATGTTAATGATGTATGTATGATAATCTGATTTTTTAAAGGAATTTTAGGACTGATTCATCCCCCTCTCAATCACTCGTGTTTCCAACAACATTAACACAAACCAAACCATTCCCGGACATCTTCACCAAGTCGTGAATTCCTCCCACTCCTCACTACATCCTTCCAAAGTTATAAAAATTTTAAGCCCGAGCTCAACCTAATACTCAAACCTAATTCGGCTCACTTTTCACCATTGAATGATTATTTCTTCAATTTGTATCCATATACAATGATGGGAAATATCACTTGGATTTATTACCCTTGGTGGAAGATCACACAAAAGTAGGTGTGAATTTGACCAAAGTACGAGAACGAAGCCAATGTTTTGTATCTATTTATCAATATAAATCACCCAATTTGGTCTCTAAGAACTCCTTACTGACTCAACTTGGCACTCGGAGATTAACACTTCCCAATTTAGAGTAATTTATACCTTGACGAGTATAACTACAACAACGACAACTCAAGCAATACATAACTTAGCCTTGGTAGTGAAGGAAACTAGTGGGAACCCTAGCCTAATCTCATAGCTCATTCTTGTCAACAAGCATTTTTATTTTTATTAAACTTTTAAAACTTTTTGAAATTTAAATATTAACTCACATGTGTTTACTCTTAGTTGCACAACTCATTTGGCTAGCTCAACAAGTTTGAGACATTGGGAATGTGGTGGTTAAAGGTTTAACTCCCACCTTGCCTTTTTTTGATTCATTTGTTGATTCATAAGACATAAAAAATAACTCTCTCGTATATGTATTTGAGTGGATTATCTACCAGATTAGATAGCTAAATTTTCCATGACACTTGGAGGGTGGAGGTCAAGGGTTCAACCTTACCCCTCCTATTTTTATTAATTTTTGTTATAAAGGAAAGTTATCAAATCAACAAAAATAACAAGGGGACTAAAAAAATTAAAAGGAATTTGTTTTCTTTACAAATCGGGGTACATAGGCCAATTTTTCTATGAAAATGTCATAAAAAGGGGATTTTTCAAATTTACAAAAAGATGGAATTATTTTCTAAAACCTTAAGGGGGGAGGTAGAAAAAAAATTGCCCAAAAAAATCATTTAAGGGGTTTATTTTTCAGCATTGCAAATTATATTGAATTTTTGCAAAACTTATTGTCAATGAATGCACCAAAACTAAATTTTGCAATCAAAACTACAAAGATAACATTTCTAATCTCATGCAACATTTAGAATACATAGTGCCTCTCCGATTCATGCTTATAGGTAAATCTATTGCACTTTAACTACTACATCTAATTCCCAATATGTTTGAACATCAATGTCTATGACATCATCCCTTTAAATCACCAAGGAGAAATAACTTCACCTTCATAAGTCACTAACCATCCCTTCATTTCCCATACACCACGATCATTAGATGTAAATCCTAACATGTGGTTTCATCCACTAAGTAGGTGTCATTGATCGATGAATTCCTTCCACGTGTTGTCTAATTACCACGTACCATTCTACTCTCACATGTGTTAATATTTGTCTCATGTAATTCTAAGTATATAGAGAGGACGAGCTTCTTCCAAGTACCGATCTCGTATATCGAAAGGGTACATATATCAATAGGTTTGGTATATCAGACTGAAGTTATATAGAAAGGGAAACCTTTTGGAGTGTTAAAGCACCAATCTATCCCCCATAGTTTGAGAACAACATGGAAAATGGTTCAAAATTGTTTCGTATAGAACCATAACTCCAACATGGAGATAACAATATAGCATGGAAAACAAAAATAAACCCTTATTTGGAAAATGAGGATATCTAGAATATATTCAATGGCTCTCTTAGTTGACACCCACACCAATGTTGACCAACTACAAATTTTTGATAGAAAAAAATAGAAATAAAATCTCATCATCATGTTTGGAGTAATGGATGAGGCAAAAACTCATATCCAAGAGGCATGGTCAATTAAAACATCTTGGGATAAAATTAAGATAATGTATGAAGCACAAAACGAAAATATTGTCATACATTTCCAAATTTAATTACACACTCTCAAATTCAAGTCAAATGAGATAGTTAAATCCTTTTTTAGGTTTGTTGAACCTTGAGGGCCTCACTCTAAGCCTTGGGTGAGCCTATAATAAATTCCTCTCTTGTATCCATTGGCTTGAGAGGATTTCCACATTTCTATAGAGTGTTTGTGACCACACTAAACATCATGGATAAGAAACCAACATTTTAATAGTGGTCAATATGTTTAAACAATAAAATACATGTATAATCATGTAGATGAAGAAGGTCATGCGCTTTCTTCCAATTACAAGGTTAAAGAAAAAGTTAAAGTTAGTTAAGAAATAAGTTAATTGGTATAATTCAAAAGGGTCATCAAACATAAAATAATGCCCTATTTGTGGAAAGGTCATGATGTCAAATATTATTGGTACAATGGACTCACTAATAACTCTTCAAGTAAGAATCCTAATTAAAAATAGTCATCCAACAACCAAATAAAGTCAAATAGATAGAAACAAGGTGATTAGAAGAAGAAACAATAACACCATGTCAACCTTGTTGATAAAAAGGAAGATACTCCCGATAAGGATCTCCTTTATGTCAGCAAAATCAAACGTATAACCAACATCATATATTTCTATCTAGTACATTGACTTAGGAGCCACCTGTACATGACTATAAGTAAGGATTGTTCTCTAGTTTAAGTACTCTACCCACAAAAACCATGTTTCATTAGGTAACGAAACTTCCTATAATTCTAAGGATCTAGTAACATCAAATTGCCACTCGAAAAGCATGATTGCACCATCACAAGATTCCTTTACATTTTGGGGCTCACTAAGACCTTCTCTCACTCTATCAATTGTTGGATCATAGCCTAAGAATTGAATTTGACTATAATAATGGAAAGAAAGTGTGTCTAATTAGGGATAAGGTAAGAAAATCCCAAATTATTGCACGTGCCTTTGGAATAGATAAAATGTTTCATCTTGAATTTGCTCCACGTAGAAATTAGGAACTCATTACTAAGGATTCAAAATTGTGGCACTTAAGTTTTGGATACCTAGTTTCACTTAGCCAAAATAACATGGTTAGAGGATTGTCACCACTAAAAATTAAAATAGATCTCTACTCAAGCTATCTATAAGTAAAATAACATAGAGCACCATTCCCAAAGAATCCCAAGAAATCTATAGGTAAATTGGACATGGTTCATATTGGCCTACACAAAAAATGACTGCAACATATTGTTATTATTAGTATTTTCTTATATTTGTTGATGACCATTCACACAAAAAAAATGGATATACTTACTCAAGATGAAGGATCATACCTTTCAAGCCTTTAAGGAGTTCAAATATATTGTAGAAAATCAGATTGGTCAAAAATTAAAATTACTATGCTTAGATTAAGGGGAGGAATTCACTAGTTATGCATTTTCAACCTATTTGAAAGTACATGACATTCATCGACATTTTATTGCACCCTACACTACATACCATAATGGTGTTACTTGAGACGAAACCACACTATCATAGAAATGGTGTATTGTATGATCAAGGGTACAAGTTTGGATAGGACATACTAGGAAAAAACAAAGAAAATAGAAGTATATTTGCTTAACAGCTACTAAAATTTTTAATTGATAACATGACTCCATAAGAAGGATGGTCATGAAAAAAACCATCTATTTCTCATCTTCATCTTTTCAAAAGTAAAGAGCATGTGCTAATTTCCAAATAGAAAAGAACAAAATTAGACAACAAGTCCACTCCGTACATATTTCTTGGGTATAGTGAAGATTCGAGGGATATAAACTAGTGGATCCAGAGACAAAGAAAATCTACATAAGTAGGGATGTTGAGTTTAATAAGAGACATGCTTCAAGTCTACCTTTGCGACTCAATATATATAAAATATAGAAAACAAACCTTTGATCCATTTAGAAGATGCACAATTACAATTATGATGGGGATGATCAAGCTCCACAACCCACAACTAAATGTATGCCCAAGTGGTGTACAAATGTGATTAGAGATGCAAAATTAGATGGCGTCCCGACACATCTACTGACCAAGTAATTGAAGTAAAGCTTGAGAAGAGGTCAATTTGGCCCTAATGAGTAGAGTTGTTGAATCAAATGAGCCCCCTTCAATTCAATAAGCCTTTAAATAAAAAAATTGGCAAAAATCCATGGAGGTTGAATATCAATCACTAATTAAGAACACCATGTGGAAACTTGTAGATCTTCCACCAAGGAAGAATCCAATCATACGTAAATGGGTTCTTAAGAGAAAATACAAGGAAAATGGAAACATTGGCAAGCATAAGATGAGGCTCATTGTAAATGGATATTTTCAAAAGTAATATATTGGTTATGATGACACATTTTCTCCAACAACCAAGAATCTAGATGATATTTGCTTTGGCTACATAGTTCAAATGGAAAATTCACCAAATAGATGTGAAAAGTTCGTTTCTCAATGAAGAATTCCATATGACTCAACCAAGAGGTTTTATCACACCAAATAAAAAACTAAGGTGTGTAGGCTCATCAAATCATTATATGGTCTCAAATAAGCACCCTAAGCATGCCACAACAAAATTGATGAGCATCTCATTCACAACAAATCTCGGAGGAATCCTTCTTATCCCAATCTCTACCTTAAAAAGTAAGGGGGAAATGGTGATTATAGTAGTCTATGTTGACGATCTCATAATCACCGGTAGTTTAGTGAGTATGATTGAAGAAAAAAGACAAATCTTAAGTGATTGTTTGACGTGATAGATCTCGGGCTACTTCACTATCGTATTGGGTGGAAGTATGGAAAAAGGTTAACCACATTTTTTTGATTCAGATGAAGTATTCCAATACAATGCTCAAGAAATTTAGGACAATGGACTACAAACCTATTACTACATGTATAGGGTTAAGGATTTAATCGTCTCAATTAGATCCATCATCTCAAGTGAATGTAACTCTATATCGGTAGTCTATCGATAGTCTCATATATTTAACCTATACTAGGCTAGACATCAACTATCCAATGAGTTATCATTCAAGATAAATGTAAGATCTAAAATTTAGTAACTCGAAAGAAATAAAGTGGATTTTATGGTACAACAAGGAAACAATTGACTTCCACCTAGATTATAAGAAGAATGACCGATTCTTCTAGACATGATATATGGATTTATATCATGTAGAAAATCTAGATGACATGAAGTCAACATTAGGCTATGTCTTCTCTATAAGATATGGTCCAATACCATTGGAGAGCGAGAAGCAAAATGTTGTTTCTCATTCCTCCACGAAAGAAAAATATTGTAGCACAGGAGGAGCTATCTGCAAAGTGATATGGTTATGTAACTGCTATCCAATTTTTCCCCAGAAAAATTGAATAAATACAACCTCGCACACCGAGAAAGCGGGGTTGAATCAAGTCATATGACTTGCATTTCGATTTTTGTCAAATATAGCAATGCAAGGTCGCAAAGGAATGACCAAATGAATGTTAAAGGAAGCTTGGAGTCGAGTTGGGTAAAATGAGGACTTGAGTCTAAAGTTTTCGAGACTTCGGAGGTTTTAGATTTCGTAGTCTCAAATGCGCCAAGCGGGAAAAAATCAAGGAAATGCCTAAAATCCTGAAAGTATGAAGTCCGAAAATTCTTGGGATTTTGGGGTCAACTCCCTTTCGAGGTCAACAAAGACACTCTTGGATTAGAGTCTCAAGTCCAAGTCTGAATTTCAAACTTTGGAGGTTCGGGTTTCGAACTTCGAATTTTGGATTCTTCACGAGCAAAATGGAAAAAGCGAGCAAAAATCTTGAAATCCCGAAAGTCCGAAGTCTAAAATTTTAGATTTTGGAGGTCAAAATTATTTTTCTAAGGTTAACGCGGTGAGGATTTCAGAATTTTGGAGGTCCCGATTTCGGACTTTCAAAGTTCGGGGTTTCAAGGTTCGGGGTTCGAGTTTCGAGGTCTCGACGGGATCAAGAAGATGAACAGTGTCAAAGGTCCGAAGGCGCAGGTTCAAACTCAAAGTCTGAATTTTGGACTTCGAGGTTTCAGAGGTTTGGGGTTTCAGAGGTCTCGGATTTGGAGTTTCATTTCAAGGTTGAAGTGGCAAGAAGTCCGAAAGGCAAAAGGTTTGAAACCCGAGTCCGAATTTTGGACATTGAGGTTTCGAGTTTGGGTTTCGGAGTTTCGACACTCTCAAGCAATTAGTGGATGAACAGTAACATCAACTTCCGAAGTCAAGATGCCCGAAAGTCTGAAATTTCAGATTTTGGAGGTTGCAAGGCATTTCGGAGTTTGAAGAATTAGAGCCAACCACTCGCCATTAATGCAATATGGCACCCCAATCTTCAGATGGCCATAACTTTTGATTGGGAGCTTGGATTTGCACAAGAAAGGAATTTTTGGAAAGCTCTCAGTGCTCTACACAACTACGACTGGTTATCTTAATTTAAGTGAGACTAAGTTATTCAAAATGAAGAAATACAGTCCGCCATTTTAGAGGATGTTCTAGGTTTCTCACCTACCACAATGATGAGGTATGGGCTTCCTTTCTTGCCCAAAAAGAAAAGTACAATGAGGTATGGGTTTTACAGTGGCACCCATCATTGTTGCAGGAGAATTCAATGCATTTTAGGGTGGTTGAAGCAAGATTTCGAATTCTTCTATCTCCTTTCTCTCATTCTTCCTATATATTGTAAGGAGGGTCATTGTTCTAATGTTGGATAATTTTTCTTTGCACCCTCCCTTCTTCTCTTGTCTGCAAGTGAATTTGTGGAGTTCAAACCTCTCATTCAAACTATAAATGCAATTTTGTGCCTCTTGGGCCATTGTAATGCACTATATCAAAATTTGTGGAGCAATAATAGAAGTCTGTGGATGAATTTCAACCCTCTCTTGTGTTCATTGCTTTCATCTGATCTCTCATTGCAATCTTGGTTATTTGTGCATGGTTATTGTGTTGCATATTTGATGGTCTATGTTTAATGGTGAATGAATTGGTGATAAGAAACTAATCTGTGTTGGCATTCATGCACTTCAGTCTTGTTTCACATTCATTTCTATGCAAGGCAAGTTATTCAACATTCCTTTTGGTGCATCACCTTTGTTAGTTTAGGTTTAATTTCTTATAATCTTCTTAACCTTGTCTCCTTGGCAAGTTAGAGTAGATTTTAGAGTAGATCCTCTACAATTTGAGTGTGTGCATCAAAATAGAGGAATAGGAACCGACCTTCATTCGGAGATCTTTCTCGTCACGAAGTCCTACACTTTGGGAAAAGCTCCATGTTATGCAATCACACTGAAAGTTTCAACCTATCGAGTTGTAAACATTTAGGGGTGTTGTGTTACACATCAAAAGTAACATACTTGAAGGTTTGGGTGTTCCACATAAGCAACCTACCATCTTGTATGTTGAAAATGAAGGTGTAATCAAACTTGTTTGCATTCCAATATTCATGAGCACACGAAGGACATTGAAGTAAAAATTCACTTCATACATGTGCATGTACAATATCACAACATCCGACTCCAAAGTTTTCTAACAAAATAACAACATGCAAATGTCTTCACCAAGTCGCCGACAGTGAAAATTTTGAGGCATTTATAGAATCTCTCTCTTGTTCACTTAAGGACATGCTAAATCAAGGTGGAAATGTTAAAACAAGATAATAAGGTGATTAATTCATCATTATCTCTCAATAAAGCACTATTGTTTAGTATAGTCCTTATTAGGATAATATTAGTCTATGATTTGGAGTTAATTGTTATGTAATCCCATCACTTAGTTTAGGGTGTGTTTTACACTTACAATCCTAATATGGTGGTATTACCAATGTAAAATTAGTTCTTCAATATCTATAAATATTATAACTTGTTTTTAATTAATTGAATGATCATATTTCTTATTGTGCATTGTTTATGTTCCTATTTTCAACAAAATTAGCATGGATGGGGCGTATATGCTCCTGAGAGGCCTATGTGATAGGGGCATCACTACTTAAACAAAATATGTTAGGATTAATGCCACCCATTTGCATGGGACCTAATGTAGATTATGCGCAAGGTTTATTGTGTGTGACATTCAAAATCATCGTGGGTGTGTGAGCTATGTTGGTGGCACCTCTTTTCACCTAATTTATTTTTGCCTTTGTTTGAGTAAGAAGATGCACAAGCCTTCAATTGTTGCACAATCTTCTTAGACTATTCTCTTCTACACATCATGTTTTGTTTCTTCGATGTGAAGGCTTGAGATGGTGCATTCTACATGGGGAAAGTATTGCATATGCCATTTGATAAAGAGGAAAATTACTATTTCATTTTTGTTTTGTATTCGATCATGACCGTATGGTGATGTGGTTTCCTAGAGAGGCGAAATTCAATAACTTCATCATGGCACATATATAAGGTGTGAGGCCACTAATGTACTTTACCACCTTATGCTACTTCGTGAGGTCCTTGCGCATGTGTGTAATGTAGTTATGAAATTCATTGGTGTAATCTTCCACCGACTACTCCTTGCATTATTTTAATTGCTAAAACTTCATGTATTCACCCTCATGGTGTTTAGGGGCGAAATCCTTTTACTAAAAACTGACAAAATCATCCCAAGTCCAGATGGGCTAATATTATTTCCCATGTTTCATGTTGAATTATTCATACCAGTTGGACACTGAAATGAACATCTTCAACATTATGAAGGTGATTTTCTCATCATTAGCAAAAAGTTAGATGGAGAAGTAAGACCCGATATGGAAAACCCATTTCTCCAAAGAATACTTCATCAATCTTGTCTTCAAATATCAAAATGTCAAGATTCACTTAGATCTTAAAGGGGGTTGATGTTGAAACAATATGTGATATAATTAAGAGAAAGAGGGTGTACTTATCGGGTTGAGTTGAAACATCAAATTGCATAATTGGTCAAAGAAATTAATGTATTCTGCTTCCAATGTGTGCTTAATGAGATTTTAAATGCTTGGGGCTGCCTCATGTTACTTTTGGGTGTCAACCATCTTGCTCTTTCTTGTCCTTCTCATGTTTCGATCGTGTGTTTTGTATGCATAAGAAAGAGTTATACTTGTTTTATGAAACCAACGATTCACACTACGGGGCTTAGAACCATGTGTAGGGGATATTCTTGTGCTTAGAGATAAACTATGAAGGTTATAAGGAGTGTGGGCTAGTAGTTCTTTGTAGAAGTAAACCAAAATACACATTCAATAAGCGAAGTATGATTTATAAAAATACATCTTCTATTCAATATGGAATAGTAAGGGATAAGTATAGAGATATACAATGTTACAAACAAGGGTAGGAGAGCACACACCTATGCTTAAAAGGGGAAATACTTCCTCGATTTGCAACCGAACATGTATATATAGAAGTGTATGAGAAATATTGATACCGAGGGCATGTCAATAACCACTACTATTTGG
The DNA here is from genome assembly GCA_018340775.1 of Taxus wallichiana var. yunnanensis. Classification (NCBI taxonomy): domain Eukaryota; kingdom Viridiplantae; phylum Streptophyta; class Pinopsida; order Cupressales; family Taxaceae; genus Taxus; species Taxus wallichiana. The sequence continues at coordinate 994,032,433 of CM031242.1, forward strand.
TTCTAGTCTAAAGGACATCGACTCTTGATTTGTTGTCTATGATACATATTTATACTACAAATACAACAAGTAGCGATAATTATAAAGAATAATGGTTACAAATTGTTTCGTCTTCCGAGATTTGTAACAATTTAAATTCTTCCAAGTGCGTAGTGGTTGATCTTCTCATCGAATGCTTACACCGAGAGATTCTCTAACATGCACCAAAACTAGAAAGTGTCCTTGGCGAGGCTATGTAGAAGTAAGGAGTTGCACACACATACAAGATCTGCAGAGGAGTGCATACCATAAAGGTGATCCGTGGGTGTTGATCAAGACAAGCTCTTTGCATGATGTGAGATGCCAATATGGTTCTACAAGGCTCAAGAGGCTATGTGTAAAAGAGAAGTGCTGTGCAAATTTGTGGTGGTGTGAAGAGATACTCGAGACTTGTGTATGTGCATGTGCTACAAGATGCGCAGCTCAAAAGGAGGAACTCCAAATTAAAAGATGCACAATTGTGCAAAGAAAGAGTGTATGGAACACTATTATTTTCCATGGATCAATGAGGCACATGATGACAAAAAGAACCTATTAAACCTCGATATCAAAAAGCTTACTCTAAATTTTGATTGTAAAATACTCACTTTTTCCAATGTTTTCTTCTTCGAATATAATAGCCAAAGAATCCTCAACACATATAGTAGAACTCTTCATAAATATAAAAAGTCAGCTCCTTCCAAACGAACTTCACACCTTTTAAGGGCAATTCCTAGTTAAACACCATACAAGAAGAAGTGTGATAGTCCTCCAAAATACAAAATACAATATCAGACATCAAATACAGCGGTTATAGATGCTAATGAAAAGCTTAAAATTGTAATGGTCCTAATGGTAGACAGTGGATATATCAATAAGAAAGATTGGCGGAGAAAAATAATGTTTTGATGATGACGACAATGTCGAGTTTAACACTAGGTTATTCTCCATCCACACTCGCAACTTCCTTTCACAAACCCTGTTTATCCTCCTCGTCCTCTGTACCGACCATTGTTCGATTCAAACCCCTCCGACCTGCTGCTGCTGTAATTTCAAGTTTTGTGTGCAAAAATGGAGTTGGGTGTGTCAGGGCAGACAAGAAACAATGGATGATTCCCAAATCAGTGGAGATGGAGGGAGGGGAAGTGTCGGAGGAGTCGGAGTCGGAGCCTGAGTTTCAGCCTGACCTAGAATCAGAATCAGAATCAGAACCAGAACCAGAACAACCCACATCCAGAAAGGTAACATTGTTGCTCCTAGTTGTATGCAATGCTTGAAGTGTCTTTATTGCTCCTTTGGTAAGCAGGGGATTTAGGAGGAAATATATGCCATGGGCTGAAGTGGCCTGCCGTTAGGGGTCATTCGATTTCATTAACACTTAAAATTAAGGGCGTTGGGTAAAATTTCATGTCAGTAACACGCAAAACTTGGTTTTAGAGCACGTTTATGTTTTATAGTTTAGCATTTACTGCTGAGAATATGTAGTTCAATTTTCTCAACCCACCTTCTATGGACCGAGGATTTTTCATTTGCTGTCGGGGTGCTCTACCGTGGTCTGAAGTGTAGATTGTTCTTTCAACAGTTATTTCAGAGACCCTTATGTAAAAAAGTATTATCGAAATAAGTACATTTCATTGGTAATTCAGAGTCTCTTATGCAAAAAAGTGTTCCCTCAATATAATTGCATTTCATTGGTAATCTATTGCTTTGTGCATAAAATGGGTTTGAGTGAACTCTGTCTCAGTGGCAAATCTTGTTGAGGGATAGAGGGGTTTTCCTTGTTTTAAACTATATAGACTCTTTCTAGTAAATTTGGTGCCTTAAATGATTATTTTTCACATTCTGTATCTTTTGTGTAACTATACCTTGAGTAAACTTTCTAAAGATTGGCTTTATGTTTCTAAGGGCAAATCTGTCAAAATCACACTTGAGCTGCAGTATTTTTTGTTTCCTTTGGTTTTCTCATACCCCGGGCATCCTTCCACAATCTGGGTTCTTGGCAACTCTGCAATATTTACTTATCAGATAAAAAACACAAGTAGACTCAAACAGTTGTCTAGATCATTTGGCTCTCGTCAAGTTGCACTATAATGACTACATGTATTTAAATCAGAAGAATTTAAGAAAGTCGTATTCACTCTTCATCTAGAAGAGTCTTAAACTGTTTTCCATGTACTCTTTCCTTGGTTTCTGCCTAACGTTCCTTATGCCATCCTACAAAAATGGGCACACAATCTTCAGAATGAGCTTATGAATAATCGCACTTTCAGTAATCATTCCCACAGTGATACTCTTCCTTGTAAATATCACCATCATTTTTAGTTATCTTGCTTACACGTTTGGTCCAGTTCAGTGGACCCTTTTCTGCTTCCTTGTCAAGTTAGAATAACTCTAGACTTTTGCATGGCTATTTCTGGGTCAGTTTGCATGTGCTTGGCCTTATTCACCCAGCACTCATTGTCATATCTCCTTTGTTCTCCTTCCTGTTCTGTTTTTCTCTTTAGTTTTCACTTTTCAGCAGGAGTAGAAGGGATATATGAATTGGCATCAGAGCGAGACATTCAGGCCAGTTTCGTGTCTAAAATTTTCTTTTGATTTTAAAACTTAAGATTTTTTTAGTAATGATCCCATTTTGGACCACCAGCCTTTAGTGTACTTATTTATATTTGTCACACTGCTTCTCTCACTGCCCCTGCTGGGGATTTGTTTTCCTAGTTATAGAACTGACGATAATGGATTTTGTTCCTGGTTATAAAAGAGGATAGAATTTTGTGGGTGTCTTTGTGCACACGCTCCATCTACTAACATCATTTGGACTCTCACAGTAGTTATCAATTCCAGCCAAGAATTCCAACACTGATTCCAGCAAATACTTTAAAATATTGCAGCCTTTTGGGTTCACATTTCAGGACTGATTAGCTACTGAGATACACTTATTTAGGGCTGGGTTTGCCTCAACTGTTGGGTTGCTAACTTTGGTCCATATTTCTAGCACTAACCATGACTGCAACAACTCAACATCAGTTTCTCTCTCCTCCTAGTTGGTTTGCTGATCATTAGGCATAGAAATTTGAAGATCCTTACAGGCTTTTTTGAAGCACCACCTTTCCGTTATCTTAAGGGTTGTCATATCTTAGCACCTTGTTCTCCACACTCATCATCTTGATCTGTGATGTTTTGCTCTACTCGTCTCAATAGCTGCTTCATTTTCCATCATGCTTGTTTTCATAGCAGATAAGTAGGGGAAATCAAAATTTCTTTAGTTTCTAAACTTTATTAAGCTCAACATCCTTGTTTAGAATATTTTGTTTTTCATTGGGTTTCCTAGAATGTTGTAATTGTTTATATAATAAACACAAAATGCAAGATAGAAAAGGCAAGAAAAATGAAAAGTGCTTTCTGCTTTTTCTCTGTCTATTTTTTATTTGAACAAAAAACTAATGTCGTGGAATGTTTTGGAAGTTCCACAAGTCCCTCAAACAGCATCGAGATTCTTGACTTGATCTGGTTAGTGCACAAGAGCTACATGACCGATGATAACAAAGAAAGGAATATCAACTCCAACTTATGCAGCAAATAATGAGCATTTTCCATAGCTTGGTAAATCAACTGGCACAACCATACAGCATCTCCACAATGATGCCACCGAGTAACTTGGCCTTCTCTACACGACCAAGCTCATCATCTTCACCTCAGATGATTGTGGAGTAAATTAGTGATTCTCCTTTGCCTCCATCTCTATAGTACCCTAGCTTTCCTACTCACGAGGGATCATACACCCACCACACCCACAAATGGTTAGCCACATGGCCCACAGTGAAGATATTGTTTCAGAGATTACATCTCTTCTACAACGGTTTACACTTGTGTGTGAGTTTTTAGGCCTATATCTCACCACCACCAGGCTCCTTCCTTTGGTGTTTACATCTATAGGACATGATTATTTACACCACGTTGAGGATGTTCGTATATCTTCTCAACATCAGTTCATTCTGCTTCCTCTGGATAATTAACAATCAAGCAGACTGATGATGAAATCCAAGCATCTCTTGTTGCATCTAGTCCTCTCATTCGACATTTAGATTCTATCCATCTTGGGGAGTCCATCATCACCATTCATAGTCAGTATGCATTTCATAATCTGCGAGAGTCCATTTTCTCTTTTGCTCATCTTGGCAGCTATGAGGAACAAGGTGGTATTGATTTGTCTTTAGAAAGTTAGAAACCGGGGACAGTTTCCTCCAAGGATGGTGAAATGATGAGAATTACAGTTGTAGTGATATCCTTTCTTGTCAGTGTCAATATCATTTGAATTATCTTGCATGCAAATTTGACCCAGTTTAATGTAAAGTTCACAAAAATAAAAGGAATTTTGCATGCCTAGTTCAGGGCAGTTTGAATGTGCTTGTCTTTATTCGGCTTGCACTCATCCTCATCCTTGTTGTTCTATTTAACCTAAATAACAGAGAGTATATAGATATTACTTTTGGTGGAAAATTCTCTTTTCAGTTTACAGTTCTTCTTTCATTTATCAGTTTTCAGTAGTATGAAGAGAAAGATATTTGAAACAATTTGAAATATTTTTAGACTTTTAAAAGTTTCTTCTTACTAATGTCTTTCAATTTTATAATGCGATTCCCTTGCAAAATTTATCCATTTCTTAGATTGTAGGTCTGTCCCATGCTGCAAGTATATCAGTCTGTCATAGTGCCCCCATGAGAGGCACCAGGAACTCCAAATGCAGTATTTTTTGTATCTTAAAAAATTACTGTTCCTTGTGTCATTTTTTGAGTGGCAGTCCTAAAATGTGTTCTGTACTTATTCTTCTAAGCTGGGTCATCTTTTAACAAGGAAAAGAAACTATGTAGTTGGTTTCTATATTGAGAGGAAAGTTTGTGGCTTTTGTTTCATGTCCGCATTCTGGAAGACGATTTAAGTCTTTAAGATGCAAGAATTTTTACATTCTTACTTTGCCACAGTTTCTACTGGGAAAATAGATAATAATGGAGACTAAACATGCAATATCGTTCACACACAAAAGCAAAAGCATGCCCCTTTTGTTTCTGTCTTCTGTAGGGGAAAGGGGACTGAGGGGAGAGGGATTAAAGAAGCAAAGAAATATTCTTGTTTCTATTAGATAGTGGGTTTTAATTCAAAATTTTAACTCATAATTCGTTTGAAATGTGCAGAAGGCTAAGTTCATGGTCAGGATTCCAAAGAAACAGAGGCTGGTTCTGAAGTTCATCTGGATGGAAAAGAATATAGGCCTTGCTTTAGATCAACTCATTCCAGGGCATGGGACCATTCCCCTTACTCCTTATTACTTCTGGCCTAGGAAGGATGCATGGGAAGAGCTTAAGGCAACATTAGAGAGTAAACCTTGGATATCTCCAAAGCGGACTATAATTCTTCTTAACCAGGCAACAGATATAATTAATCTATGGCAACAGAGTGGAAGCAACATATAACAGATCGTAAAATAGTTGCTCTTTATGATGTTCATCATTTAAGCTACAATTGTATCATTTGTAATTCAATTGGCTGCAATCTGTATTCTCTCCAGGATTCTTTTTGTGTAATTAGATAAAATTGAGGTGGTGCATAACAGTGAGCTAACAGTCCATTCTCACTACTGGAGCAGATGAGATGCTATATTTATTTCATGTTTTCTTTTCTTGAGGTGATGATTGTCTCTTTCAGTGGCTCCTTTTATCCTACCAACTTCTGGAAGTTCACAACTTATCTGTTACATGTTATACTTACTCTACTTACTTTGTTTGCATATAATATAATAATATTGATGCTACAATAAATTTGTAGGAAATGATTCTCTATCCTATGATTGGCATGCATATGGTGTTCATCAGCAAAGAATATATCAGTTTAAAGTCGATTTCAGGTTGTATTAACTTCCAATATCACCGGACCCTTGCCTCTAATACTTGTAGCAAAAAAGGAGCTTGTAATATTACCATTGAAAATCATACTTTCTGGAGTGCTGACCTAAATCTCTCAAAGTTTTTAACATAGACCTAGTCGGTCATTGTAAGTGATTTCAAAATCTTTTGGAAGAAATGTTGATTGTGTAAAAGCAACATAGGTCATGCTCCATGAGTGAACGGAAAGGATCAATTAGAGCAGATACAACTAAAGTGTAATTTTGCTTATAAAAAGAGGAAGTTTATCTGCCAAATTTTCATGTTCAGATTTGAATGTGCTTGATAGTTTGGTGAAAATTAAAATTTTAAATAATCAGCAAACCCTAGGTGCCAAACTAATGTCACAATTTAGTTATTTTGGGCTATGCAATGTGCGACTGTTTTCCTAAAAAGGATGTTCTTCTGCTTTGATAAAAGATCATGCACGTTAAATGTAAGCTCAAAGGCATGTCTGTATGTGCCAAATAAAATACAAGACAGGCTGTAGCTTGCATTAGTTTCATTTATTGCTACAGCAGGGACTCAATATCAACAAGCACAACCAAGTAGCAATGCTTTTCTTGAGAATTTAACCCATCGGATGATCTCAACTGCATTTCTCAACTGATCAAGCTACATTATACAGAAGATGGACAAATAATCCTGTAGGTAATCTCAAGCTAGAGATGAAATTATTCATTCTTGAGGCCCGAAACAAAAATGAACTGCATTTCTCAAATTATCAAGCTACAGCATATACAGAAGACAGACTAATAATCCCACAGATAATCTCAAGCTAGAAAAAACTTATTTACTCTTGAGGCCCAGAACTATAAGCTAAGACAAAACTGAGTGATTTGTATGGAAATAGATGTTAAAAGAACCGGAAATTTCAAGGTAAGAATTAAAAGGGAGAACATTAAAGCATTTAAAAGAGAACTATCTTGAACAGGCTTGGTCTGGTCAACTGTCAGGAATTTACACAAGTTTCTCGATTGTTTGCAATCCATTTGGCAAATGGATTTGGAGCTTTACCAATCTTTTCTCTTACCAATTTCACTCCTCAAACACAACCAAACAATCATTCTGGATAAACTCCGAAGACGGTCGCAAGAGATTGCGGATCACATGTACCAATTCCAATAAAATCACAAATTGAATTGCAAAAACATATCTTGAAAATTACCATCGAATTGAAATTCCTCTAAAGAACATACCTCCAATCCTGCTCCTGAGCAATGGAGGGTGCGGACAGCGTCTATTTTCCCATTCTGAGCTTCCTTGGATAACATCTTATACTGAGATTGCCGAGCTCCCATTGCTTACAAGAGCCTTTCTTGCAATCAGGATAATTAGTATCTGACTTGAATGCATACCTAATGTAAATGCACGTCTAAGGAAACAATTCTAACAAGAACTGATTTGAGCATATTTTCGAATTTGAAGTATCACATTGTTCATGTTATGTTTAAAACCTACAAGATAACAAGTATCATTTGCATCTTAGCATATGGTTGAATCACATTGTCATCGAATACTTTCATTACTTGCATCAACATCCTCGCATTTCATTTGGACAGTTGTTAGGTAATGCTGGGGTATTTTCCACCATGTTTTCATGTTAAGGCTGGCTGGGACAAGCAATTTCATATTTTAGAAAACTTAATGAAGATCAGATAATTTTAATGAATGGTTGAAAACATGTGAATCCAAATAAGTTAAACCTTTCAGAAGTAATACAAACAGACTCCATTTGCCCAGTAAAAATTTCAATCAATAAAACAAAGGCCTCTTGCAAGCTTGCACAAGCAAATGGGCACAAATTGACACGAACAAGTAGCTATTATATGTTGCTGAAGCACTGAAACAAAAGGAAAATGACATCTGCAAGGTCATAAAAATTACCTACGCAACAAATCTCTAAATAGAGGGGCGGGGTGCGTGGGGGAGTTGGTAGGCGCCGGTAAGAGGGAGGTTCGAGGACAAATGCTAAAATCACCAAGGAAAATTCTAGGATATTCACAATAACTACAATATATATGCTACTCTTTCGTATTATTATTAATAATTTATTAATTGTTTTTCTCCTTTCTTTGCAATTCCATGCTTCCTTCTTTGACTATGTACTCGTGGGTTTGCTTGCATACATTGTGTATGTGGGGGTGCATAACATTTCCTATCCTTGACTACACAAATAACCTAACAAATAGGGGATTGTATTGGAATTTCATCGTGAATGTGTACTTGGATGTATATATGCTTACAGATAGATAGATAGATATTAGAAAAGTAGTACATAGTGAAATCAATAAATGACAAATGCACAAAAAGATAAACCACTAGATAGGTAGATGGGTATACATGTCTTGTACATATAGGCACACTACTCACTTTTTGTGCTACAATGTTAGTTGTGCCACCCATGGGAATTCATTATGTTTTATGGTGTTGTTTGATATTCACTCACAAGTCCTAAGAATACTATTTTTTAGAAGATATCCCTCCTAACCAAATACATGAGTTTCATGTTATCAATGAACTCATCGGAGAAAATGGGCGGACCTTTTGGAAAAGTTAAAAAAGAGATTATTAGTGAAGGGAGAAGATTGTCTTTTTAAACCTAGGATGGATCACCGAATGTCATCGGAAATGTTAAAAAACCACTACGGTTTATTTCAAAAGCTTGTCTCATTATTTTCATGGACTCGAAAACCTTGTCTCTAATATTTTAGATTTGTTGAGCTATTGGAAGATTATCAATTCTAAGAAACTTTTCTTCTTAAAGTTAAATAATTAATTCCAATGCTTATTTTCATCATACAACCTCCAAAACAACTTAGCACCTAAAGCCAATTGAACATAATGAAGATGTATAATCTCTAAGGCTCCACATTCACTTGGTTTCGAGACATTGTTCCAAAAAACCAAATGTATTTTTTCACTATTTTTTTCCTTCCAAAGAAATATATCGTTATCTTCTTTAGAATGTTTAACAACTTTTGAAGTAGCTAGCATAGAGAAAGCATATTTAGGAAGTGTTGTAAGGGCATTTAATTAATTGTAGTCTTCCAAAGAAGGGGGTTAGCCATCTATTCGCTCAATTATGTAATCTCTTTTTGAACTTTGCTAAGAGCTCTACACATAATCTCCTTGAGATCATAGATAGTGTGTGATCCATGTATTTAGCTAGAAGGTTTTTATATTTTTACATGCCAAACATAAAATGATGATGTGGTAGGGTCATGCTATATAATGGTGTAGTTTTTATATGCCAACAAGACACCTATTAGTGTAGGTTTTTAATTCTATTGAATAGTTTTTCCTACACATGTATTTAGTTTGGTTAGGTGTCATTAGATAGATGTGAGTTACATGTATCCACTTTTTTTAGGTGGTGGTTACGCTTCTCCACTTCCTATTTATGTACCTCATCTAGAGTTGTTTTCTCATTACGAATATAAAGTTTTTTTGGCTCATGTTTGGTTCCTCTCGCTTCTTCTAACAATCTTTTTGCACTTGCATGTCGCTTTGTTTAAAGTTTAGTGTATTCGTATTTTACCAATGCTTGAGCTTGACCAACACTCTCACATGGTATCAGAGCACATTCTTGTAATCAAACACTATTGTTTTGTTGTGTTTGTTTTGTTTGAATCTTGAGTTTTCTAAACTTGTTATAGGTCATTAGTCTTTAAGTATTATGTTATCCTGCATCTTTGGATGATCCAAAGAATAAAAAAAGAATGAGGGAAAAATTCTTGGATAAGTGGTTTTTGCGGGAAGGTCTTCATCTCGTAATTTTTTGGAGAAATATCTTGTGCCATTGAGTCTAGAATGTGCCAAAATCCTCGAACGGATGTAAAATCGATTATGTTGTGAAGCAAGGTATTTTGGTCTTTTTCAAGTTTTTTGTGCTCATCTCTTGGCTATTTGGAGGTATTTCGTAGCATGGTGAAGTTTGGAAAATCGATTTTTCTAGGTTTTTCTAGAAAAAGAGTGGGTACTCTCATTTTTCCTGGTCACGCATAGTTTCTTTACAATTCTAGTGTGGTCGCGGGTTTCTACTCATAGTTATTTCATGTACCTACTAATGATTGCATCTATTGGTGGTTGTACTTGTGTGGACATTGTCACTATTCACGAGGCAACAACATTGCTCACGAGGCAACAACATTGCTCACGAGGTGACAATGTTGTTCACAAGGCGACATTGTTAATGGGTTAGTGACACTATAAAAGAGGTGGCACATAACCCTAAAGCGGTGACACTATTAAAGAGACAACACACAACCCTATGTAGTTGAATATGTAAGTTGAGCATATCCACATAGCTTGTACTTGCGACAATATATGGGATCTGCTATCACACAACTTGTGATTTGTTGAAGTGCAACTTGATATGTCATCACACAACTCACCACATGGGTTACATAAGCCATTTTTTAATCCCTAGGCCCTAGTCACATAGAGTTTAGCCCTGTCACAGCCAACTCAAAAGGATTTAACCCAAGAGATGTAAATTATTTTATTTTAAGGCACATGAGCAAGTGTTGAAATTTGCAAGTAGAATAAAGTGGTAGGATACATAACTTTTGATGGACAACCCCTTTCAAAATGCCACTTTTTTGGGAAGAGTATGTTTTTGGGCTCTTTGCATTGGAGATAATTTCGAGCCTTGAAAAATTGTATATGCACTAAATATAACTTGTACTATCGTATCATGAGGTATTGTAATAATGAAGTAAGACAAAGTTCCATTTTGGGGGTGTTCCATCATGATTTTTGGTAGTAAATTCCATCATTATGTTTTCCGCTAAATTCAAATAACTATTTATCCTAGAAACAAGGAGTACATGATCACTACACTTTGCATAATATAATGCCCCATCTCCTTGGACTTGTTCTTAAGCCAAATGACTTTAAATAGAATATTGAGTTATTACACAACAACGAAATGGTCTACAGACTAATATGTCTCATTATTTATGACGAAATTCAACATCAACTTGAGTACACTGAGTGCCTTTTCACTACTTGGACCTTCATCTGGCTTGTTGTATGGAGACATTGATTCTCCATTTGAGAGTGATGCATCCTTAGAAAACCTTCCATACACGATGATATTGAGACTGCTATTATCCTCCTACCGCTTTTGACACCCCATCTATAGTTAAGGACATTCCTCTTATACATGTTGCTACTTCAAAGTTCAGAGTTTTTTTTCGAGGGCTTCCAGTGATTTTTACAAGTAGGGTTATATGTCTTCTAGATTCATCTGATTTGAGCAAATACCTACTAGACATCTCTTCTTTATCTCAGTAGAGTCATGCATTTTAAATCTAGATGACACCATTGAGGACATAACTTTCCTCTTATAGGACATTCATCCGTCACTTTCTTCTTCATCAAAATTCAAAGTCGCTTCTTTGAGGGCTTCTAGTGATTCTCTACAACATAGTTCTTTGTCTACATGATCCACTTCATTGGGAGGTGTTAAAAGGACAAAGTGATCGAGAGGGGGTGAATCAGTCATACAAAAACTTTAACTTCATTTACCATGTCATACATTCATCATTAAAATAAACTATTCATCATACATAACCACACGTGAGCTTATTAAGTGTGTTACAACCATTCACAAATGCAAAAGACAAGAGAGAACGCAATGAAACTAGATATAAAGTGCAAAACCCTCAAGGGGAAGAAAACCCACTAAAACCTCTACTAATATTACTCATAACAAATGACTTGTATGAATATTACACATCACACAAGATTTCATTAGTAAGGCACCAACCCCACAAGGAGTACCAACCCCTAGTTTAGTAGGACACCAATCCTAAAAGGAGGCTACAACCCCTAAGGTGATCAAGCACCAAATAAACCACATGAAATGGATGATCACTGAAGATATGTTGCTTCCACAACTGATTGTGATCACAAATTCAGCTCCTCTCCCTCTCAAAATCTTCTCAAACTGCCATCTCTCCTTTGCTCAAATTTGGTCCTTGATATGTTGATTGGGTCTATTGAACTTGCACATCTTCTCCTATATCTTTCTTATCCCTTCATTCCTATTCTTAGCTATTCCCTTGACCCCTTTACACTCTTCTTCTTCCTCCTTTATCTCGCTCAAACCCTCGTCATCACAACTAGTACAAATGAGATAATACAATGCACTTTTATACTTGACACACCCCATAAGTGAACACAGGTTTGACTAAGACCCTTAAGGTTGGTCATGCCAAACATAAACACATCTACCTCATCATATAAAACACTTAAAGAGACCCAAGTAGGTTGGCAAGGGTCACACCAATAAGAACTAGCACAATAAGCCCAAAATAGGCCTAAAAACAAGGTCTTCTTCACTAACGAATGCATCATGACCTTCAAGGGCACACTCCAGCTTTTTAAAGGCTCCAAAATATTCAAAAACCTAGGGAAAACCTCTCAGCATCACCAACTATCTAAGGAATATCTGCATCAACTATCTCCACCATGAAACACATTAAGAAGCAAGCTCTCCCAACTAGGTCTTCAGTACCAAAACCAATCCACAAGAGTAAACAACTTTGCACATCAAAATAAAATTTCAAGACTTCTTGGGAACATGAATGGAAGCTACATGAATCCACCTCACTCTCTAGGTCCATGAGACACCACCAAACAGGGCAACATATACCAAAACCTTCATCTCTTCTAACTCGCTCAAGCATGTTGATCATGCCCGAAATAGGTCACCAAAACTGAGATGGTTCACATACCAAATCACCTCACCAAGGCACAAACCATACATCAATGGAAATATCATGATGTATACTATCTGAAACAACTCACTTCATCCATCAAATCAGGCCACAAGGCATTCAAAGAGGCCAATCTCTTAAACAAGTCAAAATCGCAATATGGACTCAAGAACTAGTCTTGAGGAATCATGCTCCAATAAATTCAGTCTTCACTTCCAGTGCTCAACCAACACTTTGAACACATCACTATGGATTTGAACAACACCTTCAAGCACTAATATGCATAGGTCACATGGAAGAATACACACTAGCACACATGTTCAACAAGCCTTCTTGAGAGGCCTAATAGGGCTAATTAGGCCAATATGTCTTCAACTAAAACCCTCACCCCGATCAATTCAAGGATTTAAACACATCATGATGAACCTATAAAATCTATCAAAACTCAAATAACCTTGCTCCAACATGTAAATCCATCAAACTTGTCTCAAACCACAAGACTAGGTTTTATCCCTTAAGGCCAAAAGCGGTAGGGCATATTTGGAGACTTGTAACTCAATTTTTCTCCACACAATCTGCCTAAAAATTTCAAGATCACTTATATAATCTCCCAAGGAATCTAGAACAATTCACTTTTCTTCATGAAACCTCCATCTCAACCCTGAAACTACAAATCTCCACAAAATAAGGGTTTTTCCTACTTCTTCAAACAACTAGAACATGAAATCACCACCAAAATGATCCCTAGAGAATCCTCTACAACCATGATACATCATATTTTAATTTCCTAGACCATCTGGTGCCTAAACAATTCATCTTTCCTCTATCGCTCTATTATGAGGGTTTAACTAGGGTTTAAGACCAACTTAGCTTCTTAATGATTGTTCATAAAGATGGGACGATCAAATCAACTCATTATTTTTGAAAAATGATCTTAGATCAATGTAAAAACATCCCCAAAGCCTTAGGCTCCCATGTATAACCCACACATGTGGGTAAGCAAATGAACTTCACTTATCGAGATAGTTTTTCCTTCTCAAGAGCTCATTTTTGCTACAAATTCATTTTCTTGCTTTGTATTCAATACCTTGACATGAAATTTGACATGAAGCACTATTATGACCTTCTCCAACTATCCAAAGTCTCATTTTGGTCCGCATGATTCTCGAATCTCTCCAAAAATTGATACTTGCTATGTAAACATGCCTTGTTCTCAAGAAACTTGCTTCAATGGACCTTGAAACAACATCAAACCTCTAAATACTGACCTAAGATGCCTTCCACACTTTATATGCCATGTCACATCACTCATACCATGATTAAATAAGATTTTCCTACTCCATATCTCATGTTACTCACTCATACTGCTTGGATTAGGTCTAGGGCTAGGCCTAGAATGAATTGAAACATCACATAACACAAGAGAATTGACCACGATGACCACTTATAGACGCATTAACATCTCTTACACATCTCATGGAACATGTTTGACCTCATGAAGACCTCATACCAACTTAGGAGCTCACCTACAAAACTTAGCTTGCTTAACCATGCACCAGGACACCATGACAAGACTACAAGATTGGACACTACCAATCAACCTTCAAGCTCAAACATGAATGATACCTCATGGAGACACCTTAAACCACCATAACACCGTTTAACATAAATGGTCCACTTGACATCAATGAAAACATAGACATAATGGCCAATAGGAGGTCTACTTACCAAACTATTCGTATCTATCTGTGGACTCTCACCTTTCAAATCTTGATGACATTATAGAGGATATTTGTCCTCTCTTTAATGAAAACTTTGATAGAGTCACTTCTACTTCTCTATATGTATTTTCTCTACCACTATATGCTTACATGGTGGAACAACATACACTTCATGAATCATATGATTCACCTTCATCATCATTCATGTTGACACCTTATGCAAGAGTACCTAGTTCTTGGTTCAAATCTTATATCAATGTTGAGAACCATCTTGTGTCCTATTTGGTGCTTGATTTGACTCATTAGCATATATCATAGTTTAGCATTGGTTTTTTTGAGCAACATATGGATATAGTCTTCTTTTCCTTTGCTTCCAATCCAATCTTTTCATGAGGCATCTAACACTCCTATGTGGGATTCAACTATGCATCTCACACTCCTATTCCTCTCTCGCTTCTAGGGGGCTTCTCTCTATTCTTCTAGGGGGTTTTCTATGTACTTAAGTACCTCATCAAGCCTTATTACCAAGACTGGATTTTTTCGCTCACTTAAGCTATGCTTAAGGAGGTTTTGGTGTATGTTTATTATTCCAATGTATGGTTTTTCTTATGCATGTATTTTTCTTGCTTAGGCGTCGTTGTCATATATGGGAGTTACACTTCTCTACCTTTTTAGGTGACGGTTATACCTCTCCACTTCCCTTTTACTTACCTCTTCTACAACTATTTCCCGATTCCGATTACAAGCTATTTTGTGGCTCATGTTTGTTTCCTCTCTCTTGTAACAATCTTTTTGCACTTTCATTTCACTTTGCTTAAAGTTTAGTGTGTTTTTATTTTACTTGAGCTCAATTTTGGCCCACACTCTCACAACACCTACATGTCTTTGTGCTCCCGTGTTTGTAGGGTGTGTGATTAGCAGAGCATCTTCCCTATTCTTAGGTCTCGTGACTAAATATCCTAGAATACCATTAAAAAAATCCAAAATTAGTACAATTAACTCTCTAGTGCAAAAAATAACCAACAATAAATTTTTACCCTTTTTTATCTAAACTCGTACTCCCTTTAAGGCTTATGCATTTAATATTTTAAGGATGTTTATTGACATGTAAAGTCCACACTTCCCTAATTAGCTGATAGGCTATATAGCGTGAGAAAAGGCCCCTTCCAAATTCCTTGAAATTGTTTCATGCCTGAATTTTATTACCACACGTCGGAATTTGATTTTGCTACATGTGGAAAAATATATAGTCCTTAACTTTTAGTGGCTATGGTTGATGGATTTACATCAGGAAGCCAATAAAAATTTGTTGCTCATGTAGGCGTTGAATCTGAGGAGTCATTCATTGGTTCTTCTAATGTGCTGGTAATTACTATTTAATTTCCCTATTATTTTGGCATTCCAAGAAGTTTGTTGCCATCATTTTCCTCCAAATTTCCCCTTTAAATCACTTTAATTGAAGTGACCCAACATAAATATTGTTTACATTGGAGTGCATGCAACAACCCTTTTTAGGTTAAAAATGTCGGTCCCTACATATGCATTTTCTTCCTCATCATCATCTTCGTATATTCTTTTGGTACGGATTATTTCATATATTTTTTCATAAACTATTTCCTTAATATTCTAAGGGTACTTGTCACAACTAATGCATAAAAGTATCTTTAGTTTTTCTTAAGATTACAAATTAATTTCATTATATGTGTAAATAAAGTTTTATCTTGCATTGCACTAAATTATCTATCTAATTTATCAAAGAGGAGAAAGTAATTATGGAATTTATTTTTGCGATTTTCCAATCTAATCTTCTATCTAGAGGGGGCAAAAACTAGGGGTATGCAACAAGCTATTTACAACAACAAGGAACAATTTTCTTGAGGATTATCTTATTGGTGGGAAATTTATTAATGTTCCTTCCATATCGATTTCATGACTTTTTGAATTGGTCATTTGATATGTCCATGTGAGGTAGACTTTGTGGTCACGACCCCAACCCATGTTTAACATTGATGGTCGTTTACATGTGCCTATTTTTTTAACTATAAATAATTAATAATTTTATAGCTTTCATTGTAAGTTTCTTATTGGCATGTAACAAATGGTTTCACAAATATTTAGACATGGTTGTAGTTTATCATGGGGTAAGTGCACGAAGTTGGGGGGCCAAAAAGCGGACAAGAATCCAAAAAAAGCAAAACGTGCTCGCGTTTTAATTTGTTTGGCTCGGGAATCACCGAACCATAATGCGTACGCGTTTTGTGTAGTATGGACCATGCATATGTGTTTTGGTGGGTTATACTTACAAAAATAAATGTTTAAGTATAAGATTTCTTTTATTATTTCTTATACTTTTAGTATAAGAAATAATAAAAGAAATCTTATACTTTAAATTTATTTTAGTAAATATAAGAAATTAGGGTCACTCTGCACCTTATGGAAGTGGTCTCGTAGCTCCAACAATTATAATCTAGAAGATAGTTTTTCAAAATCTAATCTGTCAATTTTACTCATTTTCAGGATTTCAACAAAACGACCTAAAACTTTCAGGGCATATATATTGTAGTCGGTCTTTGTTTTGGGAAAGCATATAGTCATTTTTTAGGTTTTTGACCTTCTAAAATGGATTTTGGCCCTACCACTACTTGAATTGGTACTAATTTTTAAATTTGGTCCATAATTCACTTTAGTGACCATGAATTAACTCTATGATGTTTGTCTACTTCTTACTAAAAAGAGATCCTCACTTTGTAGATAGAGGATTGTTCCTGAATGGGATTCTTGTCCTATGGCCAAAATGAGGTGATTGTAATGTGCCTCCTCCTTAAGGTGTGATAACACTACTAGGTGTTGAATGAGTTGTTATGAATAGTACCAAGTGAATTGCATCAAGTGAACTCAGATGATTGCTCATTCTTAGAAACATGGTGCTCCATATAAAGATCATCCCCTCACCTTTCCTAGCTCTAAAAGCATCCTTTCATGGAATCAAATTCATGATTCTCATACATGTTTTTGCTCATATGTCTCTTATGGAGACAAACGATGCCTTAATACTTCAAAAATAATGGTCCTTGATAACTCGGTGACATGACTAGCTCATTTTAGCTTGTTCTGAAGGGTGTTCAATTAACTACAAAATGGCCAAAAATGCCTTTTTAGGCCTTCAAAGGAAGTAGTCTCTCATAAAAACTAAATGAGTCGATCGATCACCTTAAACACTATTCCCTACACACTGAAACATGTTGAATGATCTTTTTAGGACTTTCCTTTGGGTGAGGGTTTATGATTTAGGGTTTAGGGTTTAGGGCTTGGGGTTTAGGGTTTAGGGCTAAGGGTTTAGGACTCAAGGTTTAGAGTTTAGGGTTTAAGGTTTAGTGTTTAAGGCTCATAGTTCAGATTTTAGGGTTTAGGGTTTAGGGTTCAAGGCTTAGGGTTCATGGTTTAGGGTTTAGGGTTTAGGGTTTAGGTTTAGAGTTTTGGGTTTATGGTTAAGGTTTAGGGTTTAGGGTTTAAGGGCTTTAGGGCTCGAGGTTCAAGGTTTAGGGTTTAGGGGTCAAGGTTGAGGTTTAGGGTTTATGGCTCGAGGTTTAGGGGTTTAGGGTTTAGGGTTTGAGGTTGAGGGGTTCGAGGTTTAGGTTTTAGGGGTTTAGTTTTTAGGGTTTAAGGTTAAGGGTTTATGTTTGAGGGTTCAAGGTTTAGGGTTTTGGCTTAGGGCTTATGGCTTAGGGCCTAGGGTTCGGGGGGTTTAGGGTTTAGGGGGCTCAGGTTTGGTTTAGGTTTAGGGTTTAGGGGTCTTTAGGGTTTAGGTTTTAGGGTTTAGGGTTTAGGATTTAGGGCTTAGAGTTTAGGGTTTAGGGCTTAGGGTTTATGGTATAGGGTTTAGGGTTTAGGGCTCAGGGTTTAAGGTTTAGGGTTGAGGATTTAAGGTTTAGGGTTTAGGGTTTAGGAGTTAGGGTTTTTTAGGGTTTAGGTTTAGGGTTTAGGATTTAGGGTTTATGGTTAATGGTTTAGGAGTTAGGGTTTAAGGTTTAAAGGTCGGGTTTGGGTTTAGGGCAAAGGGTTCAGGGTTTAGGGTTTAGGTATCAGGGTTGAGGGTTTAGGGTTGAGAGTTGAGGGTTCAGGGTTTAGGGCTCAGGGTTTAAGGTTTAGGGTTTAGGATTTAGGGTTTAAGGTTTAAAGGTCGGGGTTAGGGTTTAAGGTTTAGGTAAGGGTTCGGGTTTAGGGTTTAAGGCTTGGGTTTAGGTTTTAGGTTTTTAAGGTTTAGGGTTTAGGTTTAGGGTTTAGGGTTTAGGGTTTAGGGTTTAGTGTTTAGGGCTTTAGGGTTTAGGGTTTAGGGTTTAGTTTAGTTTAGGGTTTAGAGTTTAGGGTTTAGGGTTTATGATTTAGTTTTTAGGGTTTAGGGTTTAGGATTTAGGACCTTTAGGATTTAACATTTAGGCCTTAAGGTTTAGGGTTTATGATTTAGGGCTCAGGGCTCAGGGTTTAGGGTTTAGGGGTTAGGGTGCATGGTTTAAGGTTTATGACTCAGGGTTCGGGGTTTAGAGTTACGGGTTTAAGGTTTAGGGGTTAGTTACGGGTTTAAGGTTTAGGGTTAGAGATCAGGGCTCTAGATTTAGGGTTTAGGGCTCAGGGTTTAAGGTTTATGGTTTAGGGCTCAAGGATTAGGGTGTAGGGTTCAAGGCTTAAGGTTTAGGGTTTATGGTTTAGGGATTAGGTTTAGGGTTCATGGTTCATGGTTTATGGCTTAAGGTTCGGGGTTCGAGTTATTGGTTTAAGGTTTAGGGGTTAGAGCTCGGGGCTCTGGATTTAGTATTTAGGGTTTAGGGCTTAGGGCTCAGGGTTTAGGGTCTAGGGTCAAGGGTTTAGGGTTATGGGTTTAGGTTTAGGTTTTAGGGTTTAATATTTAGTGTTTAGGGTTTAGGATTTATTATTTTGGTTTTAGGGTTTAGGGTTTATAGTTTAGGGTTTAGGTCTCATGGTTGAGGGTTAAGGGTTTAGGTCATAGAGTTCAGGGTTCATCGAATTTGTAGGCAGAACATTCAAAGAGAGTCATCAAAATTTGATGTTTTTCATCTGTTGATATTTTGAAGGAGGGAAATGTCATATTCTAATTGTCCAATCCTTCCAAAGACCCCAATAGTCCTCAATCCTTGGATGTACAGGAGACATTGTTACTTGGCTTCCATTTATAATGATAGAGATATTTGTAAATTCATGTTATGACCTCTAAATCTATATGAATTTCAAGTTGCTTGGAAATCACATCACACCCTTCACTAGGATTGATGACTACCCCTATCTTTTTGTTCAGGGATTTTGAAAACATCCATGGGTTTATCATATAAGGAATTATCAATGAATGGAAGGTCACTAAGTCATAGGCCAGGTAACTCCCATTTAGAACTAAACAAGAAAGATTTACTAGGTGATTGATAACCCCTTAGTGTTCTTAGCCATTCCCTTATTTCTATGCTTATTTTGAACACTTTAGAAGTTCTCAAAATTTACTATCCATTCTAGTAGAACACTTGAACTTTATCTTTCTCCAGAGGAGAGGATACTACAGAAATTCAATTATGATCCTACACCTCTGCATTGATATATTCTCTATGTTTCTTTTGTTTCCTTTAAGATTAATTTTTTTGTTGTGATGGTTATTTTTTCCAACTTCCAATGGGTCATCTTGGCTTGCATAATACCATACATGGAAATATGAGAAATGTGAAATTTGTTTCAGAGTGTGAATAAATTTACATTCAAGAGCAAGTATATGTGGGGAGAAACAAGTTTGGAAGAGATGTGTAATATATGCATTATAAGGCACAAGGTAGATGTCATATCCATTTAGTTACTTGTCCCACCTCTCATAAACAAGGTAGTTCTATAAGCAGACTCAATGATGGTTCTAGGCACGAGACTAGGAAATATTGATGAAATATGGTTTGGGGTTTAGGGTTTAGGGTTTAGGGCTCATGGTTCAGGGTTTAAGGTTTAGGGTTTAGGGTTCAGGGTTCAAGGTTTAGGGTTATGGTTTAGGATTTAGGTTTAGGTTTAGGGTTTAGGGTTTAGTGTTTATGGTTAGGGTTTATGGATCGAGGTTAAGGATTTAGGGTTTAAGGTTTAGGGTTTAGGGTTTTGGGTTAAGGATTTAGTGTTTAGGGATAAGGGTTTATGGTTTAGGGTTTAGGGTTTAGAATTTAATGTTTAGGGATTAAGGTTTAGGGTTTATGGTTTAGGGCTCGGGGTTTAGGGTTTAGGGTTTAGGGCTTTAGGGTTTAGGGCTTAGGGTATATGGTCTAGGGTTTAGGGTTTATATTTTAGGGCTCAGGGATAAGGGTGTAGGGTTCAAGGCTTAGGGTTTAGGGTTTAGGATTCAGTGTTTAAGGTTTAGGGTTTAGGGTTTAGGATTTAGTTTTTACGGTTTAGGGTTTAGGGTTTAGCATTTAGGGCTCATGGTTCATGGTTTAGGGTTTAGGGTTTAGGGCTTATGGCTTAGGGTTTAGGGCTTAAGGCTCAGGGTTTAGGGCTCACGGGTAAGGGCTGAATGTTTAAGGTTTAGGGTTTAGGTTTAGGTTTTAGGGTCTAGGGATCATGGTTAAAGGTTTAGGGTTTAGGGTTTAGGGCTCAAGGTTTATAGTTTAGTGTTTAGGTTTATGGCCTATGGTTTAGGGTTTCAATTGTAGAAGTTAAATGCTAAAATATTTAGGTTGAATGCTTTGAAATCCTGAAAAATTACCTATGTACTGACTCGAATTATACTTTAAAAAACTATCTCCTAAACCATGACTCATGGAGCTATGAGACTAATTCCATAAGGTGCAGAGTGACCCTAATTTCTTATATTTACATAAATAAATTTAAAGTATAATTACTTATACTTAAACATTTATTTATGTAAATAGAAGCATGTCAAAAGCATAAAAGCATACATAATGCTTATATACTTTACACATGTACACATACGTGTTTATACTATGTAATGCGCATGTGTACGTTATGTATACACGTAACACGTACGCATTTGTAACGCATTTTTCCTTTTCTCTTTTCCCAAGCCATGCCTCAAGGCTTGGGATCCGGTTTGGATCCCCAAGCCTAAGGCATGGACCTGCACAAACACAACAAACAACGAATTTTTACAAGAAAATGTAAAAATGACACTTCCTCTATGATAAATCAAAATAAAACAATCGATCCATTTAAAAAAATTATACCACGATGTAGAGCAGAGTCTCTTCTTTCTAAAAATATAATTTTTCAAATTTTCTGACTAATATAAGGTTTCCATATTATTTATTTTCTAACTATGCCTTTTTATAGCTATTTTTTGAAGTGTAAATATGTCTATCTTTCATGGTGTATCTTTTTTTTTGGGTGATCAAATTTTAAAAAAATTATACTAGCCCAAACTAGGCATAATTCTATACATATTAAAAAAATCTAATTTTCGATATTTTTGAGGTAGTTAGGGGGCACGATCGAGAGCTCCGTTATTTTTCAAAACATAAAATTTATGTACTAGAAAAATCATAAATAAAAAAATATTCACTAAAAAAATCTAAAAAAATGGATCCCAAACTAGATGCTCCTAGCTATCTTTCTACCAAGGGTTTTCAAAAATACTAAATGGTGCTCAAAAAATGGTGGGGGGCACGAAAGTCACTCTATTATGTTTTTTTAACAAAAACAGAGCATATGTTGGTATTTTAGTTGTTTTACCCACTTAAAATTATCCGTTTTCAATAAAATTTAGTAGCTTAGAAACTAGACTCAAAATTCTACGATTCATATTTCTACAACATCTTCCAATTTTGAGTGTAACTATTTCAAAAACTCGTACAAGTTGAAGTTTTTTTTTTTTTTTCAGAAAAATGCATCCACTTAAGACCCCCTTTTGGCCCCCCAACTTGGTGCACTTACCCCATGATCCTTACACTAATAAGGGTGACACTACAATAGAGGTGGCCCTCTTACTAAAATAGTATGCTAATAACGATGACACCCCAACTTCATCTTTAGCTCGGGTGACATGCAACAATGATAAACATGTTGAGTATTACAGGATCAATGCTTCATGGAATTAATTTTATGACTCTAAAAATCTGCATTTAGTCAAAAAATCAATCCTGCTTAGCTTCGCTTTGATTTCGGTAATATATTATGATCCTTGTGCCAATAGGGGCGAAGTCACACTAAAGGTGGCCCTCTCACTAACATAATGGTTGTTTGGTTGCATGATATGTATATTTCTTGTTTTTCTACCAAGGTCGATATTCCTCTTCAGTGCATCTTGGAATTGCTTTGACGCCTCCGCGAATCTTGAGTGCCTTAATATTAATGTCAAACATACCTCTTCAATGCATCTTTAATGCTTGCATAAATGACTCTACAAACCCTCATGTTTAACTATTGGTGTAATATTGCAACTCCTTTTAGTGCAAGTGCTAGTTATAAATCCTTTTAAGGTTTGGAAGACTCTAAATGGTAGTTAGAAATTTCTTTTGAAACATGTGTCACATTAAGATCTAGAATATGTAGATCAATTTTTGTGGAGTATTGATCGCACTTTAAAAGTACTGGTACAAAAATAAAATATGTGTGTGAGGATGGGTTCAAGTTTTTGTACTGAAGTTTCCTTCTCAATATGTAGTATGTGGTACATATATAAGGTAAAACTTTATAATGAGCGTTTAATACAATGGACTTAAAACATGGAAACCATGTCCATTTACAAAATGGGATAAACATCGAAAAAATATGATAAATTACATTTATAAAAATACTTTGTTTTTACTTTAAATTCAACACAATGTAGAAATTGAAAACTTTCGGGAAAAAAATTAAACACTTCTACTAAAGAGATTATGTTTTCACATTGATATACATTGGATTAAAAAAGGAAAATATAGTAAATCTCTAAAATCAATTTGTGTGTGTGTTCACATGTGCGCACGTGCACATGCATGTGTGTACATGCATGTACACGTGTGGGTGTTGGTGTGCGTGCATGTGTGTGTGTTTTGTATGTGTGTGTGTGTGTGTGTGCGTGTGAGCGCACATCCATGAGAGTTTGTGCATGTTTTTTTGCATGTGTGTGTGTGTGTGCATGCATGTGTGTGTGCGTGTGCAGTACTTGTCTAGGGAAAATAAATTATTTTTATATATGTATGAATATAGATTTGTTTTTATGAGCAAGAAGCAAAAATTAATATTAGTTGGAGAGGTAAAAACAACAAGAACAAAGTGGTTTTTTTGCAGTGATAAGATCTTTGCATATAATAAATGAATAATCTGAATAATATGTAGAAGATAACACAACACAAGAGATATTGGTGGGCCAAGATTCCCAAATATTCAATATATGTAGAATAATACCCTTAAGGTATGGCAACACCATATAATACTCCTTAAGGAAGGAGTAACTCCATAATCTCCCAAGATGGGAATCCACTTTGAGGGGAACACCTTCAATATACCTCTACCAAGTAGAAGACTCAACTCATACATCCATGACATAACTCATAATGATACTCATATCCTTTATATAGACATACATTACTCTTAATGGATGGGTAACACCTAATCCCAATGTAGGCCGACTCATTACCCAATATAACTAATTCCTATGTGATCCTATATATTATAAACATATAACTAACTAAGGGGATGTGTGCCACATGTCAACATCTTCATCAGCCCATATACATTATAATCTAATATATCAAGGTACATAGCATTCCCTCCCTTCTTGACATGTTTCGTCCCCGAAACATTAAGAAGAAGCCATATAGTGAGCGTGCTTTAAATCATTACATACTTGTCACCATGCTCGATCATCCAACCATCCATATGAAATCTTAGTGAGTGATGCTTCTCCAAACCTGATTCCATATTCCATTGCACTCCTATGATTCCATCCATGTCCATATTTGTTCCTCGACATCCATGTATATTCATGTGATTCCTTATCATATAATTGTTTCTCCATTGATGCCATGTATATCCATAATTATTTCTCCTCCAATTCCCCTTGTATATCCATATATATTTTTTCCCTCATGTGTCCTAACATGTCTCCATGATTTTTTCCTCTCATGATGATGTGGGTGTCTATATGGTGCAACCTTAGTATCCTCAACCTTATCAACCTTTTCCTCAACTTTCTTTTCCTCTTCCACCTTGTTGTTTGTTATTTCTTTTTTATCTTGAGTAGATGAATTATTTTCTTATTTTTCATCATGTTCTCCTTCTGAATCATCCTTATTCCCTTCTTCACCATCTTCAAATTCATACTCATGCTCCATCTTGACATTACTTTTTCCTTGCTAAGTGTGATATCATGCAATGTAATTTTCTTTCTCTTGTACCATAATTTCATGAATTTCTTTACAAATTAATATTGATTGTTCCAAATGCCTTTAACTAGATATATCCAAGAACAATATCCATACCATCCATATCTAAATCAGAAAAATATGAATCCAAAACATATTTATCCATAGAAAGCATTAGGTTTATGTTGCAGAAATAAATATTTTTCTTCTTTCATTTTTTTCACTATGAATGTAAATAACATTGAATTGTTTTCCCATATATATATTTTCATGAAAAATATTGGATGTTCCTTTTCTATAGTACATTATTATATATCTCAACTCTTTTTCGGTCAAGGAATTTTTATACATCAACTTGATAGGTGAAACTATAGGTATTAATAGTCCTTAATTCTCGTTAGGGTCGTGTTCATGTTAGATTCATGGGTTCATCTCTAATATCGAGAAGTAAGGAGTTTGGTCTTCAAAATTCAACTTTTGTGTACATGGATGGTTGTAAATATGGTAGTGGGAGCTCCATTACATCCAAATATCATTAAAGAAGAAGAATAAAGAGAAGAAAAATTATATTTGAACTAATCAAGATACATACCTATCAACATTCCAATTCATAATATTCAACTCCTCGTCATTGAACTCTATCCCACGAGTAATTTATTCTCTAATGTTTAAATACATTTGTGTTGCTTCTTGATGTAATCTTTCATATCTTTTCATTTTTCAAGAACTAATGTTGTCATTGCATCCACCATGTGTAAGCATGAACTAAGAATTTATATAGGTCATTTTATTGCTCTAGTGTTGGAAAGCTATGTTGGTAGTGTTGTCAAGAAGGGTATTTTTGCATCGATTGCTCATGGGAAATTCTTCCACATAAAGTATGGAGATAATCAATTTCAGTTGTGTTACCAACAAGATCAAGGATTCCAACATGATTATCTTGGAAAATGCTCCATTTTTGGTTCTTTGAAGAAACTAATGTATGGATGTAATGGAAGGAAGGACCACTCATAATATTATAACCATCTTTTTACTTTATCTCTATATTTTTGAATTAATAGATATGGTGATGAATCTCCAATAAAAATATATAATGAGATTAACGAGCATTATGATATTATGAAAACATATAAAGTATGGAAAATAATAATTATGTTGATAGATAAAACTTACTGGAACACAATTTGGTTGGTTATAAATACTTTACATTAATAAGTATTATGATTAGAGAATACATTTATGGATGAAATTGTGTAATTTTTTAAAAATAAACATCTTGGTGTAAAACCATGTAAAATATTCATAAAATATTTTTAAAATCAACATTCGTATCTCTAAAATATTACCCTTGATTTCCATGTTCTCCCCACCCTTGGAAGTAAAAGAACCTCTCTGCTCGAAACTACTCAAGCAAATCACAAATTTGTGGGTCATGTGTAATCAACCACGACATGTAAAAAAATTGGTTTCTCTTTTCCCCACCCCTTTCCTCCCTAGTAACCGTTGGAGCCACACAATATGGCTCTTACAACTTACAATTCTCTTCACTCCCTCTTCCCACAAAACACAAAACAAAGGATAATGCTAATTTGTCTTTGAGTGGCATGGAGTAGAAAAATTGAAAAAAACTAGCATGAATACATACAACATCACAACGACATATAAGTGGATTCATAACCTTATATAATATTTATTACTTCGACCTAGCAATACCAAAATGAACTTACAAGATTTAATGTGAAGGGAAAATTACAAGGAAGCACAAGTTGTAACTATGTCATAATGACCCAACAAGATTTAATGTGAAGGTAAAGTTACAAGGAATGCACAAGATGTAATTATGTCATAATAAATATAGTTATTTACATGGTGAGAGACATAGATTTTAGATTTAAGCTTCACAAGGCTTGTGCATTTGACATGGTGCCACAAATTAGACACCTCCCAAAATATGGTCGTAGACATAAAATGAAGGGTGGATAATGGTTTATAACTCGGGAATGATAAGGATTAGATTTTCAAATCACCATGTGGATAGTGTCCATAACAACATGCATCAACGACAGTCCAAAAAAACATCATTGTCATATCCTTGTTGCATGTTAGAGGGGAGTGCCTTGTTTCCATCAAGGAAATGCCTTTGGTGTAATGAAGTTAAAATTCAACATCATCATTAACTTGGGAATTCAATCCGCCTTATATTTGAATAGGGTTTATTTTATATATTAATATTGCATCAAAATTATTTTGTGATGCGGTCTTACTCCATGAGCATAAATGATCTAAATTCAATTGTGTGTTTAGTAGTCATCACTTCAAAATGTGTCTCCTCTAAGGAAATAACTTACCTTCCTCAATATTTGACTCTTTGTATTTCCCATTACTCTTCGAGATTCAAACTCATCTCCCATTTAAATGTAAAATCCTATCCATCTAATCCACTCACAATCATCATCATTTTATCCACTTAAACATAAGATACTATCCATGGAATTCACTTAAAAATTTGACATCATTTTCACTTTATTATACTATAGGAAGATAGAGAAATTATTTACTAACATGATTTTATAAGTTAGCATTCTTGATAACTATCATCTCCTCATCATCTTGATAGTTTGATCATTTTGTCTTATTAAATTGATAAGTATATTCTTGTACACTTAGTAAATACAAGAAAAATATAGACATAATACATTTTTAACATTACTTTGAGTGGTTCTATATACCAATATCTCCTAAATTATTTTGAAAGTTATCATTGTGATCAAGTTGGGAACCCCATCCACCTTACATTTGTGTACCTTGTATGAGACATTATGTCATAATTACTCATATCATGGTTTTACTCCACCATCATAATTTTTTTATGTCAACCGAGTGACTAAAAGTCATCGATTCAAACTGTGTTTCCTCCATGACAATTTCAATCTACCTCCCTTGATATTAAACCGTGTCTTTCCTCTCAAACTCAAATTTGTCTTCAATAAATCCAATTGATATATTCACATGTTATAATACCCTACCCTCAAGATTCAAACTCTTGTATCCTCACTTAAACAAAATATATTATTCATCAACCCCACCTAAAATTGTCACCATCATATCCACTCAAATATATTAATGGGAGATATAATAATTATGCATTGATAGGCCTTCAAAGGTTACATTTATTGGCAATGGATGACATCCATACTCATCATTTTTTTCTCATTGTTTTTGTAAAATATATATTTTTGAATACATAATGTCCAAGGATTTTTTTTTTTAAATTAATATTTGTTGGGACATATTTGTGTTATGAAAAAATACAAATAAAGGCATGTGGAATAAAGAGGAAGAGCACATCCTCATTTCCCACATTTTATCCCATGATGAAGGCTACTGGAGATTCCTCCTCGAAGCTACAAGTTTTAATTTCCATTCATATCATCTATACTAGCCCATACATATTTGAATCTATCTAATTTAATTATTTTATAAATTTGTGTGTTAATTTTGTATGCATTAGAGATATCTTTACATATGGTATTGGAATTATATATTTTTTTATATTTAAGGTGGGTTGAAGGGACCCATTCCCTATTTACAAAAAGGAGGCATAACCTCAAGTGTGACTAGACAACATCCACAGTCATCCAGGTGGCATACTAACAAAAACCACAATTTATTCTATAGCTAAAACTATACATGAATTATGCTTACAGGGCTAAATGGTAGAAATATTAATACCCATATTGGGTAAGTCATGATCTAGTTCAAGTGTGCCATCAAACTCACCATCCACCGAGTTTCCATTAAGCCAGTCATGCCAGAGGTAATCGAATGCATCGCTTGCAGAGGAGAGCATATCATTCCACCAAATCGTAATAGGAATGAGCGGAGCCCCCAGGGACTTGACATTAGGCAACTGAATGTGAATACGCCCCACCTTTTTATCTTTCACGTAGGACGTGAGGGACTCAACAAACTCTAGCAGAAATTTGAAGCGGCGTTTGAGTTCTGGGAAGGCCGAGGCATCACCAACCGATGAGCCCGAGGTGACATCGTGAGTAGGCCATGAAGCCAGGTTGAAGTTAGCCACCTCCGATGCAAGGTTTCCGTAGAAGATGGGGCAAATCTAGTGAGCCGTGACTTTAACGACCTCCGCCTTCGAAGGATGCAGAACCAGCAAATTTTCCACGAAAATGGAGGCAATACCACTATTTACCCTTGGCCACCCCTCCAAATTTAGAAACTCCAGACCCAGAACCAATTTAACTACCTCCAAGTCCTCTACACAGGAGATGAGGAAAATATTCTGCAGCCTACCATCAGTAACCCTATTTCTAAAAGCCATTTCTCTCACGTCACAAGAAAGAGCCAACATAGAGCCCTAGGAGGAGCCATTTCACAGAGCAAAGGGAAATGAAAGAGACAACCCTAGCCCATCGGTCTTAAATAAGTGCCTTATGCTTCACACGTGGGGAAGCTGCCATCGATTTCATGATGGGCTGAGTCCTTCGAGGCAATCATTTGTAAGCCCTCCCACATGCAAAGCAGTTATTAGCCACCCTCTCCCCACAATCTTGCTCGATACCTTTATTTGCTGCCAGTCGACACACTGATTGCCTTCTCGGTAGATGTGTTTAATACTCCATTTTTTGAATTTAGACAACGTCCATAAAACCTTCTAAACTTCAAGATCCAACTTCCATGACAAAGCTCTTTTTTTAATGATGGTGTTAATGATTATCATGGAGTCCCCTTCAATTTCCATATTTTCAATATTAAGGGAAGCGCGAGAAGCAAACCATTGCTAAGGGCTTGTATCTCAACAGCATTGCAAGTACCCTCCTTGAGTTTGTATGAAGCAGCTATAACCACCTCACTAGAGGAATTGTGAATGAGACATCCAGCACTGAGGGCCCTGGATTACCCCTAGAAGCCCCATCAAAATTTAGTTTTAAAAACCCACTGGAAGGGGGAGCCCAAATTGTGTTTCTTCTAGCCAGGGAGGAAGATGCGGAAGACTTCATAGCACCATCCCCAGGCTTGATTATCATTGGCCAACTTCTTTCAAACAACCTATCATGGGAAGTAAAAGGACAAGATCTAGACCAGTTAGCAGACACAGCTTCGGATATAGCCCTTTCCAACCTTAAGGAGAACCGATTCCACTGAGCCATATTCCTCCCTAAAAATCCTTTTATTTCTCTCCCACCATATGTGCCACAACAGAAAAGCACCAGACTACACAACCAAATAGAAGAAAAATCCCCTGAGTGAGAATTAATAGGCCAGGCTAGGATAACATCCGGGAGGGATTTAGGTTGGACCCACGGAAGGTTAAGCTTGGCACACAACCAGTTCCAACATTCAACAACAAAGGGGCAATGTAGAAGCAAATGGTCTCTATCTTCCACATCCTTTTTACATAGAAGGCATCTGGTAGGACCTTGAATACCGAATTTTTTTCCTTCTTTCTTGAGTTAAAATCTTACCCTTAAAGGCCATCCAGGTGAAAAGACCAACTTTAGGGGGCATTGGGAGTCCCAACAATCCTTCCATACGGGTTTCTGAGGCAACATCCTCATGGAGTAGGAGGTAGCCAAGATGAGGGGAATAAGATCCTAAGGGAGCTGCGGTCCAAACAATTTCATCCTGCTTATTTGAGATCGAATATACCTTTCCTGCAAAATAGATAAAAAAATTAGCTTTTAAATCAGGAGAGAGATTCAAATGGTCCACTTTTTTCCATTGCAACATGGAGGGAAGGGAATCATTCAGTTCCCCATAGTTAGAAACGTAAGGACCCCATTCACCTAGCAGTCTCCTCTTAATGTCTTCAAAAGTAGGAGAGTCCCCAAGGGTAGGGTATCCATTCCATGGATCATCCCAGAAGAGAGCTTTCTCTCCATTACCCACTCTCCAATCCGCATAAAAGACAAAAAACAAAGATCTACATTCAATCATGAAATTCCATATACGAGCCCTTAGGAGGGTTTTCCACCCGGAGGATGGACTCAGGAAGGGAGCACCCAGATATTTCTTCTCGAAGACCATGCTGAGAAGACTGTTGGGATTGGAGATAAGCTTCCAGACCAATTTAGCACCAAGTGCCACATTTTGTAAACCCAGATTTAGGATGCCCATGCCACCAAGCTCTTTAGGCTTTGTTAAAGTATCCCAGCTGATCAAGGAAGCTTCTTTTCCTCGGAGAGACCTTGCCATAGGAATTTTCTCAAAATGCCCTTAATTTTATCAAGAACACCCTTAGGGATTTTAAGGACCGAAAGAAGATACAGAGGAGCAGCACATAGAACTGATTTAATCAAGCATAAGTCTCCCGGCAAGGGAGAGCCATTTACCTTTCCAAGCATTCAGTTTAACATCTAGAGAACTGAGTAAATCATTCCACAGGGAATTCTTACCTGCACCTTTAAACAAAGGAATACCGAGATATTTGACAGGCAGGTGTCCTTTTTTGAAATTGAAAATATTCAGAATTCTTGACTCCATTTGCAAGGCAACATTGAAGAAGAAAATGTAGGATTTAGCCACACTAACATCTTTCCCTACCACCTTAGAGTATCTGTCCAAAGAATCCTTTAACTCCTTAGCCTCCCGGTGGAGGCCCTACTAAATAGAAAAGTGTCATCTGCGAATTGCTGGTGAGTAAGAGGAGGAATACCATCCGCAATCTTTAAGCCATTAATCTTACCTTCCCCCAATTTGACTTTGATGGATCTGCCAAGGGCTTCGCCACAAGAATATATAAGGAGGACAGGGGATCCCCCTGCCTAATACCATGATTACTACCAAAGAAACCCTCAACACTCCCATTAATAAGAACGGAGAAGGAGGGGCCGGAAATGCAACTGAAAATCCACTCACAAAGGTGCTTGGAGAAGCCAAACTTAAGAAGGACCCTAATGAGAAACCTCCAATTAAGCTTATCATAAGCTTTGTTGATGTCTAATTTTAGCATCATACCAGGGGTGTTAGAGGAAGAGAGAGAGTGAGTCAGCTCATGAGACAAGATGACACCATCAAGGATAGATCAACCAGGCATGAATCTAGTTTGTTCATGAGAAATGAGGGGATCCAAAATAGGTTTCAAATGAAGGGAAATGGCCTTGGAAATGATTTTGTAAGACATATTACAGAGGGAAATTGGCCTGAAGTCCCTGAAGGAGGAAGGTTGATGCATTTTAGGAAAAAGGTAGATGAAGGTATTATTAAGCATTCCGAGCACCGAGCGGGATCTTCTTGAAGCCTCCACAGCCTACCCATACATCATAACCCACAATGCCCCAAAATTTTTGAAAAAAATCGACAGGAAGCCATCCGGCTAGGGGATTTATTCTTCTCCATGGAGAATACAACTTTCTCAATTTCTAAGAAGGAGAAAGGCTTTAAGAGCTCAGCATTTTGATTCTTGGAGATGAGAGCAGGGATGCCATCCAGGAGGGAGGTCTACTCGGCCTCAAAGGAGGCAACATCCCCAAGCAAGGAGGAGAAGAAATTAATCCCTTCAGAGATGATATCCTTCTGCTCCACCAGACGAACCCCTTCACTATTCTTAATTTCTGAAATGAAATTCGAATTCCTTTTAGCTTTACAAAGGCATGAAATAATTTAGTGTTTCTATGAAAACGTTTCCTTCTTACTCAAAAGAGGTTTTTTTGTTTCCAATAGATTTCCTCCCTGAGAAGCAGTTCTCCTAACTCACTTAAGAGAGCTTTTTCAAGAGAAAAATCCTCTTGGTGCATCCCATCTCTGAAAACTTTTAAATTAAGGGCTTTCAATTCAGCTTCAACTCTAGCTTTTTCTTGAAAGAGGTTTTTGAAATACTTGATGTTCCACTCCTGCAAATCCTTTTTTAGCCTTTTCAGTTTTGGGTGAGAAAAACATCTTGGAACCCTCGATTTTATAGGAGTTCCACCAAAGGTCGACCCAACCTTCAAGAGAAGCATCCCTTAACCACATTAGCTCAAATTTGAATGGGGATCTAGGAGGGGAAACATCAAAATTAACAGACAGGGACACCGGAAAATGATCCGACCCAGACCAAGGTAAAATGAAACATTCAAGCACAATGTCATTTAGATTCTAGCTGGGACTAACCAGAAATCTATCCAGTCTTTCCACAATGTTGCTAAAGCCCTTACACTTATTACTCCAGGTAAACCAACCCTGCTTAGGCTCTAAATCCAAAAGGGCCCCCTCCCTAATGAAGGAGCAGAAATATTTTTGGGACTGAAGGTTTCGATGATCCCCCTTTCTTATCCCTACTATCAGAGATGGCATTAAAGTCCCCACCAAGAATGAACATCTGATCACCCATGGCAGAGACTGAATGAAGCAAATCCCTCCAGAGGTTTTTTTACCCAATATGCTAGAGGGAGCATAAACATTATATAAAAGAAAATTAAGCTGAGAGCACCGAAAAAGAAAGAGGACCTTTACTTTTACAAGTTTTCAGCTGAGAGATTGAGCTTGCAATTTCCACCATTACAATGCCTTCCTTCCAAACAATCCCGAGCCCCCCAGAAGCACCAATCGAGTCCGAAAAGACTCCTTTCCAACCTCTAAAAGACCTATTCCAAAGGCACTCGACTTCAGTAACAGGTAACTTAGTTTCTTGAAGAAGAACCAGACAAGCCTCCGAGGAGAGGATATAATGCTTAATCAAGCATTGTTTGTTAGAGGAATTAAGACCTCTGACATTCCAGGAGAAGAACTTCATTGAACACAGGGAAGGGGTTTCACCTTTTCCTTCTAATTTAGGATCAGTAAGATCAAATTTTAGGGTTCTTTGCTTCCCTGCATCGACCTCCAATTGGGCCACCTCCTGCTTTGAATTTCTCCCCTTTTACCTAAAATTGGAGAGCCACACAAGGTAGCCCCCATACCATCTAGTTTAGAAGGAACCAAGACGAGAACTAAATCTTCTGGAACAATCTCACCATCTTCCAAATTCCCAACTGGAGTTGGGAAGATCCAAAGCCCGACATTTATTATTCGAAATCCACCCGCTAAGAGTTTCCATCGAGGAGGCTTTCCCCTGCACAATTCCTTAATCAAGGAGACAAGAGAACCTTAAATCCTATGCACATCCTCTCGTCTCCTTTAACAACGAGTGAGGACTTAAGTTTTCCAAAAAGGCCGCAAGGGCAACAGAGATATTTTCAGTTCTTTAGAATAAAACCACCCTTAACAATAGTGAGAGACACAGGGGGAAGGGGCAGAGGATTGAGCCAGAACCAATCTTGATCTAGATGAATGAGAGGAAAAGAGGGATCCATCCTTTTTTCCAAAACCCTGACAATCCTTCTTCAAATGGCCCAAGGCCCCGCAAGAGAAGCACTTAAAGCTCAACCCTTCATAGATTATTTTTGACGATCTGGGACCCTTAGGGAAGGCAATAATATAGAACTCGGCAGGGGGGAAGATAAGTCCATATCAACACAAATGCATGCCGAAGGGTTTCTCCATTTTAAAAGAGACGGATTGGAAATAGGCACCCAAGAACGAGTGAGCTAAGAATGGCTTTTAGAGAGGAAAATTTATGTAACTACGTGGGAAGATTTGGGAAATTAAGCCAGAGTGGGGATCTGTGAATAGCTTCCACCTTCGGATTGAAATCAGGGGACCAAGGCCTCATATATAAGTTGGAGGAGTTTAGAAACTAGGGCCCCCTTTAAAAATCTTTTTCCACAAGGTCACAGAATGAAACAAGACTTGAAAGAAGCCATTCCAAAGAAAGAGGACCTTGAGGTTTCCCTCCTTGCCCACACCGAAATAGTAAATTTAGTTCCTCTCTCAATCGTTTTGGATTTTTCCTCCTAGAGAAATTGGCACCAACGAATTTGCAGCAAATTTCCCTCTTTTCATGGATATCCACAAAGTCCTTTTTTCTCTCACAGGGAAGATCAACAGAACCAATTCCTTGGTGATTTTGAATTCGATCCACCCACCTTGAATTCCTCCAAGAGGGTGCATAACACACACCTCAAGCCCGCAAACGATTCGATTCCTCATGTGTAATTTCTAGCAAGATCACAATTAATAAAACAGCATAATGACACAAATCACAAAAAAATCCGCCAACCCATGCTTCGTAGAAGAAGCTCAAGTTTTATAGAACATAGGTTGGGAAATGGTCTAAGCCATTTGGAAACCATGGTGTGCCACATCACAACAAGGAGAGATGCAATAGAGCTCCTCATACTCTCGAAGCTTATCAATAAGAGGAAGATTAATTTGGTATGCATCTATCAAGCCTACAAACAACCAATATGACTAAGAAACATTTGTAAAAGGTGAGTTGGAAGAATTTAACACGCTTCCAAATCACACCTGGCAAGTTTTGGTCAAAATGCATAGAACCGTTGGTTGTATAGAATGGCAACATAATGTGGTCACGCAACCAATGCTTAGAACATAGGTTGGGAGGAATGGTCGGATTTGGAGTTGTTTTTGCAACCGCCGCCCTCATTAGATCGGCGGTTATGTAACCACCACCAAATTTGTCTGGAAGTTGTGTAAATTATGGCCAAAAACTAAGGAAAACACTTTGCAACCTAACCTTTTGTGAAAAACCACCGCCAAACGCAAAAGTAGTAAATGGTTAAGTAAAGCATTCTAAGCTACAAATATAAGTTACAAAGAGGGAAAGGAGCTCAAACACCATTGGAAAATATAGTAATCATCATAGGGGACTTTTAACCATTTCCAACAATATAGCACATGTGAATTTGGGTGCATACATATTTCCCCCTCGAGAAGCATTCTAACCATGAAGAGGCGTAGAACATAGATTCTCGAGTATGGCATTCCCAAAATGGGGAGTTAGAATTTATCCCTGACACGCCCTTGTGTCAAGTGATTCCATCCAAACCCACATTACCTGCATGACACAAACCAAGAATCAAGTGCAGATTGATATGAAATCAAAAAACATACTAAAACAAAATGACAAGAGGACTTACCATTTACGCGGGGATAAAATATACCTTTTCCAATGCTCCAACCCTGAAAGACACACATACTCAAAATAGAGTTAAAAAAGGCATATATATATATATAAACCATCATTTTCAAAATCATTTATACTCACCCTCGTAGAGAATTTGGAGCTCTATATTACATGTGACCATTTTGAGCGCGAGTACATTTAAATTGAAGAGTGCAGTGATGTGATCATGGCCCCACGAGCGAGAGGAGCAACAACTAAGAGAAAGGTTAATATTTTGCATTTATTCATTTTAAACCTAAAATGTGAAAAAATGAAAAATATCTACCTAGGGGGGTGATTTTTAACAATCTTACAGTTAAAATGTTCCTAAGGGGGCACCTAGATGTGCATGCTTTTTATTTCATGAAAATTAATGCATGTTTTTGTCATTTTTTTAAGTTTTTGGGCCCCAAGGTACGACATTCCCTTTTTGAATCGATTGCCACTTTATGTAGGCGACATATGTAACCGCCACTTTACACAGTGGCAACGGTTTTGCAAACTACCATGACAATTATGTAACCACCACTCTACGCATAGGCGGCGGTTCGTAATTTTCCATGCAGAGGCCAAATCGACTAAGTTAAATGATTTTTTTTTGTTTTTTGTTGTTTATAATGTTTTTATGAGCTTGTTATGCATGAAACATTTTTAACTTGCTCTTTTTTTGTTTTGGTGAATGCGAAATGATTCCTACATTCGGTGGAGCAGTAATAGAGAGTGTGAGTCAATTCCAGGGGTTATTGATCAGTTGTCTTGGGAGGAGAGAGACTTGTTACATAGATTTAGTTTATGGAGGATATCATAGATGGCATTAGTAGCGTCACCTAGTCACTTGTTGTGTGATCCTTTGAGTTATTGGGACACAGACTGGAACACTTTCTCTCGCTACCCGAGATATGAGGAGAGTGGACCATTACCTTAGAGGATGTACACATGATTTTAGGTGTTCTTGTGATAGGAAAGAGGTTGAATCTTGACAATGTGGGGTCAATGGTGAGATCATGTCAGTGGCCTACCTATATGGGGGATGGTCAGAAACAATGTGGGCCCTAAGTAGGTATGAGACTTCTTTCTATTGCCTCTACACCTATCCCTACCTTGCGTAAGGCCATTATTGGTATATTAGCTTCACGCTTGGTAGGAGACAAGGGAGGGGACAAGCTCCTTTACTATTGGGATCCTATTATCCAGAGCATTGAGCAGTATGGTCGGATTTATGCCTAGGGCATTGATATATTAGGGACTACCTATCATGATTTGTATCGAGTTGTTAGACTTCAGGGAAAGTCCCTGAGCCATCCCACTTTGGTCATGTGTTGGGTGTATGAGAGGATGATCCCTACCAGAGGGGAGTTGGGATAGATGATCCAGGGGCCATTAGGGAAGCGAGGTGGATAGTCTTGGGTCCTCTCAGGGTGGCACATCAGCCTGTAGCCACACTTACCACTAATGATATGGTCACACAACCATTATATAGACATGATCAAACTGTGGGTTGATGAAAAAAATTACATTGATTTCCTTCACTACTTCTAAGCTAGTTGACAAGATGACAAGGGTCGAGACCCATCCTTTAGATATAGTTCCACAATAGTTTGGGTTGTCGTATGTTGATGCACTTCTCATTGT
Source organism: Taxus wallichiana var. yunnanensis (assembly GCA_018340775.1). Taxonomy (NCBI): domain Eukaryota; kingdom Viridiplantae; phylum Streptophyta; class Pinopsida; order Cupressales; family Taxaceae; genus Taxus; species Taxus wallichiana. The sequence continues at coordinate 994,069,804 of CM031242.1, forward strand.
TCCTACTATCTATCGTGGGATTAGAGAGGCTCAAGCCAGCCCTAAGGGCCAACTTGATTAGACAATTGTGACTCTTGGAGTTCCTATCACTACTATAGAGAGGGTTTCTCCCGATCTAGCTAGGCCAGGAGTTATACTATAAATCAAGGTTGCTCCCACTCATAGCGGGAGGAGGAGGAGGAGGAGAATATGATAGAGACAAGGCGAGGATTGGGGGAGAGACCCGAGAGGATACTAGAGAGGAGGCTTGCGAGGAGGGCCAGGATGGAGGAGACAATATGATAGTGAGTGGAAGGTTCTTGGAGCTCTCTATAGAGAGAGAGAGGAGGAGGATGCCGAGAAGGAGAATCTCTATTTCGAGGAGCCACTTACCCACGAGGGAGGTGGTGACGAGTAGTTTGTGATGGGATAGTGAGATGCTTCAGGGAGGGTACCAGCCGAGGAGGTCTTGTAGCAACTCCACCACCACCACCAGCAATATTGTAACCCTTCCTGGAGGCAAAGAGATCTAAGTATGTAGATATTCTTCCCTCGACTCTATTACTTTGATTTTATTATTAAATTATGCATTGTCTTTATTTTTGAGTTTTTAATAGTTTTATAACTCGTCATTGCTTTCTTTTATGTTTTTACATACCTCTTTGATGGATTATGAGATCTCATTCAGAGCATCCTTCTTGAAACTTTTGTTATCACCCCATGGGTATGACACGAGATGAGCTGCTCATGGACTTAGGGCAGCCCATCATGGAAGGGAGGCACACTGAAATTTTTGTGCATGGATCGTAGCAAAGAGAGTGACGAAGATGAGGACCAATGATCTTGCTAGGAATCAGATGGCCGAGAGGAGGTAGCGGTGAGATCATTCCCACAGCGAGTACACCACTAGAAGATCACTAGGTTCATCATCTCATGGCCACTCTCATAGATCTAGGCATGGGGGCTTTCACTCGCATCATAGGATCCACAACAGAGTCCTCGTCCTACTCCTTTGACTGGATCCCATAGGGAGGGATAGGCCAAGGCCTTATTTCTTTGATGTCATTTTACGAGACATATGTCAATTTTTTTTTGGATTTCATACTCATTGCAAGCATTTTGACCACACTTGTTAGTGTGATGACATTGTACACAAACCTCAATTATTATGGACATATATACATACATCTTTTTGATTTGGTTATCTTTGTGTAAGAGTTTATCTCATTGATGGTTTGCTTCACTTGTGTACTCTTAGATGCTCAGAATTTTTGATGTTTTATATGCTTTTTGAATGCATGCTATGGATGATGATGGTTAACAAAATGATTTATTTTTATTTTTTTTTCTTTATATGATGCTTATGCGAACACAATGTAACTCTGAAACTTTGGTTTTCAAACAATATTTAGTACTTCTTGTTTTGTTGGAAAAATGTGATGAATGTGATAAAATAAGATAATGAACCCACTCCTCTTCTAACTCCACGCAACTAGTAAGATGCAAGGGCTCAACACCAAGAGCCAGAAGGGATGCGAGTTATATGGTTTTGATGAATGGAAATGATGCAAGGAAGACAAGATCTTGACAAAAATCCATTAGGAACCTATAACCTAACTCTGCACATAGTTTACTACATAGTCTAGAATGTAATTTGCTTGCAATTTTATCTAGACTTAGATCCGTAGATGGCCTCTTGATTGAAAAATATGGTTTTAAGGTTTTAACTCTCTTGGAACTTATACATCTAATTCACTTTCTTGGGATTTGAAGTTTTCAAAGCACTTTTTATTTGCTAATTGCTTATTCCTTACTTGATTTATTATGAAAATACCCCCTACACCTTGCCCTATGCTATTTGTAAGAATTATGGGCTTCATCACCAAGGACAAGATATGTAGGTAAGTAAGGACACTTCCTCCTTTCCAAAACTCATGCCACTAGTATGTGGCATGGGCTCATCACCAAAGGTTGGTAGGGAAAGAAAGTGCAGTTTTATTTGTAAATGAAATACTTTTACATTTATTGATTAACTTATATCAATTTTTTTATTTTCAATTCAAGTTGTGCTTTTGGGAGGGAGAGCTTTCCCCTAGCCTCAACCCCATGCAACTAGTAAGATATGAGGGCTCATCACCAAAGGCTGAGATAGGTAGACAAGTGATCCGGGTAAAGTGTTTAGAGTGATTTTGTTACCAAAGAGGTTTCTTGGGAAAGATATGACATCAGGAAGCTTCTAGAACAGACTATGGGAAAAGACACCTATGCTAGAAGAAAACTATGGGTAGAACCAAGTATGTAGGCCTTGGTAGGATCAATGTCAAAATTCTGTCTTAACTTGTTGAGATGAAGAAATGATTAGAATTGTTGATGATAATATGGTGGATATTTGAAGAAGCATGATTGAATGATTTTTCCAATGTTTAGAAGTTTTAAAATTTTTTGAAAAATAAGTTTCTTGACTACAATTTTACAATATGAACTAGAAAATGAAATGCAATATGGATGCAATAATGTACATGTGGAAATGTAGATGGATCATGCGTAGAAGTGTTTTAGATGAAGTGAATTGATGGATTCACCAAATTCCTCACCTTCTAATGTACACAAGTGATATGCACCATTCTTGTAGTCCTCCATGACTTGATATGGACCCAACCATTTAGGTTTGAATTTTCTTCCTTCGTCGGTTTTCTTATCGATCCGACTGTCTAGTCTTAACACTAGGTCTCCTACCTATATCTCTCATTCATAAACTTTTTTTATATTGATGACACATCTTGTCAACATAAAATTTGTAGTTTTTCAACTCTAAGTCGAGATTCATCAAGGGTTTCTAGTTACACCAATTGCACTTCATGGTACACGTCTTCATCTAAGATGCCTTGCAAAGATATGTGAAGGCTTGGTAACTCGACTTCCAACGGTAGAACCACTTCGCATCCAAAGACTAAAGAAAATGGGGTTTCCCCATAGGCATCCATACTAATGTCCTATAAGCCCACAAGGATGGAAACAACTTCAAATTATAGTCACGTTTATTCTCCTTGACTGTTTTGTGCGAGAATGGACTTCAATGTCTAATTTTTTGCCTCAACATATCCATTAGCCTTGAGGGTAATATAAAGAGGTTGTGTGATGAGAGATCTTGAATTGTGAACACAACTCACACACCTCTTAATTTTTAAAAGATGTGCCATTATATGAGATAATGACCTATGGGACTCCATACATGTAGATGATCTGATTCAAAATGAATTTTGTGATCACAAAACCAGGTATAGTAGTGAGAGGAATGGCCTTGACCCACTTTGTGAAATATTTTGTGGCCGTAATGATAAAGTTGTGGCCATTTGTTGATGAGGAGAAAACTTCCCTATCAAATCTAAACCCCAAGTAGAAAATGGCCAAGGTGTCACAATCGGCTACAAATCCTAAGCAAAATGTGATTTTCATGCAAAAAAACTCTTAACACTTATGACACCTATGTACATTTTCTACAAAGATCGTGATCTAAAGTGGGCCATAAATAACCCATCCGATGAATCTTACTAGAAAATAATAGCATGCCCTCAAGTGACCCCACAGATTCCACTATGGGATTCAAGAGGATATTTTTTTATTCTTCTTCATCTATGCACCTCAAAAGCATGTTGTCAAAGGCTCTGCGATAGAGCGCTTCTTCTATAATTGCATATTTGGAAGCTATGATGCGTAGCCACTACCTTTGTTGTGAGGTTTCTCCCTTAAGATATGCTTGGTCCACATGTGATTAATGATATCATAATACCATGGACACGACACAATGGAGGATTTTCTTCTACGTAAAACACACACTCATTAGGGAAATCTAGGTCTAATAGCCCCCTGGTCTATTGGGTTGTTTTTCAACCAGTCAATGATAATTTTCCCTTTAACAGACTTCTGATTGATGAAGGTGAGTTCGAATTCACCCATCAATGTGAGGAAACATCTGACCTTTTTAGACAAGGCACCTTGAGTTAAGAAGGTTCGTAGTTGGTCAAACTTAACAATTACTCGTGTTTCTTGGTTAAGCATGTAATGTCCTTAACCTATTCATTGTGAACACTATAGCTAGGCATTCCTTTTTCACCTACGTATAACATGTCTCATAGTCTAATAAGGTATGAATAATGAAATAAATGGCATGTTCACATTTATCATCATCCTTTAGCCAACATATAAGCTAGTGAGACATCGGTAGCTCCAAGAGTATAAAATTAGAGGATGGTCCACTTTTGGTGGCATGAGTGTGGGTGACAACATGAGGAAACATTTTATAGACTCGAACACCTCGTGACCCTCAATTTTCCACTCTATCCAATCCTTTTTAACAAATTTTTAATTGGATGAACGACGCATTGAGTTAAATCGGGAATGAACCTACAGATGGCTCCAAGTTTACGAGAAAGGACTTGATGCATGAATCATCTGAGGGTGGGGTCATTTCTAGGACCACCCAAATATTTTCTAGATCTACATCGATCCCTCATGAAGAGATAATGTATTCCAACAAATTCCCTCTTGTGACTTTGAATACACACTTTTCAGGATTTAACATTACCCCATATTCGATGAGACGAGAAAGGATCACGTGAAGCACCTCAAGTTCATCACAACATTTTTTGGCCTTAGCCAAAGAGGTCATCAACATAAGATTCAACAATATTATGAATAAGATCGTGGAATATGTAGGTGATTGCTCATTGATAGGTAGCTCCGGCATTTTTCAGTTAAACAACATGACCACTTAGCAAAAAGGTCCCCCAAAGGAGTGGTAAAATTAGTCTTTTCTTGATCCTCCTTAGAGATCCTAATTTGTTATAGCCTAAAAAAAATCCCATAAGTGATAACAACTCATATCTAGATGTTGAATCTATAATAGCGTCGATGGAAGGCAACGAAAATCATCTTTAGGACATGCCTTATTTATGTCCCTAAAGTCAATGCATATGTGAATTTTCCCATTATTTTTAAGAACAAGGACTATGTTCAAAACCCACATTGATTAGTCTACCGTTTAATGAATCCCACTTGTAGGAGTTTCATAACCTTCTCTTTGACCATCAAAGCTACTTTCGGCTTCATAGGTCTCAATTTTTGCTTTATGGGCTTAGCATCTGATTAGTTACTAGGTTATACACTACAACGTGGGAGAAATTCTATCATCTCCTTATAACTCAAAGAAAAGGATTTTGAGTGTTCTTTGAGCACCTTTGAGTGTGCTTTTATCTCAAATCCTGAGTAAGAGAAGAACAAATCTTTAAGATCTTTGGTTCCTCTTTTGTCCCTATATTTATATCTATGGTACCTTCAATTAAAAGGCATTACCCTCTTCAAATAGAGGTAGGGGTGGAGGTAGTTCTAACTCCTCTTCCTCTACTACATATATCTCAAGACCTTTCGATGAGGAAGGATAAAATGTGTGATCTCTAAAGTAGGAGGAGGGTGAGGTCTAAGAAAAACCTCTCTTATGGTGATCGGGATGGAGGTCAAGGTACACATTGAGGAATCCTAGGATTACCTCATCATTCTCCGTAAATTCCATAGTGGTAGGCTCGTTCTCAACCTCGAACATATGCTAGAATTGGATTAGTTGGCATTCTTCAAACTAGAGTTTCAAGTCTCGACAAAACAATGAACTCAATCTCTTTCAAATCTTTGTTGGAAACAAAAGTGAGAATAGGAACTAGCTATAGAGTCACTAAAATGTTTTTCTTACATGGGATAGCCTCAATAGAGATGAAATCAAAACCATTGCTAAGGTCAATTATGGTGGTATTATAGATTTGTAGATGTTCCACTCTAGTCTCATAAAATTTTGAGACTTGATTGACGATAAGTTGAGAATCACCTAAACCCTAATGTTGCAGACACCCATCCTCTTGCTATTATTAACCAAGAAGGAGAGCCTCATATTTGGAACCATTTTTGTGCACTCAAAATAAATCTTAAAGGAAAAGGACATGACCTTTCCTTCGGGGAAGTTAGAATCATGCTTGTCCCAACACCAAACAACATTTTGCACCATCATAATTGAGCGTCCAACAATTGCTAGGGAAGATAGAGGTTTTATCATCTTTGGATTATTCTTCCTTTACCTATGAGACTTTAACCATGCAAATATATTTGTAAAGAACTAACGGGAAGAGAAGCAAGTATGAGAGCTTTCCCCACACCCATGTAGTCAAACGGAAGGAAGATTGGTAGGTCATTTTCCAATAACTCTATAATCTTATCTGCGGTCTTTGTTGACATTGTTTTGACTATAGTGGCTTTTTCTTTAGGTGGATCACCCCTTCAATAACCTTGGGGACTTCTAATTCTATCTTAGGAATCAAATTGACATTAGTGTTGAATCTTTAGTTTGTTCACTGATTGATTGGTGGGAGTTCAAACTCAAAGTGAACACCGTGTTTCATCTTTAAGTTGGCTAAATGAATGTGAAAAGTCTTTGGATCACCCTAAGTAATGAAGACTTTCCCCATGTGATATAGAATATGAATTCTAGAAAATAATGGAAGGGATTTCCTTCATTCAATGGATCCTTTTTGGTGCTCGATTTGATCGGCCCTAGTTTGCCCTTGAAATTCTTTAATTTGCGGGCTCTGTCATATTTTCTATTTCCCCGAAATGGATGCGTGAAAGGTTTTCTTCATTTGTATGATGTTGAAGATCCTTCTCCATGGTCATGGATCACATTTGGGCCTTGTATCATTTCTAAATTATTTTCCTTAAAGAAAAATTCAATTCTAGGCGTAAATGGTGATTTCCTTGCATTTTATGATTTGACACCGTGTTTTCCTATTAAATTATATTTCAGCTAGGTGGTCTCTTTTGATTGGATGAGGCACACCAAGTCTATTATATAACTTGTAAATTTTTGTTATGTTTGCAAAAATATCAATTTGGCCCCATGGCCCCGATAGTTTCTAATTAGCTATTCAGCAAATATGAAGCGATAGGGAAAAAGTCTTACTTTGACCCCGAAGAAGGACATGTGGTAGTTTTTCATGTTACAAGGGAAGGTGGGTCGGCGGAACATTTTGAAGTTTTTGGCCTCTTTGTACAAAGGAGCAAAGTTATGAAGTAACTCGCAACTCCACTGGGGCTCACATCAAAAGTTAGAAGCGGGAAGGTGGTCGGTGGGGCATTTTGAAACTTTAAGGCCCACTTCAACTCAAATCTTGTCCACGTGGAGGGCCGGCACTCATTTGAAATTTTCCTCTAGGTCCTACCTTAGCAATTACGCCAAGGAGACATGTGGAGGCTTCATTGGCTCCTCTCTATACTTAAAATTTTCAAGCAACTTTCTAAGGCTTGGGACACGTGGAGGACCCACGCTGTTGGGACCTGCCCCTATACTTTACTTTTGAAGAAGCATAAAGGGACACGTGGAGGTTTCTCGCTGGGTCTTCCCATACTTAGAATTTTCAACGGCCGATGAAACTTTCTTAGACCCTAGGCATGTGGCACCTTCCACTGGTCCTTAAATTTTTCAAAATTTTCTAGAATTGAGACATGTGGTGAGCCCGCGCTTGTTTAGGGTCTCCACTTTTGGGCACCATATCAAAAGTGCGCCAAAGAGACATGTGGAGGCTTCTGCTGGCTCCTTTTTATATTGAGACTTTTCAAAGGCCAAAAGGTAATTTTCTTGGGCCTAGGCACGTGGAGAGCTTTCACTCGTTTGAGGTCCCGCCTCTAAAATTCATCTTTGAAGTTATGCCAAACAAACACGTGGAAGGCCCGTAGTTGTTTGGGAACTTACCTTTTTACTTCACCTTTGCATTTGCGCCAAAAACACGTGGAGGCTTCCACTGGCTCCTCTTTTACTTGGTGACTCAAACTCGTAAGCGCGAGTAATGTGGGATAATCCGTGCATGGAAACTCATTTTTGAGAGGCATGAATGCAGGCATCCATGTGAGGGAACTCATTTCTCAAGGTGTTTCCTCGAGGGTGAAAAGGATTGCTTGTTAGATCCAACTATACAGAGCCACTTGAAAATGATTAAAGAGGGATTTCTCGCATGAAAGAATAAAAGAATGATTAGAAGACTATCAAAAAGCTATGGCGTGGCATCCTAGTCATGGTTGAAGGTCTAAGAAATGTGATCAATTCATGATTTGTCCACCTAGCAGCTTCAGGTGTAAATTTTTTAAACATCACTTTCCGAGACAAATTGGTAACAAGCAAAGGATTCCTCGAATATTCTTCTTTTTGGGGGAAATTTGGGATGAGTGAGCAAGTGAAATGTATAAATGCAATGAGAATACTCTTATAAAAGGTCATGGGTTTAATTCTTATGATAAAATTTGAGAAAGCCCATCTTCCTGAGAGACCATCTAAGATACATGTTAATCTCTTATGTTTTAGATTTCAATCACGTCAAGATGGTTGCAAGTGTATAACCATTAACAAGCTCTGAGATTATTCAAGAAACCTTCCCCGATGATCTGTTTAATCTTGGGCAAATTTGTGTCTTCTTTTATTTCAGAATGTTTTCAAATGGTTTTGATGTTCCTGTTGCAATCTTGTGTTAAAATCCCTCCAAATCACACAGATCTCATCCTGTGATAGTTTAGTGGCATTTTCAATTTCATTATGAGAAGAGCCTTCATCTTATAATGAGATAAATAATTTAAAATCACTTTATTGTCATTTTTTTGATAAAGATTGTCTGTAAGCCTTTGAGTGTATCTTAGGCGTGAGGAACTAGGGGTCTTTAATATTTAATTGAGTCTTTAGCTCAAGCCTTCGTGTTGAATTCTCAAAGATTGTGTGAAATCGTGCAAATTTGGGCCTCCATTGATGCACACCTTCTAGTTGAAGGAATATTTTAGCTATTCTGAAGCATTCTGTCATTTAGTTTTCTAATTGTTGTGAAGGTTCTCAAAGATTTGGAAAAATCAAGTTTATCCTACTTAATCTCCCACAAAAATTATTCAAAAACAATGAATCCTACCTGAACTACCCCTATTTTCCCTATATGTCAAAAATGAATAAATTCTACTTCCAAAATATGCAGAAGCAATCAGGATTCCATAATGTCTTTAGTAACCTTAACCTTGTTTAGAAAATATCACCATTCTTTAGAAGTGACAACTCATGAGAGTTAAATTGTGGTGCATTGATCATATTTTCTCAAGGTTTCCTTTCAAATTTGTGTAAAGAAGGATATCTTCATTCTCCTTCACCAACAGAGGTTACAAAATGGGTCCTCTCACCCTAGTTGAAAGGCACAACCTAAAGTAGTGAGGATAGATCAAATCCTTTTGAAGGTGTTATCCATTTCTCCAACATCTGAGTGACAAAGAGCCAATTGAATCACCTCCCCGAATACAAAATGACATACATGATGATTCATCTATCTCTGAGTATCTTGTTAAATCTATGATGTTTCTTGGCTTCAAGGGAGAATCAATTTGGATACTAACAGATCTAAATTCGACCAAGAATCATATTATAGTTGGTTTCCCAATCTATAATATAAAACTTGGTCAACACCGTATTTTTCTTGAGGGTAACTAGAAGCACTATTGTCCCAATGGATGTTTCTTTGAGACCTGCCATCATAGCCTCTTAACGTGTTTCGAGTTGAAGAGAAATTGGTTTCCCATAGCCTAGCTTCTAAAGAAATGAGAAAGGAACTATATTGATGGTTTCCCCGTCATCTATCATCACGCATTCACATAGTTGTTGAAAATCCAAACCTAGAGGTATAATGGCGAGATCACCTCTTCATGCCAACTTAGCATCGGTTGGCATTTTTGTTGATGTTAAATACGAAACCAACATCTCTTTCGAGCTACCCTAGAGGATAAACATCAATTTCTATGTGATTAACATGAGCCTTGAGAGGAGGGGTAATGTGAATTAAATGACCAAGGTCCAATGCGTCCAACAAAGCCACCCATGTGTAGGTGAAAATTCTTCAACAAATCTAGAAAGGAAATGTGGGAGAAGGTCTTGGTCAAATAGGTAAATTAAATCATAGGCACGTCTTGTTTGGGATCCATTGGCGTATCGTCGACATAGAAAGGTAAATCGAAAGAGGTTACGAGGAATAATCACGAGCACGGGTCATCATTGCATTAACCTCATTTTCGGTCTCTAACTCAACCAAACCCACAATTTTGGTCTAATTTCAACCATCTAAAGGAGGGATACCAATGGGTTTGATGAAGTATATGCTTTGTGGTCATTGTTTTTAATGGTAGTACCCTTGTTGGTTCCATGGGGTTAAGCTTCTCGTTCTCGGTCGTGTTTGTATAGGGTTTGTGAAAACCTCGAGAGTATAATTTCGAGGGGACACGGGCCTTGTTTGTATGTTTTTTGCTGACGTCGTAGGGTTAGCCAAATACATCTCAATAAAGAGGTTCCTTTGTTCCTCCTAAGCCATTGTATGAATTTGTTACAATCACGACACGTCACGAGCATCGTGTCCTCTAACCCTATAGAAACCATAATACAAATCAAGGTCATAATCTCAAGGCCTTTGATTTTTTTGTTGCAGCCCATAATTCATGTTTTTATTTTACTTTTGGTTGTTATAATTAAATTTTGTGGGCCTCTAGCCTTGTTCAGGTATTGGAATTGGTTTGGATAACCACTCAGGTATTGAACCGGTGCTTAGGCCTAAACTTGTTGAGGTGAGGGAGGAGGATGATTAAATGTCATTATGTTAATGGAAGGAGAAAAATTATTACTCCTTTGGTTGTTTTTATTCGTGTTGTTGTTACCATTGTTCACATTTTTGGTGTTAACAACATTTGGCTTCTTGGATTGATTTGTTACACCATCTCGTGTAGACACCACGATTCTTGTTAAGAACCTTAGGCCCTGGTTTTTTTATTGGAATTATTCAGGTAATTAGAATTACCTTGTGAGGGAGTGACCAGTCTCCCATTTGAACCATAGGTCTTTTGACCATTATCAATAGCCATTTGGTCAATACTGAAGAGAACCCTCTAGAACCTCTTCATAACTCCTGAGAGGGAAATTTTTTACTTCTTCCTTGGTTTCCCGATTAAGGGAATGAAGTAATAGGTCGCAAAGCTCTATCTCGATCCATGTTAGGAACAATTTTCATAAGAGTAGAGAACTTTTTTCCATCTTTGGATAAAATGGGTAGTAGATTCATTCTTCTCTTATTTGATGTAGAGGAATTCCCTAATTCTCATTCTAAACAATTTGTTCATGTAATGAATCATTACACCAAAACCTCAAGGAGTTAGTGAAATCCACACATGAGGATCATAACATCCCACCACACTTCCATAGCTCGGACCCCGAGCTAGATTTGTGCTTGTATAGAGGGACCCCGCCTTGCCTATACGAGCCCCGGAAAACACTGCAATCTTGACGCAGCCTACTCGTGTCGGGACTCAAACCCGGTGGTCGCTCTAATACCAAATGTAACAAACCGTTACACCAAAACCTCAGTCGTTAGTGAAATTCTACACATGATGATCATAACATCCCACCACGCTTCATGTGAGCCTGACCCCGAGCTAGATTTGTGCCCGTATAATGCGGACCACACCTACCATATACGAGTCTCGGGAGCTAACACTTTGCGCATTATCAATGTAGCTACCCATGTTGGGACTCGAACCTAGGTGGTCGCTCTAATACCTCTGTAATGGAATTACTTGTATAAATATGATTATTAGCAGTAGGTAATATAACACCAATGAAATCAATATTTAAGATAAATGATCTCAATGTGCAAGTAGAATAGATTAGCCACTTCGAGGGGGCAACCTATAACCAAACAATAAGACTCATATTCTCAATATCCTTTTTTTTTTGTTTTTTAAGGAATTTGCTTATATGGTTGTAAATGCATAAAAACCCAATCACCGACTTCAAAATGTCTTTCACTACGATGTTGGTCTTCCCCGTTCTTTGCTTCATGTGATTTTGTGACATGGAAAATTCTCCCCGAGACTAAAAGCACCTCTTATTTGTGTTGAATATGTTCTTCAACTACTTGCTCAAACCCTTAGGCTGGAATCTCAAAGATGAAGTGATAGATGGTGGATGGTACCCATATAATGCCAAGAAAGGAGACATTTTAGATGAAGTATAAAAGGAGGTGTTATAAAACCATTCTACCAAATGCGTAACCATTGGACACATCTCGATTACTTATCGATGTAAAACAATGAAGATATCCCTCCAAGCACTTGTTTACCACCTCTGTTTTCCCATCAAACTGGGATGATAAGATGAACTACGAGCTAGTTGTGTGCCCAAGCATGAGAACAAGTCAGTCCAAAAATTACTAGTAAAGATAAGGTCTCATCACTTACTATAATCTTTGGTGTCCCATGTAGCTTTTGAATTGTATCCATGAAGGTTGTTGCTACTATAATCGCAACAAATGGATGTGATAAAGCACAAAAATGGGCATATTTGGTGAGTCTATCCACCACCACCATGATTACATTTTTCCCTTCTAATTTAGGCAATCTGTGATGAAGTCCATGGACACCTCTTCCCACCTCTAGCTAGGAATAGATAGAGGTTGTAAAAGACCTAGGGACTTAATTGTTTCACCCTTATTTTGTTGAAAAACCATGCATTCTGCCACAAATTTTGGACATCCCCTTTTAGCCCTTCCTAAAAAATAAGCTTGATTCGATGATAAGTCTTCAAGAATCTAGAATGCCCCCTACTTTGGAGAATCATGGAGCTCAGATAGAACCCTATTTTTAAGGGTTGAATTCTTACATATGTATAATCTATCTTTATACCATAAAGCATCTTTCCATACAAATTTTTCTCTCGACATGATTGGATCTTCTTTGGAGATTCGAATGATATTTTGTGTACACAGGTCATTTTTCCATTCAAACCTTGCATCCTCTATCCAATCCTCCCCGTAATACAGATATGGCACACAACAATGTATGTCTAGGAAAATTCATCCTTTTGAGATAAAGCATCAACAACTACATTCTCTTTCCCTTTCTTGTATATTATCTCAAAATCATATCCCAACATTTTTTAGACCCATTTTTGTTGTTCTTCTGATGATAAACGTTTCTCTAAGAAGTATTTCAATCATGATTTGTCTTTACTTTGAAATTTCTTCCCATTAGATATAGTTTCCATTGCTTCACCGCATGAAGTATTGCTAACATATCTTTCTCATAAAATGGTTTAGATATATTCTTACCTTTGAATTGGTAGATCTCAAAGGAAATGGGTCACCTTCTTGTATGAGTATCGGCCCCATACCATACCCTATAGCATCACATTCAAAATGAATGTTTTTGAAAAATATGGGGTATAGGCTAGAATCGAGTGGTGCCCATGGCCTCCTTCAACTTCTTAAATTCCATAGTAGCTTGCTCGCTCTAATGGAAAGATTCATTCTTCAATAAATTTGTGAGTGGTGTTGTGATGTTGCCATAATTCCTTACAAATATTTGATAATAACTCGTAAGCCCCAAAATCCTCGATATTTTTAGGTTTTGGAACCTTCCATTCAAGCAAGGATTTTATCTTGTTATGATCCACTTTAACCTTTTATAAGAGAAAATATGACCCAAATATTCAACCTCCTTGACACCAAAATAACACTTAGAAGGATTTGCATAAAGTTGATGTTTTTAAAGAGTTTTCAACACCTTATTTACATGATGCAAGTGTTCCTCCCATGTTTTAATATAGATTAATATATCATCAAAGAACACTAAAATAAACTTCCAAGAAATGTCTTAAAGATGGAATTCATCAAGATTTGAAATGTAGAGGGTGCATTTGAGATCCCAAAAGGCATTAACAAGAACTCATAATGGCATTCATGTGTCTAGAAGGTTGTTTTATGAACATACTCATCATTGATTCTAATATGATGATATCCAGAACAAAGATCAAGTTTTTTAAAGTAAACAAAGACACCATGTAACTCATCTAAAAAATCATCAATTACATGAATAGAAACCTATCTTTAATCGTGTACTTATTGAGTTCCCCTGTCTGGACACGTGTTCCTATTGTCATCTTTTTCCTTACCATCACTACGGGAGAAGAGTAAGCACTATGACTATGATGAATAAGTCCGAATTCTTACATCTCTTGAACTATCTTCTCAATCTCACTCTTTTTCACATAGGGGTACCTATAGGGTCTGATGTTGGGAGGTTGACTCCCTAGTACTAGCTAGATGGCATGGTCATGGTCTCTTTTTGATGCAAACCCTTGGGTATTTCTCCAAAACCACCGAGTTCTCATCTATAATGACTTGCATATCCATGGGTATAAATGTATTGGAATGATATGCTTCAATGAAAATAGTTGTGCCACAAACCTTTTTACACCTTTTCTAAGAAATTTTTGCATCCGATGAGAACTTACCATATGTGGGACTTTGCTCTTAGTCCTTTTAGTTTAAAATTCCTCCTTCGATCGAAATTACATGAAAAACTCTTGAAATTCATTTCAATGGTTCCCAAGGTGGTAAGCCACCAACTCCTAACATAATGTCTACTCCTCCCATGGCAATGGCATACATATTACGCTAGTTAGAAGTAATATCCCATGGCGATATTGATGTTATGGCATTTTCTGAACAACTAACAGCTTTTCCCATCACGATCATGACTTGACATTCGGAGTCGGATAAACAAAGTAGTTCAAGCATACATGCCTAACTTATGATTGATGAAGTTGTGAGTACTTCATGAATCAATCAACATTGTTACCCTCTATTTTTTAAGAATCCAACTAATTTGAGAGTTTGGGGAGTGCTAATACTGAAATTGCATGGCATGATATTGTTGATCGGGATCTCCTAATTCCTCCTTTGGCTCTACCTCTTCCTCTTCTTCATTTTCTTCTTCTTCAGGGACCCTCAATGTAGAACAACTTATTTTCAACATACACTTATGTCCCGGTCCAATTTTTTTCATAATTAAAACATAACCCTTGGCTCTCTTTTTCTTCAATTTATTGAGGTGTCACTCTAACTGCCTAGGGAATGATGGTGGAAAGGTGCTACATCTCTCGATATTATCGATGCTAGCGGTTTGTTTCCCTACCGAAATAAATTTTCCTCCGCCCTACATGCCATGATCATAGAGTCTAAAACCTTATGAGGATTAAACATACGCACCTCGCCTCAATTTGTTCTTTAACACCCCCAAGAAATAAGTCATTAAGATTCTCTTTAGGAATATTTTCCACCCATAAGGAGAGGTTTTGAATTGATGAATGTAATCTTTGATTGTTCCTATTTGTCGTCGTAGCTTTGCTAATTGACTAAAATAATTCTCTCACACACTAGAACTATTGTGCAATTGCATCTCTTCGGTGAATATTTTCCATGTAACATTGAGGCCATTCTTTTTCCATTGAGCACATAACCATCAATACCAAATGATTTGGTCAGTTCAAGATACAATGATGTCATGGTAACCTTTTGTCCTAATGGAATCTAATGATGATCAAAGAAATTCTCCATCTGGTTAATCCATTGATTAGATCCTTTCCATCAAACTTACACATTTCCACTTTTGGAATCATGTTACGGGCTTAGAGTGTTTGTATTTGGATTGGTCATGTTTGTAGATCCACCCCGGCTAGTTTTTTTATTACTTTAACCTCAAGATCCACCACGGTTAATATGAGTATGACCGAGTTGTGGCTGATTAGGAAGGATATGATGACCCATGAAATTGCAACTAAATTGTTGAATGAAATCCTCTAATTTTTGTCCAATATTGTCTACATCTTCTTCTGCTGACCACTCTACCCTCAAGGTTTTGCAACTCTAACTCAAGATAGCTGACCTTATGGTCCACTCAAGTAAACCCTAACCCCGAGGACTCTGTATATACCCCTTCTAAATCTAACTCCTCAACTATTATCTCATCCTTATCGTGATTTTACCCGAGTGATGGGATTATTTTTGCCTCTTGTCGAAGGCCCATCCATGATGCCCCAAAATGGTAAGATTTAAGGATCAAGGTAGAAATTTAGGGTTTGGAATTTCAATAGGAATTCGGAAAACTTTTATAAAACTAAAATAAAAACTCAAACTAATTTTAAATCTTCTTTCCTCGAAATGTAAATAACTTTGAAAAATTCCACAAATTGCACCCTAGGTAGCCGAATTATGAAAAACCATAAAACCGCATAAATTTTGCAAACCAAGTCAAAAATTCTTAAAATTTGGAGGGGAGCTTACTTAGCTGATTTCTCCACACCAAAAAAAAATGTGGAAAAATTTGCTACCTATTTTGAGATATTGAAAAACCTTCACAATTAGGGTTTGACGCAGTGTTGGTCCGAATATGAACCTAACCAATTCATTTTGGTATCAATGGTTATGTGCTCAAAGGAAAAAGAGTGTACTCAATGTTACATGGATAATATTCACTAATAGTTACAATTACACTATATTTCTAGTGTGTCAAAGAATTATTTTAGTCAATTAGCAAAGCTCGCACAAACAGAATAGTCAAAGATTACATCCATCAATTCCAAAACCTTTCCTTACGGGTGGAAAATATACCTTAAGAGAATTTGAATGAATTATTTGTTAGGGGTCTTAAAGAACAAATTGAGCGAGATGTGTATGTTTAATCCTCATAACATTTCGTGAATCTATGATCATAAAGACGTAGGGAAAAGGAAAAATTTCTTTCCAAAGTCAAACAAAATTTCAAGAATATCAAAGATCGTAGCACCCTTCCACCATCATTCCCTTGTCCAATTAGACTGACACCTCAACAAATTAAAGAAAAGAGATCCAAAGGGTTATGTTTTAATTGTGACAAAAAATTTGGACCAAGACATAAGTGTGTTGAAAAGAAGTTGTTCTAAATTGAGGGGCCTACTGAAGAAGAAGAAAATGAAGGAGATGAAGAGGTAGAGCCAGAGGAGGAATTAGGAGATCCCCAGCCAATAATATCATGCCATGTAATTTCCAATATTAGCACTCCCCAAATTCTCAAATTAGATGGACTCTTTAAAAAAATAGAGGGTAACAGTGTTGATTTATTCGGTAAGTACTCACAATTGCATCAATCATAAGTTAGCGGTACACTTGAACTATTTTGTTTATCCATCTCTAAAATTTCAAGTCATGATTGTTGATGGGAAAACTATTAGTTGTTCAGGAAAATGCCATAACATTAATCTCGCCATGGGAGATTACTTTCTAACTAGCAAAATGTATGCCATTGTCATGGGAGGAGCAGACATTGTGTTAGGAGTTCAGGTGGCTTACCACCTTGGGAACCATTATTATGAATTTCCACGAGTTTTTTATGTAATTTCAGTTAGAAGGGAGGAATTTTAAACTAAAAGGACTACAAGAAAAGTCCCCACATATGGTAAGTTCTCATCGGATGCAAAAATTGCTTAGAAAAAGGTGTAAAAGGGTTTGTGCACAACTATTTTCATTGGAAGCACATCATTCCAATACATTTATACCCACCGATATGCAAGCCATTATAGATGAGCACTCAGTGGGTTTTGGAGAAATACCCAAGGGTTTGAATCCAAAAGAAACCGTGACCATGTCATCCAAATATAGTACCAGGAGTCAACCACCCAACATCGACCTTATAGGTACCCATATATGCAAAAGAGTGAGATTGAGAAGATAGTTCAAGAGATGTAAGAAGCGGACTTATTCCTCATAGTCAAGTGCTTACTCTTCTCCCGTAGTGATGGTAAAGAAAAATATTACAATTGGTGCACGTGTCCGTTACAGGGAACTCAATAAGTACATAGTTAAAGATAAGTTTCCTATTCATGTAATTGATGATTTGTTAGATGAGTTACATGGTGTTGTTTACTTTACAAAACTTGATCTTCATTATGGATATCATCATATTAGAATCAGGGATGAAGATATTCATAAAAGAACCTTCAGGACACATGAAGGACACTATGAGTTCTTGGTAATTCCTTTTGGACTAACAAATGCACCCTCTACATTTCAAAGCTTGATAAATTCCATCTTTAAGCCATTTCTTCGAAAGTTTGTTTTAGTGTTCTTTGATGATATATTAATCTATAGTAAAACATGGGAGGAACACCGCATCATGTAAATAAGGTATTGAAACTCTTGAACAACATAAACTTTATGCAAAGCCTTCTAAGTGTTATTTTGGTGTCAAGGAAGTTGAATATCTAGGTCATATTATCTCTTATGAAGGTGTTAAAGTGGATCCTAACAAGATAAAATCCATGCTTGAATGGAAGGTTCTCAAAACCCTAAAAACATCTCGAGGATTTTTGGGGCTTACAGCTATTATCATAGATTTATAAGGAATTATGGCAGCATCGCAACACCACTCACAACTTTATTAAAGAAGGAATCTTTCTATTGGAACAAGCAAGCTACTACTATGACCTTTAAGAAGTTGAAGGAGGCCATGTGCACCACTCCAGCTTCTAGCCACCCCATATTTTTCAAAAACATTCATTTTTGAATGTGATGCTTCATGGTATGGTATGTGGGTAGTACTCATGCAAGAAGGGTGACCCATTTCCTTCGAGAGCCGCCAATTCAAAGGTAAGAATATATCTAAACCAATTTATGAGAAAGAAATGTTAGCAATACTTCATGCAATGAAGTAATGGAGACCATATCTAATGTGCATACATTTCAAAGTAAAGATGATCTTGATAGTTTGAAATACTTCTTAGAGCAATGTTTATCATCGAAGAACAACAAAATGGGTCTCAAATATGTTGGGGTATGATTTTGAGATAATATACAAGAAAGGGAAAGAGAATGTAGTTACTTGATGCTTTATCTCGGAAGGATGAATCTTCCTGTGCATTTTTGCGTACCATATCTATAGTATAGGAGGATTGGATAGAGGATGCAAGGTCTAAATGGAAAAATGACCCAGGTACACAAAATATCATTCAGAATCTCCAACAAGATCCAAGCATGTCAAAAAAATTGTATGGAAAGGAGATGCTTTATGGTATAAAGATAGATTATATCTATGTAAGAATTCAATCCTTAAAAATGGGGTTCTATCTAAGCTCCATGTTTCTCCAATAAGGGGCATTCTGGATTCTTGAAGACTTATCATCAAATCAAGCATGATTTTTTTTGGGAAGGGCTAAAAGGGGATGTCCAAAAATTTGTGGCAGAATGCATGGTTTGTCAACAAAATAAGGGTGAAACAATTAAGTCCCTAAGTATTTTAAAACGTCTATTTATTCTTAGGTAGAGGTGGGAAGAGGTTTCCATGGACTTCATCACAGATTGCCTAAATTAAAAGGTAAAAATGTAATCATGGTGGTGGTGGATAGACTCACCAAATATTCCCATTTTTGTGCTTTATCACATCCATTTGTTGTGAGTACAAAGTGAGCAACATCCTTCAGGATACAATTCGAAGCTTACATGGGACACCAAAGATTATAGTAAGTGATCGAAACCCTATCTTTACTATTAATTTTTGGACTGACTTGTTCTCATGCTTGGGCACACAACTAGCTCGTAGTTCCTCTTATCATCCCCAATCTGATGTGAAAATAGAGGTGGTAAATAAGTGCTTGGAGGGATATCTTAATTGTTTTACCTCAAATAAGCAAGCGAGATGGGTCCAATGGTTACCAGCTAGCAGAATGGTGGTATAACACTTCCTTTCATACTTCATCTAAAATGTCTCCTTTCTTGGCATTATATGGGTACCATCCACCATCTATCACTTCATCTTTGACATTCTAACTAAAGGGTCGAGTAGTTGAAGAACACATTCAACACCAACAAGAGGTGCTTTCTAGTCTCAGGTGAATTTGGCCATGTCACAAAACCGCATGAAGCGAAGGGCAGACCAACATTGTAGTGAAAGACATTTTGAAATCGCTTAAGTAGGTTTTTATGTGTTTACAACCATATAAGAAAATGTCCTTAAAACAACAGAAAATAACAAGCTTCACCTAAGTATTATGGCCCTTATCAAGTGTTACAGAAGATTGATGTAGAATACAAACCGGAACTTCCTCCGGCTACTCGAATTCATCCAAATTTCCTTCCATGTATCTTTCCTAAAGAAGGTAATTGATAGAAAGTATCAACCTGACAATGTTACCAAAGCTTGATGAAGTGGGTAGAATAATCGTGGAACCGAGAATGCATCCTTGAGACACGCACTAAATAATTGAGGACAAGGGTCATCACCAGTATTTGATCAAGTGGAAAAATCTAGACAATGAAGATGCAAATTGGGAGGATGCAAACTTTAATCAAGAACATCTAGATCTTATCAACATTGGGGAAAATGTTTCTTCGAAGGGAGGGGCATGTTACGCCCTTAATCATATATCTTATATTGGATGTATACAGACAAATTCGCTATCATAACTTCTTATCATTATGTATCTCATCCATATATGTTATATTTTCATTAGTGGGTCGGCCTTGGTGTTGGCCATAGAATAGGAATAATATATATAGGGGTTAATAGGTAGTAGTTGATCATCATATTCAGCTTTTGAGTCTTATTGTTTGGTTTGGGGTTGCCCCCTCAAAGTGGCTAAGCTATTCTACTTGCACATTGAGATTATTTATCCAAATATTGTGTTCATTGGTGTTATATTGCAACTAATAATCATATTTATACAAGTAATTCCATTACAAGTCTCCCATTATGAAATTTGATATCAAAATAAAAATCCTTTATGAAATCGATATGAGTTGCTTAAATAGCGTAATCGAGGCTTATGGTATTCTATAGTACTAATCGAAAGCAATTCCTTCAAGGGTATTAGGGAATATTTTAGAAACCACTTTGTGTCCCATGGGAGAAACTCTCTAATGGTGATTGCATATGCTTTAATGTGTGTATTTGGGTCCACCTCCCCTTGAAATTTGGCAAGTTGGGAAGATTCACGGAAGCATTAAGCTTTGTATGGTAAAATCAAGGGGCTCCTTAAGATATTCAACATATGTGCCCAATGCATAAGATTCTACCATAGATGACCCTAGATGGGGAGGTGGAGGAGGTTGATATGGCACAATGTAAACATTCTTAGATGCATAAGGTATCCTCTCGAGGATGAGAATATGAGACAGGAAATAAAACATGTCCCCATACATAACGATTTGGAATACATATGTAAATACAAGGAACATTATTCGATACGAGTGGTAGGCACAAAACTAGGGAACGTTGAATTTATAGTTGGGAAGGCATTTGAGAATGAAATTATGACTAGTGACCTTGAGGGCATCCATATGAGGTTGGAAGGGCATTCCCAACATGCCTAACCTAATGAGAAGATCTTAGGGGCTAGGCACGCCCGTGTAAACTGGAGGAGGTGATGGTGCAAGTAGGCACATAACTAATATTTTGAGCGTAGTAAGGACCTTTCCCTACCCTGTTAAAGATGCATTATGAGAAGGTTTGGCAAGCTCTAGTTCCCAACCACATTCACCAACAATCAATCACATGCACGCAGACATAAGTTGTACATGCCTTAGGTGCGTTTTAAGCCCGGTTGGGAGGTAAAGGTACATGATGTCCTGTTATGGTATGATCTTTGGGAGGCCATCCCTCTTTGGATGTGTTTCCTATAGGAGGAGGGGTAGCAGGTTGTTCAAGAAGAATCAATGTAATCTTGCATCCGGTCTAAGGGCTGGTCCATTGCATTAAAGTGTTGTTTTTTTCGAGCGTATCATGATAGGTAATCCTCATATAATAATGGGATCGAATTAGACTACATTTTGATTTGTGGTCTAAACAAGACCTGAGGATTAGAACCTTTCTCTCTTGTGATTGTCATGTTGTTAGAGCTAGAGAGCTCATAATTGCGAGTTGTGTAATTGATCAATCCCCTCAATCTTGATCAATGAAACATTATTGGAATTTTGATGAGTATGAGGGAAGGTAGATTATATGAGTAGTTATCAGCCCACCCAGATAGTGAGGGTGATTTTTGCATACCCATTTGGTAATAATATGCCTCGAGACCCAAAATGGGCTAACCGTATTCTGACCTGCCATATTTGGGGGTATATAAATACCCACATAATAATGGTATAGGAGAAGGATGGATGAAATAATATAATACAATCGAAATGAAAAGGAACTAGTCCTTCACATCAAGTTTGCCAATTTCTACGGTTGAAAATCAACACGTGATCTTCAGCACACTTGACCTCCCGAGGTTGTGTTCGGGACACCCGATGTGGAATGGATAAATGGCTATGGGTGTCATAATAAAGCTAATGTATGGAATAATCTAATATTGGTGAATGTGTTCAACAATTTATCAGAAAATATAACATCCTCTATGGGAAATAAAGGGATCTTCTCGTCTAGCTAAAAGCCTCTCTAATCATGAATGGGTGTAATGGAACGTCATAAGGATACACACACACACAAAGCTCTATTAATATCATTATGTGAGACTCTCTCAACCGCTTGTGGAATTTGTGGGAATTTACCTTCATTCACCTCATAGAAATTTCTAGACAAGGTCATGGAAATGCTTCTAGAGGAAACAGATGGATAGGACAAGTGAATGGGTTATGGGCACTAGTTCGCCTTATGAAGCTTGGCTTCCTTAAAATTGTAAAATTTTGTTATTTTCATCTTCCTCGTTAAGAACATTTAACTGCAAAATGATGGTAGGTGGAAGTGGTGAAGACCAAAATTCCAAGATCCTAAGGCTCGTATCAATGCTATTTACCTCTAAATAAGTTGTGTTCGGATGAGGGACTCTAGGATTGTATACTTCCTCTCTTGGTTGTTGTGGTCCCTGAATGGTCATATGGGATGTATGAAATAAAGGAAACAATAATCTCACAAAGAACCGTAAGTGAGCAAGGTCAATCCTAAGCCAACTAAGGGTGCGTAGGGAGATGTATTAATTCTCGCTAATTAAACTATGTTCCTAATTAGCAAATAGAAACTAATAGATTTAAACTAAACGATTCAATTACTTTCCTTGTTTTAATTAAAACTACGTGTTGCTAGCAACTAATTAACAAATGCAAGCTAATTAATAAAACAAATCTATTCTAATGTTTTTGTTCTTTTTGAATGAATAAAGGAAATGCAAAAAAAACTAATTAAAATTAATCTAACATTTTTGGATTTTATAGTTTTACGGAAAACAACAAAAGAAACAAGAAATGAACAATTTTTTTCTAAAATCTAATTAACAAATCTAAATAAATAAATAATTGGATGTGACTATTTATCTGTGTTGGGTGATTCTAAACTATCATCAAAAAAACAAAGCTTTTTCAAAATGTAATTGTGGATGTAAATCCTTTGTTCTACCTCGGAGGCACGGGAAGAAATCAAAGCTTCTCGTAATCCCCTACAACTTCCTCGGTAGAATTAAATAAGGATTCAACAGAGGTTGTAAATTGAAATGGAAATGTAATTTCTCTAAAACAAATGTAGAAGCTTTCCTCTAGACAAACTTCCCTTAGAAATCCACACCGATATGTAGGAAGTAATCTATCAACAAAAGCTTTGTCAGACAAAATGAAAGCTACGGTAATGATTTAACTATTGCGATGATTTAAGTTAAAAATGATTTACTAATCTAATCAATAATGTGCATGCAGGTTAAATAAAGAATTCATGAAAGATTTAAGAAATCCAAGTACATCCCCAACCTAGAATTTGCAGATTATGACAAAGTCGGTTGGGTTTAATTTTGTGTCTCCTCGGTTTCTTTTCCAACTTCAATGTTCACGTGAGTCTAGGGAGTTGTGCTAGTAATACAGAAGAAGCAAGGAAGAAGGTGTTAGAGCAATGGTGGCTTACTGGAAATTTGGTAGCAATGCAGGTAAGAAGAACAATGCAAGAGAACATTGTTTGGTTGTGTAATTTCTAGCAAAATCGCAGCAACATAATGAAGCAAATCACAACAAAAATATCCAACCCGTGCTTTGGGAAGAAGCTCAATATTTATATAACATAGGCTGGGAAATGGTCTAATCCATTTAGAAACCATGGGGTGCCACATCACAACAAGGAGGGGCAGTTAACTCTCAATTAACAATAGAAGAGGAAGAGGAAGTTGGTACGCATCTATCAAGCCTACAAACAACCAATTTGACCAAGAAACATGCGCAAAAGGTGAGTTGGAAGAAGTTAACACACGTCCAAATCACGCCTTTAGAAGTCTCGATGCATCGACCCTAAAATTTTCCTTCGTAAATACTATTTCATTAATGTATGTATTAGGAATAGGATGTTGTTAAGTATAATTAGTGGCGTCCGATAAGATAATGGCACTTTTGGTACGACGCCGCAATAATGTATAGTACGGTAAGTCAAAGTACAATAGGAATGTTGTGGTAAAAAGTAAATATTTGTCATAAGCGGTTCAAGAATGTTAAAATGTCAAAGTTAGGGTAAGAAGAGAAGTAGGGTATACATGATTAGGAATTAGAAATATTATATTGGTAATAAGGACAAGGAGTGATGTCATAAATATATTTTGTATTTTATTTGTAAAAAGTCTAAAAAGGTGGAACCCATGTGAAATGATAAGGTTTATCTTATCTTAAAAGATAAGCTTACATGTAAAGATAAGAGTTAAGGTATGGAATATGATTTGTCAGAGTAGATTTCTTATCCTATCTTAGAGATAAGGTGGATAAGCCTGAAATTTCTATAAATAGAGAGGCCACCCCCCTCATTTAGAATAGAAGGAAGTAGTGAGAAATATTGTATAAGAAAGTGTGTGAAGGAAGCCATCATTTAGAAGGTGTGTTAAAGAAGCCATTAAGAGGTGTAATTGTGAAGTTTCTCCCATAGTTATTGTTGGAAGGCAAGTGGAGTTGGTAACACTTGGAGTAATTCATGGGTGAGATTGTAACAATTTCATGTTAATAATACATTTTACAGTTGTATTTCAGATTTTTCATCATTCTTTTATGTCATAGTCTATGGTATTCTTGTGTTATGTCTATTTTTTTCCAGATTACTTCCACCAAACTAAAAGTTGTGCATTAGTAAATAATCATAGCATGAGGAGTTCCTAGTGGAGAATTATAACACTTACCGACATTAACTAGTCTTGGCTTCTTCATTGTTCCAATATCAATATTTTCATATTTGGAAAAGCTAAGGTGATACTTCTCAGATTTAGCTTTCAAAAAAACATGTCATGATTGTTAAAAATGTCTTCCAAAGATATAAGGCCTTTAGGGAACTTTCTACCTTTCAACTTTATGACACCATCTACATATACTTCTTCAATCTCATCTTTTATGATAATTAAATTAGATTCCTTTGTGTAACATCACTTCCTTGATATTATAGGTTGTTGAAGTTATCTTTTTTCTCCAAGAAAGATAAGATATGATTGTCATCATTAAAAACTTGCCATATTTTAGCATTATTTGACATTTTCAATCAAGAGCATCTCAATTAAATATTTTGGTTCCCCAAAAAGGTAAAGAATTAGCAAAGAGTTTGAACCATCCAAATAATCTACCTTCTTATTTTGTTCATATGGTACTTCTTGAATTGAAAAGGCTTCAAAAGTTTCCATGCGATCCCATGCCCTATTTATATAATACTTCAACCTTGTATTCTTTACTTGAAACTAATTTTTGAGTTTCTTGAAATAAGCTCGACATCTCCTGGGATTCCAGCTTTTTAATTCACATTTATTCAACATCTTTCATCCCTAAGCAAAGAAGACCTCATATTCCATAGTATTGTTCATATTCGAAAATTATAGCTTGCGTGAGAGAGGGAAAAAAATTACCAGCAAGAGAAGTGATCCTAACACTGCACTTTGATTCGTAAGTATAAAAAGTTCCATGGAATTCTAGAGTCCATAGATCATTTTCTTCTCTTCCATAAAAATGGGAAACTCTTCATCCTTTTATGTGGTTGGAAAGTAGTTTCCCATCCCCTATCTTGATATAAAATATTTTCTCATGTGTCATCTAAATTTTGAACAATGTATTTCATTTTCCTCTCGGAAGAATATTTTTCAGACAACCTTTGATGGTAATAGTAGTGTAAGACCAATCTATTTGTATTTTACTACGTACATCCGGACATAAGTTTTTACTCCTCAACATTCCATAAGATGTGGGCATGTCCTCCACTAGTATGGTTATCTTTACTCTCTTATATGGGAAAGCAATGAAAACAACTTACACATCCTTGATCCGATCGACTAAGGGAACTTATTTGGTTTCCATGGAGTATCATTTTCCATACACACAAGTTAAGGTGAGACCAAGTGCATTTGTAAATTTGGCAAACACGACATTATCACAGATTCGATTCAATGATACAATTGTTTAGCTTGTGACCTCTAATGAGAAAAGAAAGATAAAAGGTTATAATTTACCCAAGATGGATGTACTTGCAGCTATAAGGATTTAGAATGAAGGAAATGGAGGAGTAGGTAACAATCCTTTGGAGGTAGATGAAGTTGAATTGGAATTGGGATTACTATTTTTAATAAACTTGAGTAGTTTATCAAATTGTTCTAGGTGAGTTTGCAAGTATTCGACTCTAAAATGTTCACTTTGAATTTTTCCACATGGTCAATTATATCCAATGAGGTGGAAGTGGAAATTTTAGAGGTTGTGGAAATTCTATAGTACATGTAAACACCGCTTTAGGATTGGAAGAAGTAAATGCATATTTAGTAAAATAAGTTTTAACTAAAGTGGAAGTAGATGACTTACTTGGAGAAGAAGATGTAGCTTTAGCTGTGGTAGAATTGGACTTGTTCTTTGTAGATTCCATGGAAGGAGGCATCGGAGATCCTCTATTTATTATTGTATTTTTAGAGTCGCCACATGACGATGTGTGTAAGTTTCTTCTTATGAACATCAATGGATGAGGTTTCTTTTTATGGTTGTGAATAGGTGAACACCACACATGAATAATTATTCATATTTTCTATGACTTCATCATATTATTCATCTAAATAATATTCACAATAGTTGATGTCTACATCTTCAACCTCTAGGACATTTCATTCCTCTTCTTCACCTTAAATTTCTACAATTTCTTCTTCATCATCTTCTTGGGCTTCATCACCGCATTTACAGGAGGAGATTTTAGAGAAAGTTTATATGGGGCACCAACAATCCTTTTCATATTCTAAAAGTTCTTCTTAGGAACATATTTGTAGGGATCACTTTGGGTAAGCTTCTTCTTTAGAGAAATTAGATCATTAGCTATATTTTTAACAATGGATCAAGAGTACCCAAGATAAAAAAATTATATTTATCTTTGTTTGATCATGTTTTGATTTTACCATACATGATTAAATCATCCTCAACTTCTAATACAAGGTATTAAGCTTTGTCTGAAGTAGATGGTTGGGCCATTCTCAAGATAAATCCAACTTCGGTAGTCAAGCATTTGTGAAGAACCGTAGTTAATTATATTTAGCAGTTTGGCAACTTCAGGAAATTTTTTTATCAACCTATTGAACTTAGCCATAAAGTCTCCCATATCTTCTTGAGGTTATTTTTTCAATGGGGCCATTGAGCAAGTAAAGGATGAGCATATACAACTAGATTAAACCTAGCATCAAACTTCACTTTCATTTGAGCCCAATTTTGATTGATCTCATGGGAAAGTGATATAACTAGTCTCAGTAACAACATCTTACAAGGATTTAACAAACAATCCAATGAACCCATCTTCAATTTCAACTCCTAACACACCATATCTTGAAATGAAGGAAATAATATTTTCATCTAGATGTTGTGTTCCATCTCCTCAAAACTTAGGAAATTTCTTCCTCGATCCTCTAGGTATCTTATGAAGTGGAAGAGTTAGAGCCAATGGACCTATATTTTGACCCCAAGATATTGGTGTAACTTCTCCGGAGGAAGAGAATTTAGTGGTGGCGAGAGATGGGGATTCAACAACATTAGACTCTTTAAATGGATCTTATGGAGGAATTTCAGCAACTTTCCTCTGAAATATTGTAGGTGTAAGTATTAAATTAGCTTGTTGTAATTTAAAAGTAGGATCCACGATGCCACCTACTCTATCACTTCGGGTGTATCTTGTGTCCTCAGGCATTTTGTACTTTATATTCTTCTCTCGATGATTTTGAGTTATTTCAATGTGATTAAATATCTACAATTATTTGGCATGGTCTCCTTCTATATCCAATACTCTTGAAATGGTATGATAGTGAATGTTATCTATTCGGTTGTTCCAAATACAAATTCTCAAATCTAATATGATATCTTGTTGAGTTTATTTGAAAAGAGGAGATTAGGATGTAATGTTGGAGCAATTCTCGGAAATGGTCACTGCAGTAGAGACAAGGGTAAGCATAAAAATAGACTTTGGAATATATATAGAGAGAGAGAGAGGATTTTGTGGATCATATAAGGTACAAGACAACAAAATATGCCTTCATTAACGCTTATGGGACTATGTCCCTCCACTTCAAGATGGGGAAGATCCCATTTATTGAAAGCTATTAATTTATGTACACTAAGTTATCTCCAAGGGTGGTCGTAGAGATAAGGAACGTGTAGAAACACCTTTGTTGTGACTAGTAATAATATCTCGAGCGAGAGAGAGGGGAAAATTGTAGATAAGTGAGGAGAGAAAATGAGGAGAATTGTATTAATGAGTTGAACTCATATTTCATTAACTACAATTGTGTTGGTTGGATATTTTTAAAAGATAAAATATGAGTTTTAACCATAGTATGTGGGATAAAGTCCCTCCTCAAGTAAGGAAACATGCCTTATTTATTGTTATTCTAATTAAAATAAAGGAATATTTACAATATTCACACTAATCTAACCTTTGGGGTGGGATCTCATCCCAATAGATTTGTTTATCTTTCAGAAAGGAATTTGGAAATGAAGGAAGCTTGAGGGATGAATATGGAAATAATAGAGTAGGAAGAATGAGGATGGATACTTGCGATTTTTACTTGGAAAAAACATATATGAATTTACTTACACAAGCAAAATAGGATAATAATAATAAATTGATTTTTTATCAATATAAATAAATTGGATTCAAATGGTAATCTAATGCATTGAACTTAAGAACAATAACATTAACATAAATAAAACATTCAACACAATCAAATGTGTCTCTTTATTCCTTTTGACAAGAAAAAGAAAATACAAAGATTTTCTTCTTTACTCCATAATTTTAAGGAATACTTGTACTTTCAAAATCTAAAGCCCTTACTCCATTTCAAAAAAATTCATCCCGAATGCATAGAGCATCCTTACATTTATAAAGAAAACTAGGAGAGAGAAAAGGAGCGGTTACATCCTAAAATAACATACTAAATACCCTTATTAAAGCATATTTATTGGGTCTTATACAAATTACCAAGTCAATTTACATGCTTAATCTGAATGATGTCCAGGACATCCAAGAAATCGACATATTCGAGAAAAAAAAAGGATAAACACATAAGATTTCAACCAAACTCCTTTGCGATTTTAGTGGCTTCTTTATCACGATTCTCATGGAACCTTTGAATCATTTTCTACACTTCCTTCTCATATAGTCCACATGAATATCAGTCTAGTATATCGTACGTGTTAATTATACTTGATTGACTTAATCGGAAGTCTATGAAGCCTCTTGAGGACTTTTGTCAAGTTTCTCAAAATATTTTGATATAAAATCAAGTTGTCAAATAATTGTAAATCAAAAACATGATTTTATTTCATATTCCTCTCAAACAAGTGCTTTTTTCAACAAATATTTCACTTGTTGATAACATTCTTAGATCATCATCGAGGAATTAGCAAGGTATATTTGTAAATTTGTCATTAATATCTTTGGTGGCATCAATCCCTTCCTCTCTTACCTTTTAAATTTTTCCCTTGCTTCTTGCAAAATTCTTACTCGAACTCAATGGACTCCTAAAATTCATAGTGACATCCCCTTTCTTAAGTTACCTTTTCTTGTACTAGGGTATTATCATTTACATTTTAAGATCATTCAGGGCCTCTAGAGTGAGTTCTCCATTATTGTATTCCTATTCAAATTCATCATTTTTCCTCTCAACCACCAAATTTTATTTCTCAATTTCAGTGTAGACATTAAAATAATTTTCAAAGAGCTTCTAACCATCAATTAGAAGTCTATCAATCCAATTATTAACTTCTAGACATTATTGTCATATCTTCTCAACTACCGAGATAAAGGAGGTGTCAAATCTAATTGGTGTAAGAGAGGTGACTAGATTTGGTTCAATGATCGTGATAAAAATGAATTGATTGCTCACCCATTTCTTTAATCTCATCCTAAGTAGCCTTGGTTTTCTTAACCTCTCTAAAAAATTGTTTAAGGTGGCTTGAAGGTCTCGTTGCGCTCCTTCGTAGTAATTTTTCCCAATGCTACCTTTGTGATTTGATATTCGAAATTCATTATATCTTCTTTTCTTTTTCTACGTCAAGGATAGTGATCTCAAGCAAACCTTTCTCCCAATTGATCAATTTTGATATGAGAAATTGTATTAGGTTTCTTCGTTGTGTGGGAAGGATTTGGATTTAACGTCTTGAAATCAAAAGCTTCTTGAGCACCGTTTTCTTCCTCTTCTTAGGTGTTTGGCTCAAAATCCAAGATGGAGTGGTAGAGGAAATCAACTAATGATGTGAAGATGTGCTCATAGGAGAAACACTAGGAGAAGTAGTTGATGTATAAATCAAGAGAGGAAGTGTGAATAAAATAGCCATGGAGAGAGTGGAAAATGGAACAATAAAATAAATCACATGAGGGATGGGAGTGGAAGATGGACAAGGAAGGGTTGTAAGAGGGGATCCCAAGAAGAGACTGGATCATGTGGTAAGAGGGGAAAGGGATGAAAATAATTGTACCATGAGTGACACATTTGGGTGGAATATGTTGAAAAGGAAACAAGAATGGATGATGTGAAAACCACAAATACCTACATTAACAAAGATGATAAATGAGATGAAATATGAGGAGGGGAAGGAGGAGGAGGTGAAACATGAGGATCTAGGGTTACATGTGGTACAACATGTGTGATGAGAGGTATGGAAACAAGCAAGGTTTGTGCAACCATGGTGCTTGATGATATCCCTCAATCCTTCTAAGGTGAAAAAATATCCATTTTCACAATTGTGGTAGTAGTAATGGAAGATCCATAAGGTTTCCTCCACTACTCAAAAATTTGAACTTAACTGGATTTGAGGGTTCCTTGCCTTTATCTTTTGGTTCAATGGGGATGCTTACTTCTGACAAAGTAGGTACCTTTGTAGGAATACCCCTTCTTGCATTGGATGTTCAATGAGTAGATCCACAGGTTGATACGATTCAAAACTTGTGTGGCACATTCATTAGTAGATGTAACCTCCTTGGCAAAAACCAATCAATTGGGGTATGTCCACTTTCATTTTATTTTAGATGTCATCTAGGATATATCCATCATCAATCATGCCTTCCGAATATCTGTAATATTTTATTTTACTACTTCTTCCAAATTCATCTAGTTATTATTTCTTATAGCCACCTCATCTCTATAACCAATCCATAAATCTTCAAGTTTAGGCACATGAATATGTAGAGTTATGAGACTTTTCAAGACTCCTTTATAATCAAAACTAAATCTCTTGAATGTAAGGATTTAAGAGTTACTCCCTTTATTTATGTTTCGATATTATTTTCCTTGACGATGGATGAGTAGGTATACCAACTAATTGAGATAGTGAATGGAATTCTTGCCTTGTGTTTGCTTTTTTAAACTTATGTATATACAACAACTACCTTACCAATTCCATTAAGACCCATTTATTGTTTGGGTATCTTATTAGTAGATACAGAGAACCCCAAATCCTCCTACTTGAATGTATGTAAAGGTAAGGAATTGTAAGAAGATACATCCCTAAGTATGGCATTTTATTCCAATCTAAATCAATACACCGAGACTTGGGTATATCTTTATACATCTTATATATGATGATGTAAAATAAATCATCATTTACCCTTCTAAATGTTTAAGAATTTATTGCAAATTAAACTAAGGATATAAATTATATACAAAGGTTGAGCTTCGTGATCCCAATGTGTTTAATCTAGGTTATATCCTCATCCTTTTTACTGCAAAATTCAAGTAGGTTGTCATGTATAATTTTCTGTGGTATGGGATTACTTTAGTTGTTTGTGCAAGGAATCACTAATAAGTTCTCCCCACATGAAATATTGTTTATTTTTCCTCATGATATGGATGAATTGATACATCCAATCTTGAAATTATTTGGCTAGGAATACTAAACATTCTCGCTCATAATATTATGATGTCATTGAATTTTAGAATGAAGCCACTTGTAGGTAGGGTTTTAAGAAACTAGCTTATTGTGGACTTTGACTTCTTAAGGTAATTTTTAAAATGCTTGATACAAAGTTGTTGAGTTGTCATCCCAAGCCTGTTGAGCCTTTTGAGATCAATATTCACATATTTATTAATATTTGGAATCATAAGCAATTCATCAAAGTAATTTGTATCTAGGCAGATTACTATCTTGCCATCTTGGTTCCTAACTAACCTGAAGTCACCATCATAATGACTAAAAATATGAGCATAAATTATGAACATTGTGTAGATATGGGAATATATACATTAAGTGCTAACCTACTATCATAGATGCATTGCATCGATTGTGTCTGTGACTCTTTCCCAAAAATCTTCCATGTTTATGTGTCCCAACTATGTATCCCTGATGTCAATATTGGAGTTAGTCTTTGAAGGGGAATCACCCCTTGGTATTTATACTTCACTTATTTATTTCATTTGAATGATTCTAACTTCCTTTCCCTTTTTTGATTTAGACATTGGAGTGTAGAAAAAATTAGAAATTCTTTCCGAGAATTCCCTAGGAGCATCATTTCTTGTACAAAGAAACATTTTGTAATTTTGGTTTGTGTTAGGTGTAGGAGGTCCTCTTAGGTGTTTTGGGATGGATCTTAGTCCATTTGGATCCCTTTTGGCTTGTAATAATGTGATTTTGGAGTTTCCCTCCAAAACCACCATTTCAAATATTTAAATTCTATGTGTTGTGTTTAGTGGTCTAGGTGATAGGTTAGGTTGAATAAATGGTATAAATGGATGTCAAGGAGCATAAATAAGCCTAATCCATGTGTCTACATGCTTCTTTCTTGGTTTCACTTACTATGGTCACTCTCACCATAGTTAAGTTAGGTAAACCAGTGACCTAACTACCTCTATTATTGATCATTTAGAGAGGTGTTCAAATGAGAGAGGTAGGTAGGTTTTTAGAGGAGTAAGAGAAGGTTCTTACATAGCTAATATTATGATCCTCGTGTGTGTATTCACTAATTCCTTAAGGTTTTGGTGTAACGGATGTTATGATCCTCATATGTCGATTTTACTAATGCCTCAAGGTTTTGGTATAACGGGTCATTATATTTGGTATCGTAGAAACTACTCAGTTCAAGTCCTGGCATGGGTGGCTACGTCAACATTGAAGTGTTTTCCAGTGATCGTATAGAGCATGGCATGGTTCCACTATACAAGCATAAATCTATCCCTGGGGTCCAAGCTACGGAAGTGTAGTGGGATGTTACGATCCTCATGTATGGATTTCACTAACACCTCGATGTTTTGGTGTAACAATTAATTACATTGATGTTATGATTCGGGTGTGTGGATTCACTAACACCTCAAGGTTTTGGTGTAATATTTCATTATATTTGGTATCGAGATAAACCACCCGAGTTCAAGTCTGCACGGGTGGCTACGCCAACATTGCGTTGTTCACTGGGCTTGTATAGGGAGGTGTAGTCCTACTATAAAGGCGTAAATATAGCTTGGGTGTGGGCTACGGAACTATCTTGGGATGTTATTATTCTCATGTGTGTATTTCAATAATACATCAAGGTTTTGGTGTAACGGTTCATTACATTTTGTATCAAAGTGATCACCCATGTTTGAATCTGCTCGGCTGGTTACATTGTGTAGTCACGGCTCGTGGGGCACCCAAATGTTAGTGAAGTGGGGCTCATATGTATGGAAGTGTGGGTTCAAACCCAACTCGAGGTTGGGATCTATGTAATCATGGTGGGATGTTATGATCTTGGTGTGCAAATTCACTAATGCCTCAAGGTTTTGATGTAACGGTTCATTATATTTAATAAAATTACTTGGATAAATTGTAATATCGCAGTAATATAACACCAAATTGTGGATAAAATGTTCATAATATGCAAGTAGAATAGTTTAGCCACTTCGAGGGGGAAACCTCCAAACCATACAATAAGACTCAAGTGTTAACTATAATGATTGACTACTCCTTACTACAATCTTTATATACCATTCCTAGGCTATGGCCAACACCAAGGCTGACCTACTAAACATATGAAAGCATAAATGAATAACATATGACAAGAAGAGAGATTATGTAAGCCATAATTCGGCACTACATATCCAATATAAGCTATAGGACTAAGGGCGTAGCATGCCCCTCCCCTTCAAAGAAACATTGTCCCCAATGTTGGCTAACCCCGAATGTTGTTGTTGAAATGCTTCATATTCCCATGTTGCATCCTCAATATTCATATTATTCCACTTGATTAGATACTCGGTAATGAATTTGGTCCTCAATATTTTGGTGCGTGTTTGAAGAATACCTTCAAGTTCTAATATGATCCTTCCTTCCTCATCTAGTTCAAGAAGAACTAACTGGGTTGAAATGTGTTTCCCAATGACTTTCTTCAAGCAAGAAACATGGAAGATTGGATGTATTTTACTTCCTTGAGGGAGCTCCAACTTATATGCCACACTACCAATTTTCTGCAACACTTGGTAAGGACCATAGTATTTAGGTGCAAGATTATTATCATTCTTATGTTTTTTAAGGAAAATTGCTTATACGGCTATAAACATACAAAAACAAAGTATCCCACTTCAAAGTGTCACTCACTACGGTGTTGATCAGCTTGTTGCTTCATGCAATTTTGTGTCATTGCTAAATTATCTCTAAGGCTAGAGAGTACCTCGTGTTGGTGTTGAATGTGATCTTCGATTTCTCTCACCTTAGTTTGACCTTTAAGCTAGAGATGAGTGATGGAGGATGGTACCCATAAAGTGCTAGAAATGGAGACATTTTGGATGAAGTATGAAATGAATTATTATACCACCATTATACAAGTGGAAACCATTGCACCCAACATATTTTTATCCAAAGTAAAACATCGAAGATACCCCTCCAAACATTTATTTACCACCTCAATTTTCCCATATGACTAGGGATGATAAGATGAACTCTGGGCCAATTGGGTACCCAAACAAGAGAAAAATCAATCCAAAAATTTCTTGTAAATATTGGATCATGATCACTTATTATAATTTTGGGTGTGCCATAGAGCTTTTGAATTGTGTCCATAAAAGAGATGGCAAAATACTAGTTGTGAAAGGATTTGACATCGCACAAAAATGAGCATACTTGGTAAGTTTATCCACTACGACCATGATGACACTTTTCCCTTCTGATTTAGGAAATCCTGATGAAATCCATATATACCTCTTCCTATCTCTCGCTAGGAATAAACAAGGGTTGTAGGAGACCCAGTGTCTTAATGGTCTCACCCTTATTACATTGACACACCAACATTTTGCCACAAATTTTTGAACATCTTCTTTCAACCCCTCCCAAAATAAATCTTGTTTAACTCTATGATTAAGTTTTCAAGAACCCAAAATGGTCACCTAGTGGAGAAGAATGGATATCTAAAAGAACATGGTGTTTAAGTGTAGATTTCTTAAACAAATACAACTTGTCCTTCTACCACAATGTATCATCCTTTCATATAAAATTTTTAGATATGGTTGGATCTTTTTGTAGATTTTGAATGAGATTTTGGATCTCTGCATCTTTCTGTCATTGTTCCCTTGCTTGATCCAGCCAATCTACCTTTAATATAAAGATGGCACATAACAATGCTTTAATGGTTTCATCCTTTCTAGATAGTGCATCAACAACCACATTTTCCTTCCTTTCTTATAAATAATCTCAAAATTCATAACCCAATATATTTGTGACCCATTTTTTGTTGCTCTTCTGAAGATATTCATTTCTCCAAGAATTATTTCAAACTATCATGATCAATTTTTACCTTGAAGTGTCTACCCATCAAGTATGGTCTCCATTGTTTGACTACATGTAAGATTTCCATCATTTCCTTCTCATATGTGGGCTTCAAAAATTATTTCCTTTTAGTTTCCTGATCTCAAATGTTATGGGATGTATTTTTTCAATGTGTATTGCCCTTACCCCATTTCTTGAAGCATCACATTCAACTATAAAGGTCTTGGAAAAATTTGGGGTTGTCAATACTAGGGGTGGTGCACATTGTCGCCTTCAATTTTTCAAATGCTCTAGAAGCTTCCTCATTCCAATGAAAGGAGTCTTTA
This sequence comes from Taxus wallichiana var. yunnanensis, assembly GCA_018340775.1. Taxonomy (NCBI): domain Eukaryota; kingdom Viridiplantae; phylum Streptophyta; class Pinopsida; order Cupressales; family Taxaceae; genus Taxus; species Taxus wallichiana. The sequence goes on from CM031242.1 coordinate 994,106,189, forward strand.
TTCAATAATATTGTTATGGTGGTGTTATAATCCATAGCTATTTACAAATATGTGATAGTACCATGTGATACCTAATAAACCTCGTAATTGCTTGAGGGTTCTTGGAACTTCCCATTCCACCATGGCCTTGATCTTGTGAGGGTCCACCTTAAAACCTTCATGAGAGATAATATGGCCCAAGTATTCCACTTCATGTACCCCAAAATAACACTTTGAAGGCTTGGCATATAATTTATGTTTCTCGAGGGATTCCAAGACTGTATTTACATGATGTAAATGTTTCTCCCATTATTTTTGTAGATGAGGATATCATCAAAAATACCAAGAAAAACTTCCATAGGAATGGTCAAATACATAATTCATCAAACTCTGAAATGTGGATGGTGCATTAGTAAGACCAAAATGCGTCACTAGAAATTCATAATGCCCTTGATTATTTCTGAAGGTTGTTTTATGAATATCATCTTTCTTTATTATAATTTGGTGATACCCAAAATGAAGATCTAGTTTTGTAAAATAAATTGCACCATGCAACTCATCTAACAAATCATTAATGACAGGAATAGAAAACTTATCTTTTATAGTGTACTTATTAAGTTCTTTGTAGTCTAGACACATGCACCACCTTCCATCCTTGTGATGCACCATCACCACTGGAGCAGAATAAGAACTCTGACTATGAAGAATAATACCCATTTCTAACATTTCCTCAACCATCTTCTCAATCTCACTCTTTTGCACATATGGGTATCTATAAGGCCTGATGTTGGGGGTTTCTTCTTGGAATTAATTGAATGGAATGATCATGATCTCTTTTAGGAGGTAATCATGTAGGATCCTTAAAGAAAATTCATGTTTATCAATAACGTTCTAAAGATTAGGATGTGTTACTATAATTGGTGGTTGAACTTCCATGGAGAACAATCATGTTATTGATCCTTCAACCCCATTTTAATAATCTTATGCATTTGATGAGAACTAACCACCTGAGGATTTTTCCTGTAGTCCTCAAAGTTCAAACTATCTTCCCTCATAATGAAAGTGTATGAACAACTCCTAGAAATTTAGCTCTATGGTGCCCAAATTTGTGAGCCATTGAACACCTAAGACAATATATCTCGCCCATGGGAATAACAAACATAGTGGATTCCATTGTGTAGCACTCCCATCATAAGTATGATTTTATGGCATTTCCATGAACATTGGATTGTGCCACCATCTGCAATCATTACTTGAAATTCAAGTGTTGGGTAGATGAAACAATTTATCCTTATAGTCAGCTTATTATTGATGAAATTATGTGTGCTCCCGAATCAATCAATATTTTCACCTTCTACGCTTCTTAAGGTAACCCATGACTTAAAGGGTTTGTGGAGTGTTAATACTATAGAGAATAACATGATATAGTCATTTGGGGCTCTTCAAATTCTTCTCTAGTTTTTCCACTTCATCACTTGATGTTTCCTCATCTTCTTCCTCCTCACTAGTCCCTTTAATGTAAAACATTTTTTCTTAACACATTTATGACTTGGCTCATATTTTTGACATAGTTAAAACATAACCCTTTTTCTCTTTTTTTCTTGATTTTTGAGGTGTCAGTCAAACTGGCTGAGGGTATGATGGTGGAAAGGTGCTATGGTCTTTTATGTTAGTGAAAGTTTGTCTTTTGTTAGAGAGAAAAAAATTTTCCTCTACCCTACGTGTCCATGATAATAGAATTAGAAACCTTAATTGGATTAAACATATGCACCTCATGCTCAATGTGGTCCTTAAGACCCCCAAGAAATAGGTCATTCAAATTCCCTTTGTAATATTCTCCACATGCAAGGATAGGTTTTGGAACTGATGAACATAATCCTTCCCGATCATGTTTTTCAGTAACTTTGTTAATTGGTCAAGTAATTTTGATGCACTAGAACTATAGTGCAATTGTATCTCTTTAATAAAAAACTTTCCAAGTGACACTTTGAGACCATTCTTCTACCTTTGAGAACATAACCATCGATACCAAATGAATTGGTTAGGTTTGAGATACAAGGATGTCATGGTCACCTTTTTTCCCGATGGGATCTGATGTAGATCAAAGAAATTCTCCATTTGGTTAATCCAATTGAGTGGATCATTTCCATCAAACTTACACATTTCCACTTTTGGCATCATGTTACAGGCCTGCAGAGTATTTGTATTTGGATTGGGCATGCTTGAAGATCCACCCTAGCTAGTTTTTCTATTACTTTGACCTGAAGATACACCTTGGTTGATATGACTATGATTGAGTTGTGGCTGGTTTAGAAGAAGATGATGACCCTTCAAATTTGTACTGATTTATTTCATGAAATTATCCAATAGTTGTCCAATATTTTCTACATCTTATTTTAAGACCATCTTAGACCGTGTGATTCACAAATCATACTCAAGTTGGCTTACCCTATGGTTCATCATAATAAAGCATAGCCCCAAGGAATATTTATTTGCCCCCTTCCGAATCCAACTCCTTAAATATTATCTCATCCTTGTCTAGAGTTTTACCCAAAGTGATGAGATTATTTTTTGCCTCTTGTGAAGGCCCCGCCATGAAGCCCCAAAATAGTAGGATTTAGGGATCAAGGTCAAAATTTAGGGTTTGGGAGTTTGATAGAAATTCAGCCAAATATGAACAAAATTAAAGAAAAAACTCAAACTAATTTTTAATACTCTTTCTAAAGATGTAAAAAACTTGGGAAAATCCCACAATTTATAGTCGATAGAGAAAATTTATAAAAAAACCTAAAATTAATATAAATTTTGCAAAACAAGTAAAAATATCTAAAATTTGGAGAGGATCTTATTTTATTGATTTCGCAACAACCCAAAAAAATGTAGAAACATTCCTTACCAATTTGGAGATATAGTCGAGTCTTCATAATTAGGGTTTTGATGCAGTTCTAGCTGAGATCAAGCTCTGATATCACTTGTAATGAAATTACTTGCATAAATCGAATATCAACAATAATACAATACCAAAGAACACCAAATTATGGATAAATGATCACAATATATAGGTAGAATAGTTTAGCCACTTCGAGGGGGAAACCTCCAAACCATACAATAAGACTCAAGTGTTCAATATGATGATTAACTACTCCTTATTCCCACCTATGTGTGTGTGTGTGTGTGTGTGTGTGTGTGTGTGTGTGTGTGTGTGTGTGTGTGTGTGTGTGTGTGTGTGTATCCTATGATACGGCTAACACCAAGGATGACCTACTACACATAGGAAAGCATAAATGAATAACATATGACAAGAAGAGAGATCATGTAAGCCAAAAATTGGCACTACATATCCAATAAATGTTATAGACAAAGAGCGTAGCGATTCTGAAGCTCAAGAGGCATGTATGTAATCATGAAAAATAATAAATGCGGTAAATGAAGGATTTTGGAAAATAATCTTGTTATTATAATTGTGAAGTAAGTGGATATTATTCTTCTATGAATTGATTATAATTGTAATTGATTAATGTATGATGGTTTTATCATCTTAACTATGAATTTTACCCTTGGGTGTTGAGATAATTGCACATCGGGATGCACTTTATTTAAATGAGTAAGGTTTTCAAATCATTTGGTGTGGATGCTAAGGCAAAGTTGAGAATTTGTTGATTAAATCTTGAAAGATTGATTGTTCTCTTGGGAATCTATTAAGTTTGAAATCCTTGTGAGTATCTTTACACCTGTTTAGAATTTTATTGAATATACTTTGAAGATACATTAATGAATTTAGCAATAAACTCAAGAAAATCAAGAAACACAATGCATGATAAGATTGTTTCTTGATGATTGAGTGACTTTATAACATTGATATGGAGATAAGATTTCTTAGAAGAGTCTTGAAAGGTTGTAAATAAAGTCTCTAAGGTCATATAGAAGGATTTGGAGTCTTGAAAGATCTTGAGAAGACAAGAAAAGGAAAATAAATCCAAACTACCTCCTCTCGAGAATGTGCAACCTTGTTCTAGGGTTTGAGGGTTAGAAATACACATAACTTGGATTCTACTTGGTTGAAAGAACTAAAATTTGTGAGACATTGGATTTATATGTAAGGAAGGGTTTTGTTAAGTTTCAAAATGAATTGACTATGTATGATAGGTTAAATGTTAAAACTCATATTGTTAGTATGCACGCAAACCTAGTTTTGAGGGTTTAGACAAGGAATTTTTATTGGATGTTATAAACACTCACTTCTACTTATTAAAAATTTTACATTGTATGGATGAAGGTATATTGAAGGTATTAAAATAGGTAGAAAATTATAACATGCGTTTTTTTTAAGGAGAAAACTAAGTATCACAGTCTAATACCCGGTTCTATAAATTGATCATAACCTAGTCTTGGTTGGTCATTGTTCTAAAAGACAAGTTCATAGAGAAGGAATAGGAAAGAAGGTGTAAAATTTTTATTAGCATGATTTTGAATCTTTGAGGAGTGAATATAAGTTCTAAAATTTCATAAACAAGGAGTACCGTAGACATTCTAGTGTATAATCTTAGAAGTAGCTTTGAGGAGTTTAATACAAACATTTACTACAAGAAGGAAACAAGGTGAAACTGTGAGTAGTGGAGTATGAAATGGACATGTGATAAAATAGTTAAGATGGAATGAAATGTTTGAGAAAGGATAGTGTGAGAAAACATGTTTCACATCGAATATTGACCAAGTCCCAATGGGCATGCACTCCATTAGAGGACCACCTTGACACTTGGCAACCGATCTACTACTTCAGGAAGGCATGGTGGTGGGTGTTAAACCTATTTATAGAGATGCTCGGGTAGAAGAAAAGAGGATGAGATGATAGAGAGAGAGAGAGAGCTCGAGAGAGGGCCATGGTGTGATAAACCATAATAGAGTAGGTGAAAGCTCTGCAAAAATGAGTAGAAGATTCTAGGGTTGGGGTTCTCATTAGAGGACTATAGGAATGTTAGCATATCTAGGGGAATGGGTCTACTAAATTTTTGTAATAGGAAGAATAGCTAGAACTTTTGATGCGTGAGTCATGATATATTGGTCTGATATGACCCTTTTGGATGTAATGTGGTTACTTGAACTATGATCAACATGAATATATGGTTTTGTTCTAAATATATTGTTCATGGGTGTAAACCCTAGTGCCTTTTTCTTTATGTTATGGATCAGATCTACTATCTATATGATGTTTCTTTTGTTATCTAAATGGGTATGTTGGTGTAATGACTCATCCTATGCTTTCAGAATATATGTATGCATGATCATTTACTTTTACACTTAATCCATCATCAATGACAACATCTTCTCATAATGCTCACATAAAGGAGGGGCTCGGCACCCATGCATGCCTCGGGTGAGTGCTCAACACTCCTGCTTGGGTGATAGGCTAGTGTGCATGGGGTTAGAAGGTTATTCTATGGGCATAAAAATGACTACATCTTGGTTTTGTTTTTGGGACCTCTTTTTTGAAGTTGTTGTGAGAGATGACTACATCTTGGTTCCTTTGACATGTGATGATAAAACTTGACCTTGGAAAGTGTCGAAGCATGGTTTAAGAGCACGAAGGATGAGTTTTCTCAAATATTTAGTACTGGACCTGAGTTTGATGCACATGAGATGGGTAGAAGAACACCTATATCATGAGTTGTATGAGACCTTATTTTGTTGTTTTCTAGTAGAATTGTATGAATGGCTTTCAGCATATGCATCTAGATCAAGTCTGGTACTATAGATCACATGTGTGGACCCAAGATGATTACCAGAGGCTGCAGATGTGGATCTGACTTGGACACATGTTGTTGATCACTTGGTGGAAAAGAGTGCTAACTAGTTATACCTAGAATATGCCATTTCTACGTATTCTTGTCCATAGGTTGTTGAGTTTGAGTTCCTAAGGGAACCTAGAGGATCATTTTTGTGAGCTATCCCATTGGCTATGAAGATCTTGATCATTATGCTAAGTTTGGAGGCATTCCCCATGGCGGCTAAGCTTCTCTGAGCATTGGGTGAGGAAGCTAGGGTGGAGGAAGATGGCAAGACATTGTGGTGGAAAAGAGAGGGAAGAGAGGTGACTCAAGTATAGTGAAGCACATGAAAGGGAGTTGGCTAGACAACATGTGAGGTTGTGGGAGTGATGGATCTATGGAGGTAGATGTTGTGGGAAGGAATTGAGGTTCACGCAGAGGACATGGAACTTGAGCAGTTTGTGTTACCCCATCTTGGCAAGCACATGGGAGAGAAACCCCTTCACTTCTTGATGAGAGTTCATCATGGAGAAAGGAGAGCCATCGGTGCACATCTAAACCCACATAGTGACCAACCCTTGTGCTTAGTTTTCCAAATCAAGAAACAAGTATTGCTAACCTAGTTGGTATCGGTGGAAGTGACCGATCTACACCTAGGAGGTATAACTTCTCATTTGGGACATCTATGGCCACACAAAAAATTCTTGTGTTGGAGGGATTTTTGGGAAAAGTGTAAAGTACACAAGAGTTTGGGTATCACATCTAGGAGTGGCACATGGGATACACATCTAGTAGTGGAGCAATATCACAAACCATCGCACATAGTTTAGTGGGACATTGGGAACACTAGGCATGACCACTTCAGGCCCATTACCAGCTACAGGAGGAGGACCTGGTGGATCTGGTGGATCTTGGAGGTGGATCTAGTGGATCAGGAGGCATAGGACCTAGTGGATCTAGTGGATCTGGTGGTGGAGGAAACACCAAGGGAATCAAGGTTCTGATCAGGTGAGAAAGGGGCCTCAACCACCTCGTAAGTATTTTTTTGAGATGTCTTTACATCTACCAGATTACAAGGGTGTTGAGGATGTTGTAGAGCATGTGCACAAGTGTGAATTACTATGGCATGCAAAGGGGATCACTACCCTAGAGTGAAAGGCAAAGTTAGTTTGTAATAACATTGTAGGGGCACACACATATAGTTGGTACCAAAAGTATGACCCCCATCAAATGGTGGTAGATTACACCACACTATGAATGCCTTCTTGGCTGAATTCCATATCCCTAAATTTGAGTAGAAGAGCATTAGCACTTTGAAAGAGATCCAACAAGGAATGGTAGAGAGTGTGTGGGAATATGACACATGGTTTCAAAACTCTCTTGTCAAAGCTATCTTATGATATTCATCCTTCTCAACATGCTCAATGGTTTGTTGGAGGATTGATAACACCATTTAAAAGAGTGCTTTCACACAAGACATTCACGGACCCACGTGAGGCCTTGGAGGCTTCCCTACATGCATTGAGGCTATTGGAAGTGTAGATACCAATGTTAGCCCTTTCCTTGAGGCTCAAATTGTTGCAATGGCCAAAGTAGTGGAGAAGCTATCTGTGAACTCGGCGCATGAGACTCACAGTGGTCTATGGTGCATGGATTGTGAGATAGAGGGGCATGCAAAAGATAGTTTTCCTCGAAAATGTACATGCACCATGATGGTGAGATCATGTGATTTTCCATGGGGATCATGATGCAAGTAGATGCCCACTACTACAGCACATGTGATCCGTAAGAATGTGTCTTGTTATTGCAAATATTTGTACCTCTACGACCCATGACACCAAATATTGTAGGCTAATTGACCAGATACATGATGCCATTGATCTTGGTGTGCACTAGACCAGCCTTGCAAGTAGTTCCAAGGATGATGATCACCACTATGAAGGGCATGCAGATGGAGGAGCATGTGGAAGAGGTTTTCAGAGGATTTTATGGTCATAGAAACCATGGAGGAAGAGGTGAGTTCCCGTGAGGAACCTGTTATAATTGTGGGTCTACAGAGCATTATAAGCATGAGTGTCCTAATCTATTGCAATGCTCATGGTGTGGAAAGAAACATAAGTATGAAGAGTGCCCTAAACTATTTGAGCACATGAGCCAAGCAACACCAAAAAGACAAAGGCACTTGGGATGGTAAGCATAAAATAAGGATGACTCACAATGGATGCCAAGAGTGGCACGTGAGTTAGGACTAGAACCTATACTAGGTGATGATGATGAGCAGTGAGGCCACATGCGCCAGGGAGATACCAAGACAAAGAACACTAGTTACAAGAGAAGAAGTGGTACATGGGAAGTATCCAGACCCTACTCATCAAAAAGGTGTATCAAGAGACTATGGATGTGATTCGAGTCTGCAAGGAGAGATCCAGTGTCTAAAGGAGGAGTAGTCAAGGTAGTTAGAGAAAGGAAGAATGTTGAGGCTCCATAGAAGGATCTAGATGAGGTTAGGGAAGTATGCAAGATGTTAAGGCAAGAGAATATCATTCCCTTGCTAGGAGAATGGTTATGGGAGAAGGTACCATGCATTGGAAGAGAGCAGCGAGAGGTAGGTTCTACATGCTAACCTTCCTCCCCACAGCCTTGACTATGACAAAGAGATCACTTTAAATGTTGTTGTAGATGGATGGCTTCTAAGAAATATTTTGATCGATACACATGGCGTGAAGTCAATGTTCTCACTTTGGATGCATGACATCAAATGGGAAGGCCCACATTACAACCATCTTTGAATGTGTTGTATATATGGAAAACAAGACAAAGGAAATGCCCATTGGTGTCTTAAAGGATGTGGTTATCACTATTCAAGGGGCCAAGTTCACTAGAGACTTTGAAGTCTTGGCGCTAGCCAAGGTGGATAACTTTCCAACATTGCTTGGGTGCACCCCTGGTGTTACAAAAACAATGTTGACCTATGGTTTAACAAGGGGTATATCAGTTTTGAGAACAAGGAGGAATGGGTCATCATCCCCTTGACAGATGGGAAATCAACACCCTATACTTGAGCCCTTGGGAGAAGAATTCCTTGATAGAATCTATGTGCACTCTATTAGAGACCTAAGAGGTAATTCATCCTATAGAAGGAGTTATCCAGTTTGAAGATGCTCAGTCTATGAGTGATACAACCAACATAACATGTGACAATTGGGTGCATGGGACTTATGAATTAATTGGGTGACAAGTTGAGAGGATCGGTGACAAGGGTAAAAAAAGTGCATGCTTGGTCAAGCACCTAGGAGGGAAGAAGATACCAAGTTACTCTGGAGGAGCTAACCCTGATGATTTCTTACAAGAAATGGAGGCTCAGTGGAAAAATGATAACGAAAGAAGAGGTATGCTCATATAACCTACTCGGACCACCACAACATGTTGGTGGGTGACACATCATGAAAGCCTTCTAGAATGGCATGAGGTGAGAACCACATTCTCTATTATTAGGTTTTCTAGAAGCAATGCACCCACTTGTCATACAAGACTACCATGGAAAAGAACCCACCTCATGTCATATCCAAGCATGTGAGAAGGCCTGGATGGAAGGCACAAAAGCTTTACCACCTTCACTATGGGTGCATAAGTTGTATTCCACCTTACAAGGTTGTGTGCATGCATGGTACATTCACTCGAGAGATGTGCCATCAGATAGGGAATTGGCAGGAGTTGGTGGTTGATCTCATTCAAGATTTTGAGTATCGAGTACAAAGCCATCAGTGGATAAGGCATTGCAAGTGGTCAAGTGCACCTTACAATGGGAGATAGTGCTATGGTGAGAAGATAGGATACTTGAGCTATTAGGTGAACCTAGTTTGGAGACATTTTTGATGAGGAAGAATCAGAAGAGACACAACTTGAGCACATGTGCATGGAAAAGGAAAAAGGAAAAATGGTCTATGTGATAGATGGTGAAGAAATGGAGAGTTTGGATGTTAACCATTCTGAAGGTACATGTGAAGTTAGGGATAGTGCTGATGAGTGAGCAAGCACACCTACCATGAGCCCTTGAAGACAAAGAAGGTTAACATTGGTTCAGAGGTAGAACCTAAGGAAGCTATCATTGGGGATTATTGGTCGAGAGAAAGAAGTTTCTAAGATCATTGACCTTTTGCATGAGTTTTAGGATTTGTTCCCACGTGGGTACCATGAGCTCAAAGGTGTCACCACTCCTTGGGGAAATGAGGATCAAGTTGAAGGAAGTGCACACTGATTCGAAGAGACCATATCGGATGAATCTAAACTTACGCGTATGGGTCAAGGAGGAGATAGAAAAGATGATAGCATCGGCATCATTGAGGCTGTGGAGGAATCAAATGGGTGAGTCCAATGGTCATAAGCATTAAGAAGGATGGAAGGATAAGGATATTGTGTTGATTATAGGGACTTGAATGTAGTGTGTGTCATTGACCCTTTTCCAACCCCCTTCACTAAAGAAATTTTGGAAGGAGTAGCCGGGCATGAGAGGTCTATTCTTTTACGGATGGGTTCTCAGGGTACCACCAAGTTAGAATTGCAAAGGAAGACCAGAGAAGAAGACAACTTTTTCCACTTGAATGGGGAATTTTTTCCTACATGGTCATGCCTTTTGGGCTGAAGAATGTGCCTATTTGTGTTCTCGCATCATCATGGTACAAGCCTTCCAGGACTTCATCCATAAATTTCTTCAGGTCTACCTAGATGACTGGACTATGTATGGGCTAGTAAAAGACCATTGTGACAATTTGAGGCTGATGTTTGAGAGATGTCGGTAGTTGAGGATATCCCTCAACATTAAGAAATGTGTCTTTGCTACTCCATTTGGAACCCTTGTTGGGGCATATTATATGTAAGGAAGGCTTGTTGGTGGATCCCACCAAAGTTGTAGTTATTGTGGGATTGGGGGAGCCTACCAGTCAGAGTAGTGTGCAGTGTGTGGATTCCTTGGGCATATGGGGTACTACAGAAAAATTTATTAAGGGATATGCCAAGATCACCACCCTTTGGAGGAATTTCTTAAACACAAGAGTGCCTTTCACTGGGAGAGGCAATGTAAGGGCATTTGACACATTGAAAGATAGGCTTGTCATTTGCACCCATATTATGCTTTCCTTCTTGGGATAAGCCCTTCCATGTGCATGTTGATGCCTCAGAACAACAACCATTGGAGTAGTACTAGCACAACTTAGGTGAGGGGATTGTTGATCACCCCTTGTGTTTTTCCAGTAGGAAGTTGACACCAACAGAACAAAATTACACAACTACTGAGCGCGAGGCACTGTCAATGATCTACTGCGTGCATAAATTTAGGTAGTATCTATTTGCAAACACCATTCATATTCTACATGGACCACATGGCACTTGAAGTACTTGGTAAACAAGCCCATTCTATAAGGGGCATATATGTCATGGGTCCTATTATTTCAAGAATTTGAGTTTTCAGTTGTGGTAAAACTAGGAAAGAGTAATTCAGACTGATCATCTATCAAGAATTGACTCAGGGGAGGATGCACAGAGCATTGAGGATACCATGTCATATGCAACTATTTAGGTTACGGTGTGCACATGCCCTCTGACTTAGAGGATATTGTAGTGTTTCTTAAAATGGGTGTGGCACCAAGGAAGGAATGAAGGATTTGGAGAGAAATAAAGTTGGCTATATACATCATGCACCTTACATGTTGATTAGTGGAGATTTGTACAAGTTAGGTCGTGATGAGGTTCTACATGCATGTGTATTAGAACATGAGCACATTGCAATCATGGAGGAAGTGCATGGTGGGATTGCAGGAGGACACTATGTAGGAAATGCAACCACGTGGAAGATTCTACTTGTAGGGATTTGGTGGGAGAGTATCTACTAGGATTGTATTGAGTTTTGCAAGGCATGTGACCATTTCTAGCACCTTGGAAAACCTGGAAGGAGGATGAAATTCCCTTGCATGATAGATACCAATGTTTGAACCATTTGAAAAATGGGAAATTGACTTTGTAGGACCAATTTCACCTGTCGCGTGAAGGACTGGCTCATGTTACATCATCACTTGCATTGATTACTTGACAAGATGGGCAAGAGGAAGCACCTACAAAGGATTGCACAACAACAAAAACAATAGATTCTTATGGGAAAACATAATCAACGTAGGTATGGATGTCCATTGAGTTTAACAAGTGATAGGGGTACACATTTTCTAAATGAAATGGTCAAGATTTTGTTGGCAGAGTTTATGGTAGGCCCATCACAAGACCACCCCTTATCACCCACAAGAAATGGGACTGTTTGAAGCATTTAACAAGATACTAAGTCACACATTAACTAAGATTTGTGACATTGGTAGACAAGATTGGGATGACAAGGTATCATCCATTCTATGGGCATACATAACAACCTACAAGAGATTGAACAAGGCCACACCATTTCAATTGGTGTTTGGCATGGAGGCTATTTTTCTAGTTGAATTTATGCTACCATCACTACGTTGCATATAGCATGCGCAGGAGGATTGGCTGATGAAAAAGTGCTCAAAGAAAGAATTGATAAGTTAATGCATAGCTAGATGAAAGGTGATCACTTGCTAGATGGAGTCAAAAGATAGAGAAGGCAAGAAAAAAGCATGGCATGATCATCATATTAAAAACAAACAATTTGAGGTTGGGCAGATGGTTTTGTTATATGACTCTAAATTTTGCACCATCCTGGGAAGTTGAAATTCCATTGGTTGGGACCATACATCATCTCATACATCCTTGATTCAGGTGCTTTCCAGTTACAAGCTTGGATGGGATGAGACTACCAGGTCATTTCAATGGGAGTAGGTTGAAGCCCTACTATAAATAAGTCTTCCTTGTGTTTGTAAATAAGGTAGTTTTTCCAGTTAGCCTAGGATTTCCCTTAATGCATTTTTTTTTCTTGTGTTTCCCCTTCTCATTTGCTTGTTCCTTTTTTTGTTTTTTTTTACACCTTGTGCACCAGTAACCACATTACTTTCTAAGGTTGTGTATGTGTAGAGGACCACACATCTATTTTAGTGTGGGGTGGAGTAGAATGAAGAGAGAAAGAAGCTAGTAGTAGTTGTGATGGCCCAGGATTGAAAGATCAAAAGTGTATAAGGTAGAAGAGCATGGGGGAAATGGTGGAAAAAAAAAAATTTTGGTGTCAAGAAGGCTTTAACAAAGACCACATACAAAGGATAAGAAGCACAAGAACAACATGAGGTAGGTGAGGGCAAAAAATCAAGTCGATAAAAGAAGTGCCTTTGGCACTGCAGACGCACGTGTGTAAGAGTCTTCGGTCAATAAGGATTTTTGCACACCAAAAGGTTGTAGAGGGTTTTTTTACAGGACTTGGCACATGCATGGGTAAAGGTGCTTAAGATCGAATTTAGTGGAAAAATCCACATTTAATGTTGAGTACATTGGTAGGTGGCATAGACATTTATTGTGGGAGATAGAAAAAAGCTATAAGTAAAGGGTCGGAGCACATTATTATTTACCTTGCTATTATGATATTGAAGAGCTCTTGCAAACTAGGGCATCCGAAAAAAAATTTGTGTGAAGAAAGAAGAGTGAAAATATGAAGTGCGTGACTAGGGTGATCTGTGAACCAAAGTGGAGTGGAAGGAGTACACAGCATAGGGAAGAAGGTTTCATTGGAATACACCATCTTGTGGAAGAGTTTTCCAGGTTAGGGTTTTGTAGCTAGGGCATGGGAATAGAAGGATTCTTTTCATGAGTTTGAGCCATAGATTTGAGCAGAGTGAGGAAGGAGAGAAGGAGTTTATTCTTTTAACCCGACAAGAAGATGGCACCAAAGAAGGTGACCATTTCACCTAAGAAGGGAAGGGAAAAGGAAAATAAACTGCCACCACTAGTTTTAATGAAGAATGGTATGCGGAGATGTAGTACCCAGATGGGGTGTTACTTGGGAAAGAATGGGTATCCCATGTTAGGAAGATGGCCATGAGTGACTATAATCATCACACAAGTACCACATAAAAAGGAAATGGCACTAGAGCTGGTTCATCCAATGGATAAAAGGACACCAAAAGGGATGCCAATTTACAATGATGAAGTGAAAGTAAAATTGGAGAAGGTCAGGGTTACTTACAACTATTTGAGTTGCCCTATTTTGGCAAGCCCGAGTGGTTATACCAATGGTTGATGTCACACGTGCATGCATGAGGACCACTTCTACTTTGTGGGCCATAGAATGCACATAACTCCCCAGCTCATCTCTAAGTTTACCAACCTTATCTATGAAGGGATTCATTGGATGATGACCTGGAGGATAAAGAGGCCATTAAGAAGACCATGGAGGAGTATGACTATAAAAAGGGTTCACGTTACTTTGATATCTCAGATATCCCCACCTTGTGATGAGAATGGTCACACACCTAGTAACCAAGTTGAATGGTCAAGAGAGGTGGACACAAATAAACAAGGCATGGTTGAATGTATGCCAAAAATTTTAGAAGGGACCATCTATAACTTGTCCACCTACATTGAAGAGATCATCATGCCATGCAAGAAGGAGAGAAGATAATGTTTGGAAATGTTCTTCTCACCATCATCTTCTCAAAAATTGGAGTGCCCGATGGGCCAGAGAAGTTCATATGGGAGTATCTAGATGAAGATCCCTCCCCATGAAGAGGTTTGAGAAATACACATGTGATACCATGATGGCCACCCACAAAGCACACTTGGAGAAATGGTACAAGTGAATGTGCGACATTCAGGGGCTGAGTGGAGGATACCAAAATAGTTTCCAAGCACTAGTAAATGGAGAAGTTGAGTTTGTTGTCTATCAACATTTTCTGCATTGGCAGGTTCACTCTGTCAAATGGGACCAAGAGCCCATGGTGTAAATTACCCTTCTCCTTCACCATGCACAATATTTCCAAGTAGGGGTAAATCACTTCAAGGAAGCTAAAAGACTAAGGTTTGACCTTAGCGAGGTGGACCAAGACCACCACAATTTTTGAAGGAAGCTGGTATATCCAAAGAAGCACACTTATGTGGAGAAGTATGTCTCCCATGAAGTGCACATGACAAAAAACCCTTGACACTTGCCAATTGTTGGAAGGGCCACAACAAGAATATACTTGCGCATTAGGCCCAAGTATGAAAAGGGCTTACTTGGAGAATGATGTCTCCATCCCAGAGGATCCCACTAGTAGGAAGAAGGCCACACCAAAGAAGAGAGAAAGGAAGAGACCCTGGAGAAAGAAGTGCTGAAAAAGAAAGCACCAAGTGTGTAGACAACACAATCTGTGGGCACGCCAGAGTCAGCACCAAGCCAAGCACATACATGCACACATGAAGAAGTCTCCCATCAAGGAGAAGGAAAAGACACCTGAGGAAGAGGTGCCAAAACAAGAAGAGTCACCTAGAAAGGAATCACCTACTTTGAGAAGAGGAAGAATCCCCAGCTAGGAAGAAAAAAAGGTAGTGGGGAAGGAAGACTCGGAGGAGATGGAGAGCTTGGAGGCCTACATGGGGTGAGAGAGATGATGATGAGGATGAAGAAGTTCAGAATCATCCCATGTATGATGTACATGATTCAGAGGAAGAAATAAGTGAGGGGAAGGGTGGAGAAGAAGAAGGCACCAAGGAAAAGGGGAGAGTGAAGAAGTAAATACTAAGGATCAGAGGACCCCCAACCTCACCAAGGAGTAGATAGAAGAGGCCACAGAGAGAGAGAAGTAGTGGCATAATCGAGAAGTTAGTGGAGCAAGAAGTGGAGTGGAGCATGGATGAGATACTCAAGGAGATAGAAGAAGAGAGCATAGGGAAGGAGTATGGAAGCATGGGTGGAGATCCCAACTTAGCGGTGAGCTTTCCAAAGGTTACGCACATAGGAGGAAGAATGTGGTAGTAGCACAAGGGTAGGGAATGGGTTATATCCATGATCCAAACAAAGTGCTACATGCACACACTTCCAGAGCACCATGCCTATAGACCAACTCCTAGAAATGTCTTCATTTGAGGAAGAAGGCATATACCCATGAACCAAGAAGATGTTATCTTGGGATTTTGAGTCCCATGTCGATGAACTTGAGTTTGAAGTTAACCAAGGGGAGTGATGAAGGTGTCGAGACCAAAGGTATAAACCCATTGGTGAATGCTCAACAGTTTTTGATGAGCAAAGTCTGTAATGCACTCAACAAGGTTTCAGTTGAAGTTGAGGCAAGAATTTTTGGGAAGGAATGATAGGGTGAGATTCCTAGAAGGGGAATTAGAGAAGAAAAAGGAGGAGCTCATTGAAAAGAGAAAAGATCTAAAGCAAGAGGAACTAATCAATGCACATATTAAGGCACGAGATGAAGGAGGAAAAGGAAAGGGTGCATGAGGTATATAAAAAGGTAGAAATGATTACATATGTTATTATCTTAAAGCATCCAGACCTAGCACCACCCGAGAAAGTATGAGTCAACCTTGCAATGCTTGGAAGACCTAACTCACATCCTCACCATGGAGAGGTAACCTCTCACTTTGGAATCAAAGAAGAATTGTTAGTGCACACCAGAGAAAGAGGAGAAGCTGAAGGTTGTGGAGATAGTCACTTGGTACACTAAGCTCCTTGCCAATGTAAAGGCCACCACACAGATAGCTGAAGCTACTTATGACAATTACATGTAGATAGAGATAGAGTGGCAAGCATTCTAGTTGCCACCCATGAGGCAGACCTCAAGGAGTTTTAGGAGAAGAATAAAGGAATAGGGAAGAGTGGGATAAGATCTGGCCAGGTAGAAAAGAAGTCTGAAGCCATCGAGACCCTGAGAGGCTCGATCAAAAATCAGCTAAAGGAATTATATCCTCATATCACCCATGGAAGATGGATGCGTTGATGACCTCAACAAGTAGTTGGAAAACATTGTTGATACGCTAAATGCTAAGGGTGATGAACTAGGATTTGAAGAGGTGAGCACCTTAGTAGGTGACCTCTGTCAATAGGCATAGGGTGAGGTGGATGCCTGGGAGAAGATTGAGGTAGATATAAGGAAGGATTTCCCACTCATTCTTCAACAATAAACAAATTCTTCTTCATTCCTCCATTCTTTATTTCTTCCATTTCTCATTCTTCATTCTTCATTCTTTATTCCAACCATTCCCACCATTCTTTATTCTTTGGAGAGGATGTTTCTAAGGATGGAGAAACAAGCTTAGTGTGGGGTGATGTTGGGCCTCAGAATATTGACTAAGTCCCAAAGGGCACATGTGCATGCGGGACCAATGAAGAAGATGGGTGTGGGGAAAAAAAGTGCATAGATAGGGGGGTTTTAGAAGGGTTTAATAGAAACCATGGCATGCACGTGCAAGGTAGAGCAAAGGATTTTAGGACTTAGTCATATTCAGCTTTCCAAGAGGCACTTGAGGAAAAATGTGACCCGACTAGGCATGCTTGAATGGATAAGGTGACAACCTGGACTTGGTGGTCAAGAAAGAATATTCCATGCATGGAACATTCCCAAAGACATCATTGCAAAAGTGGGGAGCTCGGATCAAAAGAAGCATGCTCCATTGGAGGACCACCTTGACACTTGGCAACCAATCTACTACTTCAAGAAGGCATGGTGGTGGGTGTTAAACCTATTTATAGAGATGCTCGGGTAGAAGAAAAGGATATAGAGAGAGGAGAGAGAGACCATGGTGGAGATCAACCATAATAGAGTAGAAGAAGAGGGCCATGGTGTGATAAACCATAATAGAGTAGGTGAAGCTCTAAAAAATAATAGAAGATTAGGGGTTGGGGTTCTCATTAGAGGACTATAGGAATGTTAGCATATCTAGGGGAATGGGTCTACTAAATTTTTGTAATAGGGAAGAATAGCTAGAGCTTTTGATGCATGAGTCATGATATATTGGTCTGATATGACCCTTTTGGATGTAATATGGTTACTTGAACTATGATCAACATGAATATATGGTTATGTTCTAAATATATTGTTCATGGGTGTAAACCCTAGTGCCTTTTTCTTTATGTTATGGATCAAATCTACTATCATATGATGTTTCTTTGTTATCTAAATGGGTATGTTGGTGTAATGAAATTGGTGAGGATTTGTAATCAATAGAAGCAAGAACAAGATAAAGGGTATCAATAAAGTTGATCAAATTCTCAGAGAGTTGGTGAGGTGTTCATAAAGGGTTTTTAGGGCTTGAAGAAGGTAAAGCAAAGTTTTCCCATAAAGGGTACTTGAAAAGGTAAGCAAAGTTTTCTAAGCATGCTCAAAGTTCTAGACAATAAGGTTTGAATTAATGGAAGTTTAATAGCATGTTAGCAAGGTTATAAGGTGAGTGTGTTGAATTGAAGGCTTGAATCCTTTTGAAGGTTTTGATGCATGTTTATATGATGAAATTAAGCTAAGAAGAAGTGGAAATAGCCCTTGATTCAGTTCTATTTTGAAAATTGGTCATGTACCCCATATTAAAGTGTTTGAGTTTATGCATGTTTTGATGATGTTGGTCTTGAAACTAACTTTTTGTTATGAATAGAACTTGGTCTACCCCCTCCGCATCAATACCTAAAACCAAAACAAGAACTTCCCTCTTTATTTGTAAATTGGGAAGTATGAATTGCCTATGCCATGTTTCTTTCCTTGATCAAGACCTCACGAAACCTAATAAACTAGTCAAAGGTTTAGACTTGATGAGCACCCATAAAATTCTAATACATTGTCAGAACTTGTTGTTTTGCACCTTTGAAAACCATATTTTATCATGTTGGAAACTCAAACTTGTTAAGCACCCTAAAAATCCCGACACAAGTAAGTCATAGATCAAGATATGTCGACATCTCAAGAATCCCGAAAACTTCCTAATTGGAATTGGCACATGTTAAACATCTCTAAAAACTTGAAACACCGAGTTGGGGTTCTCATGATGATGGGCAAGTAAAAATCCCAAGTTCATGTTGGGGTTTTTGACTTGTCTATCACGAGGAAAAAAACCGATTGTTGTTGAGTCATGGATTTTCGGATAACATTTTACTTCTTCCCAATGATGAAGACAAGTGATTGAAGAAAATTCTAACAAAACGTCAACCAGAAAACAAGAAAATGGGAAGAAGAAAAACCACATACGACATGAAAAATTTGGTAAAGGAAGAAAAACAAATTAAAAAGTTCATAAAAGTTCATCAAAACCAAGAAAAAGATAGAACTCGCTAAGGGGCCAAATGGGTATGAGCGATTTTTACAAAAAGATGAATGAATTGCTAAAAAAGCATGGTTTAAGTTGGAGATCTAGAAGCAAGTCCACATGGTAAAAGCGGAATTTGTACAAGGTAAAATGATGTGGAAAAACTTTCCCTTTATAATTGGTCAACATTAATTACATGTCGGTTGACATGTGTGAGTCAAATCTAACTTGAAATTAATGCATCGACCCAAGTTGGAATGTTGACCGCATTTGACATGACTTGCTTTCGTGTAATCTGGTCCTAAAACTTGACACACTAGAGCTCTATATTTTACAGGATCGAGTTTGCCTAACGAAAAAAATGTTTTTGCATTGTCACGTTCCAATGCATCGCACTTGAAAACCCTGAAACACTAAGTGTGTTGGGTTTAAGGATTCGGGAATGCTTGAGCACATGACATGTTTTAACCCTTTTATGCTCTAATGCTTTGAGAGTTCAAAACCTAACATACTAAATATTTCAAGTTTCGTGACTTAGGAAGTAATTAACATTTAACATGCTCTTGTGTTTGGTAAGCCCGAATCTCCAAAACACTAGATTTTGACATTTAGGCTAAAAACTTTGGAATTTTTGAAAAAATAAACTTCGAGATCCTCAAGAATTTGATAGGTTACCCAAAATTTATCGTAAACTCAAATTTTGGGATAACAAATCGGAGAGCTTTCCAATTTCAATCATAAAATATAGGCAAACATGTGTAATTTGTATAAATAATATGAAACAATAACAAAAATTGACACAAATTTCAACCACTAATTTTCATTTCATCCCAATAGGCACAAGTCCTTATGTCCTTACAAAATTTCCATACATTCGATTGAGTGAAAAGAGGGAGAATGGAGGAAAATTGCTATGTAGGAAATAGAATAATTATAACATACTAAAGAGAGCAAAAATTGATCCTTTAGAATGGAGAGGACACTCTAATTTATAACCAAAACAAGTGGCTTTTCATATTCCTATATGACTATTCATATTCCTTTCCAGAATAAGACACTTTTCCTTATTTTAAGAAAAGTGCTTTTATAAAAGTTGAATATAAAGTCTCTAAATTAAACTAAAAAAGTACACCCTCAACGAAGAATTATAAATCACTTAAATTACTTTTTGAAAAATGGATTTCTTCATTAGAGAATGGGGGAAGAAGCGGATGGAATACATCATTCCGTTGATGGAGCACGTGAATATGGAGATCCTTGGATGCGTTGGACTAGATAAATCCTTTGACCTTTCAACGTTGAGTTTCTTAGGAAATTTAAGGGATGTATAATGTTATTAAATTATAGATTGTCAAGATTATAGTTTATGAAGTACATTAATTAGAAACATAGATCCATATGTTTATATTATAGATTATAGTATGTAAACAACATAAAACTGAAAGTAAATGAACACAATGACACAAGATATAAGTGGGAAAACCTTGGAAGGTAAAAAAACCACTTAAAAATCACTTATATTTATTGAGAATAAACTTTCACCTAGCACTCCCACTATTTCTCTATCATCTCACTCATATAGCTCGCATAAATGTTACCATCAACTGTGTAACCAATCTCTAATGAGATCACCTTGTTATATACAAGGTGGGTGGTCATGATCCACTCTTAAAGTCAACCCACTTTGTGGTCTATCATGTTTATATTTTAAATATAAGCTATAAACCAAAAACATATAGTCTTTTGTGGGTTTCTAAATAAGTAGTTTCTCTTATTATAAACCCAACACTCCCCCTTAATGTTAAGTAGGAAACATGCAAAATTGCCTTTTTATATGAAAGGACTTACAATCCATAAATCAAGAAGATTTATGCTAGCATGTAGAGAAAAATAATACTTGTTCCAAATAACACATGCCAAGTCACCTTTGTTTACAAAAGAATTAAAATCCATAAACCATCCAAGTGATATAGGCTACCATGCAACATAACATTGATTATGCAGATTTTGTGACTCCGCATTACACTACAACAATGTCACGGTACACTATTTTGGTATCCTACGAATTACACAAGTCATGAACTAATGTAATTGTTCCATGGATTTTATAACTTTGTGGTACACTACTGCAGTGTGTTCGCGGGTTTTGTAGCTTCGTGATGCACTATGTAGTGTCGCATGGATACTTACTCAAGCAACAAAACAAAGAAAGTTGTTTGTAGAGTTTTAAAATTCACAAAAACCACTTTAGTGTTCAATAGACTTAAATAATTCATGGAAAAAGAAAGTCTTTCACGGTTTTGTAAAACCCATGATACACTAGGAACAAGAGACATTTTCAAAAAATATCAAGATAAAGTGATTACTTATGAAGTCTTACATAATATTATGGAGTTAAAAACTATCATATCTAATGCTTTGTTGGGGATTACAAGTAAACTTCACATACATGACAATTTACTTAAACAACATAGAAATAGTCTAGGGAGTATCCATTTTGACACAATCAAGTTGTTAAGAGATGGCATTGCATAAGAAAAAACATGCAACATGCTCATTTCTTATTTCCCCTTTAAGGGCAGCTTTGAAAGGCCAAAAATCATATGATTCAAAGGTGAAGATCAATGTCATTCACATGATCATAAGATCTAAACAACATATTCTCATATGATTCAGAGGTGGAGATCAATGTCATCCACATGATCATAAGAGCTAATATATGAAATTCCCAACATAGAACAAAATTTGTAGAACTTTGTAGCACCCAATGGCTTAGTAAAAATGTCTACAAACTGCTCTTTGATGGAATAAAACCGGATATCTATGTCACCATTGAGAAATTTCTCCCGATGAAGTGCATATGGATCTCAATATGCTTGGTTCTTTGATGTTGAATGGATTGTTTGCAAGAGCAATATAACTTCAATGTCACATAGAAGTAGAGTGCTTCCTTTGACGTCCATATGAATTTATTCCAACAATATTTTGAGCCACATGGCTTCTTTTACTACTCCCATAGCACTTTTATATTCTGCTTTAGTACAAGAGATGGCTATTGTTGGTTGCTTTCTTGCTACTCCAAGTTATTGCACCTACACCCAACTTGAAAACATATCTAGAAGTAGATTTTCTATCCACAATATCAACAACATAGTCAGAATCACAATAACCAAATAAATGTGCATTATCACAAGAATAATAACACAAACCATAATTGATTGTACCTTTGATATACCTTAGAATCCTTTTTCCATTTTCCAATGGTCCTCATAAGGATCCTGCATGAATCTAGAAACAATTCTAACTACATAGGATATATCAGGCCTAGTGATAGTTAAATAAATCAAACTACCAATTAGTTGTCTATATAAATTAGGCTTAAATTTATCATAAGAAGGTTTTTGATCTAATTTAACACAAACTTTCATAGGAGTATATATAGGCCTACAATCAATCATATTAAACCTTTTAAGGAGGTTAGAAGCATAGTGTGCTTGTGATGCAACAATAGATTTGTGATTTTGACAAATAATCATGCCTAGAAAATGATTTAAGATTCATATATCAGTCATTTCAAAACGTTGTCTTAACTTCTCTTTGATTCTAAGAATTAAATTCTTATCACTATTGGTAATCAAGAGATCATCAACATAAATAATGATAACATGATTATTTTCATACTTGACAAATAAATCATTATCAACAAAATAGTTAGAGAAACCAAGCTCATGAAATAAACTATTTATCTTAGCATACCAAGCTCTAAGAGCTTGTTTAAGACCATACAAATATTTCTTAAGTTTACACACATATAATTCTTTTCCAAGTTATTTAAAACCTTTAGGTTGATGCATATAAATTTATTCTTTCAAATCACCATTTAAAAAGGCATTTTTAACATCCATTTGGTGAATCTCCCAACCATGTTGAACAATATAGCACTAGAAGAATTCTAATAGTGCTCATTTTGGCAACAAGAGAAAAGTTTTCAACATAATCCAAACTAGGTTTTGAGTAAACCCTCTAGCAACTAATCTAGCCTTGAATTTGTCAATTTTACCAGCTGAGTTATATTTAATTTTATATAACCATCTAGATCCTACAATGCTTCTTTTAGATGGAAGAGGAACTAATTCCCAAGTATTATTCTTGATTAGGGCATTGTATTCCACTTCCATAGCTATAATTTGTCTTTCATCTAGATTGGATTCTTCAAAATATTGAGGTTAAACCTCATAAACAGTTGACAAGGCATGATAAGAATGTTGACTACGGGTCATCTTTCTCAAATCATTAGGTTGAGAGTTTGAAACCAATTTTTTGGCCCATTTAGGAATCCTAGATTGAGATAAGGATTGAGAAGACTCCCCTCGATGTCTATGTCCATTTTATCAGAAAGTATGATTAGTGTATTACAAATTAGTTTCCATATTTCTAAACAAGGATTATCATCTAGAAAATTAGTTTCAAACTTTGGAAACTGCAGAAGAGGGAAGAGAGGTAGATTTACAAAAAGGTTTCTCAAGAACATGCACATTCCTATTTTCTACAATCACATGCTTAACTAGATCATAGACTCTTAATCCTTTTGATTGACCACCATACCCAACAAAAATGCAAGAGTAAGAGGTAGGATCAAGCTTTTGTCTTTTAACTTTAGGAATAAGAAGAGAAGCAGGGCTGCCAAATATCTTTAAATAAGAGATATCAAGTTTTTGTTTAGTCCATACTTCATGAGGTGTGGTTTGATGTAAAACTTTTGTAGGAATTCTATTAAGGATATGAACAATAGTGTTCATTTCTTCAACCCATAGAAACTTAGGCACATTAGAAGCATGAAGCATAGTCCTAGCCATTTCTATGATTGTTCTATTCTTTCTTTCAGCTATGCCATTTTTTGAGGAGAATAGGAGTTGTCAATTCCATTTGAATTCCACAAGACACACAAAACTCATCAAACTTTTTATTGACATATTCACCTCCATTATCAGTTCTTATCCTTTTAATTTTTCAGATTAGTCATGTTCTCAACTAAGGCTTTAAATTCTTGAAATTTAGACAGACTTAAGACTTTTTTCTTAATGTAATAAGACCAATTCATTCTAGAAAATTCATCAATGAAACTAATAGCATACAAGGCTCCACCAAGAGAAGGAACTTCCAAAGGACCTCTTACATCACTATGAATTAACTCAAGTAAGTTAGAGGAATTAGACTCATGATGTTTGTGAAATGGTTCAACATGTTGCTTACCACACAAACAACATTTAAAAGATTTGATTTCATCTTAGGGATACCTATAACAAGGTTAAGGTGTGACATTTCATACAAACTCTTAAATTTCACATGCCCTAGCCTTTCATGTCATAATTGAACATCATTACAAGAAGAATAAGAAAGACAAGTTTCAACAACAAATCCTTCAAAGATGTACAAACCATTCTTCTAAAAACCAACAACAATAACTTTACCAAGCTCATTCTTAACATACCATTTATCTTTTAATAACACAACTTTGCAATTTTCTTTAGCTAGTTGAGAACAAGATAAAAGGTTCTTCTTTAAGTTAGGCACAAATAAAACATTTTTAATAGTTCCATTTGCTAACTTAACATCTCCACATTAGACCTAATGACAAAATTATCTCCTAGATATATATTCTCATGACATTCTACAATATTAGAAAGAAGATCATGAATGTATGTCATATGTCTAGAAGCACCACTATCTAGAATCCATTCATTGTCATTAGAAGCTAAAAGAGCAATATAAAGAGAAATAGTTTTCTCAAAATTGTTGGCTTGGTTTTTAACATGATTCTAATTTTTATTCTTCTTCTTTTTATTGTTGAAGTTCTTATTTTTAGCATTATTATGAACCTTATTAACATTAGAATAACAATCAAGCATCTTTATGACCAAATTTACCACATTTGGTACATGTGCCATCAAAGTTGAATTTAAAATTTTGATAAGTCCTATTTTTTTACGATTAAATTTTGATTTAAATTTAAATTTTGATTTGTATTATAGTTATTATGATTTTTAGAATACTTTTGAATTTGAGAAAACACTACTTGAGAGGCATTCTCTTTTGAGTCAAAGTTATTCATGACACTTTCTTCTTGAATAAGGAGAGAAGATAATGTGTCTAAATCAGTAGATCATCTTCATTTTGATATTTAGAATTCAGAATAGAGATGAAGTTTCTAAATTTCTCATGAATTTTAATTTGAATAATAAAGTATAGTAGTTTATCATGAAATAATTTAAAATTACATCCATCTAATTAAGATTTAATATCCTTAATTTTAGCTAGGTAATTAACAACCTTTTCATCAACTTTCATAGGGGTTGTAAACAATTCCATGATTAACTTAATTATTTTAGAGAGGTGGCTACCTTCATGCATAGCTTGCAATTGCATCCATGCATTAGCAGGAGACTCCATGTGTCCTATATGCAACAAAAACTCATCCTTGATGCTTTGCAATAGGATTGACATGGCCTCTTGGTATTTTTGAGAGAAACACTTAATTTCTCAGGAGTAGCTTATCTCCCAGTGGGTTTCTTCTCAACACCACTAACTAAATCCCATAGATTTCTAGCCATAAGGATAGCCTTAATCATAATTCTCCAAATATTGTAATTAGTTCATTTTAAAAACTTTAGATTTATCCATGGAAAAACTAGGATAACTAGCCATTTTTAAGAAAAACTTCACAAAATTTGAAGTAACGAGTGTTAGGTGGGTTTTTCCGAAGTTACAGAGTTCCACGGTAAAGGAATAGTTTACATAGGATTAAAAATTAAATAAAATAACTTATAACTTGATTTAAAAACACTCAAAGGAAGTTCTAACACAAAGATGAAAGTCTGAAAACACAAAGAAACAACCATGAGAGGTCGTAAAGCACTAAGAAAAAGATATAGCCTTTTGAAAAAAATTGACAAGCCACGATATATCATTTGAAACATTGTTTCATGGGTTTTAGTGTTCCATAAAAATATAACTAAAATTCTGAACAAAGGAAAGTCTCATGCGAGACACTAGAAGTCTGCAAGACACTTAGAAGTCTACAAGACACTAAAATTTGTGGAAGAAAGGAAATTTTCAAAATAATGGGAGACATTCGAAGAAGTCATGAAGCATGAAAAACATTTTGTGAAGGTATACAACACACCGCATGAGGAGAAAATGCTCAAATAAGTTTTTGAGCCGTGGAATAAAGGATCTACACAACAAGAAAAAGTAAGCCGTGGAGAAAAGAGTCTACACAAAAAAGAAGGAAACCACGCAAGACCGAAAAAAATCATGTAACAAGAAAAAAATTTGTGCAAGCCTAAAAAGTCATGCAAGGCTTAGAAAAGCTGTATAAGACTTAGAAAATCCGTGAATGCCTAGAAAAGTCTAAGGAAGGACGTATATGACTAAAAAAGGCATGAACTATTAAAATAAGTCACACAACAGCTTAAAAAGGTGCGAAACATTCAAATAAGCCATGAAAACCTAATTCAAGTGAAAAATGACTACAAATCATAAAAATAGATATCTAAGTATGTAGAATCAATGAAAACTTAGATTATGATCAATCACGATCTAGAGCATCCAAACATGTTGCATTTATCTTAAAACATATGAATTAGGGTTTGTGCACCTGATGAACTTGAAGAAAGCCAAAAACAAGCTAGGGTTTTCTTAAATTTGAAAAATCTTCAAGTTTCTTTGCACCTACAATTCACAAACAACCAGATATATCATGCACAAGCATAAATGCATGGATTTGATACCATGTTAGGAAATTTAAGGGATATATAATGTTATTAATTATATATCCACAATATAGATTGCCAAATATTATAGTTTATGAAGTACAATAATTAGAAACATAGATCTAGATGTTTATATTGTAGATTACAGTATGTAAACAACATAAAACTGAAAGTAAATGAACACAATGACACAAGATATAAGTGGGAAAACCTTAGAAGGTAAAAAACCCACTGAAAATCACTTATCTTTATTGAGAATAAACTTTCACCCAACACTCCCACTATTTCTCTATCAGCTCGCTCATATAGCTCGCATAAATGTTGTCATCAATTGTGTAACTAGTGTCTAATGATATCACCTTGTTATATATAAGGTTTGTGGTCATGATCTACTCTTAAAGACGACCCCTTTGGGTCTATCATGCTTATATTTTAAATATAAGCTATAAACCAAAAACATACAGTCTTTGGTGGGTTTCTAAATAATCAGTTTCCCGCTTAGTATTATAAACCCAAAAAAATTGAACTCGAACACGGCTTTTGAAACCTTTCACAAAAGTGGGTACTTGAAGAGACAAATTAGAAAATTTTGACCAACTTTCATGGGAGGTGACAAAATTTTCATGGGGTTGTCAAGTAAAATACCTAGAAATTTTTCATGCCAACGGAAACCTTTTTCACTAAGAAACCATAATTAATGGGTATGTCTTCTACCATACTCAATTGGGACTTAAACTTGGCCTCATTTGATGGTGGTCTTATTTTAGATCGCCATCCTTGAAATCTCATCCACCTTTCCCTTTATCTTATTTTATTCCTAATTGAAATTCATAAGAGAGAAAGTACAAGATTTAAAACTAAAGTAATATACAATCATCAAAGTAAACATGTGTGTTGTTGAAATGAGCTCATATATATTTTAGGGTAGTTGTTTGTATTTCCATTGGTAACTCAATTTTTGGGTACTCTATAATCTTTCTAACTTAAGAAAGTGTCAAGTGCTTTGGTGTATGTAACATCAATGGAATTTTTTTGATATGAAATTTCTATTCAGAGATATGGGGTTAGGTTAAATATACTTTGTGTTTTCACTTTTATAGGACTAATGAGATGGGGAAAGTTGCAAATTGCAATGTATAATTCATTTATAGCCTAATTTCAACAAAATTAGTTTATTTGAAGAAGTAAATAAAATCACCAAAAATATCCACGCACTTACTAAACAAGTATGCAAATAATTTAGAATGTATTCTATTAACCATTGAAATGAATGATGGAATTAATCCTTTTTATTTGATTTTGAAATTTTTACTTTAGATCGAATAATCAATACTACCAATCATTGTAGATACACTTGCTTACAAAATATTATAATTGGTTGAATTTTTAGTGATGTATTCAATTTTCTTGATATAAGATTTATCTATAAGGTTAGGTTATATAAATTGTGATTGGTTATTCAAGGCCATCCTTTATCCTATACAAATCAATATACAATCTCAAACGACCAAATTGTCAACTTTAGACACAAAGATGCATTGAATACTAAGTTACAAGTGAATACACCATTGCATTTATTACAAACATAGGAGAGAAACATCTATCAAAATTTACAAGTTA
Source organism: Taxus wallichiana var. yunnanensis (assembly GCA_018340775.1). Lineage (NCBI taxonomy): Eukaryota > Viridiplantae > Streptophyta > Pinopsida > Cupressales > Taxaceae > Taxus > Taxus wallichiana. The sequence goes on from CM031242.1 coordinate 994,134,489, forward strand.
TAAATACTATGATTACATACAAAACACCCATATGCAAAGTCATTATTGGGCATGGTTTGTTGTTTCAAAAAAATTGAGATCTAGATCTGTTTACAGGGGTGTGGTCCCATAATATGGGAAGTATTATTTAGGGGCCAACTAGGATGACTTGTAACACCCTTCCCTTGATAATGGGACACCTAATTCCCTCGGCATCATTAAACACTTATTGGGGATTGGTCAACCCCAGTTCTTCAAAAATGCCAAGTCAAAAATCTCCAAGTCTTCAAATACGCCTTTTACATCTATTACACCCTTCAATGCTTACAACATACTACTCCCTATTTATTGGTGGTCCACATTTTTGCCACATTTTTTTACTATGTCGGCATACCATATAACCTCTTATGCTTCACACTTTCGATTACACTTTTCTTCTCTGTTAAACTAGTAAATTGCACTCACTATTATCTCTGCACAAAATCATCATTATAACATGTTTTTGGAAACCTTTATATATGTGGGTATCAAATGATGAAACTAATTATTAGTGGCACAAGTCTTTATTTATGACTTAGTTAATGATTGTTCATGTTTTATGTTATGTCACAAAGATCTCTAGCATTTTCATTGTTTATTTGGTTTTTCTTTGATGTTGGTTCAAGAGCATATAGATTGGTTAGGAATATACTATGATCTTGACTAGGATGTATGGTCTTGACCATTTTTAGGTTTTGGGTCCTTTCTTCCCATTGGGTCTCTTCGTCATTATTTTCTCTTTCACATCTTATGTTTTGGTCATCTTTGTGTGCCACTAAGATTCAAATTTCAAATTTATAGAATCATATATACAAGTTCACCTTAATCATTTATTATCTAGAAAGCACCTATCCATGTTCCAAATAATGAACTAAAGAAGCAAAATACAATCTTCAAGTTGTATATCACAACCTAGGAGCAGGAAATTTTTAAGGAACCCCCTGTAAGAAATTTATAGAAATCGTGGAAAATATACCCGTAACTTGACTTCATGGTTTTGGCAAAATACCAGTAACCAATTTCATGTTTTTGGTGAATATACTTTAACCTATTTCATTCTTTTCGGTGAAAATGGTAAAAAAATGGTTTTTGAGAGTTAAATAGTTGGAAATTGAATGGAACTATATAAAATAAACTGACCTGAAAATATTATGCAAAACAATGCATTCGGGACTTTGAAGTCCACTGGGAGAAGAAAGGAGTAGAAATCCCGAAATGTCTCCATGTGGAATAAACGTTGCCAGGGGTTTAATCAATTTTCAATGGCCAAAACTATTAATTTACTTTTAACGGGAAAAATTATTAATTCAACAACCAAATAACAATCTAGCAGTCCATGGTTCAATTTCTTTCACCCCAACATCAAATCGAGGATTGATGACCCCACACTTGTTGAGCCTTCCATTGAGCTCTATGACAATTTTTCCAGCTCTGTGATCATCAACAAGCACAACAACAACAAATCATTCAATAATCGATGATCAAATCGAATAAAGATGCCAAATGGTCATATTTGAATACACAGTTAGTGCCATGCATGGGAATAGGGATAAAGATGAGTGTCAGTATGCCTTTGCATGCAACTATGGAAAGAAATAGAATTCAAAATTCTAAAAACATGCCAAAAACACATGAACCAAAAATCATGCCACTAAAAGAGAAAAATTAGTTTCCAATAGAGAATAATCATGCCTTAAATATAGAACTTTCCATTTTTTGGATGCTTGGATTTTAGAAGATAGACCATAACAGTAAAAATAAGAAAATGCTACAAATCTATAAGTTTTATTTAGGAAACAAATATGTAGTTGTCTTAAATCAGCTTGGGCTCAAAGGTGATGCCACCATTATAACAGATGCCAATTGTGTTTATATATTCTGGCAGCCACGACCAAGACCCTTGCTTTAAATGAAAACAAAGGATGAGGATATTTCTAGAAAACACCTTTCTGAAACACAAGAACTCTCCCACCATAGTGCAACTAAATAAGAATATCCTTTTCCTCACAAAAATACACTGGCACATTACGTGGGGCATCCTTGCAATTTCTTTCCAAGACCAAACATTGCCTCTCCTCCTTCCAAACTCAAGCTCGAGCTCAAACACAATTATGTCCTTCAAATGGTCCCCATCTACAATTGGTGCTACAAGTAGCACCCTCTCTTTAGATACAACCAACCTTGGTCTATAGTGAGGGAAATGGTCTCTACCATATCTTACAGGTAACAACACAAAATGCATAGTAGCATAATCTTGAGTGTTATAAATTCTCACACCCAACATAGGTTCATATGACATTAAGAAGAAAAATTGTTGCTGAAAGACAACAGGTCCATAGAAGAAACAATCTCTCAATCATGCCACAATCCTCCAAGTCCCCATAGAAGAATCATAAATTTCTATAGTACCATTACTGCATTAACTCCAGATCTATTAGCGCCTGCTTGAACCACTTTGTACCCCTTGTTGTCATCCACAACCAAAATTCCCCACAAATATAAAAGTGTCATTCATTAGTTGATAACATTCGAGGAAGCTTGAAGGAGGTTCCAGCCTTCAGTGGATTACATACCCTTGAAACGTGACTCGATTCACTCAACAAAATAAGATTATCCCTCGATGTGAATCTTCAAACCATACCCCATCAAAGCATGATAACCACGAAAAGTTGAGAATTTTCCATGTCCTATTATAATAGTCGTATCTCATCCAATGATGACCACTATCATGATTTACAAGTATCCATGGATGTTTGTTCCTTGTTTCATTGTAATGCCTAAAGAATGTGGTGGAAGACATGAGTGCTTTCCATTCCTTAGAAACTAGAGAGAACCTACATATGGATTCTAACGGAAGCCAAAGCAATACGTTTTCCCAAACATCTTGAGGTAGTGAATGATCCCAAAACATGATTTCCATGTTGCTCCTCATTCTTTGACATTAAATCATCATCCATTTCTAGGATTTCTCTTTTTCCTTTTCTCGTGATAACTGAAAAGAAAAGGAAAAGAAAATCAACGGTGATTGATGATGCTAAAGGGAAACACACAACAAGCACATGATACGAAGTAGGGGGTTCAGGGGTTGTAGGTTAAATGGCTAAAGGTAGGTTTCAACGCTTACATTGGAAATAACCTAGAATGAAGAACAAATTCTAGTGTTTCAAGAAGGAGAAGACAAATCAAAAGGTGCAACATTGTAGCAATGCAAGAGTATCCACAAGAATAGGTGTTGATAAGGAAAAATATATTTGTTGAAACATAAACAAGAGTATCCACAAGAGTATCTCATATATTTGTTGAGATCCAGAAACAAGAGCATCCAGTTCCACAAGAGTATCTCATATATTTGTTGAAACATAAACATTACATTTACATAAACATTACATATCATAACATAGGCATACCAAAAAAATCTATAAGCCCTTAGCCTATAACTATATTATAACATAAATATTACATATCATAATATATTTCTCAATTCTTGTGCCACTTTCCTAACTACGCATCGATATCGATCTTCTCCACCAAAGTGTCAGCCAAGGTTAGTATCAAGACACATTCTTTATCAACGATAGCTCTATAGGTGTCTATTAAGTCTTTCAAGTTTTAATCACCTCAAAAGATCACTGCAGACTTGCAAGGATGGAAGACACCATTTCGAACTTGACTGTCCATCCATCTGAGGGGTCACCATCGGGGATTGATTTCCATCAATTTCCATATCCACATCATTTATAGCAAGCATGTGGAGAATCCATAGGTTCCGAGTCTTAGGGATTCTGGATAAACAACAGAGAGTTCCAATAATACTTTGGGAATCGGTTTCTCAAACAGGGAATCCATTTGGAGCTCTACAAAAGAAGTTCCAAGAGAATGAAGGGGAACAATGGTAGCAGAATCACTAGGCTAGAGAGAGGGGGGTGGAAGCACCATCAGGATGAGAACTAGAAGCAGAGAGGGAAAAGGATTTCCCAACAGTAACCTCATCGATTCCATATCAAAAACTAGAAGAAACCATGATGTATTTATGGCTTGATACTGGTTCGATGCGCTCAATTTGGTCCCCATGATTTTGCAAAAGAAAAAAGTGTCGAAAAAATGACCATGGGCCTTGAATTTATAAATTTCCAAGAGTTCTTCTTTGACTAGACCTTTACACGTGTCAACCAAACCCGAGTATGAATTGATGGTTAATATTAAATGCAAATCATGGCAAAAATTCACATTGAAACTAGCATCACTATCCCACATGCCTCCACTACCTTTTAAACGTCCTTTTATCATGATGAATATGATAAGGATAGAATGTTATACATTAAATCAATAATACTTAACTTCCTTTGTAATAAACATTTAACATATCGAGATAGTGACGTCGGTGAGCAATTATCGATAGCCTCGGCCCTCGACCTGAGTTTTAATTAATTACAATTTACCTATTCATGACACATGTAAAGTGTGCACCAAAGATTTAATCGGTACCCTCATAGTTAATAAATGTCTTATCAATTTTAATTCTTGGTGACGTTATATTTTCTAGCATGAAGGTCAAATGAGATATTTAATACATATGGAAAAGACTTATTTCATAAAAGTGGCATATTTAATAAATATGGAAAAGACTTATTTCATAAAAGTGACATATTTAATAAATATGTATATTCAAAAGTTACTAAGCTTTATGAAAAGGGCACTTTCCTACAAAATATATTGAAACAACCATCATTGCATTCAATGATCAAATTTGAAGGGCTCCCCATACTTTAATTTGACTAGCTAGGTTAAGCTTTACCCATCATAAATGAGATATTAGAAAACACATTACCCTTCAACAGAAAAAAATGAAAATGTTAATTTTCTTTCAATATATATATTGATTAATTTGAATAAAATAAATATGAAAAAGGTCAAAATTATGAAATATATAACATCTAATAATAATTTTGAAAACACTATATAAATGTGAAAACACTATATTTCATCAGTAATGACATCAACAATTCTGAATTCTATTTAAAAACAACATTTTTGTTAGTTATTTCAATTCAAATAGTAAATAATATTAAGCAACATTTGATTTTATTCATATTCATTTTCTTTAGAAAGACTTTCTTTGATCTATTCTCATCTTAAATCTATGGATATTTGGTTTTGTATTTTGAAAATTGAACTTGTGTAAATTATTTATATATATATATATATATATATATATATATATATATATATATATATATATATATATATATATAATAATATATATAATATATATATATATATATATATATATATATATATATATATATAATAATATAAATAATAATATCAAGTAACTTGAAAGATTGGACTGGCTTATCAGAGATCATCTCACATGAAGGAAAGGTAGGCTTGCATCATCTTAATTGATGGTGTCTCATGCGTCTCAATTTTTTAATCTTCAGTTGGCCTATTCTTCTCCACTTTCCTTCTTGGTTTTCTTGGTTCACATTCTCATGGATTTTTTGGGTTTTTGTTCCTTTCTCTTCGTGGAGAGCAACCGGAGATGGCATTTTCTTCTATTATTGATCGTTATCGTCTTTCGGATATTTTTCGGTACTCCTCTACTAGGGAAGCCAAAGCCATCGAGAATATTTTGGGTGAATCATACTTGTTTGATTCGCGCAAAGCTCATGCAAATTCTGATATCGCAACCGCCTTTGTTTCTTTCTACCTCTTATTCATCTCCTTCCTTCTGAAGTTGAGTTCATGGTTGTTGATATCATTTACCCGGTCCACCATGGTGGTCTTCACTGAAGAATTGGTGGATTTTCATTTACCCGATCCCCTTTTATGGGTCGAGGAAGTTGATGAATTAGCAATTGGCTCTGGGAGAGGGATTCAGTGGCTCAGTGAGCAATACAGGGATTTGCTTCATTATGCTGAAAATGTGGATACCATTTTCATGCATGGAAGACCTGACCCTCGTCTTCTCCCTCCCATGGATATAGATGTGGCCCATTTCCCTTTACACTCTTACAATCAACAACCTTAACGAGCTGAGGGATCATGTTGGTGTCGATTTATGTTTCTTGCTTCGAGAGGCTATTATTCCCCATTCATGCGGTGGAAATGTTGGTGGCGCGGCTCGCGTCAAGGTTTGAGTTCGGCACTCGTTGGTGGTGCTTCCCTTTTTGGACTTACTTCTTCTCATCATCCTTTGTTCTAGTCCTTTCTCGGTCTTTAGTGGCTCTTTTTTGGCTGAGATTTTCTTTGTTTTGTCTTGTCTCGGTTCCCTTCTTTCTTGGCGGGTCTTCGCTCTCCATCCCTTTTCCTCTCTTTTTATTTTTCTCTCCTCCTTTGTTTTTGTTATGTATGGGTGGGGTCCCTTAACCCTCCGGTTCAAAGCTCCAGTCAAAAGCATTTAAAAATATATATATATATATATATATATATATATATATATATATATATATATATATATATATATATATATATATATATATATATATATATATATATTTATATCATAATATATATATTGGAATTTGGGATGGTCTCAAAATCATCTTAAATACGGAAGGGCCTTAAATATATGTTGTCGCCAATATTTTCGAGCGTGAAGGGCCTTGTTTTTGCCTATTTATTATGGGTCATTTTTTTCATTTTCATCCTTTTTTCGGTGAGCACCTATGGATTCCCTCGAGTTCCCCTACTGTTGTCTTTATTTTGCAATAAAAGGGAAATGGCTTTCAGGTCATCTATATCCGATAATCATCTCTGCATGGCGGATCTTCAAAATTGGTAATGGTAGCGATCTGGAGGCAATTAAATTGGTTTTGGGGAAAAATATTTGTTTGAGGATGGATGGTGTAGGGTTAATAGCAGTGTGGCCTCATTTTTGTGGAAAATATTCTGATAATTGAGCCATCGAAGCCTAATGCGGTCAACGTTGCTCTCTTTGGGTTCGGTCATCTTTTTGCAAAATTTGGTTGTAGAAGTGCAAAAGTGTAATGTTGCTTTCTGGGCAATGGGGAGGAGGCGAAGCTCTGGGTGGCATGGATTTGAGCATCTTCAGGGAACTGGAACATCACCATGGGGAGCTAATGATGGCCTTCATGAGAAGATTTGGCGGTGTTCAACCTGTGACAAGAATGCTGGAAGGACGCACTTTAAACTCCCTAATTTGGCTTCCCTCAATTCTCCCATCGAGCTAGTGCCACTTTGGTGGATGGAAATCTATGAAACTATAGGGAAGCTTATAATCATCTTTGGCATGGTTGGGCCAATGAAGTTTTTTTCAGACTCTGAGGAGGGTGTGGTTGAGAGGTAGGGATCTCCAGTTGTATTTTTGTCTGTGTCTTCTAATTTAGGGGATTAATCTAAATATATGTTGTAATGTCTATAGTATAGTATAGCTATAGTCTTCCTTCATTCTAGATGGATTTTTCTTATATTCATATACCCAACAGTCATGATTGACGAAGTTTTTTGCATCTTCATGTTGTATTTGAGGTTCGACCTCTCTCTTTTGTAAAGGGAACAGAGACCCTTCAACCCACTTTAACAATAAAAACAAGGCCATGATATGGCTAATACTGTAAGTTTGAGGTATTTGAGTGGAAGTTATGGGACAAAAATATTGTATATGTTAAGGAGTTACACTGATGTAATTGTAGTTTTTCTTGCAAATTCCCCAAACATGTTTAGTAAAATTGTTGAAATTAGTTTGTAAAATTGCTGAAATTAGTAAAATTGTCGATGCCTCCAAAATCCCATCTCATTTTCCTTTTTCTCCTGCTATTGATACTAAATTGATAGGCAAAAATATTTATTGAGCCTACAAAATTAGAGATAAAAATGAAAAATATGTTATGATGCACTTGAAAAAATAGAAGAGAACTTGTCTGAAAATTCTTTTAAAAAATTGTGTAATATTTGTTGGTATCGATAATTAATCCCCAATCTTTAGTAAATTGCATATTACAGTTGAAGTGTTGTGTGAACAGAATGTTAACAACCCAAATGCCATCAGAGCATCCATGCTTCTCCATGCTAACTACTCTAAATTAAAATCCATAACTTCACTTTGCCTCCCATGTTATGAAATAGAAGCTTCCCCTAGAAAACCGCTTCACTCCAAATGCAGGGCAATAACCAAGATATTTCCTCTAAAGCGATTAAAGAACCAGGCACTCCAATTGAGACAAAGAAATAAATTAGCCCATACCTTGTATAAAAATTTGGTGACTCAATGTTGGGGAGAGAGGAGACATGCATCTAACCTTGAGCCCCATGTGAAAATAGCCCCCGGAGGAAAAAACAAGCCACAAAAGTTAATTTTTTTGCACAGTGAGGAATAAAGGGCCCAACCAATAGAATTGAAACAAAAATAATAATTTACACTTGAATCTTGAGTTAAATGGTATCTAAATACACATGGCATTATTTGGTTGGTTTTTGTGAAAGTGATTATTTGTTGGTGTGAAGACTATATTACTACCTTCAAGTATAAAAAAAATAATAATATATATAATGTAAACTATATTGTGTGGCATGGGAAAAAGCGGGGGTGATAGATTTTTAATTTATTGAAAACTTTAAATTAATTTAAGAAAAAAGAAATAATCTAATTTAAGAAATCAATAATGTAAACACTATATAAATGTGAAAACACTATATATATATATATATATATATATATATATATGTGTATATATATATATATATATATATATATTATGTTTGTTTGATGTTTAAATGCTTTTGTACCAGAGCTATGAACCAGAGGGTTAAGGGACCCCACCCTTACAACTATACTCCGAACAAAAACTGAATACACATGGCCACAAAACCAAAAAAAAAAGCTAGAAAAGAGTATTAATCCTCATCCAAAATAACTACCACCTCTTGAAATGCCCCGACCACCACCACCAGAAACACCACCTTCCAAGCTACTTGGCCTTACCTAGAAAAGAAAAAAAAGGCCTCACTGGGCATTATCCCAAAACTCATTGAGGTGGTCAATGGCCGAGTCGATAGGTGAGCAAGCATCGGTGAGATCCAGAGGAGGCAATCTGCTAGGGTCCGACCACCATGCCAGAACAAACGTGAACAACCTCTACATAGAGTAGAGTAAATCTCCTATACCGCTTGCTTCGAGCCAATCTTCCCCGCGCTCAGTGCCATTCGCCTGAGCATCTACCTCCTCCACCCAGAGCAGAGGGTCTGGGATGTGGCACTTGTCCATTTCTTCATGCAAACCGACTTGATGGATAGGGTAAATAAAGAACTCCGCGACAACCATGACATCCACCTTGACCGGATGGAGCAAGAGGCAATTAGAAATGAATGCCACAATGAGTTCAGAGTTGACTTTGGCCCTGTGAGAGTCCTATATAGGAATCTCCTATCACACGCTCAATGGCCTCGGCCTCGAGCACAAAATCATAGAAAACACCTCTTGAAGCCACCTATGGGAAATGGCCAAGTAAAGGCCATTTCCCTTCTCTCCCCATGCATGCAGAGCAATGAAAGGAAACCCCAAAAAAACCATTTTCTCACCAGCCCAAAAACACAAACAAATAGAGGTAGGGAGAGAGGAATGCAGTGACCACCACCAATAATAAAGGCCCAAAGTGTGGCACATGCCACCATTAATTCTTCGAGCTTTGTGTTCTGCCACCCATCATAAATGATAATATCTTCCAAGTCATGCCAATCTTCTATATTATTAGAAATTAATTCAACTCTCGGGCCATCAATTGCCTCATTTTTTATAGTGCTTACTTTGCAAAACTCGAGGGAAAACAAGGGCTCTTTGAGTCTAATGATGCCCTTCTCACAAATTCCATTGCAAAAAGTATGTCAAAAGTAGTAAGAAAACAACTTCTTCAACAACTTCAAGAATTCCATCCAAAAATGTCATAAATCGAAGTGTTGAGAAGAAGCGCAAGCCAAATTATATGTCATTGTGCTCTCATCAACTAAATTTTGGTGAGGCTAGGCCTATAAGAACTAGAAGCCAAATTAGATGTCAGTGCACTCTCATCAACTTAATTTTGGTGAGGTTGTCAAATGGGGATGACATAAACAACACACAAAAATGTGTGGGCCCTACATTCTGCACCAATGGGAAAATCCAATTTGCAAAGGCTTTTTGTTTATTAATTATATGATTGGTCCATTTTGTAGGCCCCACCACATTTGTGCGTGTTGGATAAGGATTGTCATCAAATGGGGCTTGTGCAAAAAGCACCAAATAATGGAAAATGGTAACTGAATGTAAGGCTCGGTAGTTATGTGTGATGACTGTTGTTGATTAGTTGAGAAAGAGCTACTGGATTTGGTTGATAAGATAAATAAAGAGCTCCATTGTTTGTATTGTGTGACACAATTGTTAAATAATTAAATATTTGATGTTTTCTATGTATATGCTATATAGCATAAATATATTTTCAATAGATTTCGAATATGAATGCTTAGTTTTACAGGTTGAGGAAATTGGTTTATTTGGAAATTGGGAGATAGGTGTTAGATTTTGAACTTGCATGTTTAATTTTTTTAGGGAAAAAAGAGAGTTACAAAATTCCTAAGAGACGTAACATTTTTATCTAAAAGGTGGTGTTTTAAATATGTAAGCTTGTGAAAAAAAAATTTTCAAGTTTAATTTTTCTTTAATGAATAGATTTGTTAATTCATATCATCTATAAATCTAGCTTTTTGAAACTTCTCTCTAATTATTAGGAAATTAATCTTCTTTTGTTTAACCCTAAGCAGGGTGCCAACATCTAAACCTAACAAAATATGGGGTTTGTATTTGGGATGCATATTCCACTTAGCTCAATTCTTATCAAATGCCATCCTTCTATACAATATCAAAGACATCACTCCAAATTTATATTTATGTTTTCTAGCCAGAAAATGTAAGTGTAGTGCAATGTGTCTATACCGTATATGTTAGTACTTCAATGAATGCTATAAAAAATGCTCAATTTATTTGTAATACTTGTAATGATCACTACAACACTAGGGTACTTATGTATGTGTAGAAAATTCAAATTCACACACTACAACAAAAGGGGTATTTAGAGACATTAATTAGAGGAAAACTATATTTTTATTTCTAAATACCATCCTCAAATCTTACCCCTTATAAAATTTTATATTAAATAAATATATCTTCTCCCAAGATCAAGGTGACTTATACTATGATGTTAATAACACTATTAATTATTGTAGGATCTTTCAATCGCAATTGATCTTCAACACCTTACATGGATACTTGAATGTTGAATGGCTAGCAAATCTTCACTAATTTACTTCTTTCAATTACTCCTCCTATATGCCTATCGGCCTCTCACAAGCACCTACATGCTTTTGCTAGTCTATATTATTAGAAATTAATTCAACTCCTGGGCCATCAATTGCCTCATTAGCTACATGATCGGTCCAATTCCAATGTCCATGACCAACAAATTAACAATGAACAATTAATCCCGACCCAAAATTATAATTCATCCCACCTAAATCCGGAGATTCACGTCCATGGGGGCACGGAAAAATAAATCCATGGAATTCTTCCACGTGGCATGGGAAAAAGTGGGGGTTTATTATTTAAAATGTTTCAATGGCCCCCAAAAATTTCAATGGCCAAGTCATTAAATGCAAACACTATCACCGTGACCCAAAACTTTATTATTGAATCGGTTCATTCATTCACTGGGCTTGGAGTTCGGGAATGCCTTTTCCTCGAGGAGGCCCGAAATCCTGCCACATGGCCATTTGATAAGTGACAATTATCATCCACTGAATGGAATTTGATTAATGACTAGATTTGACGTCTACAAAGTATAGTGAAAGACCTAATCATTTATAGTGATGTTGATAATTGAAATTTTGTTTCTGGAAGGCATACTATAACAGAAGGTAAAATAGATTCATAGAAGTTATGGACCATGTAAGACTCAAAATTTTCATATTTCTAAGTAAGTGTCATCCTGCATTTCAGTCTTGATTCTTTAAATATTATCTTTTTATAAGTAGCACTATATAAGCCTTCGCTTTCAAATATTTCAATATAAGGGTTGAGAAATTAGGGTTGAGGGTTTACAAAATCCAAAATTCCAAGCATGTCTACTTCCATAGGATCCCAAAGTAAAAGTAAAACCCAAATCCCATACGCTAAACTACTTAAAAGTAAAACCCTGTTTTACTGATGAATATCATGATATTTATGATCCTGTAATTGGCACAAGAGCTTCACAACTTAGATACACATCTGAGACGAAGATGAGGGAAAGTAGAAGTTTGGACCAATCAGGTAGACATAAAGCTTTTGGTTGGATAACATGGGCATCTGGATTGGGACGCATGATGTTCCACGAGGTTTTCCCCTGCCTTGAATTTGTCAATATATGTGCCCAAAATTACAATGAGACAAAAAAAGCAATTGTTGCAAAGGGAAACGAACAAGAACTTTTACATTATGGAGGTAAATCTTGGCAGTGCATTGGGGTTTGAAAGCAAATATTTAGGAACCATCCACATAAACCTAGAAAAATTGCTAGCGATTATCATGCCACAAATAAAAAGATAGAGATGAGTTTTTACGAAAATTAACATTTGATGCAGAGGTACCAAAAGGGAAGGCTCGTATCCAATTAACATATTTAAATCATGGGTCAGGATACCATTTCTATGCTAGTATTTTTCCTTGGCTTCGATAGTGATGAGACAATGGATGAAACCCTCCTGAAATGGTATACAATATCCATTTCATTAATCCACCTTGTCAATACATATTTGTTGGGTACATTGTAGAATCTATGCATAAACAATTATTAACAATCAAAGAAGGCTCCGACACTAAGACATTTAGGTTCACTACCTACTTGTGCTATTTAATTCTATGGCGGTTTGTTGATGGTTTGAAAAAAAAAACTTGCAATTGAGCTCCAAATGAAGTCATGTGTATCCATTAACTTGAGTGGGCCCCAAGATAAGGATGTATGATAATAGAGGGACTACATGATCAATTTTGTAGATTATTTTTGGGCTCCAGTGTATGAAGCATTTACAAAAAGTACAATGCCTAGATTTCCTATGAAATGTAGAGATTGCATTCAATCTGGGATCAGAAATATAGTTAGCAGATTGGTACTTCACGGAGGATTATATTGTGCTAAGGTTTTATGGATCAGAGTACAACCTTACAAATTTCCAATACATGTGATAAGAGAGTTTTTCCTTGGAATATATATGACAAATGGAAAGCACAAATAATCTCTATTTTGTTTCTCAGCAAAAGAAGAGCATATTTCCTTCCTTACCATTCTCATGTGGAGGGTTCACATTTGAAAGAAAATCATTCTATGTGGCACATGAAATCTTACATATTTTTAAGTTTGATGTTGACTCTCACTGGGTGTATGACCCATGTGAGGTGATTAAAGCAAGGGTAGTGGTGAATAGAACTCTGCCACTAAAATTCAACATGAAAGCAAACCCTTGCTAGAAAAATTGAAAAACAAGAACTCTTGGGATGAAGTACAAATAAAAATGAATGAATGAAATTGTTGTTGAGCAAGGAATTAGTTCTCAAGAGTTGTCAAAACAAATTTTTGGATTTCCTGAGCCTCCACAAAAAAGGTAGAGGATTTTCAATCTGCAAAACTTGATAAAAAGTCCTCTAAAAGCATGCCAAAGGCATTACAACAAGAATTGAAAGATAGAAATTGGACAAGGTCAAAAATTACTACCTTTTGGTCTATGAGGCAGGACCTAGGCCATCCAAAATCTATAGAAGACTATGATTCTATTCCAGAAGATGCAGATTTCAGAAAATTGTGGAAAAAGAGCATCCTCGAGAGGAAAGTAGTGATGATGACACTTCTCGAGGAATTACATAGTCCCCTAGCAGTAGCACATATAAACCAAGTCTCGATGAAGGTTTGAAAGAAAGATATATACAGAGAGCAATTATTGTTGAAAAGTTGGGTTTTACTTGGTGGTGGTTTGGGTTCAAGAGGACAAGGCATTTGGCTTCCACCAGAGGTACAATCTAGAATATTTTTTGATAGTCAGGCCTTGAGCTTCACCTTCGAAGAAAGGACCACTACATACTACAACATCTACAAGTGCTAATCCAGTGTAATTTACTCCGAGTCAAATCCTCAACAAACATAGTTCAGCCACACATTGAAAATCCTAGAGGAGAAGTTGGCCATGAATCTATTACTATTGCTAAGGTTGGTGGTTCTAGTGATGATGGTAGTAGTCAACAGAGTGTTGGAAACTTAAAGAGGGAAATAGAGACAGTTGAAGTTGTTAGGGATTTTGTCCAACAAGGAAGCGAGAAGAGGCGAAGACAAAGGTAGACATAGGTATAATTACTCTTGGCTCAAGGAAACTATTTATAGAAGGTGGTGCCACTTGCCACCCCTAAACAAACTACCATTCCATAGGAAATTCTCCCCAAACTTCAATTACTCCTTCTCCATTCAAGGTGGAATAATTCACTCCTACGAACACCTCAGGTTTTGATTACTGAGCTGAGTTTTCCAATAAATTAGAAAGAGATAAAAGAAACAAGAAGCAAATTCTACAGGCTACTAGAACTTCAGATCCAGCCACAATGAGGGTATTTCCTACATATAACCCAAACACAGATACCCTGAATACATGTATGTTGTGCCCAAAGTTGTAAAACTAGAGAATGAAATGCTTCCCAGTGACTACGATGTGACCTCCCTTCAAATGGATCTTAAGGCAATGAAACCTTCTAAAAAATTAATGTATCAAAAAGGAACAATGATGTGGTTTACACAACATTACTAAAGGCAGAGAGGGAGAACAATAAGTTGAATAATAAGATTCAAAAGTTAGAGGTAGACTTGAGAAAAATGAGAAAGCAAAAGGAAAAACAACAGTTAATAAGACAGGTGAGTTGGAGAGGAAGATAAAATCATCTACCTCTATGATTGCACAATTGCTTTGAATGAACAGAACATGTAGAACTAGAAGATGCAAAGAAAAATTTAGAAACAATGAGTAGTAAGAATAATAGATTACAAAAACATTGGGAGAATTGAAAGAGGTTGTGAAGGAAGAGAAAGAAAAGGTCAAAAATGGGAACAAAGCCTAGATGCTGAGAAAAAACAAAATGAAATATTGCAACAGGAATTTGTGAAAGAAAAAAAGGAAATAGAGTCTTCCAACATCAAACTATTTGGATTTCAACAGAGCCTAGATGATGAGAAAAAAAAAATGAAATATTGCAAGAATTGGTGAAAGAAAAAAAGGAAATAGAGTCTTCCAACATCAAACTATCTGGATTTCATAAAAAGGCATTGATTAATATGACGGATAATGTTTGGGGGAAAATAAACCAAAAAATTGATGATTTGATTAGATTGTTTGAATTCATGACTGATCTACAAAGAATATTTGATAAGCTCCACGAATACATAATAGGTAGCAAAAAAGTGATGGCTTTAAGAGAGGATACAACAAAGAAAATTTTGGAAGCTATCTACAAATTCAATGACACATGAATTGGCATCCAGAGGAATTCAGAACCAGTTTGATGCCTTAATAAAGGTATCATCTATCATTCGAAGTGTGTGATGTTGGGCGAAGCACAAGAATTGTTGAATAAGTGTCAAAGAATGTTATAGGAGCTGCATGGAAAGGTACAGGAGTTCACAAAGCTTGGTTTTCCAATGCCTTTTGACAATACACGCCAATTCATTAAGAAGGATGCATTCCAGAAGAAGATGAAAGAAAAAATGACTCAAGAGAAGGACCAAATTCCTGAGAAGCTAGATGAGAAAAAAATTTTTTGACTTTGTTAAACCATTGATAACCTTGTCAGTAAGTTTTCATTCAATAATAAAGGAAAGCTCCACTATCAGTTATGAATTGCTAACAAAGTTACATGTCAGTCACTCTGATTTACAACAAATTGCAATTCCAACAGATGAAGAGTGGAGCATGTTACAAAAGATGATATAATTTGTTAAAGTTGTGGAGCCTGATTCCAAGTTGAAGTGGCAGTTTGGTTTTGTTGTTTCTATTATTTGGGAGGAAATCATGGTCATGGATAAAAATAGTAAATTGTCTTATTAATAGACTAGAGTTATCTTTATGTTTATTGTATTAATAAACATGTGATATTTAGGTTGCTTGTGGTTGAAGCAAACTTTTACAAAGAGGTGCACAAGTTAAATATATATGTGCATGGATTTACTCTTTAGTGTATTTAGATCCATTTTGAAAATTGTTCCATTTGTTGCAATGACAATCTTCAATTTTTTCATACAAGGCATGTCTCAAGCAAGTTGAATGAGGAATAGTGTTATTTTTAAATTTTCATTTCAGTAATGATTCAAGCAAAGCCACTTATTCTATCTCAGAATTAAGCACCACAACTCTTATATGCCTAAAGTATATAATAATGTAAATGCATTGTGATTTAATAGCCAACCAAATCCACTGTGTGTATGCTTTCTATAAAAGAGATCAACAACATTGTATGTGAAATATATTAAATACTCATTAAAACATGACTTTGTAATGTTTCTGCAATCAAAATGGAAATGGAATCAATATGATTACCTTTAGGCACATGTTTGGGGTGAGTGTTAATCCTTGTTTGAGATTCAAAACAATGTACTTGAATATTTGAATATATTAATTATTATATGAACATCTATATCATGGGATATCCACCAATGGAAGCTTCCAACTTGATGGACTTGGATCATCTCTATCATTTGATTCACCAGATCTCTGAGACTGACTCTCTCTTTCTTGACAGTCAACTACTGCAATAGGGTCATCTATTGTATTTGTGTCATTGTTTTCAGCCCCTCTCCTTTCAGTAATCAACTTCCATACTACTGCTAGAGCCATGTCGTAGGGAAAGTTATCCACTTCATACCATGATGTATAAATTCTCAAACAATTTTCCAAATTTTTGTCAAGCTTGTTTCACAATTTTGACTTTATAAAGGCCAAGGCACTAAAATTCTCTCATCTTCAACTAAACCCAAAATCATTGTTTGACATAGATCACCAATGAGAAAACTGGACATGGTTTGTTGTAAAATAGTACTCACCCCAACTTTTTCCATAGTTGGGTTATTACTCCACACTCTAAGGGATTATCCAAATCTTTGAATTGTTGAATCATTGTAGTGGAGAATTCATGAGATTGAGCACTACTACTTTACGCCCAATCCTAACCACTACTTTCTGACTAGTGAGAATGAGGAAAGTGTGGGACACCAAGGAAAGACAACATCTTCTTTTGTTCAAGAAAATCTGTTATAGGACGGCCTCTTTTCAAAATGTGAAAAATAGTAGCTAGCTAAATTGTTTTACCCAAAAGATTGTTTTGAATGATCTTGTTGAATTGAGAGGTAATTGTCCCTCCATTCGCTATAACTATTCTTTCATTTCTCTTGTGCTCTTCAAATTTTTTTCATACCTAATATGCAAACAATCATTTGTAGTTTTCCATTTGGAAACATTCTTCTCAACGCCATCTACAATTATCTTTTCATATATCTTTCCTACATGTTTCTCAATAGTATCCAACTTAAGTTCCATTGTCTTGTCCCTGCCCAATCTCCAAATACATAGTGTACATTTGCATTATTTGGGAGGTTCAACTTTATTCTCATTTTCAGCAGTTTCAATAAATGGAAACTTAGAAACCGAACCTCCTCTTTATTTATTCAAAACACATTTACATATACAAAACATGATTTTCTTGTGGAACTTGGATATTATGAAAGTGTTTTCTATAAGGATCATCAATTACAAAAGGACTGAGGAATGAGAATGTGAGAACGAGCAGAAAGGCACCATTCAGAATTATAGATGACAGAGTAATTCCTTATGCATGCGAGGGTACAATGAATTGGAACAAGATCATTTGATCATATTAATAAGATGAAATTTGAAAAGACACAAAGTTCTCAGAAATAACATCTGCAAGAATACAAAGCTTCTTAGCATAATACATAGACAAATGATCTAACAAGATTAAATGAATAGCTTGGGAATAAAGGAAACCAGATAGACAAAGAATGAAAAGTCCTTCTGTATTGATTTCTTTAAGATTTATTTACACTTTCAGAAATAAGCCAAGTTCTTCCTCCCTTCAAAATGGTGAGGAGAGGCCATTATATAGTTTACAAATCAGTTACTCTCGGTAACTACTTCTTTTAACTAAAGATTAGTTAAAGGGTTGCTAATCGCAATACCCCAACTAATTACAACAAATCCGAGAGAAAGAAGGGGAAGAGAAGAGAAGAATTAGGAGAAGAAGACAGGTGCTTATGACTGGGAGGGACCCACCAAATTTAAGATCCGCTGTCTGAATCTCTTCAACGCCTCGGCTATGTCTCTGCCACGTGGGACTGATGTGTTGGCAGGTAGACTGAGTCCAAAATCCGAGGCACTTCTCCATTTCCTTATCGAACTCGACATGAGTATGATAATCTTTATTTGCTTCTTCAATGGCAGATTGAAGAGAACAGATCTCCTTCATTTTTTCTTTGGAAATGGAGCTTTCCTTGAATAGATCCCCTTTGACAAAAGCTCTGAATTGAGCTTTGATTTCTTGTAAGGAGAGAGGCACACCAGAAGTCTCATCCTGAAGATGGCAATGTATATCTTTGAAAGCAGATACAACTAGTGTTTTGAAGGCCTCACCCTTCTGCCAGCTATTCCTTAATTCTCCCAAAGCCTCCTCCAGGACCTTGATCTTCCATTCCACGCTGTAGACCCAGGACTTTGACAAATTATCCTTTGTATCCTCAAAGACTTTGCTTGCCATCAAAATATTTTCATCTGTTTGTCCCATGAGGCGGAGGTCTACTATGCAACTGCTCCAAAGTTTAAGTTCTTTATCAATGCTCCCAATAGTGGAGGAGAGCTTCTGTTGCAAGTTGTTCACCTTCCCGTGGAGTTTGAAAGCTTCATCAATGAAGTTCAATCCCGCAACAAGCATATCATCCACCATGGCCTCCATAGCTCTGCCATAGATGGAATACTTGTGCATATCTTTGATACTCTGTACTTCATCTTGGCTCAAAATTACAGGTGGTGGAAGAGTAGTCAATGGGGTAGGGTCCAAAACTTTGTCCTTGGACAAAAGAGATTTGATGAAACTTGTAAGAATCTGGGCTTGTTCTTCCAACTGTTCTATGGTTTTCTGCCCTTTCTCTACCCTCCCAATGACTCTGGTGACTGTTTCCTGAAGATTGTGGATCTCACCTTCAGGGGTAGACTCTCCCATGGGAATTCTTGAGAGCTCAAGATCAGACGCTTGCAAATCTTGTTCTGGCTTGTCTACCATAGGCTTGGCTATCTCCAGGAATTGCTGGCCCTGAGCATCAGACACTATCCTGGAGGTAATTCTGGCTTTTTTGGCGCGAGAAGGAGGAGTAGTGCCTAACAAGGCTGCCACAGCATCAAAATTTGGTCCTGAGCTCCGGAGAGAAGACTTTCTCTTCCTACTGTCGACAAGAGGCTGCACCCATGCAAAAGAGGAGGAGGAAGAAGCAGGTGGGGCAAGAGGACCAAGAGACAGAGAACTCATGGTGCCCAAGGTTTGTACTGTTGTTGCCTCGAGTTGAGATATGAGTGGAGCGCTTGAGGCAACTGGTGCAGAGGAATCAACAGTGCTTGGAAGTTCAGTGCTCTGGACTTCTTTGTTCTTATCCATTGGGGCTTCAGGGCGCTTGTAGGAGCTGGCACTTCACTCTCTTCACTTTCACTGAGAACAATAATGTTCTCTGGTCCCAAGGCAATTCTGCATGCTTTCTCAGGGGATCTTCTTCCACAGGCTCCTTCTTAACTTCTTTGAATTTCTTCTGATACACCTGGGTGGATGAGGAAGGAGTAGAGACTGCAGGTCCTTGAGCTGACGAGGCAGGAGGGGTTTACACAGTGCTTCGATCCGGGAGTCGATGCTTCCCTCCTGGGTGTTGAAGCATCCTTGGAGGAGGATTCCCCTGAGTGCCTCCTAAGCTCACGGACTTTCTATCAAACCAGATCTTGGTCCTGACTAAGACTAGAGCCAGGATTTCAGCCAAATCATCTTTCTCCTTTTTGAACCAATCCAAGTCCTCCAAGGGAGTGTGTTTGACCACATTGTCATACTCATATGAGTACAGGTCAGAATTATCATCTTGAAGCCCTTCAGGAACTTGGTACAAATTGAGTTCTTGAATCAACTGTAGGGAAAACCTGCCATAATGCCTCCTTCTGGCTTCAAAATCATCAGCACAGTCAGCCCAATAGTCCTCTGTGTCTGCCCTATGATGATAGGTTATCTTGATGTTCTGCTCAATAAACTTTTTCAAGTCAAAGCAAGTTCTGGGCCTGAAGAAATGGACAGTAATGGGAGCTAGGGCCCTTTCTATATTTTGTGCATCCAGGGCTGTTTTGCAGGTGTAATTTCCCAAAGAGATGGGGAAGTGCAAACCAGTAATTTTCTTGTCTCTGCAAGTTCTATGCAATTTTTCCAATTGCCTACACTTCTATCAAGGCCATCTTGTCATTGCAGAACATAGGGAGCTTGAGAGGAGTGCTCTCATAGCCAGCAAGCCTGATATAGGAAAATTTTCTGAATTGGATAAAATAAGCACCGTAGTGCGATATCAGACTCATGGCTTCATCAAAAAATCTTCTCACTGTGTCACTCTCAAGAATCCTGACCATGTACATGGTGAAAGCATCATTCACCCTTCGAAATTACGTGATTGCTGGTTTCTAGGGTGAATCATGCGGCGGTGAGGCATACACGGGTCATCCTCAGAGCATCGATGTATGAAAATCCAAACCATTGCCTCGATGTCGCTAGAGTATACATCGGTATGAAGTCATATAGAATTTCTTCATTTGTTGTACATTGAGACAACTTCTCGCTAGGTTCATACTAATGATCTCTGCCCAGTTGATATTCTGAGTTCCCTCGCACACCATATTGATAAGCGGGCACATCCAGAAATGGAACTCATTTGTAGAGGGTAAACCCATGACCCGAGCCAGTAGGATTATGAAATCCGACAATTCTTCATTGAAATCTACATGGAAAAGAGTCTTGGATAGACGAGATGCCCCCTTCTTAGGGTTTTTAAGCCAGGACTTCGCCACCCGCGCCTTATAGTTATCACTGTCTTGATTGAAAAGGGCCTGTGCTTGATTCTGGGAGATAACTATAGCATTGTCCATTTCTGGAATCCTTAGTGCAGTGCCAATGGCGGCAGCATCAAGTTTGGCGATGAGCTCCCATGCACGTTTGTCAATTCACTCGAATTAGGGTTGAAATGAGCCCCGCATGAGAGCACTGTGTCTGACGCATTGCACCGAGATAGGGAAACCACCAGCGAAAGCCAAACCACTGTCATGAATCATCTGTGCCATTAGTGAAGGGTTCACGTCTGTCATCCTTGTCCAAAAATCTCCAAAGTCAAGGTGGCGAACTTCACTGTCCCCGATATCGGAACGGCAGACTCGAGTGGTGAAATTTGTTCCTGCCCCTGGAATTTGATCTTCATGTTGATAGTAACTCGAGAGCAAAGTTGCAAGCTAGACTTGGGATGGAATTGCAGGGGGAATGGATACGCGCACGGAATTTTGGTTACAAGGGTTCGAGCAATAGATAGCATGAAAGCAGTGTGCAAAAACGCATAGGGGTAGTTTCATTATATAGCCGTTTAGGAGAGAGAAAGGTAATAAATGCGCATTAAATACATATCCACCAAATTGAAAAGCAAGATATTCGGGTAGAGCGGGAAAAAAATTAGCACGAATGGCACTTGGTTCATTTGGGACACGAGGGACGCGAAAGCGTGAAGTACGCGGTTCGGCCGATTCGGCGATGCGGGAAAAGACGCACAAATGCTTTTGGGACATGCGGGATGAAAGTACGTGGAATACGTGAATCGGGTGAAAAGGGAACAACGGGTCCAGTGAACTTGGGACATGCGGGACGAAAGTACGCGAATACGCGACTCGGCCGAATCGGACGAAAAGGAACAATTGGTCCGGTGAACTTGGGACATTTGGGACAAAAAGTTCCGACGGGCCCGAAAAGAACAGACTTTGGGTAAACCGCCGATCGGGGAACAGAGAGCCCAAATGAACTTGGGACACGCGGGACAAAAATGTCCGACAGGCCCGAAAAACACACAAAATGACCCAAAAACGTAGATTTTCCCAATTTCTTGACTTTTCACATTATCAGGACAACAGAAAAGACACTTAACCTCAAAATTTTAATTTTCAACTTCTTAAAAGCAGGGGAATTTTGAGTGGACAACAACTGGCTCCTTCTGGGGATGACTTGGCATAAATTCAAAGAATGAGACAAGGCAAGAATTTAGACAAACTCGGGAAGTAGACCAGTACCTTATCCATTGGGCCACGAAGTCATCGAATCAAACCAATACAGAGGACAACACACCAAAACAACACACAAAAACAAGGGCAGGAAAGGAGGACACACACTATACAAAATATACAAAGGACTCCCTAATCACCTATGACTTGAAAAATTTCTGTGTACATTGCCCACTATAAGGAAGTGGGAGAGAAGAACCATCCATATAATCAAGGTAAAAAGAATTCTTACCAGCGAAGTGCCTGATCTTGAAAGGTCCGAGCCAAAGGGAATCAAACTTGCCATGGCTGCCACGAGGTTCATGCCTTTTATCCCACAACAAAACAGTGTCTCCAACTTGGAAATCTCTGAACCTGGCTTTCTTATCAAATAGGACCTTTACTTTTTGTTGGTGAGTAGATATCCTATCAGCAACTTCCAATCTGTCCTCATTCAATTTGTGAAGATACATGATTCTCTTATCCAAAGAATCATTGAAACTGGTATCTTCAATGGCCTTCATTAGATGCAAGGCTGGTAGCTCCACTGTTACTGGCAATTGAGCTTCTACTCCATATACTACCTGAAAAGGAGACATCCCAATGGCTCTTTTAGGTGTGATCCTATCTACCCAAAGAGCATCATAGAGTTTTTTGTGCCAGTTCCTCGGGACTCATTGACTAATTTCCTTATTATGGCCACCAGATTTTTATTTGTTGATTCTGCTTGTCCATTTCCCTGAGGATAGTAATCTGAGGAGTGAGCCAGAGAGATGCCATATCCATAGCAAAAATCCATCATCTCAGTTGAAGAAAAATTTGAAGCATTATCTGTCACAATCTTGTTTGGCACACCATACCTTACCAAGATGTTTTCTTTGATGAAAACATACTACTTCAAGTAGTACTTTTACCGGAATGGCTTCTACCCATTTGGTGAAATAATCAAGGCGCTTAATACGTGGGTATGACCAGCACTAAAGAGGGATTAAGTGTTCCAATGAAGTCCAAACCCCACTGTTGAAAAGGTTCTTCAATTACAATGGGTTTAAGAGGCAAAGAGGCCAACTTGGGTCTACCTACGAAAGTCTGACATGCTTCACATTTATCAACCCACTTTGATGCATCTCTGAACAAGGTAGGCCAGTAATATCCTCCACGAAGTATTTTATGAGCAGTGACAGTTGATGAGTAATGCCCTCCACATGCCTGATCATGAAAAGCTGAGAGTAGCTTTTTCTGTTGTTCCTTGTCCACACATTTCAAAAACCTTCCATCTAACCCACGTTTAAACAAGGCGTTTTCCCACAACACATATTGGGTTGATCTCGTTTAACGGCTCTCTTCTCTTTGGCAATCAAATGAGAGGGGCATTCCCCATAGGTGAGAAAATGAGCGATATCAGCATACCATTCATCAACTGAGCTAAGAAACAGAATGGTAGGAAGACCAACTTTATCCTCCAGTAACTCATGTCTAGCTCCTTCAGCGATGAGTTCACACAGGCCTTTTCCACGGACGAGCTTGGTTGGTTTGATGTCAATATCATATTCTTGACCTTGGCCACCCAGGGCCCATCTCTCTGATCCAAATTCCTACTTGTGTGAGAATTGACTCAACAATTGTCAGATCTCGTACCAACACCGTGGAGTGAGAGTTAAGAATGTAAAAACGAAACTGCTTGATAGCTTTAACCACTGCAAAAGCATGTTTTTCCATTATGGTGTATTTTAACTCATGATCTTTTAGAATATAGCTCATAAATGCAATTGGGAGTTCGTGCTCATTAGAATCTTCCTGAGTCAAAACAGCAGCCAAGGTGTTATCCGTGGCGTAGCAATAGATAATGAAATCTTTGCTGAAATCTGGACATGCTAAAACAGGAGTTTTAGCAATGGCCCTTTTAATACCTTCAAAGGCTTCTTTCCCTTCAGGAGACCAACCAAACATTTGTTTACCTTTCATCATTTGGGAGATATTCAAAGTTAGCTCTGCAAAATCAGGGATGAACCTTCTCAAAAAGTTGATCTTACCAAAGAAAGAGTGCACTCCCTTTTTGTTGGTTGGAAGAGGAATTTGCTGAATAGCTTGAACTCGCTCAGGATCGATTTTTATACCATCTTTGGAGACAACGTGCCCCAATAATTTCCCCTCCGTGACACAAAAAACAGATTTCTTAGGATTCAAAGAGATCCCATGTTCTCTACATCTCAAAAGAACTGATTTCCAGGTGCTGAAAATGATCGGCCCTTGTTTTAGAATACACAGTCAAGTCATCAAGGTATACAACAATACACTTCCCTTTCAAACTTCCAAAGGCTAAGTCCATAGCTCTCTGAAAAGTAGCACCGGCATTAATGAGCCCAAAAGGCATCCTTTTGTAAGCAAAGGTACCCCAAGGGGTAGTGAAAGCCGTTTTGTGTTGATCTGTAGTATTAACTTCTACCTGGTTATATCCTGAGAATCCATCAAGCATAGACAACATTTCGATCTCGTTACTACTTGCAAGACCTGATCCATCATAGGTAAGGGATAATTATCTTTCAAGGAAGCTTGATTTAGATTCCTGAAGTCAACACAGATACGAATCTCACCATTTTTCTTTCTAACAGGCACAATATTGGCAATCCATGTTGAATGATGGATAGGAAAAATGATTTTGGCTTTCAACAACTTCTGTATTTCTTGAAAAATGGTGTCAGCTATTTTAGGATTGTATTGCCTTTGCTTCTGTTTAAAAGGCTTAATCCCAGGTTTGAGAGGAATAAAATGTTGCATCTCCTTTGGTTGGAAAGCTTTTAAATCTTCATAGAATAAGCAAGAACATCCTTATACTTCTTTAAAAGATCAATTACCTTCTTCCTCTCATCTGGTGTGCAACATTTTCCAATGTTCACGAGTTTAGGGTCAGTAGAACTCCCAATATTAATTTTTTCATATTCAGCTGATTGTTGAGGTCCAGTAGAAGCTCTAGACTTTACATACCTGTCGTGTTTATCAAACAGTTCCTCTAAACTCACCAATCCTTTTGGAATCTTGTTTCCTTTGAGTTTGATACATCCATCCTGATCCGCTTCTTCTTCTTGGGTGGCTTCTTTGTCAAAGGGCACACTTTCACGAGGCAAATTATCGCTCCCTTCAAAGTACAACTATTCAAAATTATCCTTGAGTTCTAAGAAAGAAAGCAAGTGTTGATCATCATTGAAAACTTGCCAGTTACTTGTATTATCAGGTACACTAGGTCGATGGATCATCTCAATGGTGAACTTATCTTGAGAAAAGTCAGGATGAGGTATGAGCAGTGACCCTGAGACTGCTAGTGAATCAGCCCTGGTATTTTCTTCCCTAGGTATTGCTTCGATGGAGAAAGCATCAAGAAATTCAATGGAGTCCCAAACCTGATTCCGGTAATGTTTCAACCTTCCATTCTTTACCTGGAAGAGGTTCCTAACTTGCTTGACAATTAATTCTGCATCCCCACGAGCTAGAAGATTCTTCACACCCTATTCTTTTGCCACCTGAGTCCAAGAATGAGAGCTTCATACTCGCTGTATTATTGGTATTTTCAAATTGTAACTTGAATGAGAAAGGATGAATGCTTCCTTCAGTGACACCAATATGACACCAGCTCTAGAACCAGCTGAGGAACAACTTCCATCAAACTCTAGTATCCAAACACCATTAGGATCTTTAGGTGAGACTTTGGGAGTTGGATTTCTTCAGGAGACATAATCATGTAGTTGCCATGCCCCATATCCTCATAGAGTATTTTTGCTTTGGGATCATCAGTTTTTTGTACAATATACTCAGACTGCTTCTCAGGAAGCAGCTTCTTCATTTGCCCATTAACAGGTATGAGGGCATGTGACCAATCCATTTGAATTTCTCCACCCACATCCTTACAGAAGTTTCTACTTAGCAACATCCCGTATGAAGGAGGAATGTCTGCTACTAGAATAGTAGCCAAAACTTTCTTCTCAGAAAAGTAGCAAAAGCCACTTGTGCGTCCTTAATTCTTCCGACCAAGGGCACTTCCTTACTCTCCATGGAATAACAAGATCCGTAAGTGCGTGTGAGAGTCAAGCCTAAGGCATGAGCTACTTTAGCAGGCATCACATTGTCTGATGCTCCTGAGTCTATGACGCAATTACTGAGCCTATGGCTAGCTATAAGGAGTGTCACATAGAATGGTTTGATTTTGTCATTGGGTGAGGTGATAGTGGCTACCAGATTAGGCTATGGTGTAGAAGAAGGAGTGGGTAAAAGGCCTTTAGAGGTAGTTTTAGAATGGGAATTGACAAAGTGAATCATTTTAGCAAAATCCTTGGGATGGGTTTGATAATATTCAGCCTCTGAGATTTGAACCTTAGTCTTTTTCAGGTGGTCAATAATATCAAAAGACCCAGAAGTGGACGGGTTATCATCACTTGAGATCCTAGGTTTATCAATTTTAGGGGAAAAAGAAGTAACTTTAGTAGCAGAATTGACAGGACTCACCTTTGGTGTAGATGAAATGGGAATCGAGATCCTCTTTTTGTAATTATAGGGATAGTTGTCGGCTGCTCCTTAGATTTCTTGGTGGGCTGCATCACTTTCTCCCTCTGATTTGTCTGCTCTCAAGTCATGACAGCGTATGATTCGCTATTCATGTATGACACTACTTTCGCCGTAATCATCCCCTTCATCAATGCCTTGGTGGTGAAAAATTAACTCGAGATCCCTCAAGTTCATCCGCTTCATCATCAACCTCTTCAACAAATTCCTCGCAATCTTCATTAACCTCCTCATCCTCTGGTTCCTCAACTTCACAGGTTGCATTGACAAGAACTTTAATAGGAGGTCCTTCAAGCGCTAGCCTTGTTTGAGAAGCAGGCAAACAATTTCTGGGCTGAAAATTCCTCCTTGGAATGTCTGCATAGGGAGCATGCTGAGCCAATTGTTTCTTAATGGTGATGAGATCATTTGCAAGTTTTTGTACCAATGGATCAGTATTAGGTCCAGGAGTGGAAGAGGAGGAAGAAGCAGACTTAGATTTAGAAGGGTCTCTCCTCAACTTCCCTGACATGATTAAATCATCTTCAACACTAACAACAAGAGTTTGATCCTCGGCCAATGTTGCGAGATTAGCCCTTCTCAGTGCATAACTAACTTCAGGTGATTGGGCATTTAGGAAGAAACATTTTTGAATTTGATCTACAGGTCGAGTATTTGGCGAATTTTTTTAATCAACTTGTTGAATTGAGCCACAAATTATCTCATGGGCTCTTGTGAATCCTTCTTTATTTGAGAAATTTGGGCTAGCAAGGCATGCACGCCTTCCGCCGCTTGAATCGGTTTTCAAACCTAGTTCTCATTGTGTCCCAAATAGTGATAAGACCGGCCGAAGGTGATAGAACCAATCAGCAGCATTATCTTGTAAAGTCTCAACAAAAATCCTTACGGAGACGTCTTCATGTTCAACTCCCAGAACTCCGCATGCGACTATGAAGGCTGCGATGTGTTCATCAGGATGTACTTTGCCATCGCCTTTGAATTTAGGGAAGTTCTTCCGGTTACCTCTGGGTAACTCATGCAAAGGATAAGGAAGGGCAAGAGGCCCAACACGATGACCCCAAGGCAATGGTACCGCCATTCTTGGAAAAATGGCTTGAAGAGGAACTAAACACCAGCAAGAATCAAAGCTCAAGATTAGGACTGATTTGCTCTAAAGGAATACCACCCGTAGGGATTCTATCTTGGACAGGTGGAGTGCTTGTTGAACGAGTCTTTCTATTTCTTCTTGTTGAAGGGAAAGGAAAACCCTGTTGTTCCAAAAGCTGAAACTGAGAATCTTCAATACCAAGGGCCCTTCTCCCTCGAGTAAAACGTGGAGTCGCCAGATCAAAAGATGATCAATAAATGATTACAGAACTAGAATATGATTCCCCAGCGGAGTCACCAAAAATTGTTGGTCATCAAATAGGACTTCAAGAAGAGAAACAATCAGGGGACAAGAAGTCCCTCCTCTTTAATGGGAGAGGTTCCCTTATTCAGAAACGAACCTATTTACACATATACAAAACATGATTTTCTTGAGGAAGAACTTGGCTTATTTCTGAAAGTGTAAATAAATCTTAAAGAAATCAATACAGAAGGACTTTTCATTCTTTGTCTATCTGGTTTCCTTTATTCCCAAGCTATTCATTTAATCTTGTTAGATCATTTGTCTGTATTATGCTAAGAAGATTTGTATTCTTGCAGATGTTATTTACAGAACTTTGTGTCTTTTCAAATTTCATCTTATTAATATGATACAAATGATCTTGTTCCAATTCACTGTACCCTCGCATGCATAAGGAATTACTCTGTCATCTATAATTCTGAATGGTGCCTTTCTTCTCGTTCTCACATTCTCATTCCTCAGTCCTTTTGTAATTGATGATCCTTATAGAAAACACTTTCATAATATCCAAGTTCCACAAGAAAATCATGTTTTGTATATGTGTAAATAGGTTCGTTTTTGAATAAGGGAACCTCTCCCATTAAAGAGGAGGGACTTCTTGTCCCCTGACTGTTGCTCTTCTTGAAGTCCTATTTGACGACCAACAAGATGTTATTTTTCGAAGGCCAATACCACTACCGGGAGGGATTGGAATAACATTTTACTGAAAGGCCGAGCTTCCCTTTTAGGTGCCATTTTTCCTCGAATCAATGAATCTTGTAGAATTGAAAGAAAAAAATACAACATGTTAGACTAAATGATATTGATATGTACACGACATCTCGACATGATAAATATGTATAAAGAAAAATTATGTTGTGTCACTTAACATGTACTACTTTTTGCAAGAGTGTTACATTAGTATAATAAGAATTAGAGCATACATTAAACAAACTGAAGATGTATCAGAGGTTTGAGAAGAGAACAAGCAATTTAAAATTTTAAAATATTTGTTGAGCAGCCAAATACACTCTAATGATAAGACACTCTAGTGATAAGAAGTCTTTGTTGTAGCTAATCAAACATGAAATAGGTGATCTCAAGGTCTATGCTTAGTTTGAAATCAAAGTATAGTATGTATCTTCTCATGAAGGACTCTGAGTTCATTGATTCATCCAAGGTATGATCTATATTTAGTTGATTAATGAAGGATTCTCGATGATCGAGCTTTGTCATAATGTATAGAGGTTCTAAATGTTGTCATCAAGCCAAATAAGGTGTGCATCTGCTCATGAAGAAATTATTGATTCATCAAAGGTATGAGGTCTATCATAATCCAATTACCAAGAGTGTTCATCATTTCAAAGGAGCTAAGATAGAATATATGGTCTTCCATCTATGAATCGTTGTGGTATGAGACTGTGAATTCAAGGTTGAGAATGTATGCAGGGTTCTTTGGCTTGACAATGAAATGTCAATGTGTCAAATCCAACTAAAGTATCATTATTCTTGAGAGAAGCTTGAATGCTTTGATCTGATGTTTCACATATGATACAATCATGATAAGGGTATTCTTTGTATATTGTCGTGTTCCTACTTGGAAAATGAGTTCAAGAAACTTGAAGGATGCAGGAATTAAAAATATCCCCGGATGTTGATGTTTTTCCTTTATATTAAATATTATAGACATGTTGTTGAAATTTAAAATTTACACTTCAAAAAAATGTTGAAATTTAAAATTACACTTCAATACTAAAAGACATTAAAATATTATAAATTTTCATTAGAAGGGCTAACTAAAAAAATCACTTGTCATGTAAATTGTATGTTGGCTACTAATTTACTTTTTATATTTTGTTAAATTTATTTTAATAAATAAAAATTAAATAATAATTAGAGCAACAAAATGCATGCTTGCTAGCTTTCTATTTTCTATATTAAAAAAATTTGCATTTCATTCACACAAATTATGCAAAAAATCACTAGGAAAAAGGATAAATCTCTAGAAAATAAGAAATTACCTTACTCTTTCTATTTTCAAAAGAGTGATATTCTCTTTTAGCTTTTTCTTGCTTGTAAATCATGTTTGGAATTTGGTAGTTTATTCTCAATACCCTTATTTATTTTATAAATTGGTCATTTAAATATTACTTGTTTTTATAAATGTTTGATTACCAAATGCACAACCTTATGCATGAGTGAAAATTTGTACAAGAAACAAGTGAATTCAAGTCCTAGCGAGTTTTGTTGCTCAAAATATTATCAATGTAAATGTATTGTACAAGACATTGTTTGATAAAAATATTATCTATGCCACATGTCACCATTTCGTCAGTCTCCCAAGGAAATGCCCCTAGCGAACGTGAAACCTGCGGAATAAACCAAATTTTTATATATCCTTCGGGTCCACTGTGGGACGAGGCAATGTCGGACCAGACCGTGACAAACGATGATGGTATTGGTCATGGAATAAATGGAAAGTGAAACCGTAGTGTGTGTGTGTGTGTGTGTATACTATAGAAGAGAGAATATTAACAAATAGATCCAAAGAAGATAGACTGATAAAGCAAGGAATATACAGAGAAGCAACTCATGGAGATGTATGAAGTGATTTTAAATAAAATATATATATATTGCGAAGAGAGAACATTAAAAAAATATTCAAAGAAGATACACTGATAAAGTAAGGAATATACAGAGCATAGCTCGTGGAGATGTATGAAGTGATTTTAAATGATATATATTACATAGAATCTAGATGTATCTAAGATAGGAATACTAGTTATGATTCTCTGCAAGCGGAGGACTATTCTAGATGACATAAAAATTATAGTGGTTATGAGGATGAGGATGTTCAGGATTTGTAATAACTTACAAAGGAGGAATCACAGATAAAGTAATGCGACATGACAAAAAAGGTCTCAAATAGGCGAGGACTCGCTTTGCGGTAAGTGCTTCTAGGATGTAAACTGTAATGCACTAGCTAGGCATTGGCAAGACCTAGATTTATTTGAAATTTTGTAAGCAAATTGCAATATGCCGATTCACTAAATCCCTTTCTACTACTTCACAAATACGCAAATTGGAAAATCACAGGAGAACATCACCTCTGTGTATATCGGGAAAATTTTGGGAATGTTTTCTTGGCCAAATAAGGTTCCGTAGATTTCTTGGTGAAAAATTAATGTTTTCAAATCCCAACGTATCGATTTCTTGGTGAAACATTAATGTTTTCAAATCTGGCGTGTTGATTTCTTGGTGAAACATTAATGTTTTCAAATCCCTGTGCATCGATTTCTTGCGAAACATTAATGTTTTCAAATCCCTATGCGTCAATTTCTTGGCGATACATTAATGTTTTCAAATCCTAGTGCGGCGATCATGCGGTGATTTAATATAAAAATATACATTGGGATTGGAAATTCCTTGGTGATTCAGATGGGATAGATTATTGTTTATGGGATTTTTGGGTGAAACCTGGGAACTGTCATTGCTGTAGTATTCGCCAAAATCAAATTCCCAGAATTCTACTATTCGCCAAACTATGAATATTCACCATTAAAATATTCCCTTCCCAGGAGCACATAATTTTTTTTTGCATGCTTGCACACAAGGATTTCATGGGATAGAAATAACATAGCATATCATTTATATGGAAGCATGAGGAAACAATTAGGTCAAGGGTTCCATATTGCATGCACATTTTTATAACACATTAGGAGAACTACATTGATTCTGAAATGTAGTGCAATGTTTGGTGACTCACAAACAGGGTGACCATTGAGGTCATTTTGACTCAAGCATTTACATTTTTATTTTTAGATCTAATGAGTACTTGAGGTTCTTGTATGAAAGTAGACTTCTTTTTCAAATACATATGTGTAAACAAGTTGCAAGTGAATCAACATACAAAAGTGTGATATAAGTGATAACGAAGCAACCCAAAAATTAGAAATTTGTGATCTATTAGTCCAAGACAATAGAATATGATCACATTGTAGAATCTGGACCTAAACATCCTACATTTTTACCTTTCATGAATTTGGTGAGAAACAATTGATCTCGAGTTCACTTAGAATTCTTCATAGATATCGATTTGATAATGACATAGTCTGAAATTAATCTAAATCAATTAAGTCATCCTTCTATCCCTAGTTACATTTCTAAATGTTGTATTAGTTTGACATTCTTGTTAATAGCCTAGTTTATATTATGTAGTTGTTAATAGTTATATTATTATATGCCCTATAACATATGTTATTCAATCATATCTAAATCAACTCGGATCAATCCATTGCAAATAATTTATGGTTGATATACCTACACTAGCACTTTACTAACACGATCATATAGCAAAAGGAGATAAATCTATGTGTGGTGGATTTGGATTGACCCTAGTGGTTAACCCCTTCTAATCCAATCTAGGTTCTAATGTACACCCCCTAATGGAGGAGAAAACTCTTTGTAGTTATCCTAGTGTATGTGTAATTATGTATGCAAATCTAAACCAACCCCCTATCTTGACCTTGTGTCTCTTGACAAAAAGATAATAGGTGTAACTATAGAATAAAGTAGAATGTACCCTTCACAATTGTGATAGTGTGTGTTGTGTTTGCAAATTCTAGATTTATTCCTTTGACCCTTAGAAACATTAACAATGTTTTGTATTTATTTTCCCTTACAAATGATTTAGCTTGACTTGAGACGTCTATAAAATGAGAGGCATAACTCTTGACATTAGTTTGGTTGGCTTCATACCTATTTATGGATTTCTCTTAGGTTATGTTATTACTTTGAAGGAATTCAAGAGAGCTTGTATTTACTTTAGGAAAATTATTTTATAATGAGTGCTCTTGAAATTGCCATGTTTTGTAAATATGTGTATTAGAATTTCTTATATAGGATTTTATAGGTTTAATTTTGCATTAAGGATGGCCTATAGGATATGAACCAACACATAAAAAGACTCAAATCAGAAATATAATTATTGGGTGGTGGGAGATTGGACTGTATGGCCTAGGACTAGACTGCGATAATTTGGTCCTAGTTGTATGGTCTCGGACATTAGTTCAAGGGACTACGCAAGATTTTGGGTGAGATGCATGTGGAGACTATACTTTTGCAGACTAATGTGATTGGTTCTATGATAAATTAAGTAGTTTCTGTAGATAAGTAAGTCATGAAAAGGAGATAGGGATAATTCGCTTAGGCTTGGAAAGTGTGTGCAAATCATGCTCAAGGTGCAAGGCTAAAATTTTGATTGGTAAATGATAAATTTTCATATATAGGTGTTTATAATAGCCTTGTCAAACTAAGAAAAAATAGACTAAATTTCTCCAAGATGACTCCTTTGATTGAGAAGTAAGAATAATTTGTAAAGATAATTTGAACTACTTTAATAAAGTGGGGACCAAATCCTAAAGCTTTTAAAATGGTCAAAATTAAGGGTCATTCAATATTCTCATAAACTTTCTCAAAGACAATCTTAATGAAC
Organism: Taxus wallichiana var. yunnanensis; assembly: GCA_018340775.1. NCBI lineage: Eukaryota > Viridiplantae > Streptophyta > Pinopsida > Cupressales > Taxaceae > Taxus > Taxus wallichiana. The sequence continues at coordinate 994,168,295 of CM031242.1, forward strand.
ATGAATCATTTGTTGGAATGATACACCCACTCTATTCCTTCCCGGATCACAATATTGTTACCAAGGGTATACCTACTTTTAATAATTTTGGTTTACTTGAAGTGAAATTTGAAGGAAATATATGGTACATGCAGTAACGTGATGGTTTTGGCTATGATCTTTTAAGAGATACTAAGTAGATTCATTGGCCACCAATTACATATAAGTTTAGGATCTCCTATCTTGGATATTGACTAGATATGTCATATGCTAATAAATTTGGGCAAGGGGTTTGGTTTTTAAGTCTTCACTCAACATACACTTGGTGATAGAGGTATTCTTGCACTATATCCTACAAGACCTTATAGGATTCACATGGAAGATAGCCATAAAAAGGGGATTTATCACTATCCATCTCGAGTGATTGTTTCATTTAAATCCTTAATGGATAATATCTTATCACAAACAACCCTTTGAGCTTGAGATAGATTGCAATGGTCCATTGTGTAGAAGATCTCATTGTCGTTGATGGGAATGATCATGAGCTTTGAAAACTTGTTAATAATGGTAGAACAAAGCTTGCACAATATCGACACCTTAGTGAGTCATTGGTTAGTTTATCTAGTGGATTTGATCTACTAGTGGAATGATTAGTTTTAAGAATTTAAAATAAATCCTCAACCACTTTATCGCTCACTTTAAGCCGTGAATTTTGGTGTTAACTTTTACCCCTTTAACATTTTAGGCATTTGTAATTTAGAGGTGTTGCCTCAAAATTATCACTAATTATTTTATAGGCTTATGTATGGTAATTTTTGTAAGAAAAACAATGAGTGATTAAAATTCAAATTAATGGCATATTAATTCCATTATTGGATGCGAGAAAGTTTCCTACCATAAATCTACATGAATTGATCAAGGCAAGTGATGATGTTCAACTGACATGCAACTCAACTAGAGTTTCCTACCGGGAAAGGGACTAAACGTTAAAGTAACTTGATATGAGTTAGATTGGTTCAATCTTGAATAAGAGTGACATTGAGAAAAAAACTTTGAATTTTTTTCTTTGGGGCATTTGAAAATATATTATATGATGAGTCTTATTGATAGGTTGTTTAACAATGGAAAATTCTCAATTGGTAAAGAAAAACAAATGGTGAAATAAAAGTATGAATGAGTGGAGATCATGTCCCAATATAATTGTTTGAAGACTCTTTTTAGTCCTTGATGAAAATTATACTATGTATATTAAACCACCGAATCCACCATGACATGAATCATTGGGATCATAATACCAAAATTTCCTACGCATGTACATCCAAGCTTCTATCTTGTCAACTATCCACCACATGGGAAGTGAAATATTTTCAATTGAAATCTAAACCATATTGAATTCACTACACACCATCGTTTTCTAACCAAAGTACAAATTGCTACCCTTTTAGTAGTATCATTAGATGAATACACATTGATTACCAGAAAAAGGGGGTTCTAATGTAAAAAACACCCAAGGGATGTGATTGATTGGGTCACATCCATGATCAACATAATGAGGCCACCATTATAGAAATATAATTATTGTAAATATTCCATGACCTAGGTCATGATTTCTAGTCAAGGTTAGACTATCAACTTGGATAACTTTAATGACAACTATAAGCAAAAACTCACCACCTTGACTTATTGCGGGAATAGAATGTTTTTCTTTGAAAAATGCTTTCAAAAATCTTGCATGAATTATTTTTAGGAGGGTTTATGATAACCCACACATTTCAATAAGTAACAATTTATATAAACCTCCAACTTTGCATTAAGAAACATATCCTCTAAAACTAAGCCATCAACGGATTCAAAACTATTCAACAAAAAGCATTGTTAGTAAACTTGGAAAAAAACATTAAGTTTGAATGGTCACCAAGAATCGAGAAGTATTTATCCTTCCTCAAGTGACAAGGAGGACTATGATTCGAGGACTATGTTAAATCTAAACTAAGGTACAAAGATAGTATCGGTGGTTAAAGGCATTCGGAAAACTTAGGTTTTTAGGACATTGTTTACACCCTAATTAAATTTCTATGAAGAGGTGTAAGGATTAGAAATATGTAGACTATTTTGATCTAATTAAATTCAAACATCAATTATACATGACCAAAATAATGCATTCCAACTTGAAATAAACTAAGTGATTGATAGACGATAATTAACTTATTCAAAATACAAGAGAAGAGAGAGACTTATCTTGTTTAGGAAGATTCTGGAATGATTTGGACGTGCTAGGAAGTGAAACAAGATAATTTAGGACTCTGGATTTTGTACAAAAAATTTTAGAACACGTAATCGAAAACTTGTAGGTTTATGAATGTACAAGATATGTATGGTTTAAGCATGAGTTGTAAGTTCCAAGATAAGGGTTGTGCAGTTTTTGGACCATAAGATGATTGAGATTTGAAACTCTTTGGGTACTTCACTTGTCTAGAAATGATGCTTGTTATGTGTCACTCTTCTTCACACAACCTTGGGATGACTTGTGATGATATGTAACAAAGTAGAAACCCTAACAACCTGCAGAACCCTTCATCAAAACATTAGCAAACCAAATGAAAAAACATGTATTTGCATGTGTGTGTTTAAGGTTGGACCACCACTCCGGTGGAAGTCAGTCTCCCAACTTCTGAAGAAATCCCAGTGTTACACTACATATAATTGATGTGGAATCAAGCCTCATGATGTTCTCTTAGGTGGTTGTGCAAGTGTGTAAATATAATAATCCCTAAGATTACCCTTGTGTCTCTTGACACCAAGATAGCAGGATAACTATGTAGTATAAAATGTATCCAACGCAGTAGTAGGGATGTGGTCTGACTTAGTTATGTGACCTAACCATTGTGTAATGCTATGAAGTGACTTTGTTATTCCTTAATACATGGCTCTATTATATTTGCATGTGATGAGTGAAGATGGACTTCTTGACCTAGTTGAGTGCTTCACACTTGTAGTAGGGACTTCCGTATATGATGTACAACTAATTTGAGCAGATTTAGGAACCATTTAAGTGATTTTGGAATGATGTTTGCAATAGGAGCTTGTAAGAATGCTAGGTGAGTTATAATATGAAATTGCTTGCTTATATAATCTTTCATATGTGAGATATTATGATAAGGCCAACCCTAGGAAGATGAAATGACCCAAAGAATGATTTGGAATCAAAAGTAGAGTCAATGATTGAGAAGGGGTAGGACCATACAAAGTTGGCCGAGACCGAACCCACATCCAAACCCTTCCATATGGTTTTGGAAAGGAGAGAGAAACTCCTAAACTAAAATTTGTGCAATGAATATCAAATGTTTTATGCCTCTTTGATTGAATAATATTTCCATATTTTTCAACATAGCATGATGTAAAGATAATAAAGTTGTAGAATGGATAGAGAGATGATGAGATTAGATTTTGAATGTGAGCATTTGTCTTGGCAAGGATACAAGGTCAAACTTGGCATTACACAAGGTAAGTTACCTATTTTTAGTGTTTATATTTCACCCTTTATGTGTGTAATTAAAAATTACATGCTTAAAAGAAAAACATACCTGAGTGTGTACACATACTTTTCCTTCACTCGAAGGGACTTCGTGATGTGTTGGTGTTGACATGCTCCATGATGAAACCTACAACACAAGTGTATTAAATGTCTATGATAAAAATTGAACTTTAACTCAAAATATAGATAATACATTATAACTTTGAATCATTACAAAAAGTACACAAAGGAGATGTAAAACATGGAAAGAGTACACCTATTTGTTTTGGGAGGAGGAGCTCTTATTGTTTCCATACCTTGAAGAGTTAGAATGTGCTTTGGAGATGTTAGAGGATTAGGGGTGATTAGTCCCCAATATTGTGTCATAGGAGCTAGGAATGGAGGAAGGATTGGACTATGAAGGACCCATGTACATTTCAATGTCTTACCCATTCAAGAATGTGAAGATATTAGAGGAAAAATCAGTCTATGAAGCTTGCATTTTTGCTTTGATGCTTTCCTTTTTTGAGAATCTAGTGAGAGAAGGGGAAGATTAGTCTATGAAGCTCATAGTATTACTTTGATGTTTTCTACTTAACCCATGGACCACACCAATGTAGACATATCTAGGTCCAATTTTCTCCAACATACCTTAGAAAAAATGACCCATGTCATACCACCATAAGGTGTTATTATGTTTGAATTGATTATTTAGAATTCCATAAATTTTCTAGAGAGATGGAAGATCATGCCCCCAAAACGAGTATGTAATTGTATATGAAGTACCATTGTGAAGAAGGAATGAAACACGTATGCCCCTTGTAACTTCTCTTAACTATGTTATTTGTATATGTACCTATGTAGAAATCTTGTAAATGTCTAGATTCTAAAAACTTTAAATTTGAGTTAAAATTGCCCTATATTTGAGAATGTATGGAGAGGTCAATATTATACCACGCTCCTAATTATTTTGTATGGTTTTGACCATGTTTGAATTCTACCACATTTTATTAATTATGAGATTTTATAAGGACCTAAACCCTATAGAAATTTGATCATGTATCCTATAATGTGTCTTTATTTGTAGAAATACCTCATTAAGTAGCCCCTCTTTTGAGGAGCATGTGATAAAACATTTGAGCACGAAACTCAAAAGAATATATGTGTACCCATGTACTATGTGTCTAATAATCTACAAGAGGATATGGAAAGATTGAAGCAATGACCACCATTGAGAATTTATACCTACAAAAAGGGTTTCACATGGTAGCAACCATGTCATGAAGAAAAAACAACATGCAACAAGGAAGAATACATGTGTGAAGCAGCTATAGAGAATAATACATCATGTTGTACTCCATATTAAGACAAGTGTATGATCAGCATTGTAATCATGTCATAAGCCATAACAAATACAATAGTGTAGTCATCAATGTAAACTAGAAACACCCAAGTAATAGAAACAAAAATGTGTAATCAAGTAAACAAACTTATGTAAAAAAATATTCAAATACATGTATGGAGCCGCAAACATGGGACACCCATGATATCACAAGACAATCACAATAGAAGGCACAATGTGCCACAATAAGAGAATCAAATTCATACACAAAAAGTAGACATGAAGCCAAAAACATGGGAACCCACGTTGTACAAGACAAACAAGGCCCTTAAGCCATATAAAGCAAATAGTCACATCACCATTATATGAGAAAAAAAAGGTGAATCAACACATTACATCACCATTATAAGAGAAAAAAATCAAGTGAATCAACACATTAAGTAATCAAGGAATGAATTTGTATAAACAAGTAATGAAAATAATATAGAAAGAAAGTGTGTAACAAATAACAATAGTAAACAATAGAGATAAGATAGGTTAACACTTTGCACAAAACATGTTTGTTAGTTCCATGGATCCAAGAGATAGCAATAAACACTATGTGTATATAAATAAGCATGATGAGGAAGGTGTAAAGTAACATGTAATGAAACAAAAACACTTGTATAGTGTGGGGGATGCCCCTAAGAGAGTAGTGTAAGGAACCAAGTTGGCTCCTATCATCGTGCAATAATCTATTAATGTCAAGCTCAAGATACCTCATGAACACATGTGTGCAAAATAATATATATTTTATGTATCAAATCAATGTAACAAACATCATGTGTAAAGTAAAAGCTATCTAACAAAGCAAACTAGAACAAGTACTAATTTTGTATTTTTGCTCATATTTGAATGTTTTTGTATTATGTGATTATTTGAATGCTTTTTAGTATTTTGAAAATAACTATGTACGATAAAGGGGATAACACCATCGCTACCCCAATAAGAGTCTCATAAGGGGAAAGATGAATCCCAAATGGTGAAGGAGGTGTAGGCCTTAAATGTGTCATAGTGGAATAAGGATAATCATGTATAAACCGGAGAAGAATCATTGTGCATAGACTTTGAATTGGGATTTGTGAGTAGTGTTTTGTGTGTTTAAAGTTGATTAATATTTATTTTTATTTATGTGTGACACCCATTTTGATTGAAGAGATATGATATAGCATGTGATGATTAGGAACAATATTAGCAGTATGAAAAACATATTATAAGAAACATCCTTACCAAAGTACATGGGGGCATATATAGTGCAAGGAAACCTATTCTTAGAAAATAAGGAAGGGAGATTTACATATGCTCTTGAGTATTCAAGAAGGGATTATATGTCGGTGTAGATGTATGGAATGTTAAGAAAAACCACTAGATTGGAGAACATGTCATATAATTGTATTTATAGGACCAATTAAAGGTAAAACCAGGTTCAAGTTATGTATCTATTAATTTCAGGAAAATCTTGGTTGATATGAGCAAGAATTTTAGATCGATAAAGTCAAAATCCTCAGGGCCATCAAGTATAAGGAAATAGTCATCACTAACGAAGAGAATAATATTAGCTTTTTTTAAAAAGGCTCACTTGGTGTATCAAATTGTTCATCATCATTAACGTCAATGTCATATCCATCTCCCCCAATGGGATTAAAATATAATGTGTGCAAATATTCATTTGACATATCAAATTGGTCATAGTAATTAGGATCATTCATATGTTCCTTGTACTTAGCATCCCAATCGTTATCATCATTTGAATATGAATCTATCTTAGGTTTTTGTGGAGGAGTGGAGACATCTATAGAGTCCATTGTTATGTTTCCCTCAAATTAGACTTGTGTATGTTCTAAATGCTTTGAGGCCATGTGTAGTTGTTCATGCTTGATTAATAATGCTTCCATTTCTATTTGCACAATAGTATGATGTAACTTTTTTACTTGAGAGTGATTATTCTTAGAAATCATTTCATTCTTATCCTATTTTTGAATGGGTCACTCTTGTGGTATAACAAAAGTTGTATCATATAGTATCATATTATGCTCATCTGATATAGTTGTAGATTTCAGGTATCCATTGATATTTAAGTACTTGAGATGATTGCATAGTAGAGTGTCATGCATCAAAGGAAATAATTCTCTTACACTCAAGTTATTGGATTCTTTATTGTAAAGAATAGCAATCATTGTCACAATGTTTGTTAATTCCATGATAATTACAAAATGGTTGACCTTTGATTTTTTCAAGCCGATAGTGGGGATAGTAATGAGTAGGTAACAAAGTGATTAAGTAATTATCAAGTAGCTCATATAGAATAAATATCATGTTATCTAACATTCTTATCAAACCAAATAAGTATTTTACATTTTGGTTACCTTAGTATTTGAGATTGATCTTTTGGAACATACACATTGTTGCCTCTATGTAGAATTTCAATTCACTTGTATGAGCACATGTATTGCACATATAATATTTGTATCACATTATTTTTCGATAGCCTTATAACTAGGTTGATCATGATGCATAGAGACATTGTTGACATGGGTACACAAGTGGTCCTTTAGATGTGTTACCTCATCCTTAAGAGATTTGATCTCAAAATTCATAGCTTGAATTTGAACTTAAAAATCATGTTGTAATGCTTGAATATACTCTAGGATAGCTTTATGAAATATGTCATCATTACTAATAGAAAGGTTTGGAATATGTCCTAAAATTTAATCCACATGGGTAGGTGTCATATCAATAGGGAGCATTATTTGTTGGAATACTTCCAAGATAGTATGTTTGTATGTGTGATAATGTTGAAGTAAATCATACAAGGAAACTTGGGAATTTGTAGCATGGGCCATGATGACACAATATGATAGAAGAACCTCCAATTAGATAATAAATAATACTAATCAGCACATGGAAGGCACAATCAAGAGACTATAAAAGATAAGACCCAAAAGTGATGTTTAGCAATGTCAAATTATTAAAACGACCATATATGAAAATAATCAAGTGAATTAAATGAAAAAAAGAGGTATTTTTGAAGATGATTATGTGGAATAAAAACCTCAAAGTATTTTTCAAAAAGTGAATATTTTTCTAATTATGCCCTAATTACTTGAAATAGTAATTTTGAATTTTCAAAAATCATGCTAATAATTAAGGCAATAAAAAGAGGTTTCTAATATATAAAAAAAATTAAGAAAATACTCAAGGAATTTGAAAATAGATATATTATGATTGATATATATGACAAAAGGTGATTTGATATTTAGGAAGCCCTATAAATAGAATCAAAGGGAAGGACCAATCATGAGACCCTAGGGAGAATTTGTGCAAACTAGATTTGGGGCAAGTGATAAATGGAAATTAGGTTGGGATCTCGAATATAAAATGCAAGGATGAAACCCTAATGCAACTAAGGTTTGAAATAAGGTGAAAGATATAATCTCAAGTCAATTTCACCAAATATTTACACCCTAATTAAATTTCTATGAAGATTTACGAGGATTAAAATGGGTAGACTATTATGATCTAATTAACTTCTAACATCAATTATACATGACCAAAATAATGCATTCCAAATTGAAATGAACAAACCATTGATAAATGATAAGTAACTTGTTTAAATTCCAAGAGAAGAGAGAGATTTATCTTGTTTAGAAATATTTTAGAATGATCTAGTGTGTTAGTTAGTGAAACAAAAGAATCTAGGTCACTAGATTCTACACATAATATTATAGAATTGGAAAACTTGCAACTTCGTGACCGTACATGATTTGTACAATCTAGGTAGAAGTTTTATGGTCTAGGATAAGGTTATATAGTCTTTAACCAAAAAATAATTGAGATTTGAAACTTTATGGGTGCTTCACTTGTCTAAAAATGGTGTCCATTGTGTGTCACTCTTCCTCACACAACCTCAAGATGACCTCTAATGATCTATAAAAAAACTTAGAAACCCTAACAACCTACAAAAAGCTTCTCATCGAGCATTAATAAACCAAATCAGAAAAATATGTGTGTGTGTGTGTGTGTTTGAGATTGGACCACCCTATAAGGTCAAAATCCTATTTGTTGAACCAATCCCAGATCTTGTGTTACATATCCTCGATGAAAATCAAGCCTCATGTAGTTCTCTTAGGTGCTCATGCAAACATGTGAAGCTAACCAACCCCCTAGGGGTACCTTTGTGTCTCTCAAAACCAATATAATGGGTAAATTACATACTATATGTGTACCCAACATGGTAGTAGTGAGATGTGATGTGACTTAACTATGTGGCCTAACCCTTGTGTTGATTAAAACCTTTGTGCAATGCTTGATTGACTTTGTTGGTGCAGAGCCCCGCATACACACTTCAAATCACCAACAATTTTTTTCTTTAGATGTCAAAATTTCACGATACATCACCCAAAAGTCAATGAACCATACTTTGCTCTAGAAGGCTAAACTTGCTCAAAAGCACTAAAATGCATCAAACCTTGACTCAAAGCTCAAAATCACTTGAAACATGCTCCATATCATCATAAAACTTGATCAAACCACTCAAGAATTTTCACATCACCATTTATCATATTTTTCCTTATTGACCTCCTTACTAGCCTTGTAACCCTCATAATCCTATTTTTTCTAGAAAAATTACATATTTTTCATTTTCAACCTTTACCGGTAAACGTTTTTGCTACCCATTATCCTCATTGAGATGCATGTAAAATTTTAGACCTCAACTCCTTTCCTATAAAAATTTATGCTCCTTTTTGTAATTTACATTAGGCTAATTAACCCTAATCGCTCCTCAAACCTCCAAGTTGGACAATCTAGCAACTTAGATATATTATTTACATTTTCTAGTACCCTTTTCTAAGCTTGTGTTTTTCTAGGTTTTGATATTTATCAACTTATTACACCTCATGAATAATCTCCACCATTGCAATCTACTATATTCAAGGTTATATCGATACCCATATCATTCTCTAGCTTCACAATGTGCAATATTACATGTTCTTGTGCTTAGGACTTCTCAATTTATCTTGGACTATGAGAATCCTTTTATCCTATGCTCTGAGATGTTCTTAGCTTCTTCTTAAGCTTATTTCACTCCTCATTTTTCTGTCACAACACTTCATATCTCTCTCTAAACTCCCTTACTCTCTTAACTATTACTCTCCTTACTAACTATCAACTTCTTTACTTTCCTTTCTAAGTTCCTTCGCTAAGATTGTAGGAGGGAAAATAGGGTTTTTGTATTTTATGGTTCTAAGATACTAATTCTTCACCTCAAAATAAACTTGAGTTCGTTCTAATATTCATCCCCTATCATATTTCATCCTTGACTTCAATTTTTCACCCTTTTTGTTATCCTTTTCTAACCCTCTATGAAGTCTTTCAAGGGCTCTTGACTCTCCTAGGGTAGTACGGTATGGATTGTGCACTAATTAATGATTTTAAAGCACACCTTAATGTTCCTCGGGGCCTCTCACACTTTACTCTTACCTCTTTATCACCTTATACCTTATTAATTCTTTGATTCTTGTAGTTCTTTCACTGTTTCATGAGCTAAACCAGGCCACTACAGATTTGATATCATGATTGTACCTTTTGACTCATTCACATAAGTCTTAAGGTCACCCCTCTATTTTCTTTACCAACACCATCCACATTCCTCACATTACACTCATTAAAAATTTGCAAACCTCTAAAATTTCAGAGTAAGAGTTACATACAAAAATTTACCCTCATTCTCTTCAAAGCTATCTAACGACATCATGTCAAGCTTGTGTAAGACAATTTAGTGGCATGAATCTCTCTTTCAAACTATCTTGGTATTGTTTGTGAAGTGTGATCATACCATGAACTTCTTATTTAACCACTTGAAACACCATGCTAGAGAGTTATTGCCAACTTGTAATAACTTTCTTGGTTTCAAACCCTTAAAGACATGGTATTAACACAATCAAACTAAGAAACACTATTCTTTAGCAAGATTTCTTTCTCTTTTGAACATTATGACTCATAATCATTCTTCATACACAAATTTATCCTTCAACACATATTCACGCCATTCCCTGGTCTTAGACATGCCTAATCCACCTTATTCATCCATTATTAGTACATTAATTAGTCTTTTTATGTTTTAACACGATGATCTCGAGTTAAAGACTTATAAAACAGAGTGTTCAAGCTATATCGAAAGATTTGAAGTCTTTAATCTTTCTTAAATCTTGAGAGGCACAAAATAAAGGTTTCCAAAGTCTTGATACTCTTATTCAACCTGTTATCACCTACCAACCTACTCAACACAATTTATAATGGCATATTTCATACTTAAAATGGATTATCACATTCAATATTATAGTTTGTACCTTTCAATGTCATTCCACAAGTTTATTCAAACAATTTCAACCTTACCACTATCAAACCCTCACCTTTCTTTATTTTTTGAACTCCACACAGAGTATCATTCATGTTCACTCCAACACCTTACAAATCATTAAATCAAAAGACTTACCTTGTCACAATTTTTCTATCTTGTACCAAATGTCTTCATGCCTTAGCCATTTTTCTATGATTAGTACCAAGATTCCTGATGATTGTGCTACCTTCCAAACCCTGTGATAGTAATCATTCATCAACTCCAATGAGAATAAAACCTAAGATTGTCATTATACAAGGCATAATAACACAATACAAATACAAACACAGTTTTTATACCCAAAGAAGCTTCTTGATTAATATAATAATAATATTTTTGCAAGCTTCATGAGCCATGAGGCCCTTGTACAATGATTGATATAACAATAATATTTGAATCCTCGTGATCATTTTGAAGGAGAAGAAGTAGTTAGGTCTTAATCCCCTAACTCAAACCATGAATCAACTAACTATAGAGAGTTTACACTTAGGTAGGGATCAAGAGAGTATAAAAACCTTATTACATGGATGTAAAGCCTAATCTAACACTTGAATGACTAACCTACTAACTTCTAGGCTACTAACCCACTAACATGACTTAAGACTAATACTTAGACCTAGGCTACCTTATAACTTTAATTTGAATATTCAAATGTGGATTTTGGAGGGAAACCTCCAAAATGCCACTTATTACATCATGAAGGGTCCATATGGACTAAATAGGACCCAAAAACATCCTAAACATCCTACACACCTAATCAAGCCAAAATTGTACTATGTACATGATGCTCCTACATCAAACTATCCATGTGGAGAGAAGTGTATTATATACAAAGGCCTTATTCTTTCTTTTTCTCTAGTTATGTTCCACTTGTAGAGTCCTCTTCTTCACTACTACATTTTCTTCATTTTCTCCAGCTTCATGCTTATTTTTCTCTTCCTTCTTTATCTCCATTTTCTTCATCTTGTCTTTACCCTCGATAATGAGGTCTTTATATATTCCTCTCTTCATTTGAGCTCTTAGATGAGCTGATCTTTCAATGTTTTTGATCTCTTCTTCTAGTGTACCTACAATCAAACATGAACACAAAACCTTAGATGTAAAAACAAGAGACTTTTTGTCTCTTCACTAGCTTCTTCTTCACTTGCCACTTCATTTTCATTCTTCTCTTTCATCTTCTTAACTTTGTCTTCACCATCCTTCACTTCTTCACCCTTCAAAGCACACTCAAGTTCCTGTAATTCTTCTTCTAACTATTCTTGACTTATATACACAAACTGAAAATGAATGTTTGCTTACTCTACTTTGAATTCTTCTTCATAATGAATGCTTCCTTTATCATATCTTTGATTTCTTCTTCCATATGATTTTTTTCCTTCTTTCTCAACAATTTTAGCTCTCTTTCTTCTTTTCTTATTCTCTTCCTCAGTTGTACTTTTCTTTCTTTCTCCATGAGTGACTTTATGGGCCACTTTACCACTTTCTTTAACACTATTTTCATTGCTTCTCTTTACATTTCTCTTACCTTTTGCATCAAATCATCTAGTTGCTCCATAGTTATTTTCAATTCTCTAATTTCTTGTTCTTCCCACATTCTTATTTTCCTCTCTATCTCTATCCTTTTCTCTTCTTTCCTTTGTTTCTCTCTCATCTCTTTATTTTTTTCACTAAACATCATCAACTTAAGAAATTATTTTTCTATCTCTACCTCCATCTTGTTTTTAACAAGTCTTTTTAACCTTTTCAAGTCTCACCTAGGTTTCTCCTTCTGCACCTAGTCTCTTGACTTCTCTTTTTATCTCTTTTCTTCACTTTTCTTCACTTTTAAGGAGCAACATGTTGTTAGAATTTCTAGGCACTTAGAGCGGGGTGAATCGGTGCTTATACAAATTTTGACTATCAATTCAACTTCCTTAGATATAATGAAAACACAAATTCATTCAAAATATTTAGACAAGAGAGCACACATGAGAGACACATAATTTAATGTGGAAACCTTTAAGTGAGAATAACCCACTAAATCCAAAGAACTAGCTTGGACAAAAAATTCCCTGTAAATTTACAATGATTTCATGTTAAACATCTACTCAACTTGGAGTTGTAACTCCATAATTTAACAAAGCATATACTTTATCTTTAGCAAGCTTCAACTTGCATGGAAGATTTAACTCCCAAATCCAGTCAAGCACCTAATGACATTTTGTAAGCTTCAACTTATAAGGAAGCTTCAACTCCCCAATTTTTAAGTTGTTACTTAGACTTTTGCAAGGTTTTGATCACTCTAAATTAGTTGTCTCACACAATAGATTGTGACCACTAAATCAGCTCAACTACTTCTCTTTTCACTCTCCTTCATCTGCTGCAAAGAACTTTATATAAAATCCTCTCTCATAAATATACTTTTATCATAATTATTTTCTTAGGTATACCCCTAAACACTCGGTCTTTCATGTTTAAAATCTGCTCAAAACTATAGTCCTTAATGCATTAGATTCATCCTTTTTCTTTTGACTCCTTATTGCACCAATAATAGTGTTTTCATCATAAAAAAACATACACACATTCAGATCTTAAAAACATAAACTAAGGCCTCTTTGGTGTCTCTTACACTTCACCTTTCATAAGAACCTCTCAAACTTCCCTAAAAACTTGAATTGGAGAGATCAAGATGACATCATACAACCTTATTTCTAGCAATAAATGTCTCTGAATAGATGTCAATCACATGTAGATTGTAAAAGACATTTCAAGGCACTTGTAACCTTTATTTTGATCACAATATAACTCCCAAATTCATTGTATACCTACAAATATTCTTCCTACGGCTGAAATCGACTTCTAACATTTGTTTTGTAAATCGCCAGTCAACTTTTGTCTTCTTTCTTCCTTGGTGAGTTCTCTTGTTTTCTAATTGAATCTTACTCATTAAAAATGTTCAAATCATGCATGTGAGTTGAGAAAATCTCATTTTCCTTTATAAACTCTTCACATTCTTCCTTCTATGCCATTTCATATTTACCTTTCATTAGGAGCTCATTTACCTCACGGTTTAAGATTTCCAAAACCAAGATACATATTGAGAAAAGAAAGAGTACATTAAGTTATTTTCAAGAGATACAAGTTGAAGGATGGATACACCATCAAGTCTTATTCACCAAATAATAATGAGATTTATCAAAATGTAGTAGAGGTATTCATTTCAACCATCACTTTAGTTAGGTATCCATATTTGTCTATCTTAAACATTGTAGAAAAATGCATTGTTCAAGATTCATTTTCACCTTGAGGTCTTGTCAATGGATACTTTTAGAGCACCTTCAACCCTTCACAATCATGAGTCACATGAAGAAACATATCAGGAGACACCAAGGAACAAGCATCTCTTTCTAGGTTTTACACTTCGAAAAACCATGTCTACAAGTTTGAGCTGGTACACACCTCAAAACTCCTTACCATGAGAAAAATGATATAACAATGGAAATACCATGAGGTCTTCTTGCTCATACAATTTTTATAATTCTTTATTCATAGTAAAAGGCTTCCAAAAGCTTAAATCTCATCATCTTATCAAACTGGTCTTTAAGGCTTGAAAAATAGTCTTTCATCCATCATGGGAAAACACCTCCAAACTTATTTTCAGAGCATCCTATCACCTTGCACCCTTTATAAACATTCTAATAAGAATGCTCAAGAAATTGTATCCATACTTTCTTTGGAAAAAACACCTTCTTCATACCTGTAGCTAAGATCTTCTTCACAAGCTCAAAAAGATAGATTTGCATCACTAGATCATATACATGAAATCACTTCATCTCATCAACTCATAGGCTTGAACATGTCATTTAGGACTTGTACAACCTTTCCATGGTCATACTTTATCTCAAAACCATGAAATTTCATTAGCACCTCCTCCTTATTCATGACTAGTTTTTGCATGCTTTAGTCTTTTCAATGTTAGGACTAAAAGTGCACCTAAAACATCACATTCTTCCAAAGGACTAACCTAGATAACTTCATGATAATTAAGAACACACACCCATTATCCTTCACAAAAATTTCAACATAGGTTCCTTTACAAAATTTGTCTATGCACTTAAAACTTCACAAAACAGCTTGATTTCTTATGGGTCCACTAGTGTCATAAACTAAAATCTCCATGAAAATATCTTCTAATTAATTATATGCATGCTCAGTTAAGTAAACTAGAAAAAAAGTTCATTTGGAGGTTCGATTTGACAAATTTCTCTATACTAATTTAACTGGGTTTGAGGAAGGCTTCGATAGTTTCGAAAAATGGATATAACTTTCTCATTTGACATCCATTTGACCTCATAACTTTTGCAACATATTTTTATCCCAATTCTATTAAAAAAATCTTATGATTTATCTAAATAAGGCTCCACATTTTTTCTTGAATGCTAAGAAGTCGAAGTGTTATTTTAGCATACCTCACTTAACCCGGTTTTACTGAAAATGCAATATCTTACACAAAACTCCTCCTCGTGTCCTAAAATTTATCCATGCCTTCATGACTACATCCTCCATGATCTTCAATGACCACTTTTTCTAGTTCACTCTAAAACTTCCAATCCAATATCATTTGTGCATGTTAAAATTGCTTGTCCTAAAAGGTAGTCACACCAATGACCCTGAATGTGCCTCTAACTATTAAGTTGTGACATGATATTTCACCCGATGAATATTGGAAATGTTCCTACACATTTTTATGCTTTATTAGCCTAGTATAGCGTGGTTTTACATCATAGCCTCACTTTAGGTGCTTGATTTAAGCCAATTTGGGCTAGTTTACACTGCAACTCACCATGATTTTCATGTTCTTCATCATGTATCCCCTTGAACATGTCTCATTATGTGTTTCATTCCTTTATCATTATTCACTAGTAGCCTCAAGCCTTCACTTCACTTTTACAGGTCACTTTACTACCTAGGTCTAGGGATTAGACATCCGGCCAATCGAGCTAGTCGATGATTTAACTCGTATGCCCCGTATCCATCATTTTGACCATGTTTCCACATCATATGCATGTTATGTTATATAATACTCCATCCTAGCATGCTCTCACATCATCATTTAGCCTCTGCTAGTCACTAGCTCCTCAAGAAGTCGGTGCATACTCAGTGTTTTCAAGCCACCGACTTGTGCTACCTTTTCTAACTCATTCCAAGCTCTCCTACATCATTATTTTTCATTAATATACCTTTGACATCAATGAAAACACAACATCCACATGCAAACAATCTCCCCCTTTGTCATTGATGACAAAACCTCATGTTTCTTCTCCCCTTTTTGCATTAACGACAAAGTACATGGTTTTAGTTCATGGTCTACACCTGCATCAACTTATATGGGCTCCATCTTGGTTGGAAACATTAGCCAAATTTATAATTTGAGATCCTCCTCTTGTCTTTTCTTCCTTAATCTTTGTTTTGTCCTTCTTCAAGCATTGAGATCACTAGTACTCCCTCGAGAAGATGCCACCATGGCACATACACATGCCAACAATCTATATTATAGTGATAAACATCCTCCTAAACACACAAGTGTTTATCTCAACTCATAAGACTAATTCTAGGCTTAATTCCCCATTGTAGGCAAATTGGAATTGAGTTCCTAAAGCAACTTTTCAGTGCATTTTCGGCCAACTTTGTCCATCTACAACCTACTATACATTACTTGAAATACCTCCTTATTGTCGCCTCTGGGTTTGTATTATCACCATTTACCTACCTATGTATGATTTAGCCTTCATTTCTTGTCCTCAAGTCATGTAGAAGAGTTTTCATATCAACTCAGTCCTGAAATGCTTTTTCAATGTTCTTTTGTCTCAATTCAACTGATTGAGTTATGAACTTGCTCCCCCTTGAAGTATGCCATTCCACATTCATTATTTTGTCTTAACATGATTATTAACACCTAAAACATATCCTTGCAGATCATGTACAACTCCCCTTGTCTTTAGCATCTCTCTTAGACCTGTAGCTAACTATTTCTCACTCTAATCAACCATCTTTACCCAAGAATCATCATTTTGCCTAAATGGCCAAATCTTGCTCAAATATGTAAAATACATAAAATATTGCTCCAAACCTCAAATTCTCTTTGAACATGCTTAGAACCATCTAACTATCATGACCAAACCATCCAAGAAGTTTCATTAATCCATTTTCAACAACTTGCTTTGTAGACCTTCATTTTGCCTTATAACCTTGAGAAAGTGCTTTTTGAACAAATTCACCAAATTTTCACCTTTAAGACTAAATTCTAAAAAATTTGGACACCTTTATTTCCCATTAAGATGCATACCAAATTTCAAGGCTTAATTCATCTCCAATAAAAATTTATGCTTTTTTTTTGCAATTTTGCAATAGTCCTCCAATTAGCCCTCTTGTAGGACAAATCTCAAAACTGGGAACTATGTACAAACTTTAGAAGAAGATGTTTACATTTTTGGATACCCATTTTGGAGTTCTTATTTTTGCCAAATTTTATCCTCCATTCCTTCACTAGCATTCCCAACACCAAAATTTTCTCTTATTGCTTGTTTTCTAGGTCTATGATAACTAGGGTTTGCTCATATTTTCTTTGTTCCAACCATTTTAGCTCCTTCATCCCTTGATTTGAAATTGTTACACTTGTTCAAGGTCTTATCATACCTCTTTTCTCTTGTTTGTCCCTTCTTGTCACTTTTCCACTTTTTGTGCTCTTGATGCTTCTTAGGGTTTTCAAGGTCTTTGTTAGGGTTTCATTTCTTAGTTTTTGCCTCCTTCTCACTAATCCAAATCTTCTCGACACTTGGTTATACATTATTAAGACTTATTCATACCTTTCTTGGGCATATTTATTCTTATCTTAATGTTTGATCTAATTTCTTATCTCCAAACTTTCCTAATCATCTTGTAATTTGTTTTGATCTGTTGCCTTTGACTCTTGAGACTTCTTTACACTTATTCAAATACTCTTGTCACTCATTTCTCCTTTCTCCTTTCTTGCAAGTTTCTTTGAAAAAATCTCCAATGAAGACTTCCTATGCTCCTCAAAAGGTTACAGGTTGGCCTAAGGTACTTTGTGTGTACACTTCTTGTTTCATTGCCCACTCAACCCTCGAGTCATAGCCAACCTCTTATTTCTCTTTCCTTTACTTGTCTTAGATTCATTCAAATAAAAAGGAATCAATCATGGTTATGATTTTAAGTCTTGTGATGCCTTTATAAGCACTTAGAACTATGATGCATAAATCAACTTTACGTACCTTTGCTTGACTTAAACTTTATCCTATTCATTCTTCAACCACTCAATTGACTTTGCATGCATCCATATCCTCCATTCATCCATTTGTGGTGGTTACTGAGGAATCCTTAGTGTACCATCATCTCCTTTAAAATTTAATAACCCTCAATAACAATGTAGGCATAATTTTACAAATCCCTCATAACATAGATATATGTGGCTCATTGTTTTGCATATCACCTCTTTCTTAAAGATTCAAACACATCTCTACAGCTTCATAGGACACTTTGTCACTTCTAGAACCATCCACAAACCTTGAATGTGTTTTTGACCCTGATTTTTATAAGGGCATGCTCATTTCTCTCTTAATTCAACCTAGATGCATCATGACAAGCTTACCATCATCTTCTTAGCAAGTAGAGTATCTTCAAGATACATTAAACCTCTACCACCATGACCTTTTCGAGATTTTCTCTGTTTAAGATATAATGAGTCTCGTGGGAGAACAAACTCTGATGTTTTTTTAGAAATATGAATACTCTTGCAATAACTTGAACATTGAGATCTAATGATCCAACACATCTTTTTTGATATAAGCATGAGGCTTTGACTCATTTCAAGACTTTACCAAGAGTTGCTCTCTCAATAAAGACTAGACATCACCGTTTTACCATCAAGACATCAATAATTTAGATCAAATATGTTTGATATTAGGCCTTGACTAAGATTTTAACCTTCTTCTCTATCATAACTTTGTATCTTAGGATTAATACAGACAACCAGGTCCAATCAAAAATCACTCAACGGACTATACCCAGGCATTGTTTCAAGACATCTTTTCATGACTTTGTCCTCTCTTGAGAGCCTCTCACCATCTCTATGCAACTATACAAGAGGATTCTTTGGCAATACTCATTTGTGATGACAACATGGATCTTGAGGCTTGATGTACTCTTTTCAATGCCAAGACTTTATATTTAGACTTAAAACACAACTTCTTCATCATTCAACTCAACTACCTCTATGATATCCTTTTTCTCAAGTCTCTTTGATAGAGCTCTGATTAGACTTTGATGAAAGAGACTTCTTTAAGTGGTTTTGCTTTCATGATGGGTTAATCCTTTAACCAATTTTAGAACATTTAACAAGTTTGGAGAGTCTGGTCCTTATTCTCACATATATGATGAAGGGTATGAGATTGACACATTTGATACACATGACTACGTTTGCATACTTTGTGTAGACACTAAATCACACACTTTGAGTATTTATCTAGTCCTGATCACATACTACTATTCATATGATTCCTAAGCGAGAAAAGTACTAATTGATCTCTATCTTTGGCCATATTTTTTTCTTTCCATTTCTTCTTTTGGTCTTACACTCCTTGCCCAATCTGCCTTTTTCATACTTCGGCATTTCTCACTTTGGACACCAACACCCAGCCAGGATGCCAACATTAGGTGCCCCATCCCCTCTGGGTGCCCCGACCTCTTTATAATTTGTTCACATCTTTTGGGTCCTTTCTAGCCATTTGGGCATTTTATTTTCTTTGTGGTCATCATTTTCAAGGTTAATTATGAAATTCAAGCAAGGGAATTATATAAATATAAAGTTATGTGATCATAATAAAGGACCAAGAACTAAACATTAGCTATCACCACCTAAGGTTGCATCCAAAAGCATTATAAAGAGCATTCAAGCATCCATCTAGCTCCATATAAGGGATAAGGGATTGTCATTTCTACATACACTTCATAGGAGGGGAAGTTCATTCTTTCATGCACGCATCTATCTACATTTTCTACATCTAGTTATTGCTCACTATCAAGTGTGACACACACAAGAGCCACCTAGGGCATGATTTTGAAACACACACACATAGAACTACATTGGGTTTGAGATGTAGTGCGGTTCTCAATCATAAGTTCACTTTCTTTACAAATTGAGGATATTCTAACCCCTCATTTTGCATATTTATTTTTAGGATTTGATATGGTTTGAGGGTTTTGCATATGCTTCTTTTTTATTGCAAGTTCCAAGAAAATAATAGTGAAGTCTAGAAACATACAAGTGATCAAAGGTGACACCAACAAACATCTCATGACCTTGAAAAATTTGGTTCCACAGCTTTTGAGTAGTCATGAGCACCCAAAATAGGTCTCTACCCCTAACCCTCCATGGGCACCACTGGTCCTAGCATTTCCGACATCTCTGTAATTTTCTGGGCCTAATTGTGACACATTGCCACTCTATTCCAATAGTTTTCCAGCTCTGCACATCTTTGGCATCACTTTGTGAATCAGCTAAGTCCTTTTATCCCTTCATTTGCAACTAGGTTTTCATACTTTCAAGCTTATTTTACTTGGGTCAAAATGTACTTAATTGTTTATATTCAGTGTTGTTACATATTTAGAATTAGGCATTTATTTATTCAATATTTTCTTAATCATTTGGTGAACACATCACTCGAACCCACCTTACTTCAAGGGTTTTGTCATCTTCACATTGTGGCTCAATATTATGTGCATTTATTGAAGCCTACCTTAAAGAGCTTAATGATCATCTTGTTAAGCATCCTCGGGATCTAGAATTGCTTTTATTCGCTACTCATGAGGAGGCCACCAATCTTGCGGAGCTTATTGTTTCTACCTTTGTCCCCACTTCCATTGCTACTCAACTGCTTGCTTTCACTCTTCTACCTACTTCTACGGTTCCTATCTTTGTTCCTACTCCCACCAATCACTTCACTCAACCTCTTGTTTCTCATACGCAACAATTTTCTTTAGCTTGCACTCCAAAATTAGCCTCTCTTTTTAGACCTTTAAGTGTAAATTCATCAATTCACACAGTTATTGTTATCCATATTTCACCCCAGGGGTGAAGTATTGGATTAGCCATGACCCCACAGAGAAATAACTAGAGAAACACGTTTAAATCTTGCAAACAGGTTGCAAAAGGACTCAACAATGGAGTGGTGGGGCTTGTGAAAGACTAAACGACCCTATGCAAGAAGAAAGAGAAGAAACGGACGAAGATCTCAAGTCTTCGGGCTCAAAATAGTTTAACAGAATGAGTCCAAAATTGACTAAGTATGGAGGAGATAATGGAGAGAACCACGTGCAAGAATGGCGCTTTTCCAAATTTGAATCCAAAAGGGGAAGCTCAAACAAGTCCCAGGCTTCCACACGTCCAGAGCCCCAAAATTACTAAGTATGGAGGAAAAGTCTCATGCTGTCGGAAGGGGCCAAGTGTTGGCCAAAGTTGAATTCCAAAATGGGAGCCCAAGCTTGACTCAAACTCCACAGCCCTCCATGGTCAAAGAGGTCAAAAGGCAACGGATGGGCGGGCCTCAAAAAGGCTAAGTATAGAAGTGTACGTTAAGAGACTGCCACGTGTCCAAGCATCATCTCAAGGGTAAATCCAAAAGTGGAGGCTCAAACAGTGCCAGCTTGCCACGTAGTCCAAGGTCCAAAAGGTAAGAGGGAGGTCGTTGAAAAGTCCAAAGACCTGTGGAGGCTTCCAAGTGTCAACCCGACACTCCTTCAAAGGAAAATCTTGATCGGGATTTTAAGCGAGCGCAGAGCCTCCACGCATCTAGTCTCAAAAAGGGGACAGAGTCGGGTTGAATAGTCAATGCATGATGGCAGGCCGGTGGAGAGTGCCAAGTGTCCAAATGGCTAGTTCAAGAGCAAGATTGAAAGGGGGTTTCCAAGCAAGCGCCAAGCCCACCTGTCCCCAGTCAGATATATGACCCCGCCGAGCAAAGGACTTAGGCAAAAACATAAGGAAATTGAGCAGGTCACGGAAGAAGCCACATGTCAACCCCATGCCACTCCAAGAGCAAAATATAGAGGCCACCCTCAGACATGCACCAGCCCTCCACGTGTCCCATATAAAAAAGGGGCCCACTTTCAAACTAGTTTTCCCCCTTTTTGTATGGACCGATACAAATTTCAAAGGGGCATATCTTTCACTCGGGGCTCAAATATAGCAAATCGAAGACACCATTGGAAAGATCTCGGCCTCGTCTACGCCATGGAGATCTAAACTTTAAGTTTGGGAGGTTAGGTGAGAGAAAATGGAGAAACATCTTTAGGCCATTAATGTAGGATCTATTTCTTCAACAACCAGATCGGATTCGATCTGATCCGTCGTTTCCTCCTCCTTCGAGGCACATATTGTGAGAGAATTGATTTAAGGCATTGATATTTGGGGTAGATTTTCAAAAGAGATTGATGCGTATCTCAGTGGTTGAGCTCCAAACTGGTTTTCCCACTTCTCTCTCTTTCTCTCCTTCTTCTTCCTATCTATAAAAGAAGGGTCTAGGGCACATTCAAAAGTTGTTGGTCATTGTTTCTTTTCTCCTCCCCTCCCTTTTCTTCCTTAGGGTCAAATGTAGAGTCTAAGCCTCCTCTCATGGCTTTGTAATGGCGTTTTCTTGCCTCTTGCCCACTGATGGTGCATTGTGTAACATTTTGGAGCAATAAAATCTATTTTGTGATGCATCTATGTCCATCCTTGCTTATTTTGTTGTCTCTCCTTACCTCTCATTATCGCAGGGTATATTGTGCATACTTTTGATGTCTATTATAGGTCCTGGGAGCTGTGTTTAATGGGTTTTGAAGTGGTTTTCTATGTGAAATCTATCTCTGGTTCATGGTGCATTCTTTCCACCCTCTCCTCTGCTCACCTCTCTCCATTTCAGGCAGTTGGGTCTGTGATCATCCACTTCCTTTTCTGGTGTATCACCGCTTAGTGTAGGCTCTTTCACCCTCTCTCTCTCTCTCCTCTCCCCTTGAATGGTTAGATTAGGATAGAATAGGTTCTTCCTGCACTGGAGTAGCTTGTGGCAGGTAGATTAGGAAGCAAGAACCAACTTTCTCTGGAGAGTTTTTCCCAAGTTTTACAAAGTCCCACACTTTGGGATGAAAAACTCAATGTTATGCGAATCACACCAAATGAATCTACCTTAGAAAAGTAGATCTGACAACTCATTTGGGGGTGTTGTGATTTTGCACTAACAATTTTGGCATGCCCGGTGGGACACTGAGGTTAGATCTTCCATCTTTCCAAGGTGTCTCATTACAACAACAAATCATAAGCCACCACGACCACACTAATAGTTTTGGCATGCCTGTGGGACAGGTCTGAAGCACCTTACCACTTCATCTTAGCAGGTTGATGTGTTCCTGTTAAGGGTCATCCTTTTGAGGCACATGTAAGCACATCTGGTGACTCCATCTAGTCAACAACCCATTTCTAAGTTACAGACCTTTTCCATCCATTTCCACCCATCTTCATTCACTTTTCTTTCCATATCTCCCATTTTCTTCCATTTCATGAAGTTGTGCAATCATGACTTCATTCCCTTCATGGAATTCACACCTACAACAGTGCAATCCACCTCCAATGCATTTTCCAACTCCTCCAAATCAACACTATGATCAGATCCAAAGTAATTGTGCCTACCCATATGAGCAGGGTCAAAGTCAGTTTGGCCATGGAGCTTATCATGAGCAAGGGTATGCATACAATGACAACAATCAAATGGAGGATGTTGTTTTTTTGGAGAAGATTCAAAGAATGGAGGCTAGCATGGTGCAATCCAGGGCATAGCACAAATGAAGGCATTTAAGATTGGTTGTACGGGGCACCTTGTCCATGGGAAGGCCCTTTTCCAAGACATTACAACCCTCAGAGAAGCTTGACTTCATGGTTGAAGTGCTACCTCAACTTACACAATGGATTGAGGACATTGAAGCTTATGAGCAAAGTGTGAGACAACCTTGTCAATGGGTAAGTCAATCACCAGCTCCCTGTCTTTCATTTTCTCTTCCTCAATCTTTATCATTTCAGCAGAGGCAAGAGTCAAGCCCCTCACTTGCTGCCCCAAGTGTTGATTTCATTTCTCCATCTCCTAGTCTTCCACCCCATTTCAATTCTTCTCCCCTTTTCTCTCCCAAGTAGTCATCCCCTCCAAAAAACAAGAAGTTCCACTTCCCTCCCCACCACAAACAATTGCAAAACTGGTTGAACCCCAACCTATCACTCCTCTTGCTTTCCCAAGTCCATGTTGGGAAGAAACCCAAGAAACCAATCAAGGAGAACAACAAGAGGAGGAGCCCAACAGAGAAGAAATGACAGACAATCTGAAGAGTTGGGCTGCCAAATTTGGGTTTACAAAGATCCCCTTGATGGTCAAGCCAATAGAGGAGGTCAAAGTTGAAGAACCAATGGTGGCTGAGGCTGAGTTTGTAGCAGAGAGGAGGAGGACCATACAGTTTCAGAGGCTCCAAGTGTGGAGCAGGCTAGAGAAGAACCTTCAGTTCTTCCTTTCACTTCATCCCCTTCAAGCTCTGATGTTGAAGAAGAGTTTGAGCTTTCAAACTTCATGTTTGAGGATGAAGGGAACCATGGTGAGTCAATTGTAGATCAGAGGACACCATGAAGGAGGTAGAGCACATGCAGCATAGGACAACAAGGAGGCAGACTTATCTATCTCTGACTTGGAGGATTGTTTTGATGGAGAAGATCCTAAGAGATAACACCATTTTTTCCTCCATCAACCACCTTCCAAGCATATGAGCCTGTTTCCATGAAGGAGGACATTCAAGAACAACAACCTATGCACTCCACTACACCTCTCTGAAACCAAGATTGGGAGGTATGAGTCCTCCATGTTCTCCACAAGAAAAGAAGAGGAACAACCAGCTCCAAGTCCAGTTAAAAAGGAGCATATGGAGGTGACCAAGATAGATTCAGAGGCACTAAATCATGAGCCAGGTTGCACAAGAAAATGCAGACCCCTCTCTCATTCAACCTCTCCAAAAATATGAACTTTTTGGAGGATCCTGAACTCACTAGCTTCATATTTGAAGATGAGGCTTCATATGGTGAAAATAATGAAGATTTTAAGATCACCATGCAAAAGGGAGAGACTTTGCTACAACAAGACAAGTAAAGAGTTTGATATCCTATCAGACTCAAAAGAATGTCTTCAACCACAAGAACCTGCTGCCATGGAAGAGAACGTGCAAGCACAATCTATAGTTTGCAACATGCCTCCTGAACCCAAGTTGGAAGATTTTGATCTTCCAAAAGTCACACCTACTACAGAGGAAGAGAAAAGGTAGGCAGAGGATGTCATCATCTCTCTCACACCATCCATCCAAGAAGGTCCACAAGAAGACTCCATTTTTGGAGTTAAATTTCAAAGAAATGGGCACATTCAAAGGATCAGACCATGCCCAATCAGGTACTTGGCTTCATTGGAGCCAAGGAGAAGCCAAAACCAGTCATGCCTACTTCAGGGCATGAGGATGAGCATCAAAGTACCAAGGGTCACCATCAATACCTCCAGAGTCCAATGTAAATCAGCTTGAAGAGGTATTTTCCATTAATGTTGATACCTTGATGATTTGGGTGGAGGACCGCTTATTGTCAGTTTTTCACTCATACAGAAGCTATATTTAGTGTCAAATCATTTGCATGGCTGCCCTTTTGAGAAAGGGAAGCTACTTCTCCCTTCCTAGTAGCAGCTTTGTTTAGCATTCTTTCTCTCTAGTTAGTTTAGGAGTAGGAGTAGATTTGCTTTCAGCAGAAGAAGTGCTTATGCACACTCTACATGTCTCATTTGAGGCATGTATGATTTGTCTTTGTACATAAGTTTTGTTTGTTTTGCTCCAAAGGTGCATCAAGGCCAGGCTCTTCAGTATTCAAGGTAGAAAGACTCATAGTTGTCTGTAACAGTTGCTAGTTCCAAAAGGAAACAAATGCAGAGCAACTTAAAGTCCATTTCAAAACAGTCCATTTCAGGGACAGATGAAAGCCCCAAGGTCAAAACAATTTTTCTACTCTCAAAATCCTTATTTCAAGATTTCTTATGAAAATTGAGAGTGCAGATACGCGATGGAGTTTGGGTCGGGTAAAAACATAGAAAAGGCATGGGCAAGTCAGCTCAGTGGCCATTTTATAAGATCTTCAAAGTTTAGTTTAGTTTCATTTTGACTCCATGCCCAATGGATGCTTCTAAGGCCACTGGTCTCTTCATCTAGCAGAAGATGTCCCTATGAGTCACCAAATTGTTATCCATATTTTTCCCCCTCGGACAAAGTATTGGATCAGCCACGACCCCACAGAAAAGAAAGAACAGAGAAAACACATGTTTGAATCTTGCAAACAAGTCACGAAGGACTCAACAATGGAGTGAGATGGGGCCTACGAAAGACTAAACGACCTTATGCAAGAAGAAAGAGAAAGAAACAAAAGATCTATCGAAAGTGAATCGTGTCTTAAATCTATTCAAAACAAGTCCTTGACTAAATAGGCTCACAAAAAATAGAGACAGTGTTAGAAGTCTTCTCAAAGTTGAATCCAAAGAAAAAGAAAGAAAAAAGATCCAAGTCTTCCAAATCAAAATCCCCAAAACAAGTTTGCAAAAATTGAACTAAGTATGGAGGAGACTTGGCGGAAGAGAGCCACAGTGTCAAAAGTGTGTGCTTCTCCAAAATTAAATCCCAAAAATGGAGACTCAAACTTGCCCAGCCCTCCACGTAGGAGGCAAATGGTCAACAAAGGTCAAAAGGCGGAGACAGGCGGGCCTCAAAAAAGGCTAAGTATAGAAGTGGTCGCGGGAGAGAACCACGTGTCCAAGCATGCGCATCTCCAAGGGTAAATCCAAAAGCGGAGGCTCAAACAAGCACCAACTCGCCACGTAGTCCAAGGTCTGAAAAGGTAAGAGGGGCCATTTGTTGAAAATTCCAAAGACCTATGGAGGCTTCCAAGTGTCAACCCGATGCTCCTTCAAAGAAAATCTTGATCGGGCTTTTAAGCGAGCGCGAGCCTCCACGCATCCAATCTCAAAAAGGGGACAAAGTCGGGTTGAATAGTCAATGCATGATGGTAGGCCGGCGAGAGTGCCAAGTGTCCAAATGGTGCTAGTTCAAGAGAAAGATTGAAAAGGGGTTTCCAAGCAAGCGCCAAAGCCACGTGTCCCCATCAAGATATATGACCCGCCAAAGCAAAGGACTTAGGCAAAAATATAAGGAAATTGAGCAGGGAGTCACGGAAGAAGCCATGTGTCATCACATGTTACCGCCTATTTCAAGAGAAAAATGTAGAGCCACCCTCTCCAACATGCGTGAGCCCTCCACGTGTCCCATATCAAAAAGGGACCCATTTTTCAAACTAGTTTTCCCCCTTTTTATGTACGGACTGATACAAATTTCAAGGGCATATCTTTCGACTCGGGGCTCAAAATATAGTAAATTTGAAGACTTTTGGAAAGATCTCACCTCTCTACACCATGGAGATATGAAATTTAATTTTGGAAATTAGGTAGGTGAAAAAATGGAAAAAAATGTCTTCCGGGCCATTAACAGAAATTTGATCTCTTCAACTACCAGATCTGATTCGATTTGATCCGCTGATCATTTCTCCTCCTTCGAGGCGACATATTGTGGGTGGATTTATAGAAGGCATTGATATTTGGGGGTTGAGATTTTAAAATGGGATTGAATGCATATCTCAGGGGTTTGCTCCATTTGAATTTTTCCCTCTTCTCTCTCTTTCTTCCTTCCTATAATCTGTAATAGAGGGGCACATTCAAATGGTTGGTCATTGTTTCTTTTCTTACCCCCTCTCCTTTCTTCCTTAGGGTCGAATGCAGAGTCTAAGCCTCCTCTCATGGCTTTGTAATGGTGTTTTCTTGCCTCTTGCCCACTGATGGTGCACTGTGTAACATTTTGGAGCAATAAAATCTATTTTGTGATGCATCTGTCCATCCTTGGCTTATTTTGTTGTCTCTCCTTACCTCTCATTGTCATCGTAGGGTATATTGTGCATACTTTTGATGTCTATTGCAGGTCCTGGGAGTTGTGTTTAATGGGTTTTGAAGTGGTGTTCTATGTGAAATCTATCTCTTGGTCTGTGGTGTGTTCTATCCACCCTCTCCTCTGCTCACCTCTCTCTTTTCGCAGGTTGGATCTGTGATCATCCACTTCCTTTTCTGGTGTATCACACTTAGTGTAGGCTCTTTCACCCTCTCTCTCTCTCTCTCTCCCCTTGGAATGGTTAGATTAGGATAGAATAGGTTTTTCCTACACTAGAGTAGCTTGTGATAGGTAGATTAGCTTTGGATTCCACATTGCTACTTCATTCCCCTTTTACACCTGCCATTTCCACTTATACAATTCCACCTAATTTTTTCACTCCTAAGTTGCCCATTTTCAATGGTCATGGTGACCCTCAAGAGAACCTCTGAGCATTTCATGTTGCATGCCTAGATTTTTCGGATGATCATACTCTTTTAGCTAAGCTCTTTTCTCGATAGTCTACACAATTATACAATGTATTAGTTCTATGATCTACCTGTCCACTTGATAACATCTTTTACGCATCTAGCCAATGCTTTTTTTCTCATTTCTCCATCAATATCAGCTCTAAGATATCCTATTCTCAACTCAAACAACTTAAACAAGCATCTAACAAACATCTAGCGGATTATGTCTTGTGATATAAGAACAACTTAGCTAATATCTCTAATATACTCACGGACTCTGAGATTCAAGATCTATTTGTCCAAAGTTTATTATCACATCTCCAAGAGAGTGTTATCTTTCATACATCTCCTTCATTCGATCATTTATGTCATACTCTTAAGCTATGTGAATCTAAATTATTATCTATAGGAAAGCTTAAACATAAAGAGCGTGCTTCATCTTCTACATGCTTTCAAATAAAATCAACTTTCAAGCAATCTCCAAACTCTCTTGAAGCTAAAGCTACTATCAATGCAAAGATATAAATACAATAGAGCTTTAATGGCAACCACCTAAACGTACATACACAAAATTGATTGTCGCTCCACATTTTCCACTTCCACAACTTATTGAGAGAAACCTTAGTATGCTCCTCTCGCCACTCAATTTGGAGCCATCTCATCCTAAAGGTCATAATTACAATGAAAATCTCAAATATAACTATCATCAATGTGTTGGAAATTCTATAGATCGTTGTTTCAAACTTCGCAATCTTATTCAATATCTTATCGATAATAATGCACTTGAGCTTCCTGAGCCTACGGATTCTACACCAGTCAAAGAAAATCATAAGCACAAAATCTTCAACAATCCTCTTCCAAAATATGATAAGAAAACAACTGATTCTTCAGCTAATCATGCATATCGCGTAGTGCCTCCTCCTACATCGGGGGCTCTTGATTTTTCTAGTTGATCATATTGAGGCATCTCTCACCAATCATTAATTTCTACGATCATGATTATCATGCTTCATTATCTTCTAACCACTTACACATTAGTGCTTCTGTTGGGTCCAATTTAATCAATAACACTAGAGTTGATCCATCATTTCGCATCAACACATTTTCTATTTCACTTCTTGTCACTATCGGCTATCCAATTTCACAGATTTCATATCTAATTCCTAAATATTATGGTTTAGTCAATAATCTAGTCACCTTCGGTTCTCTCACCATGTTTGTGCCTTTTCTTGTGGCACCAATAGTCTAAGGGTGTGACATACGCTTAGGTCTACCTTAGCTCTTTTAACTCACGTTATTGTCTCCGTAAATCACTTGTGTCTGAAATTCATTCACAACAAGCAATTCATAACTATCAATGGTGTTTTGCCATCCACACCATGGCCACAACCTCCTCTTGAGGTTTTCATTGCACTCACTAGAGCATCTAGGTCCCCACAACCTCTCAAATCTAAATCACAATATGCTCCTGGCTCTCATGTTCACACGCGCCTACACAGTCTCATTAGTTATTTAGTCCATCACATCAATCTAGGTCCCATTAGATAGTATATTCAAAGAGCATATTTGACATTTATGGGCATCATATTTATCTCCCCATCACTATTAGATGTTTCACATACTCTACACTCCACATCTCATCTTTCACGTGCTTCATACACATCTTGATGCACTTTTGTATCATCATTACATCATTACGATGATGCACTCTTGTGCTTATGGTTCACACTTGATTGTTGAGGGCATACTACACATATGAGCCTCACACTCTACACACTACACTCTCCGCACATCGCAAATTCATGACATCTCTTTCTCACAAAATCTATCACACACTCTACGCATTCATGACATATCCTTTTTACATCTACCTTTATATGTTGTGCTCATTACCCTATGACACACTCTTGTTTTATGGTTCATTCTTGACTCGTTGAGGGGTCTTTTATCAATGAACCTCATCTCATGCATACACATCCACTTGGAGGGCACAAGGCTCCTATCACACACACTTTGCATATCATTCTCGTCTCACTCATCCATAAGATGTTGTATGTCTTTGTTGCACATTGTTCTTGCTTACTTATAGTCGCATGATACATCTTCCTTACTATGTTAGCTAGATACATTGTATGTCATTATCTTTTCTATATACATATGCGAGTTCACTTACTTTCTAGTTGTGATTGCATCCTTCACAAAAATCGATACATGCAACATGGATGTTTGGCATAAGTACCTCTTACCATCCATAAAGACTCTAGGGGAATCCACTTTTATATATTCCTAGTGTTATTGTTTCATTTTTCATAACAAACTACTATTTCGGATTATTCACGCTTATTTTTTATCTTTCTACATGGTTATCTATTACATTGTTTGATATTGTTTTCTTTTGTCTTCCACTGTATGCCATTATTTTCCATCAGAGGATTTTCCTTTTTCTTGTGTGCGCATTGTATTCTCTTAGCTATGTCGGCCTCGATTGTCTTGTGACATCATGAGTGATGTCCCATGTTTGAAACCCATTTTTCGCAATCTACTTTGTATGCATTATTTCTTTTCTACATTGTCTTCTTACATGCTTAGCTTACATCTTGTCTTCTACATGCATGTTTATCTTGTTTGCACTAACACTTGTTTCCATCCACTTTGTTTGTGTGTGCCTTGATTTCTACCAAGCACATTCCCTTCCCTCTATAGGGTTTCAATTTCAGCCAAGTGTCTGGTCCTCCTTTAGGTTGCATACTCCTCACAATGACACATGCACCACAAACAAGGGGGAATCATTCACCCCATTTAGAAGTCTACAACCATAGTTTAGTAAATCTCAACACATATTCGCACAGCTTCGATCTTAAGCAATGGCCCATAACCCGACTTAGGTATTCACTACAACATAGACATCGGTGGCTAGACCCGGAAAACAATGCCTCAAGACTCCCCGACCCTTCCTAGACACCTATGACCAGGGGAAGTTACATATATTTTCTCGATTCGACATAATTTTTGGCAACTTACACAAATGCTTTTACAGACAAATAGTCCTTTAGCACTCGACATGCATGCACTACACCTTCTTTTCTACTTTCACGTTGGATCAAACCGGATCATATTTTTACACACCATCTGTAGTGGTGTTCACATATTTGGAAGCATATAAAGGTTTGAGGATGACACCAGACTTTTCTCCCTACACTTCTTCCGTTCTTAGAGTGAAATAGCCCAAAAACTCACACTCAACACAACTAGCGTGAGATCGCCCAAAAAAACTCATTCTTCTACATCATCTTCAAGATCTTTTCTACACTCTTTACTCATCATGGATCAGATGTGCATGTTCCTTTTCACATTTTTACATGCTTTCTAACATACTTTTTACACGTTTTGATCATATATACGTGTATTTGACTATTTGTTTGTTCTTATCTTTTACAAGTATATCTTTATGGGAAGTAGTAGTCACATCAATCACATAATCATCACACATCAAGCGACATCAACAACATGTAAAAACATGACATCTACACATATGCTCTCACCCTAGGGTCATCATCATCATTCTTCACTTCCTCTTATCTAGCTTCCACACTTCATATTTTTATCACTCTACGCTTTTTCTTGTCTCTCTCAACATGTTTTTTTCCATCGATCTACATGGTTATCAAGTACGCATCTCTTATCTACTTTATGTTATCAAGAATTCACTTAACAACATAAAGTGGGGGAAAATGGAGACACTAAATCATGCACTTTGGGTATCCATATAGCCTTAGTCACATGCTATTATTCATATGATTCCTAAGTGAGAAAAGTACTAATTGATCTTTGTCTTTAGCCATCTTTGTTTGCTTCGTTTTTAATCTGTTGGTCTTACAATCCTTCTTTCCCAGGTCTTGTCTTTTTCATACTTCAAAGCATTTCTCACTCTGACACTGCACTGTGCACCCCTAACCTCTTTATACTTTATTCACATCTTTTGGGTCCTTTCTAGTCGTTTAGGCATCTTATTTTCTTAGTGGTTGGCCTTTTCATGGTTAATTACAAAATTCAAACAAGGGAATAATATAAATATAAAGTTATGTGATCACAATAAAATACCAAGCACTAAGCATTAGCTATCACCACCTAAGGTTGCATCTAAGAGCATTATCAAGAGCATTCAAGTATCCATCTAGCTCCACACAAGGGATAAGGGACTGTTATTTCTACATACACTTCATAGAAAGGGAAGTTTATTCTTTCATGCACATTGTTTCACCTAATTCTTAGACGTTTCTTTGAAATATTGACGAAACAGATAGGGTAACGGGCGTAGGAGGAATACTTGTTGAAATGTTGGTTGATGGGTTGTTGTGTGCGTATGACTTCTAAATCCACAACTGATTGTGAGAGCTTCCCTTTGGCTAGAGGAACTACCTGTAATAAAAAGCAAGACCACCAAAAAGAGTTAAACAATATGTGCAGTGAACTGCCTAGCGTGTGCTAGATCCGGAAGTGTGATACTTCCTAGATGGTCATTCCACTGTTTAAAACAATTTAATGTGGGTAGTAAAATAAATCCTATTGTAATTTGAAATGATTTAGGTATCTCACTTAAAACACAATAAGAAAGATCTAATCTAACAGGCTAGGTTAAAATAAGATCCAAGGTCAAACAATTAGTTTTGGGTCTCTGCAGTCCGACAGAGGTCTCGGGTAGATCATAGGTGAATAAGGGTGATGTGGAATTAGATGGATAGGTCACTGTTTCTAGGTTGTATGGGCACATACAAAGACTAATGCCGGTTAAGGGTGACCGAGGTGGTTGGGTGTAATCAGGTGCCATTCTTGTGGAATTCTCGGGAATACCACAGAATGAGTTTTGGGTCTCCTTTGTGATTGCACAAAGGACTTTGGTTGGTCAGAATGAGGTATTAGGTGGTTTAGGTGGGATTTGACGAGGTTTTAATGGGTATATGGAGGGGTGAGTATTAACGAGGTTTGTGGGTGGCCAAGAGAACAAAAGGGTGACAATATAATGATGAAATGAAATGAACCAGAGGAATATAACATTCCACTTACTTGGATTCTGGTCCTGGACGCTTGTGAGTGAGGGATGAAGGTATTGGAAAGGGGTTGAATGCTACTGAGGATCAACAAATGTTAGAAAGCTCCTACATGGGTTGCATGTGCATTCTCTTTTGCTTGGTTGGATCAAATATGTGCTGGGGTGAATGTTGGATGGTTGCTGGATGATTGCTAGATGCCTGTGCAAGAGGAAATGCTTGATCTCCTTCCTTGCATGTGTGTTCTCGGTGAAATTCATTCTCAGAAGATGTGATATCTCTCAGGAATGTTCCCAATGTTTGTCAACCTCCAAAATAAGGTTATTTTGGGGATTAAAAGGTGACCGACGGTGGTTCCGGCTTAACTGGCGACGGTTAGGGGTAACTGGCGTCATTCAAGGTGGAATTTCCTAGGTTTACTAAACTAGGGAGATCCTCTTGATTTTCTGGGATCTCGTGTCATTAACTCCGCGATTAGACTGTAAGCATGTGGGAATGTAGTTAGATGGAATGTAGGCATTGATTTTTAGGGTTTGGGTAAGACTTAGTTAGTTATGGCAACTTACTAAGAATAGGTCTTAGGGTGAGTTGGCTTAATGAGGTGTCTAGGTGAGATGTATGTAGACATTATCCCTAATTAAGATATTTAAATAATAAATATGGTGAGGATAATGAATTAATTTAATTAGATTAATTAAATGTAATGAAGGGTGTTTATTTGTCGAGGGACCAAGGACCAAAGGGGAGTGTGACCTAATTTTAGTGTCTACACACACATCTATCTACATTTTCTACATCTAGTTATTGCTCATTATCAAGTGTGACATGCATAAGAGCCATCTAGGGAACGATTTCGATACACACACACACACCCATAGAACTATATTGGGTTTGAGATGTAGTGCGGTGCTCGATCGTAAGTTCACTTTGTTAACAACTGAGGACATTTCGACCCCTCATTTTACATATTTATTTTTAGGATTTGATGTGGTTTGAGGGTTTTGTAGGTGTTTTTTTATGATTTTAGTTTCAAGGTGAATAACAAAAAAATCCAACAACATACAGGTGATCAAAGGCGATAAACTAATAACATCTCGCGACCTTGAAAAATTGGGTTCCACACCTTTCGAGAAGTCATGGGAGCCTAGAATAGGTCTATGGCTCCCTAACCCTCCATAGGCACCCTGGTCCTAGAATTTCTATAACTCTGTAATGTTTAGGGCATGATTGTGACACATCCACTCTATTCTAGCTCTACACATCTTCGGCATCACTACGAATCAGCTAAGTCCTTTTATCCCTTCATTTGCAACTAGGGTTTCATACTTTCTAGCTTATTTTTCTTGGGTCAAATATGTACTTAATTGTTTATATTCAACATTGTTACATATTTAGAATTAGGCATTTATTTATTTAATATTTTCCTAATCACTTTGTAACTTTGACAATCTTGATGAAATTTATAACGTTTATGACCTTGATAGCCTTGACAGAGATACAATTGATTTTCTAGTTTCATACTTACTTAACACTCAAATAGTCTTTGTTACATTCCTTTTTGGGTCTCTTATTTCACTCGAGCTCTATTTTGAACGCGTTGAATTGACAACATTTTCTACCATGACACAACTGGTTCAAGTCAAACTTGACTAAGAGCATCTAGGACTTGCATGAAAAAAAAGAGTAATTTATCATGCAAGAACAACATTTATGGCTCAAATGAACTCATAATAAACATTGAAAGACTAAATTCACTCCCTTCATGATTCAAATATTTAAAAGATAAGGTAGACATTATCACATTATGACTGATAGACTTCATAAAAATATCAGTTTTCAAGTGCTTGACATAGTTCAAACAAACCTTAAGAGTTCTAGAATACACTTTTCATGGTTTGAACATCAAAACCTAATATACACAAGGATCTAATGAGAGAAACAAATCACACATACCTTTGACTCCATGCATCTTTGCAACTTTGAGAGGTCTCTTATTAGTACCTCACCGAGATGTATTCTCAAGAACACACCACCATGCTTCTTCTAAAAGTATATGCCTTCTAGAATCCTAGAGAAGGTATACCACCTCATGATATCATTTTAGAACAATAGGAAGTCATCAAAGGAACTTGATGACTCATTATTTCATATTTTACTCTTAACACTTTCTCATGCTTCTTGAATGTCTTATTAGAAGTTTTAAGTTCATTTCTGAGTCTTTATCACTTAATTTAATGTTTGTCATACATGTATGATGAGTTTCATTCCTTTGTCTTCTCTTAGATATAACTAGAGGTTCTTCAATACTTGGCATTGTGCTTATAACAACCCTTCTCTCCCTTATCAACACTTGCCGACATTTTTCTTGAACTCGTACTCTCCTATGATTTTTTGTTACTACTTTTATCTCTTCGTCATCTACTCATACTATCTTCTTGCCATTCATTGCTTCTTCAAATCTAGTATTATCTTCCTTGACCTTGTATATATAATTCATAATCTTATTTCTAGTGGTTCTCTTAGTTATGGCTGAATTGATTTCATTCTTAGGGTTGGATTTCTCTTTGACATCACTTTACCTTTTCTTTTGAATGAATGAAACTTGTTATATCTAGGAGATTCAGTAGTGCTTTGTAAAATGTCCTTGTTCATAATAGTTTAAACATATGACACCATTTTTTAATTTCTCATCTCTGTTATCCTTCCATGATTGATCATTTTTGGCAATCACCTACATTCTTGAAACTTATGCCCAAAATTATGATAGGTGAAACAATACCCATTGAAAATTCTTACATACCTTGATGTATTAGCTTTCCTAGCTGAGTTTGACCTTCTTGATCTCTTCTCCTTGGTCTTCTTCAAATTTGTTTGTTTTCTTGAGCCAACCTCTTCATCTTCATGTTTCTTCATAGTATCTCCTTTGCAGCCTAGTCTGATTTTGTCTCATGTTGCTCTTTGACCATCCAAAATTCTATCTAAAACTTCAAAGCTCTTCTCCAACTTTTCATACCTCTTGACCTTTCTTTTGCTTCTTTTTTTTCAAGATCTCGGGGACTTCAATTCATCTCTATGTCACATGTGAGAGTTAACTTAGGACTTTAGTTTTTATTGATCTTGAGGTACTCTTCTTCTTTAACCTTGAGAGAGATTGAGATAGACTACATTTTGGCTTCAAGTTCTTTTAGTCCATTTTCATGTTCTTCATCTTTTTACTTTTGCCTTTCCTCAAGATGATTGATTTTCTCTACATATTCTTTCATCATTGGCTTCAATTTGTGGTTCTTTATTATTTAATATTTAAGTTCTTCTAGGGAACTTATCAATTCTGCTTCAAGGTTCACTTCAACCTCCTCTTCATCCGATATTTCATCTCCACTAATATACCTATCTCTTGATTTTTTTCCAAGGACTAATTCCATAACCATGCTTGTGTTTCAAGAAGTACATCCTCTAAGTTGTTAGACTTGATTTAAGAGTACCAAGCTCTAATACCAATTGTTAGAATTTATAGGCACCGAGAGGGGGTGAATTAGTGCTTATATGAATTTTGACTATCAATTCAATTTCCTTAACTTAGATATAATGAAAACACAAAGTCATTCACACTATTTAGATAAGAGAGCACACATGAGAGACACATAATTTAATGTGGTAAACCCTTTAAGGGAGAAAACCCATTGAAACTAAAGAATTGTCTTAGACAACAAAATGTCATGTAAATGTTACAATTATTTCGTGTTGAGCATTTACTCAACTTGAAGTTGTAACTCCATAATTTAACCAAACATCTACTTGATATTTGACAAGATTAAACTCCCAAAATCAATCAAGAATATAATGACCTATTATAAAATTCAACTCCCTAATTATTAAGCTACTACTTATACTTTTGTAATGGTTTTGATCACTGTGAATTGGTTGTCTCACACAACAAATTATGACCATTAAATAAGCTCAACTACTTCTTTTTCACTCCCTTCATCTCTACAAGCACTTTATATCAAAGCCTCTCTCATACACATACTTTTATCATAATTATTTTCTCAGGTACACCCCCTAAACACCTGATATTTCATGATTACAATCTACTCAAAATTACAAATCCTCAATGCATTAGATTCATCCTTTTTTCTTTTCAACTCCTTACTACAACAACAATAGTGCTTTCATCAACAACAAAAATATACACACATTCGATCTTTAAAAACATCAACTAAGGCCTCTTTGGTGTCTCTCACACTTTATCTTTCACAAAAACCTCTTAATCTTCCCTAAACAACTCAAATTGGAGAGATCAAGATGACATCATACAACTTGATTTCTAGCAATGAATGTCTCTAAATAGATGTCGATCACATGCAGACCATAAAATACCTTTCAAGGTAGTTATAACATTTATTTTGATCACAATATAACTCCGAAATTGATTAAATACCTAGAGATATTCTTCATGTAACTGAAATATGACTTCGACATTTGTTTTGTAATCGCCTACTCATATTTTGTCTTATTTCCTCCTTGGCGAGTTCTCTTGTCTTCTAAGTGAATCGACATATAAGAAGTGTTCAAATCATGTATGTGAGTTGAAAAACTCCTAATTTTCCTTTATAAACTTTTCACATTCTTCCTTATATGCCATTTCATCTTTACCTTTCATTAGAAGCTCATGTACCTCACAGGTTTAAGGTTTCCAGAAACTAGTCTACATATTGAGAAAAGAAAGTGTACATTCAGCTATTTTCAAGAGCTAAAAGTTGGAGTATGGATGAACCATCAATTATGATTTACCAAATAATACATGAGATTCATCGAAACGTAGCTGAGATCTTCATTTCAATGATCACTTTAGTTGGGTATATAGATTTGTCTATCTTAGGAACCATTTTCAAATTTTCTTCAATATCATAGAAAAATGCATTGTTAAAGATTCATTTTCACCTTGAAACTATCAATTGAGAACTATACATAATCTTCAATCCTTCACAAACATGAGTCACATGAAGAGACATATCAAAACACACCAAGGAACAAGCATTTCCTTCAGGTTTTACACTTCTAAAATTGTGTCTACAAGTTTAAGCCAATACACACCTCAAAACTCCTTACCATGAGACAAAATGATATAACAATATAATTAACATGAGGTATTCTTGCTCATACAATTTTCATAATTCTTATATTCATAAAGAAAAGGCTTCCAAAAGCTTAAATCTCAATAGCTTTATCAAACCGGTCTTGAAGGCTTGAAAAACTAGTCTTTCATCCATTATGGGAAAACACCTCCAAACTTATTGTTAGAGCATCCTATCACCTTGCACCCTTCATAAAAACTCTAAGAATAATGCTCGAGTAATTATAGCCATACTTTCTTTGGGAAAAACACCTTCCTAATACCTATAGCTTTAGATTCTTCACCATCTCAAAAGACAGCTTTGTATCACTAGATCATATACATGAAATTACTTCAGCTCATTAACTCATAGGCTTGAACATGTCATTTAGGAATTCTACAACATGTTCATGGTCATAATTTATCTCAACACCATGAATTTTCATCAGACCTCCTCATTCTTCACGACATGGTTTTTACATGTTTTAGTCTTCTCAACGCTAGACCGAAAGTGCACTAAACATCACATTATTCCAAAGGATTAATCTAAATAACGTCATGATCCTTAAGAAGACACCCCCAATCTATTGATCTCGAGTTTCTAGCTTCCTGTCCAGATGAGTGTATGAGTAATCAAGAAACACTAAACAATGTCGAGTATACAAGGGCTTAGTACCTTGGAGATGACGATGGATGATATGGGCGCAAAGTTGATATCAAACTCCTCGGTGTGATCCCAACAAACCTACAACTCACATACACTAGAGAAATATTGATTAGATATTTTATGTGGGGCTACCTGATGAAGCAAATCCGGGAAGCGTTAACTCCCTCGGTGGCTATCAACCCCCATGCGATAAGAATAATAATAAAATAGAGTCCAAACAGATAATATGCAAATTGATAAACAAAAGAACTTGAAAGATGTTGATATGCAGATGGTGTTATTGATCAGATGCATGCAACATGAATCTCACCACATGAACCAGATCATGAGCAGAGTATCATGGAAATTCCACATGTTATTACAAAGACAAAATAATAATGATAATATGGCTAAAATTTCTCAGCATTCACCCAAACTTCCTAACTTTTTCTTCCTCTTCCCTGGTCCGGTCGGTCCAGGTCTTCTTGAAAAATATATATTCCCTCCCCGAAATATGGAAACCCATATTTATAGCTTAGATGTGAGGTTAGATTGGGGTTAACAAGTAACCGGGGTTGAGTAAAGTAACCTGAGTTAGGGATATGATGTGATCACATGGGGACCACGACTTGAATTATTAGATGGAGTGGGGAGCATGATTGACATGGTGGGTGAGATAAAAGATTCCATTTAAAAGGAGTGTCGGATGGGTGTATTAATACCCATGGATTAAATAAAATGTGAAGGATGGGGATATGCCAAAAGTTGAATTATCAAATGGGTCTACATGGAGCCCATTTGATAATTAATCAAATAATGTGAGCAAATAGATAGGATTTGATTTAATTTAAGAGAAAGAGATGTGAGAATGGAAATTACATGAATGTGAGATGATGGAGGGGCGCTATAACCAAAAATAGGTGTCTACACCAACATCCTTCACCAAAATTTTAACATAGGTTCCTTTACAATTTTTTATGTGCACTAAAAACTTCACAAAATAGTTGATTTATTGTGGGGTCCACTAGGTTTCATGAACTCAAACCTCCATGAAAATATCTTCTGATGAATTCTATACATCCTCAAGTTTGTAAACCACAAAAACAAGTTCACTTGGAGGCTCAACCAAAACAAATTCTCTATACCGATTTAATCGGGGTTGAGGAAGGCTTGATAGCTTCACAAAAATGGATAAAACTTTACTATCTAGACATCCCTTTGACCTCATAATTTTTGCAAAATATTTATATCCTAATTCTATTAAAATTTCTCTCTTATGATTTATCTGAATAGGGCTCCACAATTTTTCTTGAATGCTGAGAAGTCGAGTGTTATTTTAGCATACCTCACTTATCCCGGTTTTACTAAAAATGTAATATCTTACACAAAACTCCTCCTCATGTCCTAAAATTTTTTCCACACCTTCACGACTACCTCCTCCATGATATCCAATATCCACTTTATCTTGGTTCACTCTGAAACTTCCAATCCAATCTCATTTGTGTATGTTAAAATTGTTTGTCATGAAAGGCAATGTACCAATGACCCTTAATGTTCCTCTAATTATTGAATTGTGACCTGATACTTCACTTAAATACTCTTGGTAGTGTCCCTACACATTTCCCATGCTTGCATTAGCTTGATATAGCTTGGTTTGCATCATACCCTCACTCTAGGTGCTTGATTTAGGCCAATTTGGGCTAGTTTACACTGCAACTCACCATGATTGTCTTGTTCTTCTTCTTATAGCCCCTTGAACATGTCCCATTGTGTATTTAATGCCTTTACCATGCTTCACCAGCAGCCTCAAGCCTTCACTTCACTTTTCTAGGTCACTTAGCTACCTAGGCCTAGGGATTAAGCATCCTCGAATCGGGCTAGTCTCGACAGATTCAACTCGTGTGCCTATGTATCCATCATTCTGGCCATGTTTCCACATCATATGTGTGTTATATTTTATAATAAGCCATCTTGGTATGCTCTCATATTTTCACTTAGCCTCTACTAGTCACTAGCTCCTTAAGAAGTTAGTGCATACTCAAGTGTTCTCAAGCCACCGACCTATGCTAACTTGTCTAACCCACTCGAATATCTCATGTATCTTGCTTTTTCATTAATATACCTTTGAAATCAATGAAAACATAACATCCACATGCCAACACATGTCACTACCACTTCATAAACACACTCAAGAGGGAAACTATCGCCTTCAATCACTTTTTAATCAACATTTCACATTCATCAACACAACTATATGTAAATGATCATATCAAAATGACTTATTTTAATAACAAAAAAACTCAATACCTTGATTTGCATGCTTTGATACCAAATGATGCAAAGCACTTCATACACACTTCAAATCACCAACTTTTTTTGCTTTAGAAGTCAAAATTTCACTATACAATCACCTAAAACTCAATAAACCATACTTTGCTCTAAAATGCTAAACTTGGTCAAAAGTACTAAAATGCATCAAACCCTAAGTCAAAGCTCAAAAACACTTTAAACATGCTTCATATCATCATACAAACTTGATCAAACCAATCAAAAAAATTCTCGTCACCATTTATCATATTTTTCCTTATTGACCTCTTACTAGCCTTGTAGCCCTCGTAACCCTATTTTTCTAGCAAAATTACACATTTTTCAACTTCAACCTTGACTGGTAAACTTTTTTGCTACCCATTATCCTCATTGAGATGCATGTAAAATTTTAGACCTCGACTCCATTCCTATAAAAAGTTATGTTCCTTTTGTAATTTACATTAGGCTAATTAGCCCTAATTGCTCTTCAAACCTCCAAGTCTGGAACAATCTAGCAACAACCCAGAAAAACTATTTAAAATTTTTAGTACCCTTTTCCAAGCTTGTGTTTTTCACCAATTTTTAGGACTTAACTCCTTATACTCCTATCTCAACATCAAACCCTCATTATTCATTAGGTTTTTAAGCCCTTCACCAAGGTTTTAAGCCAAGTTCTAGGATTTTTATCTTTATCAACTTATTACACCTCATGAACACTCTCCACCATTGCAATCTTTCATATTCAAGGTGATCGTAATACCCATATCATTCTCTAGCTTCATAATGTGCGATATTGCATGTTCTTGTACTTAGGACTTCTTGATTTGTCTTGGATTGTGACAATCCTTCTATGCTCTATTCTAAGATGTTCTTGGCTTCTTCTTAAGCTTATTTCACTCTGCTTTTCTATCACAACACTTCATATCTCTCTCTAAACTCCCTTACTCTCTTAACCACTACTCTCCTTACCAACTATCAACTTCTTTACTTTCCTTTCTAGGTTCCTTCTCTAAGAATGTAGGAGGGTAGACATGGTATTGTATTTGATGGTTCTAAGATACTAATTCTTCACCTCCAAATAAACTTGAGTTCATTCTAATATTCATCCCCTATCATATTTAATCCTTGAATTTGATTTTTCACCCTTTGTGTTAACCTTTATAACCCTCTATGAAGTCTTTCAAGGGCTCTTGACTATCCTCGAGAAGTACAATATGTATTGTGCACTCAATAATGATTTTAAAGGACGCCTTAATGTTCTTTAGGGGCTCTCACACTTTACTCTTACCTCTCTATCACCTTACAACCTATCAATTCTTTCATTCTTGTAGTTATTTCAATCGCTTCAAGAGCTAAACTAGACAACTACATTTGATATCATGATTGTACCTTTTGACTCATTCACATAAGTGTTGAGGTTACCCCTTTGTTTTATTTACCAACACCATCCACATTCCTCCATTAAACTCAACAAAT
The DNA here is from genome assembly GCA_018340775.1 of Taxus wallichiana var. yunnanensis. Taxonomy (NCBI): domain Eukaryota; kingdom Viridiplantae; phylum Streptophyta; class Pinopsida; order Cupressales; family Taxaceae; genus Taxus; species Taxus wallichiana. The sequence continues at coordinate 994,211,690 of CM031242.1, forward strand.
ATTTTTGAAACCTCTAAAATGTCAAAGTAAGAGTTACATACCAAAATTTACCCTCATTATCTTCAAAATTGTCTAAGGACACATACATACCTGTGTAAGACAATTTAGTGGCATGGATCTCTCTTTTAAATTGTCTTGATGTTGTTTGTGAAGCGTAATCATACCATGAACTTCCTATTTAACCACTTGAACCACCATGCTAAAGTTATTTCCAACTTGTAATAAGTTTCTTGGTATTAAACCCTTAAGGACATGGTATTAACATAGTTAAACTAAGAAACATTATTCTTTAGCAAGATTTCTTTCTCTTTGAGCACTATGACTCCTTCTAATCATTCTTCATAAAAAAATTTATCATTCAACACATCTTCATTCCATTCCCTAGTCTTAAACATGCCTACTCCACCTTATTCATCCATTCTTAGTAGATTTCTCGGTCTCTTTACGTTTTAACACAATGATCTCGGTCTCGAAACTTCTAAAATAGAGTGTTTAAGCTATATAGAAAGTTTTGAAGTCTTTTAACCTTTCTTAAATCCCGAGAGGCACAAAATAAAGGTTTCCAAAGTCTTGATACTCTTCTTCAACCCCGTTATAACCTACCAACCTACTCAACACAAGTTATAATGTCGTATTTCATACTTAACATGGATGACATAGTCAATGCTACAATTTGTACCTTTCAATGTCATTCCACAAGTTTATTCAAAAAATTCAACCTTACCACTATCAAACCTCAGATTTCTTTAGTTTTTAAACTCCACATAGAGTAGCATTCATGTTCATTCCAACACCTTATAAATCATTAAATCAAAAGACTTACCTTGTCACAATTTCTCTATCCTATACCAAAGTGTATTCACGCCCTTAGCCATTTTTATATGATTATTACCAAGCTTCTTGATGATTGTGCTACCTTCCTAACCATGTGATAGTAATCATTCATCAACTCCAATAAGAAAAAAACCTAAGATCATCGTTATACAAGGCATACTAACACAATACAAATACAAACACGCTTTTACACCCAAAGAAGCTTCTTGATTTATATAACAATAATCTCTTTACAAGATTCACGAGCCTTGAGGCCCTTGTACAGTGATATTTCTTTTCTCTTTTACTATTCCAACTTCACTCGCCCTTCTATTCGAATCGTAATGCTCAATTTGAAGGAGAATAAGTAATTAGGTCTTCACCCCTAACTCAAACCATGAATCAACTAACTATAGAGACTTTACACTTACATAGGGGTCAAGAGAGTGTAAACACCTTATTACGTGGATGTAAAGCCTAATTGGACACTTGAATGACTAACCTACTAACTTCTAGGCCTACTAACCCACTAACATGCCTTAAGACTAACACTTAGACCTAGGCTACATTATAACTTCAATTTGAATATTCAAATGTGGATTTTGGAGGGAAACCTCAAAAATGCCACTTATTACATCATAAAGGGTCCATATGGACTAAATAGGACCCAAAAGCATCCTAAAACACCCTACACACCTAATCAAGCCAAAATTGTGCTATTTACATGATGCTCTGCATCATACTCCCCATGTGGAGAGAAGTGTGCTATATAAAAAGCCCTTCTTCTTTCTTTTTCTCTAATTATGTTCCACTTGTAAAGTCCTCTTCTTCATTGCTACATTTTCTTCATTTTCTTCAGCTTCATGCTTCTTTTGCTCTTCCTTCTTTATCTTCATTTTCTTCATCTTGTCTTTACCCTCAAGAATGAGGTCTTCATGTCTTCTTCTCTTCATTTGAGCTCTTAGATGAGTTGATCTTTCAATGCTTTTGATCTCCTCTTCTAGTGTACTTGCAATCAAACATGAACACAAAACCTTAGATGTAAAAACAATATACTTTTATGTCTCTTCACAAGCTTCTTCTTCACTTTCTTCTTCCTTTTCAGTCTTCTCTTCCATCTTTTCAACTTCTTATTCACCATACTTCACTTCTTCACCCTTCAAAGCACACTCAAGTGCTTGTAATTCTTCTTCTAATTGTTCTTGACTTATATACACAAACTGAAAATCAATGTTTGCTTGCTCTCCTTTGAATTCTTCTTCAACACTGAATGCTTCCTTTATCATATCTCTGATTTCCACTTCCATATGGTTGTTTGCCTTCTTTCTCAACGCTTTTAGCTCTCTTTCTTCTTCTCTTATTCTCTTCCTCGATGTACTTTTCTTTCTTTCTTCACGAGTGACTTTATGGGCCACTTTACCACTTTCTTTAACACTATTTTCATTGTTTCTCTTTGAATTTCTCTTACATTTTCATCAAATCATCTAGTTGTTTCATATTTCTTTTCAATTCTCTAATTTCTTTCTCTTCCCACATTCTTCTTTTCCTCTCCATCTCTCTCCTTTTATCTTATTTCCATTGCTTATCTCTCTTCTCTTTCTTTTGTTCACTAGTCTTCATCAACTTAAGAAACTATTTTTGTAATATATGCCTTCATCTTGTTTTTAGCAAGTCTTTCTCACCTTGCCAAGTCTCGCCTAGGTTTCTCTCTCTCCACCTAGTCTCTTGACTTCTCTTTTTTAATTTCTTTTCTTCACTTTTCTTCACTTTTAAGGAGCAACATGTCACTGTCACTTCATAAACACAACTCAAGAAGGCAACTATCAACTTCAAATCACTTCAATCAACTTTTCACATTCATCAACACAACTATATACTAGCATTTGCTCCTCTAGGGGGAGCAAGAGATACGCCATGGTTTTAATGGGGTAGGTGTCACAACTACTGACATATGTCAAATAATAACAATAATTTCTTCCCTCCCGATTTTTCCGTAGAGTGTACATAAACATAAACATATTCAGATCCCCCTTCTTTCCAATAGAACTCACGATCGTTAGTTGCGTTATCTATTAGGCCATAGGCACCAAGATCTTTGTGGCGTAATGGTTCTTTGTTTTTAATCCTTGGTTTTTTTATAATTATCGGGAGGCGTGTTCAATCCCCGCACAACACATAAATTAATGTTGAATCCAAAATTAAATGGAAAAGAAATGATTTGAAGAAAAAATCAAAAAGCATGAGTGCATGAACATCAACTTGCAAATATAAGCACTCCCTAAATAGGGCTTATCGTAGGATGCTAAATTGGAAATCCCGGTGATTCAAAAAGTAAATAAGAGAAAGGGGATAGGATGATATAAATGGATCGATATCTCAGTTTCAATAACTTGGATGTCAACCATGAATTGAAAAATCTGAGTGTCCATCCATCTGAATTTAGATAGTTTAAAATATATTATAATTGAAATTTTAAGATTGGTTGAATGGTTCAGCAAAGCGTTTGTTTAAAATAGATAACAATTTTATTTGCATAAACTACTTTGAGTTTGGGTTTAATCAAATAAGTGAACATTTTAACAATATAATTCAATATTTGATCTACAAAGAATACATGTTGTAATGTCAAAGCCAATTCATAGATTATTAGCGGGGTTTCAAACACTTTATTTTTATTGTTAGAAATCCTTTAGGTCCTCTCGATTATTCATAATGTATTTTGAATTCCATCAATCACTTTCTATCGTTTTGGGAACATCAACATAATTTCTCTATAATTAACAACATAAATCATAACCACTTACTAGTTCATTCAAAACATTTGTTGAGTTACAAATTAAAGAATAAATGGGGACAATAAAGTACCCCATGGATCCATTTTGGGCATCATCCGCAGGGCTACAAGAATATGTTGGAAAACCTGTCTAGCAGCGTCAAACTCCTCTCTGATTTTTGAAATATCACTTTCAAATAGCAGTTCTCTCAAAGAATCTTGAAGATTATCACATTTTAATATCTCATTTTCCAATAACTTGCCACTACTAAAACTCCCGTGACTTTTATTCTTTTAGTATCCAGAATTTCCCTCGAATCAAAGAACTAACCTTTCCTCCTTTCCAAAGAACTGACAGTTTTCCTTTGTCTCGTGTAGCAACATTTTCTTATGTCCTAGAAGCAAGAGTTTCCTCTGTCTCGGCATTCAGATTTTCCTCTGTTGCAGCAACCAGATTTTTCTCTGTTTCAGCATTCATTTCCCCCTCCCTCATTCTCCCACAAATTGAATCTTCACGCCAATAAAATTAGACGATTTATTAAGTACCTCTCAGTGTTTATAAAGCAACTATTTCCTAGGATCATCCTTCCATACATAATTATTAGTTGAAATGAAATAAGTTTTTTCTCATTATGTGTGTATACAAATAAAACACACACACACACACACACACACACACACACGTGTGTGTAGATAGACTTTCATTCACATATATAAAGACATATACGTACATATATATACCCAAATATAGCAGTATATATACACAAGAATATACATAAATGTATTTCTACATCTAAGTATATACAAGAACATAAATATTTGTAAATGCAAGTATACATACACATAAACCAACATCCACCCCCTCGTATACACGTACACACACAAAGATACAATTATGTATAGATAACATAGAAATTTGTAGGCATCGATCCTTACCTTTTGAATTTACTTCACAAAATGAGCTCAACGCAACAAATAATGTCCTACCACCTCCTTTAACATCATATGCGTGGTTTAATTGACAAAATGTGTGGCCGCCCTGCACAGGAAACCAAGATCTCTCATATTGCATTTCAAATACATACCAGAATCACATCGTACTACGCAAATTTAGTGCTAATATAAGAAATGATTGTAAAATGGTTGGGAAGAAACCCTAAGTTAAATGAACTAATGAATTTACAGAGCCCTCTAGTCAGAAAATGTGTAAAATGCACATAAATATAGACAATAATATGGATTACAAATATTGAAAGCTAGGCTCGGGCTCTCTTTCTATGCAAAGATGGAAAACAATTTTCTGTGAGTAATTTTCTTAAACCTTCATCTTAATGGTGTTTGTTTCATTATGATGTTTAAGAGTAATCTGAGTGACTGAGGCGAGTGTTTTTCTTCTGATGAATTGCATTTTGATGGTTATGGGTGTGGAATGGCAAAGTTATTTTATTTCCCTTGACTGCTAGTGTGTAATGGTTGAGGTGAGACTCAAAATCAGTGCGTAAAGAAAAGGAATCTTATTTAATATGGAGGAAAGAAATTTTCGGTGGCTTGTTTCGAGTCCACAGTTATAAGTTTGGCAAGAAACAACAAGAGCTTGTGGCTCCATAGAAACAAACACCGCCCACCCCCACACAAAAGCGCACCACCAACCAAAGAAAAACAAAACAAAACCAACGGCACAGCCACATGGTAAATAGAATAGGACGGGGTTGGCAGAATAAGGACGGTGAAATTACGAGAATGTCTCCCACAGTAAAAAAATCCTACGACGTAGTAAATGATGGCGGAGCCTATCTCTCACGCACGTTCGCGTGGAGATAGGCGGATTCGAACTCCTGACCTCCAAAATGGTACGCTGGAGGCCAACCACTGCGCCAAAGCATTTGTTAATGTAAAATTTGACTATTTTTAATTAAATACACGACCCCGAACGTGCGTGAGGGATAGGTAGAACGGTAAATGATCATATCAAAATGACTTCTTCCAATAACAAAAACAAACTCAACACCTTTATTTTCATTCTTTGATACCAAATGATGCAGAATCCCTACATACACACTTCAAATCACCAACAATTTTTGCTTTAGAAGTCAAAATTTCACTTTACAATTACCTAAAACTCAATAAACCATACTTTTCTCTAGAAGGATAAACTTGCTCAAAAGAACTAAAATGCATCCAACATTGAATCAAAACTCAAAAACACTTTAAACATGCTCCATATCATCATACAAACTTGATCAAACCACTCAAGAAATTTCACATCACCATTTATCATATTTTTCCTTATTGACCTCCTACTAACCTTGTAGCCCTCATAACCCTATTTTTCTAACAAAATTACACATTTTTCAACTTCAACCTTGATTGGTAAACTTTTTGGCTACCCATTATTCTCATTGAGAATAATATGTAAAATTTTAGACCTCAAATCCTTTCCTATAAAAGTTATGATCCTTTTTTATAAAAGTTATGATCCTTTTTGTAATTTACACTAGGCTAATTAGCCCTAATTGCTCCTCAAACCTATAAGTCGGGAACAATCTAGCAACAACCCATGAAAACTATTTACATTTTCTAGTACCCTTTTCCAAGCTTGTGTTTTTCAACAATTTTTAGGACTTGACTCCTTATACTCCTCTCTCAACACCAAACCCTCCTTATTCATTAGGTTTCTTAAGCCCTTCACCATGGGATTTAAACCAAATTCTAGGTTTTTACCTTTATCAACTTATTACACCTCATGAAAAATCTCCACCATCACAATCTACCATATTCAAGGTGATCTCAATACCCATGTCATTCTCTAGCTTCATAATGTGTAGTATTGCATGTTCTTGTGCTTAGCACTTCTTGATTTGTCTTAGACTATGAGTATCCTTTTATGCTCTGCTCTGAGATGTTCTTATCTTCTTCTTAAGCTTATTTCACTCCTCTTTTTCTGTCACAACACTTCATATCTCTCTATAAACTCCTTACTCTCTTAACCATTGCTCTCCTTACTCGACTATCCACTTCTTTACTTTCCTTTCTATGTTCCTTATCTAAGACTGTAGGAGGGAAGACATGGTTTTTTTGTATTTGATGGTTCTAAGATACTAATTCTTCACCTCCAAGCGAACTTGAGTACATTCTAATAGTCATCCCTATCATATTTTATCCTTGACTTCAATTGTTCACCCTTTGTGTTAACCTTTTCTAACCCTTTATGAAAAGGGCTCTTGACTCTCATGGGCGAAAGACAATATGGACTATGCACTAATTAATGATTTTAAAGCATGCCTTAATGTTATTCATGGCCTCTCACACTTTACTCTTACCTCTCTATCACCTTACAACCTATTAATTTTTGGTTCTTGTAGTTCTTTCATTGTTTTCATGAGCTAAACCAACACCACTACATATTTGATATCATGATTGTACATTTTGACTCATTCACACAAGTGTTAAGGTCACCCTCTATTTTCATGACCAACACCATCCACATTCCTCCATTAAAATCATCAAATATTTTCAAACCTCTAAAATGTCGAGTAAGAGTTACATACAAAATTTACCCTCATTATTTTCAAAATTGTCTAAGGACACGGTCACTGTATAAGACAATTTAGTGGCACGAATCTCTCTTTCAAATTATCTTTATGTTGTTTGTGAAGCATTATCATACCATGAACTTCCTATTTAACCACTTGAACCACCCTCTGCTAGTGTTATTGCCAACTTTTAATAAGTTTCTTGGTTTCAAACCCTTAAGGACATGGTATTAACACGGTCAAACCGAGAAACAATATTCTTTAGCAAGATTTCTTTCTCTTTGACATTTGTGACTCCTTCTAATCATTCTTCATACACAAATTAATCCTTCAACGCATATTAATGCCATTCCCTAGTCTTAAACATGCCTACTCCACCTTATTCATCCATTCTTAGTACATTTATTGGTCTCTTTACGTTTTAACACAATGATCTCGGTCTCGGACTTCTAAAATAGAGTGTTCAAGCTATATAGAAAGTTTTGAAGTCTTATAACCATTCTTAAATCCCGAGAGGCACAAAATAAAGGTTTCTAAGGTATTGATACTCTTCTTCAACATTGTTACCACCTACTAACTTACTCAACACAAGTTATAATGTCATATTTCATACTTAAAATGGACTATCACAATCAATGCTACAATTTGTACCTTTCAATGTCATTCCACAAGTTTATTCAAGCAATTTAAATCTTACCATTATCAAATCCTCGCCTTTCTTTAGTTTTAAACTCCAAGAAGAGTATCATTCATGTTCATTATAACAACTTACAAATCATCAAATCAAAAGACTTACCTTGTCACAATTTCTCAATCTTATACCATAGTGTCTTCACGCCCTTAGCCATTTTCTATTATTATTACCAAGCTTCCTAATGATTGTGCTACCTTCCTAACCATGTGATAGTAATCATTGATCAACTCTAATGAGAATAAAACCTAAGATCATTATTATAAAGGTAAATAACACAATACAAATACAAACACTATTTTTACACCCAACGAAACTTCTTGATTGATATAATTGAGGCCTTTGTACAGTGATTTTTCCCTTCTCTTTTCACTATTCCAACCTCACTCATCATTCTATTTGAATCCTCATTCTCATTTTGAAGGAGAAGAAGTAATTTTTTAGATCACTCACATAAACCATTAATCAATTATTCATTCATTAGTGTGTGCATAACAACATACAACATTCATTCAATTAACCATGAGCAAGAGAAGCAACACCATAACACAAGATGTAAGTGGGAAACCCTCAAGGGGAAGAAAACCCACTGAAAAATTTTTGATATTACACAAAAAAATAATCAAGTGAATATTACACATCACAAGAGATTTCTTTAGTGAGGCACTAACCCCACAAAGAGCACCAACCCCTCAAGGAACGCCAACCCCTAAACCCTTGTTGATATTACTCACAACAAGAGACTTGTATGAATATGAATCATCACATAATATTTTGATGAAGATATCACTAATGATATGTTGTAACAACTCAGCTGATGGTGATCACAAAATTCAGCTCCAAACTCCTTCAAACCCTTGCTCAAACCCTAGGTCTTTAAACATGCACAATCTAGCACTTTCTTCACTTTTCAATGCATCAAACCCTTACAAAACACATTCTATCATTATTCAACCTTTCATACACTTTATAATCTCTCAAATCATGCTCACACACCTGTAAAACTCTCACACCTAGGTCACACTTCTTGCACACACACACACTAGCTCACAAAAGCACAAAAACTATGCTTTTATAAGCTTTCCTTCATTAAAATTAAAAATAGGTCAGTTTCCCTCATTTATCTTGACCACATTAACTTTAAAAATCCCATAAAATTTATCACAACATTCACAAGTGACCCAAGTAGGTCGGCCTAGCCAAAACCCTTCTTCCATGCACCAAAAATCCTCAAATCCCCATTATTGGAATGAGAAAAATCTCCTAACATCAAAAAATATTTTTATTCAAGCTCTAAAAATCACAAACACATGTTTAAAATATAATATTTAAACATCATCCATGGTCACAATTATCATGAACCAATCAAATTATTTCATTTAATGGGCCCACTAGCTCATTTCCTTCACAAAACAATTGTTTCCAACACCCTGATTCACCTTTGGGCCTCAAGATCACAAAGAACACCTAAAATATGGCATGTGACCACTCTATGGAAATTCTTAACTTGTATAACACTTCTAATATGTAATTTATAACTCATGAAACATCCTTTGTTTCAAACCACAACTACTTTTTCCTTCACCAAATCAAGTTGCCTAAAAATAGTTTTACAAATGCAACTAGTTTAACACCCTTCCTAATACATTAAAGACCTCTAAATGGATTCATTGGATTTAAAATTAATCCTTTCAAAATTCCAGGTGATAAAAGCATCAACCAATCCATTTCATACACTAACCAACTCAATCTTTAGCAAAAAATCGTTCTTTCAAAAAATCAAAAATATTCTTATCCACAAACTGACTTGGAAATCAGATCAAAACTCATCATCATGAGACAAAATTCATATCATTAGAAATCTCTCTAATTATATTTCCAACACAACTTTAATCACCTCCTAACTCCTTCTTTAGCTTTTATAATGTGAATTTCTTTTATCAAGATTGTTTAAATTGCCCAAAACTACCCTTTGACTAGTCAACACAAATGAAGCATACTTGACCATTTATCAACATCATCATGACCTAAAACCATCATTTAAATAAATAAAAACTCACATAAATCAATAATGGTCATTTAGTTTGCAACTCCTTTGGACAACCTTTTCCCAAACTAACTTCTTCAAAAATGACATGTTTTGAGTGGGGTCCACTCATCACCACAACCTCTACCATACCTTTCTAGAAATATGAAGGATTACTCTACATGTTTTCAATCATCATCCAGAAATATTAATTACTTTCCACTTAGGAAGAAAATCTCTCAAACCACTTTCAAGCTAGGGTTTCAAACTCATAAAAATTTGTTTACCTTCTTAACATTCATTCATAAAAATGTGATGATGAAATGACCTCATTATTTTTGAAACCTTATATAATAAATGTATAAACATCCTAAAATCCACAAGGTCCCATGAAAATCACACAATTCAAGGGTGAGCATCGAAGACCCAATTCGAGCTAGAAATGGCCTTGTTCTTGACCCTATTTCACCAAAACTAACATAACATGCAAAATACTCATCATGGAACCTAAATTTTTCCCCCATAACACAAGGACACACCCTAAATATCATATCCAATAATCACCATGTCACAAATATCTCTCAATATCTCCATCCTATCTCATTTGCATAGCTATCCCTTAGGGTTTTACATTGTAAAGGCTAGGGTCAACTGAAATAACCTCATAAATCATCATGAAAACTCTCAAAATTCCTAACATACCTGATACATCATAAATAAACTTCCTACATGCATCCATGAGCTCATATAGCTCCACAACTCAATCTCATGCAATCTAACAACCATACCTAGTCCAAATGAGCACCTAAAACATAGTCACCAACCTATATCTACACCCTGAAACTCATGTGAGTTCCCAAGAACTCCCAAAACATTATCTCATCATGTCAACATTCTTCTCAAGCTACCAAGAATCTCATACCACCATGCATTGTCACTAGGCTAGCTAGGTCACTGAATAGGCTTGCAAGAACAAGCAATCCTCATTGAATCAACCAATGCAACCATGAACACCTCTGAATCATCATGTCATCATCATCCTCAACATGATCTAACTCCACTCCATCATCCACTTTTTCATTAATGAGGTTTTGCATCAATGACAACACATATGCAACAACATGCCAACAATCTCCCCTTTGTCATTGATGGAAAACCACTTGAAATTCTCCCCTTTTTACATTAATGACAAAGGCATACCTATACTTACATATTTCATCCTTCCTCGCTTCATAAGGATCATCTTTTGGTTAGAAACATCAACAAAAGGTCTCATTCTAGCTCAAAAACTTTGAAATTTCACTCAAAACTTGATTTTAAGCATCATTTCAAGCAAGGAGACACTAAGATTCCCCTGTGAATAACATATACACCATCTAAATATGTCAATAAATCATGAATAAAGCATCATATTACCTTTCTTTGAGCTAAAACACCATCATCCACCTTTTAGGCATGCAAAAACTAGTCATTTCACCTAAAACTTTGTTTTGCCATCATGGAATCACTATACTACACCTATACCTAAAGCATAATCTTTATCTGAACATGCCAAAAATGATGTATGAGTGCTAAAACATCCTTTTTACCTTCATTTTTGGGCTAACACATATTTTCAGGCATAATTTGACTTGTTTCTTATCATTTTGACTTGAAGCCCTCATAAAGACTGATATCCCTCAACAAACCTTTCAAAACTTTATATGCTAACTTTGATGAGATCAAAAACCATAATCATGAAAAGACATGACCATACCACAACTCCCCCTAGACTCAAGACCACTATATCTAGTATAAAATCACAAATTTTAGCATCTTACCTTGATCAACTTGTCAATAAATTGACTCACCCACTTTGCACTATATACCTAAACCATCTTCTCGGTGTATTACAATCACATTTAGGATGATACTGATGCACTTTGTCCTTGAAGATAAACACCAATTCATACTTGAAAAAATATTCCTTGAACATACACCATTCCACCTTCCATATCACCTTCTAAGATACCATTCTCCCCTCATCAACATTTATGAACCATACATATCATCTTCATAATGTAACAACATCTTTATGGTATTTGTAGCATCATATTAGGCTTATTGAGGTCTTGATCTATAATTTTGACCCAAGAAAAATAAATGGGTCAAGACAAGAGCTCCACCATATAAAAATTACTTAAACAACCTTTGAAGGCAAACAAGATCACCATAAAACTACAAAAGAGATTTTTCATTCTCAACCATCACCTACAGGTTTTATAGGTTCTCATTTATTCTTCAAGCATCACAATAGAAAAAATAAGTTTATATCTTAATTTCAACCTTCATGACTAATATTGAGCATTCATTTACACCTTAAAAAATTCTAAGAATGTCTAAAAGTCCATGAGGATCATTTTAAACTATGAAGAACACATACTCTACCTCTTATATGTATATATTGTACCTATAGCTTCACATGTTGCATTTTTAGTTCTCCTGAGCTCTCAACCTCACTGCCTTTAGTAATTATAAACTCAAACAACCTGAAACACATATGATACTTCCTCCTATAACAACTATATAAGCTTAAAGACATATCCATACACCTCATACCTATGGAAGTTTACATGTTACGCCTCATGTGTTCACCCCACTGTAGAGACTCATTTTCACTCATGGAGAATCAAATGTACAATAATAAAAGTGTCAATATTGTGATCATATTTCATACAAAACCTAGAGCTCTTAACAATTTTACACATGCATAAGCCCCATTTTGAAGCTTATACTCATAAAGTAAATGTTTAAACTAAGCCACATGCACCTAGATGCTTTCAGAAAACTAGGTTTCTCAAGCATATAATGTGCTAGATCCACTTTATTTTTCATTAGATTATATATTTAGATGAGAGACATATGGAAACTACTTCTCTCTAACTCAATATATAATCTCAAACTCTTTAATCTCATGTATAAGCACAAGAAGAACTCGAAGACACCAAAAAGTGACTTTCGGGCTGAACCAGGCAAAACACACATGTCATGATGCTCAAGAGTACACAAGATGAAACCACTACACAATTAACCTTTTTACATCACATATTATACTTAATTCATTAATAGGTTTTACATTCTTATACATGTTTTAAAAACCATGGAATTAACAAAAATCCACTATACCTTCTTGACATCTCCAAATGCACACTCACACTCTAGTAGTCCTTGATTTTGGATGGAATCACACCTAACTTTTGATGAAGATTAACATTCATGAAGAAATTTTACTTGCATTATGATACCCATTAAGCCCTAATATTACCTCCTTAAACTTTGAGTCAAGCTCATGAATACAATTCACACAAAGTTTGTATTTTCTCTTTAATAATTAGGCCTTTTGCTTCTTTAAGTCAATCTCAATTTATTGTCAAGGATTCCCAAAATTTTAACAATTTTAGAGACTCTAGACTTCATGAATCTTGAATTATGCTATGTCTAGGTGATTTGTACCAATTTTTAGCCTTGAACTCCACCATTTTCTTCTTCAAATTCATCATTTTCCTTCCATACCACTCAAAGTACATCGTTTAAACCCCATTAAGGGAAAAGCTTAAAAATGTACTAACTTTGGATTTTCAAGAGCCCAAAATTGATCACCAATACTGAAATAACATCACTATACTCCTTATAATTTTTATCATGATTGAGAAGTAAGAATACCATGTGCATACCTACTGAAACCTCCTTATCTTGTAATTGAAACTTCAACAATACTAGCACAGACCTCATAGAGATTATGCTCTGATCAAGTCACCATTTGATGAATCATGTCACCTTCAATTCTTCTTTTCAAGACATTAGAACACCTGATAGAATGATGAACACACAAATGACAATATAACCTAGAACACATGGACTTAAGAAACCTTAAATGACTATGACACACCAATTAGAATGACTTTATTTGCTTTAGAGAGACCTTCATTACATAATTACATGTTTTGTGACCACTTCATACTATCACATACACTATATACTCATTTACACACTTATTCATGCACTTATAGCTCATGAAAAACTCAAGCCCTTCATTTATATGACTCAAAATTTGAGACATGGAAATATCACATACCACCATACAAGACTATAACATTGCTATACACACACTCAAACTACAAGAAGACTCTCCCCATGAATTTATGACACTAAAAACCTCATATGAGACATCAACATGACTCTTACACACACTAAGTTCATCTTAGACATACAATACATCATGATAATGCAACTCATACTTTTTAAACATAGACATGTACTCATGTAGACAATAAAACTTAAAACTTGACTCTTATAATATGATTAATCACTTAACATCCACAAGAAAACTTGCAAAATGACTTGAGGAATACATACCTTGACATCATGGAGGAGACACACTTTGACTTAGACATCTCCCCCTCACTCCAATGCTTCATATGGACTATATACCTCTAAGAAGCATAGTAGAGGCATATGAATACCATGAAGACCTAAAAGAAGGTCTTGAAGAGGTCCCAAGCCCTCTTAGACACTTGTATAACTCCTTCTTCTTCTCTCTTCTGATCTAAACTCTAAGTTATACCTTTCCTTCCATCAACATCCAACATTTGATGAGACCACATGATCTCTCCTAGGCTCCCAATTCCTTCCTTGACTGTTATTATGCATTATTGTCCTTTGAAAGCTACCTCCTTGCATTCTAGGACCTTGAGCACTCTTTTTTCCTTGAATAGTCATGATGACAATGGTTCCTTGCAATATGACCAACTCCATTATAGTTATAACAAACTACAAAACTCTTCTTCTTGTAACCATCAACATGACTAGATGAGTCATTCAAGAAAATACTAGCAACATGGCCTACCTCATTGCACTTGTAGCATACAACATTCTTTTCTTGCTCACTCCTATTATCTCTCCATGGATGAGCATCTCTAGTATACACTTTTATACACTTTTTCCTATGACCAAAACCATTACATGAGAAACAATAACCATTGAATGATATTTCATACCTTGAGGCATTAGGTTTCCTAATGGATTTTGGATTCATCTTGTCTTTGGTGGATATCTCCTTCTTTTCATCCTCCTTGCATGATTCTTCATCCTTTTTTCTTGGAACATTGTCATCTTGCATCTTCTCCTTTCCCTTGAGGTCATCATTAAACCCCAAACCTACTCTCTATCACCTGTTGGTCTTTGTTTTCCAAGAAGATCATCAAGATCTTTGGCACTTTTCTCAAATTTTGAAAAGACATAGTTTTCTTACCAACCTCTAACAACTCTATCCCTTAGAAACTCTACATCTTCTTCCAATTTGGAGCACATGCTCTCTTTATCTTGCACACTTAGAACTAAAAATTTTACCTTTTCTCTAACAATTTGATTGACTCTTTTTAGCTTGTTAGTTTCAGACTTATGCTCCTTTTCTAGATCATGAACCTTATTTTCATAATCCTTGACCTGAGAACTCAACTTCTTATTCTTCTTTTCAACATGTCTTTAACTCCTTTTGGATACTCACTAGATCATTTTTAACATCCTCTTCATCTTCCATCGAGTAGCTATAATAACTTGATATAAATCACCTAACAATGAAGATTCATCACTAGTAGATCTCATGCCATCTTTAGTCATAAAAATGCCTCATTTCTAATATCTTCATAATCAGATTTAGACTCATAATCTGAAACACCACTACTAGCATCATATAAAAATGCATCATCTTCCTTTGAATAAAACTTATTTTTTTCCCTTCTTCTTATAGTCAAACCTCTTAAATATTTTCTTTCTCTTATCATACTTGTTGTACTTCTTGTCATGATCACTATCAAGCTCATGTTCATCATGATCTTCCTTCTTGTGCTTATGAGGAAAATTAACAACAAAATGTCCTACCTTACCACATTTGAAACATTTATAAGGAATCTTACCTTTGTATTTTCCAGATCCAACCTTCAATCTTCTAGCCATCATTGCAAAAGAGTTCTTCATCATCAATTTCAGGAGCAACATCCTCTTTGTCCTTCTTGTATTTGTTCTTCATTTCAGATTTGAAAGCAACCTCTCTCTTGGATGGTTTGGAATCACCTATTCTCATCTCATAAGCAATCAAAGTACCATGTAACTCATCCATCTTCAAAGTAGTTAGATCCTTTTCTTCTTCAATAACAGATACTTTAGAATCAAACCTAGGAGTTAGTGACCTCAAAACCTTTTGAACAACTACTTCTTCTTTCACATCTTCTCCTAACCTTTCATGTTATTTGACAACCTTGTCAAATCTAAGAAGATATGCAATAATAGATTCATTATCATTCATTTAAGACTCTCAAACTGATTTCTAAAAGTTTGAAGCTTAGAAATTCTTACCTTTGAGTCACCTTCATACAAAACTTGAGTTTTCCCATGCCTCTTTTTCTAACTTGTAATGCATTACCTTTCCCATCTCAGATTCACCAAGACCACATATGATGGCACTAAAAGCCTTTGAGTTATCACTACATGCCTTCTTTTCTCGCATCAGTAGTTGGAGTAGTGGCAAGAGGAGTATATCCATTCTCCATAGCTTCCCAAACATCAAACCCTAGAGACATAATATAAGTATTCATCCTCAAGCTCCAAAAAAGCATAATTCACACCATCAAACAAAGGTGCCTTTCCAATGGTTGAGAACCCACTCTGTTGGCTTGCCATTTTGTGCTTCAAAGGATCTCCTTTCAAGTGATCAAACTTATCCAAAAGGACCTTCTCTGATACCAATTTTTGGAAGAAAATGGACTGAGAGGGGGGTGAATCAATCCTTACAATTTAATTTAATTTCAGATCACTCACATAAACCATTAATTAATTAACCATTCATTAGTGTGTGCACAACAACATACAACATTCATTCAATTAACCATGAGAAAGAGAAGCAACACCATAACACAAGATGTAAGTGGGAAACCATCAAGGGAATAAAACCCACTAAAAATTTGTTGATATTACACACAACAAATACTCAAGTGAATATTACACATCACAAGAGATTTCTTTAGTGAGGCACCAACCCCACAAGGAGCACCAACCCCTAAACCCTTGTTGATATTACTCATAAAAAAGAGACTTGTATGAATATGACTCATCACACAATATTTTGATGAAGAGATCACTAATGATATGCTGCAACAACTCATTGATGGTGATCACAAAATTCAGCTCCAAACTCAAACCCTTGCTTAAACCCTAGGTCTTCAAACTTGCACAAACTAGCACTTTCTTCACTTTTCAATGCATCAAACCCTTGCACACACATTATTTATGTCATTATTTAACCTATCACACACTTTATCATCTCTCAAATCATGCTCACACACCTGCAAAACTCTCACACCTAGGTCACACTTCTTGCACACACACAACTAGCTCACAAAAACACCCAAAACTATGCTTTTATAAGCTTTCCTTCATTCAAATTCAAAAGAGGTTGGTTTACCTCATTTATATCAACCCCATTAACTTAAAAACATCCCATAAACTTTATCACAATAGTCACAAGTGACCCAAGTAGGTCGGCCTAGCCAAAACCCTTCATCCATGCACCAAAATCCTCAAATCCCCATCATTAGAATGAGAAAAATCTCCTAACATCAAAAATATTTTTATTAAATCTCTAAAAAAACACCACACATGTTTAAAATGACATTTAAACATCATCCATGGTTCAATTATCATGAACCAATCAAATTATTTTATTTAATGGGCCCAGTGGCTCATTGCCTTCACAAAACACATGTTTCCATCAACATGATTCTACCTTTGGGCCTCAAGAACACCCAAGAACACCTCAACTATAGGAATGTGACAAATATATGGAAACCTAAATACCTTTAAAACACTTCTAAGAAAGTTAGAACTCATGAAACATCCATTGGTTCAAACCACATTACTTTTTCCTTCACCAAATCAAGTTGCCTAAACAACAATTTTACAAATGTAACTAGTTAGCACCCTTCCTGATACATTAAAGACCTAAAAATGGATTCATTAGATGCTAAATTCATCCTTCTTAACATTCCATGTGATTGAAATCATCACCAATCCATTTCATACACTAACCAAGTCAATGTTTCAACAAAAAGCGAGTTATGTCCTAAAAGCCAAAAATATTCTTTTCCACAAACTGACTTGGAAAACATATCAAAACTCATCATCGTGAGACAAAATTTATATCACTGGAAATATATCTAAAATATGTTTCCAAAATAACTTGAATCACCTCCTAACTCCTCCTTTAGCTTCTATAATGTCAATTTTACTAAAGGTTGCTTCTAACTACCCCAAAACTACCCTTTGACCATATAAATCAAGCATCATCATGTCCTAAAACCATCATGTACATCAATAAAAACTCACATACATCATATTATTGTCATTTAGTTTGTAACTCCTTTAGAAAACCTTGTCCCAAACTAAACTTCTTTAGAAACTGACTTGTTTGAGTGGGTCCACTCATCACCACAAGCTCTACCATACCTTTAATGGAAAGATGAAGGAGTCATATACATTTAAAAATCATCATCCAAGCACTATAAATAAATTATGACCACTTAGGAAGAAAATCTCTCAAACCACTTTCAAGCTAGGGTTTTAAACTCATAAAAAGTTATTTACCTTCTTAACATTCGTTCATAAAAATGTGACAATGAAATGACCTAATTATTTTTTGAAACCTTATAGACTCAATTTAGAAACATACCTGAAAGCCAAAATGTCCCATGCAAAGCATACAATTCAAGGTGAGCATCAGAAGACCCAATTCAAGATGGAAATGACCTTGTTCTTGACTATGTTTCACCAAAACTGACATAACATGCAAAATACTCATCATGACAACCTAAAATTTTTCCCACAACACAAGGACATACCCTAAATACATCTCCAATCATCATCATGTCACAAATATCTCTCAATCTCTCCAATATATATCATTTTCATAGCTATCCCTTAGGGTTTTACACTGTAAGGCTAGGGTCAACTAAAATAACCTCATAACACATCATGAAAACTCTCAAAATGGTCCTAACATACCTGATACATCATTAATCAACTACCTACATGAATCCATGAGCTCATATAGCTCCATAACTCAATCTCATGCAATCTAACAACCATACCTGGTCCAAATGAGCACATGAAACATAGTCACCAACTTTGTATTTGCACCCTACAACTCATGTGAGTTCCCAATCACTCCCAAAAAATGTTCTCCATCATGTCAATATGCTTCTCAAGCTACCAAGAATCTCATACCACCAACACTCATCACCTAGGCTAGTTAGGTCACCCAATAAGATTGCAAGAACAAGAAATCCTCACCGAATCAACCAATACAACTATGAACACCTATAAATCATCATGTCATCATCATCCTCGCATGATATGACTCCACTCCATCATCCACTTTGTCATTAATGAGGTTTTTCATCAATGACAACACAAATGCAACAACATGCCAAAAAGACTAACACTTAGACCCGATTATGCTAAAATTTAAAATAATAGCCTAATCTAATGCAAGCTTGCAATAAATAAATGAATACTTAAATAATACCCAAGCAACTAAGTAATGAAAATATGAAACCCTAATGTGCAAAGAGGGTTAGAAGAGCCTTAACTAATCACAAAGTTTGTTGGATTGTGTTGCACGTAGAATGGAGACCGACTTGACAGAGATAGAGGACCATCACATAGAATCCTAGAAAAATGCGAGATCTAACAAATTTGACTAGATTTGGGTGCATGTAGAGGGATAAGGGCACGTGGGTGCCCTAGTTTTATTTTTTGGGTGCCACTGAAAAAGTACGTGTAAATGCTCAAAAAACCTCCTCTGAGGTGTCCCAAGAGGTTCAAACTTGTTCACCTTTTGTCGCATATAATGTCGATGTGAGATCACCGAGGTTGTCGTAAATATGGAATTGATTGAATCACCTGCAAAATCCCAAACAAAGCATCAAGATCCTAAAAAAGAAAGATGTAAATGAAGGGTATCCTCATTTGCCAAAATGATGGACTTATAATTGAGCGTTGCACTACATCTCAGACCCAATGTAGTTTTGTGTGTGTGTGTGTGTGGAATTGTGTCCTAGCTTGCTCTTGTGCATGTCGCACTTGAAGTAGCGAGCAAGTAGTTAGATGTAGAATGTAAATAATGTGTGCATGGAAATAATAGACTCCCCTTTTATGAAGTGTGATGCAAATGAACTAGCCTTTGGCCCTTGTGATGGAGCTAGATGGATGCAAAAGGAGTTATAGATGCCTTTGATGGATGTAACCTTAGGTGGAGATAGTAGATGCTTAGTGCTTGGTCCCTTATTATGATCACATAACTTTATATTTATATCATTCATTTGCTTGAATTTTTTAATTAACCACGAAAAGGCTGACTACCAAAAATATAAGATGCTCAAATGGCTAGAAAGGACCCAAAAAGTATGAACAAAGTACAAAGAGGCCAAAGGCACCTTGAGGTAATGGGAGCACTTGCACTTTGGAGTCCCGATCGGGCGCTAATGTCCAAAATGAAAAATGTCAAAAGGTGAAAAGACATACTTGAGCATTTAAGAGTACAAGACGGAAAGCATAAGCATGAAGCAAAGAAAAGTGGCCACATAAATGGGTTAATTAGTACTTTTCTTACTTAGGAATCATGTAAATAGTAGTATGTGATCGAGACTAGATAATTACCCAAAGTGCGTGATTTTGTGTCTACATTTTCCCCCACTTTATGTTGGTGAGCATAATTCTTGGTAACATAAAGTAGATATATATTCATACTTGATATCCATGTAGATTGATGTAGAAAGTGTGTCGAGGGACTAGACAAAGCGTGGAGTGATAAAAAGATGGAGTGTGGAGACTAAATATGAAAAAGTGTAAAAGGTGATGAAAATGAACTTAGGGTGGAAACACGTGTGTAAATGATGATATGTGTGTGGTGTACCTGTTGTTAGTATCATTTCGATGTTGTTTGACCACCCGCTTCCCATACAGACGAACCTTTAAAAGAGAAGACAATCGAGTAGTCAAATACATATGTATATGTGTAAAAAGCATGTAAAGAAGTATGTGAAAAAATGCTAAAAATGTGAAAAAGGAACATGTGCACCTATTCGTGATGAGGAAAGAGTGTAGAAAGGATCCTGTGGATGATGTCGATGTGCAAAAGTTTTTCGAGGTGATCTCATGCCAATGTAATGGAAGAAGTGTAGGGAGAAATTTTCCAATGTCGTCCTCCAACCTTTAACTACTTCCCGATGTATGGAACACCACTGCAGATGGTGTGTACTAATGCATTTTCTAAGGACTATCTGCCCTGTAAAGGCCATGATGTGTATGATTTCTATAAACTGTGTTGAACCCAATTGTTGTGTGATATGTCCCTTGGTCTCAGGTAATCCAGGTAAGGTCATTGTGTCATGGACCCAAACCTGATTATGAGCCCCGCAATCTAAAAATTGTATTGTAATGGTATTGTGTTATGTTGTGTATACTCTGTATGGGATGACTGATTCACCCAAATGATTTCCCCCTCATTTGGGGTGCATGTAATGTCATTGAAGGAGAATGCGGCCCAAAGGAGGATCGACCGCTAAAATTGGGCCTTGTAGGGGAAGGGAATTTGCTTGGTAGAAACCAAGGCACACACAAACAAGTGGCTAGGAAAAAAAGTGTTAGTACAAACAAATACAAACACTCATGTAAAAGATGACATGTAAGCTAAGCAGACAATGTATATGTTAAGATGCAAGTAAACACGCAAGAAGACAATGTAGACCATGAAAAGCAAGTTGCAAACATGGGACATCACTCATGATGTCACAAGACAATCAAGGCCATGAAGCCAAAGGCATACAAGTGTGCACACAAGACAAAGGGCAAAGCCCGTAAACAATGGCATACAATGATAAGCAAGTATAAGCAATATAACAGATAACCATGGTGGAAAATAGTCTTACAAAACAAATGTTGCACATGAAGCACCCGTTAGCATGTTAGAAAGATAAAAGGTATGTCAAAGCGTGTATAATATGATAAAGTAGTGTGTTATGAAACAAAATGAAACAATAACACATGTAGTGTATGAAAGTGGATGCCCCCAGGAGTCATTGTGGGACTGGTACTAGGTACTATGCCAAACATCCATGATGTGTGTAATGGATATGTAGAATCATGATCACAACTAGAAAGCAAGTGAACATGCATGTTTATATGATAAAGATAATGACATACAAGATATCTATCTAGTATGTGTAATAAAATGAACATGTATAAGTAAATGCAAGAAGAGTAAATGCAACCAAGATATGCAATATGTTGTGGATGGATGGAATGGAATGTAGAGTGAATGATAGGAGCCGCGTGCCCCTCGAGTGAATGGAATTGTATGCATGTGAGGTTTGATTAACTAAATTAGAAATCTTCTAGTGTAATATAATGCTATAGGAGCAGTAAAATAACTAAATCGATGGAATAATAAAATACGAAATACACCCAAGAAAGCTAAGCAATAAAATGTAAAACCCTAATGTACAAAGAGGTTAAGAAGGGCCTTAGCTGATTCGTAGATGTCATGGGACTATGTCGTAGTGTAAACTAGGTGAGCAGGAGGAGGAAACCTTCACACATGAGCTTGAGAAAGTGCAAATCTAGACTGTCTAGATAGATTGGGATGGTTTGAGAGGATAGGGGTGCCCGTGGGTGCCCTAGTATGAGATATGGGCACCTTGGTATGCGGAAATGGCCAGAAACCTCCTCTGGAGTGTCGTTGGATGTTTTCCTATGTTCACTTCTGTCATGTGAATGTTGTTGTATGATTTCCAAAGCACTGGTAAACCTATAATGGAAGAATCACTTGCAAAACCCCAGACAAAGCATCAAAACCCTAAAAAAGAAAGATGTATATAAAGGGGGTCGATTGTCTCGCCTACCAAATGGTTGGACTTATCACCGAGTGTTACACTACATCTCAGACCCAATGTATTTCTAGGTGTGTGTGTGCAATGTACCTAGGTTACTCTTGTGTTAGTCACACTTTGTGACGTAGCGAGCAAGTAACTAGATGTAGAATGTAATAAATGTGTGCATGGAAATAATAGACTCCCCTCCTATGAAGTGTGATGTAGATGAACCAACCTTTGTCCCTTGTGATGGAACTATATGGATGCAAATAGATGCCTTTGATGGATGCGTTTGATGGATGCGACCTTAGGTGGAGATAGTAGATGCTTAGTGTTTGGTCCCTTATTGTGATCACATAACTTTATATTTATATGATTCCTTTACTTGAATTTCGTAACTAAACCCGAAAAGGCTGACTACTAAAAAGATAAGATGCTCAAATGGATAGAAAGGACCCAAAAAGTGTGACCAAATTATAAAGAGGACAAGGGCGCCCATAGGGAACGGGAACACTGCAGGAGTCCTGGCACTGGATGCTGTGTGTCTAAAATGAGAAAGGTGAAAAGAAAGACTAGGCAAGTAAGAGTACAAGATGGAAATCAAAATCATGAAGCAAAGAAAATTGGTCAAAGACATGGGTTGATTAATACTTTTTTTACTTAGGAATCATGCAAATAGTAGTATGTGATCAAGACTAGCTAATTACCCAAAGTGTGTGATTTTACAAGTACAAGAACTAGGTTATATTATAACTTTAATTTGAATATTCAAATGTTGATTTTGGAGGGAAACCTCCAAAATTCCACTTATTACATCATGAAGGGTCCATATGGACTAAATAGGACCCAAAGCATCGTAAAACACCCTATGCACATAATTAAGCCAAATTTGTGCTATGTACATGATGCTCCCTGCATCATTTGCTCTTCTTAAGACATGGATCTATGATCTTTGCATGTGATGGGTGAAGCCAAACTTCTTCACTTGGTTGAGTGCTTTAGACTTGTAGTAGAGATTGCCTTAGATGATGTGTAACTAATTTGAGTATATTTATGAACCCTTTGAGTGATTTTGGAATGATGTTTGCAATAAGAGCTTGTAAAAATGTCAAGTGAGTTATAATGTGATAATGACTTGCTTATATAGTCTTCCATAGGTGAGATATTATGATAAGGCTGACCTAGGAAGATGAAATGACCCAAAGAATGATTTAGCATAAAAAATAAAGTCGGTGATTGAGAAGGGGTGGTATTGTATAGGTTGGTCAAGACTAAACCCCACATCATGACCCTTCCATATAATTTTAGACAAGAGAGAGAAACTCCTAAACTAAAATTTGTGTAATGAATATCAAATGTGTTATGCCTCTTTGATTAAATAATATTTCTATAATTTTTGACATATCATGATGTAAAGATAAGTAAGTTGTAGAATGGCTAGAGACATGATGAGATTAGATTCTGAATGTGAGAATTTTTAAACAATGATACATGCTAAACTTGGCATTACACAAGGACAAGCTACCACATTTTAGTATCTACAAACATCTTTGCATATAACTACTTGATTTTGAGTTTGTTCTTGTAAGGGTGTTATGACCACCATTGATTTAAATGCGTCTTACTATAATGGATTAGGGCTACGGTTTGGCTCGGTGCTTTTGGTATTGGACATGTGCCTTTGTAGGGTTATTGGTCATGCCTTTGTTATAAATTTTTTTACAACCACCAAAAATAGTCTAACCATATTTACCATTAAACTGGGGACCTTAGTGACTATATTTGAAATGACCTAGTTATGAGAGACCAATAACAAAAGTCCAAGATTTGTACTAACATATAAAACAAATTTTAAGTAGATTTATGTGTGTAGAATCTGGGTATAACAAGAATCACTAACTTATATGTCAATCAATTCCTTAAGATAATGGGAGAGGCCAACCTCCACACGAGCCCATTTTTGCAATCTAGATGAGTAGAGCTTCATAGGTTCATTACAAAAAACTTGGTCTATTATGGAAGTGATTTGTTCTAAAATTACTAGTATGACATGAGAAGACCAAAGAGTTCAACCCAAACTAGGACCTTGAGGGAAATATGCATGAGAAAACTATTCTTCTTCCATGGGAGAACATGAGTAGAGAGCTTCAAAATACTATGTTGGGGTTAGCACACCGGTTGTACAGATGCATAATATATAGATCTAAGCATACATGCAAATAAAAGTGGATATTCTACCGGAAGAAATATACAAACCAAAAGACATAAATCAACACCCAGTTTTAATGCGGTTCACCCAATGTGGGCTACATCTACCAAGAAACAAGCCATCTATTATCCAAAGCTTTGACAAAATATCAATGAAGATTTACAATCTTCCACACCTCTCGATGTACAAGTACTTTTTTCTTCAAGATTTTGCTTCATCACCAAGAATTATCTCTCTCACTAAATTTTGCAAGTTCTTTCTAATTCTTATTAATCTCTTACTTCTAAACCCTAGCTTTATGCTTATATAGTCATTTATAGACTTAAGGCACTTAGCAATGCAATTACAATCAATAGATATACTTTAATGTTAAAAATAGATCTAATTCCCGAGAGTTAATTAAAACATCCTTACACATGTAACCGATGCCTGCCCAGATTAGACCTAACCGCACTGTATTGGCTCCTCCCTTGCCTGACCGATGCCGGTCATACCTGATCGATGCCGGTCCTGGGTGACCGATGTTGGTTCCCCCTTAACCGATGTCGGTTACTGTATTTTCCAGCAAGTTTCCATTGCATGTTAAATTGAAGTAATTGAGCTCCACAACTCAACAATCTCCCACTTGGAGATTAATTACTGCACCATACCTGTATAACATCATTCTTGGATCCTTCCTTAGCTTTGTTTCTTCCTCTTCAAGTCTCAAACTCAAGACCAACATAAGTGGAGTGTAGCTCCAACTTCTCCTTTGTTAATGGCTTCGTTAGCATATCCGTAGGGTTCTTGCTTGTATGAATCTTTTCTAGATTCAACTGTCCATCCTCCAATACCTTGTATGAAGTGATACCTCAATTGAATGTGTTTTGTTCTCAAATGAAATGCTTGAGTTCTTTGCCAAATGAATTACACTCTGATTATCACTAAATAGTTTACAATCACCTTGCTCCTTTCCCAACTCTTCCATGAACCTACTCATCCATATCATCTCCTTGCTAGCCTCTGTAGTTGCAACATACTCTACCTCTGTAGTAGACAAAGCCACAACCTTCTATAATCTTGAAATCCAGCTAACTATCGTCCCACCTACTGTGAAAATATATCCAGTAGTGCTCCTTCTACCATCTAGATCTCCAAGTCATATCCGAATCAACATAGTCACATAATGAAATATCTAAACCTCCATAGCATAACTACATGCTAGATGTCCCTTTCAAATACCTGAGTATCCATTGACTACTTTCCAATGCTCTTTACCTGGATTGACCATATATCTACTCACCACTCCCACTACCTGTGCAATGTCTGGTCTGGTATAAACCATAGCATACATGAGACTCCCAAATCTTTGAAGCATATGGCACTCATGTCATGTATTTGACCTCCTCATGTGATGATGGACACTGATCTTTACTCAATTTGAAGTGTCCAACCATAGGTGTACTAACAGGTTTTAGCATTTTGCATATTGAACCTTTCTAACACCTTGTAGATATAATCCTCCTGAGATAAATACAATTTCTTGTTTTTCTGTCTTTGTGTATTTGCATGCCAAGGATTCTTTTTGCAGCTCCTAAATCCTTCATAGAAATGTGTGAGCTAGCTTTCTCTTAAGCTCACCAATGTCTTGCATACTAGATCCTGCAATAAGCATATCATCCACATACAATAACAAAATAATATAGCTCCCATTTTCAAGCTTCTTGAAATAAACACAATGGTTAGATTCACATCTCAAGTAACCATGCTCATGCATAAAACTATCAAACCTCATGTACCATTGCCTTGGAGCTTGTTTGAGCCCATATAGACTCTTTTTCAACCTACACACTAATTTCTCCTTACCCTTGACTTCATACCCAAGCGATGTTGCATATAAATCTCTTCATCCAAATCACCATGAAGGAAAGTCATCTTCACATCTAGTTGCTCTAAATGCAAGTCTTCTACTGCAACTAAGCTCAATACAGTACAAATAGAATTCATCTTAACAACAGGAGAAAATATTTCACCAAAGTCAATACCTGCTTTTTGTGTAAATCCCTTTACTACAAGCCTTGCCTTGTATCTTTTATATCCACCCTCTTCTTCCTTGATCCTGTAAACCCATTTGTTCTATAATGTTCTCTTACCTACTGGCAACTTAACCAAATCCCATGTCTGGTTCTGTTCCAAGGAGTCCATCTCCTCATCCATGTCATGCTCCCACTTGGATGTGAGTCTTATCCTGCATTGCTTCTTCAAAGCTATCTCGGTTCACCATTATCAGTCAATAATAAATAAAATAGAGGTGTAAATCTTTCTGAGGTTTACTTACCCTTTGTGACCTTCTCACATGAGTTTGGGTACCGAGGCTCAATCTGGACCTCCTGGACATTCCTATCCAAATCGATAGTGACTGATCACCGGTCACCTCTAACCGACGCTGGTTTTGCTAACCGAGGCCAGTTTGGATCTTTGTAACCGATACCCGTTCTTCGATCAATGTGATCGAGGTCAATCGACACCTATTCTTGTGTAACCATGTTGGTAATTCTTTTAAATCTAAGAGTTCATTTTCATTCACAAACTTCTCAACCAGGTTCATCCTTGGGTACCAAAATTTGATCCTTGTACATTCTCTTTTCATTCCATTCAACATCACGACTCCTAATAATTTTAGAATTCTCTAAATCCCAAAAACGAAACCGAAATCACCAGATCCATAACCAATGAAAGTGCATCTCTTGGATTTTGCATCCAACTTTTTCTATTTTCCTTATTAATATGCACAAAAGCTTCTGAACCAAAAACTTTAAGAAAAGAAAGATCTACCTCTTTTCGGTCCAAGCTTCCTCTTTGGTATTCCTCCATCTAGTGAACTTGAAGGACCACAGTTAATTAAATAAACCATGTATCAACTGCTTCTACCCAAAACTGTAAGGGCAATCTAGAATGTATCCTCATACTTCTAGCACATTCCATGATTGTCTTGTTCATTCTTTTTACAACACCATTCTCTTGTGGTGTTCTTGGAACCATTCTTTCTCTACGTATCCCATTCATTGAACAATAATCATTGAAAGCCTTGCTACAGTATTCACCACCATTGTCAGATCTAAGGCACTTTAACTTAGAATTTGATTCATTCTCAACAAGGGCTTTCCATCTTTTAAAAGTCTCAAAAACATCATATTTACGTTTAATACAATAAACCCATACCTTTCTTGTAGCATCATCAATGAAAGTAACATAATATTGGGATCCTCCATGAGAAGCTACCTAAGCTGGTCCCCACACATCTGAGTGTACAAGCTCCAATTTCTGCTCCTTCTTAGTTGCCCCAACTTTGAGAAATCTCACTCTCTTTTTCTTTCCAAAGATACAATGCTCACAAAAATCAAGATCTAAATCTTTCAAATATGATAACTTACCCTTAGCCTTTAAGATCTGCATTCCTTTTTGACTCATATGACCTAACCGGTTATGCCACATGCATGCATCTGAATCTGAAGTAGATAATGCAAAAAAGGAATCAATAATATAGGTAGATAAATATAACGTTCCTACCTTCTTACCTCTTGCCACAACAAAATCACCCTTGGTGACTTTCCAAGAGTCTCTGTAAAAGTAACCATGCGCACTAGATTCACCTAGTTGCCTGCAGAAAATAAGATTCCTCCTGAGGCTTGGCACATGCCTCACATATTTCAATACCCATGTATTTCCATTCTAATTTTAGATGAACTTCCCCTTTACTAGTAATACTACAAGGTTCATCATCACCTAAATAAACATGCCCAAAATTGCCCTAGACATAATTTCTGAAATAACCCTTATTAGGGTTGCATGGAAAGAAGCTCTTGAATCTAAAACCCATGATTCAATTCTATTATCTAAAGAAATAATAAGAGCATCTTGCATTACCTCTGATGTAGCAAGATTTGCTTCTTTACCTTTGTTTGGTTGTTGGTTCTCTTTATCCTTTGACCAACAATCTTTCTTTGCATGTCCTTTCTTTCCACATTTCCAACAAGTAATTCCCTTACTTCTAGATTTAGATCTACTATCCCTTGACTTTGATTTCCCATTACTCTTACTCTTGGATCTCTCCTTCTACCTACCCCTTCTTTCTACATTCAAAGCATTTCCAGATGATGATTCCTCTATACTCTTCCTGTAAATTTCTTCATTCAAGATTATACTAACCACATCATCAAACTTCAAAACATTATTAGTAGATGTTGTATTACTAACAGCCATTACCAAGTTATCCCAACTATCAGGCAAAGAACATAAGAGTAAAAGTGCTTTTACTTCATCATCAAATGGTATTGCAACCAATTTTAACTAATTTACAATAGATCGAAATCATTCAAATGACTAGATGCAAGATCCACCTTCATGCATCTTAGAACTAAATAGTTTCTTCATCAAATAAACTTTATTTGAAGCACTAGGTTTTTCATATAAATTAGCAAGAGATTTCATTAACTCTACCGTAGAAGCCGCTTCTGTAATATTGGAAGCCACATATGCTGTTAGGCTTAATCTTATAGATCCCAAAGCCTTTATGTCAAGAATCTTCCATTCTTCATCAGTCATCTTCGTAGGTCTAGACTTCTCATCCAATGGTAAATACAAATCTCTTTGATACAAATAATCCTCAATCTGCATCTTCCATAATTGATAATTACGACCGTCAAATTTCTCTACCTTGTATTTTTTTCTTCTACCATTTTGTAGCTCCCACTCAATCAAAAAACCCTCTGTGAGTAAATATGTCAACACACAAAACCCTCAAACAAAGCTCTGATACCAGTTGTTGGGGTTAGCACACTGGATTGTATACATACAATATATCATATCTAAGCATACATGTAAATAAAAGCGGATATTCTACCAAAAGAAATATACAAACCAAGAGACATAAATCAACACTAGATTTAACGTGGTTCACCCAGTGTGGGATACGTCCACCAAGAAACAAGTCAATCTATTATCCAAAGCTTTGACAAGATATACAATGAAGATTTACAATCTTCCACACCTCTCAGATGTATAATACTTTCTTTCTTCAAGCTTTTGCTTCATCACCAAGAATTCTCTCTCTCACCAACTTTTGCAAGTTCTTTCTAATTCTTGTTAATCTCTTACTTCTAAACCCTAGCTTTATGCTTATATAGTCGTTTATAGACTTAGGGCACTTAGCCATGTAATTACAATCAATAGATATACTTTAATGCTAAAAATAGATCTAATTCCCGAGAGTTAATTAAAACATCCTCGCACAGGTAACCAACGTCGGTTAGACCTAACCGCTTCCAGGTTCCTCCCTTGCGACGACCGATGCAGTCATACATGCGACCTATGTCGGTCCTAGGTGACCCGATGCGGTTCCCCTAACCGATGTCAAATCTTGTATTTTCCAACAAGTTTCCATTGCATGCTAAATTGAAGTAATTGAGCTCCACAACTCAACATACTAGAGGATAAATTTTACAAAATAAACGAGGCATTGGTTGAGTCAACAAAGTGAATGAGAGAACACTTTGGTCATATTTTGGACTATGTTCAAACTAATTGTATATTGAGTTCAGTTAGATCAAATCCATGTTTTAAGCATACTTTTAGAGTGAATTCACCCCAAAAGTTACCCCTTAAACAATTTTTTTAAATCCAATGACAAACAACATCAAATTTTGAAACATGCAAAATAATATTAGGAGAGACTATATTATCTCATGTAAGATTTTTAGCACAAATTTGTGTGGTTGTTTCCCTAGAGCATCATTTTGGAAAACTTCATGATCAATCATGAGATGCCATCTAAATAGGTTTTTCCCAAAGGTGAGGTTTATTAAAAGGGAACAATAAATACTAAGCATAAAAAGGTTATCCACACCTAAAGAAAATGTGGTACAAAAATATAGTACAAACAAGAATGAAATATGATGAGCAATAAAAGCCTAACATAACAAAAACTCAAAAAAATCATGGGGTCATTTTAAAATAAATATCAAAATAAAATTCCAAAGGTAAACCCATAAGCCATCCCCTAGCCATCTTCATGGGGCTCCTCCCTCAAAAATCATAACAATGAAGAGAAAGAAACAAATACTTAATGAAAACAAAATATTAGCTGCTCTTAAAGTCATAATTATGAGCCCCCATTGATAACCCGAGTGTAAACCAAAGTAAAAAAATAGGAGTTAAAGGTTAGCTAATCTTTTCCATTTTAATCTATCGTGTTCCACGTCATCTAGTTTGATGACCATCCCTTATGTTTCACTTGCATTTGTCTTTGTGAGAGCCAAACATAATCCAAGAAAAAGCAAAAAGAAACAAACAATGAAATAGAAAATAAATAAACCCATTATGAATTCAATTAAAACAAACACTTGACCTTTGCGATTACTAATATTTTCATCAATGTGAAGTATAGGTATGAGGGAGGTAAGTGATATGCCTTTGACAAATCCTGGATCTTGGTTTCACTAAAAGATAACTAAAATTCTCAATAATTAACACATATAACATAGAGAGCTAATGGGAAACCTTGTTAAAATTATCAAAATATACCAAATTACTCCAAACTAACTCTATTAATTGAGAGATAAGCCAAAGAATCTACAAAAACATTTGAGCCGCTTGAATGGGAGTGAGGACCAAATCTTAAATATTTTAACATAGCTAAAATGAAGGGCCATTCAATACGATCATAAAATTTCTCAAAGTCAATCTTGATTTAACATAGCTCATTGATTGGGTGACATGCCCACTCCACACTTTACCAGATTGTAATAATGTCATCAAAGATAAATTTTCTTTCGATAAATCCAATTTGCTTCAAATTGACATTTAGAGGCAGGATATGGTGGATGCACAACTCGATGGATTGGTTATGATCTTGTAAGAGACATTATTTAGAGTGATTGATCACCACCAATTAATTGCATATAAGTTTAGGATCTCCCATATCGGGTATGAACATGATATGCCCATTGTTGATAAAATTGGCCAATGGATCTAGTTTCAAAGGCTTTAAGATACATTTGGTAGAGGTATTCTCCCAATGTATCTTATAATATCTTATAAATCACATTGTAGGCCATCAAAACAAGGGGCTTTGTCAATAGCCATTTGAGTGACCTCTTCATGTAAATCCTCAATGGATAGGAGCTTATCACAAGTTATCTCTTGAGCTTGAGAGAACTTATAATGAATAATCAAAAGACATCATGTAGGAGCTTGTTTTCACTCATGGGAATGATACTAAGCTTTAAAAACCTACTAAAAGTGTTGGATGAAATCTTGCACCATATCGAACACCTCGGTGAGTCATTGGTCATATTCTATAATGAATTTGATTTGCTAGGTGGAATGGTTAGCTTTAAGCATGTGAAAGAACTCCTCAAACACTTTATCACCCTCTTTAAGCCAACCGAGTTTAGATTTAATTTGGACCCCTCAAACATTTTACACATATGTAATTTGGAGGTGTTGCCTTAGACTACTACTTGTCATTATAAAGGCTTATGGAAGGGACTTTAATCTAAGATGGCCAATGAGTGGCTCAACTTCAAAGTGTTGGAAACACAATCCATGAGTGGATGCGAGCAAGTTATCAACCATAAATATATAAGAACAAATCAAGCTAAGTAAAGACATCCAATCTGTTAGGCAATCCAACTAGAGCGTTTTTTTGTGTGAGGGACTAAACTCCAAACTTACTTGACGTGAGTCATAGTGGGTCTATGTTGAAGAAGAGTAGTGTCAAGAAAAAACTCTGTGAATTTTGTACTTTTGGGTGTTTATAAAACCGATCTATGGTGAACCATATTAGAAGGCTATTTGAAAAAAATGTCTAGAAAAGTCTCATCCCAGCGTAACATAAAATAGTTAGTGAAAGAAAAGTATGACCAAGTAGAGATCATTACCCAATCCAACTGCTTGAAGACTCTTTTCAGGCCTTGACGAAGATAAGGTTGTGTATTAAATCACAAAATCACCATGACATAGATCATTGGGGTCATAAAACCCAAATTTATTGTGCATGCACATCGAGCTTCTCTCTCACCAACTTTCCACCATATGGGGAGGTGAAAAACTTGTCGATTAACATCTCAAACATATTTAAGTCACTACATACCATCTAATTACATATCATCTAGTAAGCAACACCAAAGAGTTTCCCTTTAGTAGTGTCGTTAGATGCATACACATTTATTACCAAAAACATTTTTCAATGTAAAAGCATCTAGAGGATGCAATTGGTTGTGTCACATCCATGATCAACATAATGACACTTCCATTTTAAAGAGATAGATGCAGTAACTCCTACATGCATTGACTCGTGATTTCTAGTCAAGGGTAGACTATAGACCCAAATAACTCAAGTGACAAATGTAAGCAAAAAAACTACCACCTTGACTTCTTGTAGGTAAAGAATACCCATTTTTTAGAAATGCTATCAAAAATATCTCACGATGTATTTGCAACAAGGGTTTATGAGATCTCATACATTCCAAGAGTAGTAATTCATGAAACACCTTTATCAAGAGACATATCCTTTGAAATCAAGCCATCAAGTGCTTCATAACTATTGAGTAAAAACAATGTTGGTTAGTTTGTGAAAATCATTAAGTTTGAACGGTCGATAAGACTCATGAAGTATTTCTCCTTCCTCGAGCTTACAAAGAGGACTGCAAGAACATCTTAAAGCAATTGTGTAAGGAGAAAGAACATGAAGGCTCGAATTTTAGACTTAATAATTATCTTAAATCTTAAACCAAGTACATAGAGAGCGTGGTAGAAAACTTAGGGCATGGTCCCATGGAGGGGGCTCCATAAATATTTGTTACGTCATTATATTGGATGTATATAAATTGACTTGTGGCTATCATAACTTCTTATAATGATGTATCTCTTTTATATATGTTATATTATCATTAGTGGGTCGGCCTTGGTGTTGGCCATAACATAGGAATAATATATATAGGGGTTAGTAGGTAGTATTTTATCATCATATTGAGCATTTGAGTCTTATTGTATGGTTTGGAGGTTGCCCCCTCGAAGTGGCTAAGCTATTCTACTTGCATATTGATATCATTTATCCATAATAATTGTGTTCATTGGTGTTATATTTCTGCTAATAATCATATTTATACAAGTAATTCCATTACAAGTGGTATCAGAGCTTGAACTCGGCCAACACTGCGTCAAACCCTAATTGTGAAGGTTCGCCATATCTCAAAATTGGTAGTGAATTTTTCTGCAATTTTTTTTATGTGGAGAAATTAGTCAAGTAAGCTCCTCTCAAAATTTTAATAATTTTTGACTTGTTTTGCAAAAGTTATAGTGGTTTTATGTTTTTTCATAATTCGGCTACCTAGGGTGCAATTTGTGGATTTTTTCCAAGTTATTTACATTTCCAAAAGAGGATTAAAAATTAGTTTGAGTTCTTTCTTTGAGTTTTTTCACATTTGGCCGAATTCCTATTGAAATCCCAAACCCTAAATTTTGACCTTGATCCCTAAATCCTACCATTTTGGGGCATCATGGCGGGGCCTTCCACAAGAGGCAAAAAGAATCCCATCACTCCGGGTAAAACCCCTAACAAGGATGAGATAATAGTTGAGGAGTTAGAGTCAAAAGGGGTAACTACAGAGTCCTCAGGGTTAGGGTTTACTTCAATGGACCATAAGGTAAGCCATCTTGAGTTTGAGTTGCGAAACCTCGAGGGTAGAGTGGCAACAAAGAAGATGTAGAAAATATTGGACAACGATTGGAGGATTTCATTCACCAATTTAGTTACAATATAATGGGTCATCATATCCTTCCTAATCAGCCATAACTCAATCATACTCATATCAACCAAGGTGGATCTTCAAGTCAAAGTAATAGACAAACTAGCCAGGGTGGATCTGCGAGCATGACCAATCCAAATACAAACACTTTGCAAGTCCGTAACATGATTCCAAAAGTGGAAATGCATAAGTTCAATGGAAAAGATCCACTCAATTGGATTAACCAAATGGATAATTTCTTTGATCTTCATGATTCTATCTAGAAAAAAGGTTATCACGGTATCCTTGTATCTCGAACCTAACCAATTCGTTTAGTATCGATGGTTATGTGCTCAAAGGCAAAAAGTGGCCTCAATGTTACATGGATAGTTTTCACGGAGAGTTACAAATTACACTATAGTTTTAGTGTGTCAAAGAATTATTTCAGTCAATTAGCAAAGCTAAGACAAATAGAACAAGTTAAAGATTACATCCATCAATTCCAAAACCTTTCCTTATGGGTGGAAAATATTCTTGAAGAGAATTTGAATGACTTATTTCTTGGGGTCTTAAAGAACACATTGAGACTGAGGTGTGTATGTTTAATCCTCATAAGGTTTTAGATTCTATGATCATGGCATGTAGGGTAGAGGAAAATTTTCTTTCCAGTAGGAAACAAACTGTCAATAATATCAGAGATCGTAGCACCTTTCCACCATCATTCCCTCGACCAATTAGACTGACACCTCAAAAATTGAAGAAAATGGAGCCAAAGGGTTATGTTTTAATTGTGACAACAAATTTGGACCAAGACATAAGTGTGCTTTGAAAAGAAGTTGTTCTACATTGAGGGGCCTAATGAAGAAGAAGAAAATGAAGAAGACAAAGAGGTAGATCCAAAGGAGGAATTAGGAGATCCCCAACCAATAATATCATGTCATGCAATTTCAGGTATTAACACTCCCCAAACTCTCAAAGTAGTTGGATTCTTAAAAAAAGAGGGTAACAATGTTGATTGATTCGAGAAGTACTCACAACTTCATCAATCATAAGTTGGTGGTACACTTGAACTGCTTTGTTTATCCAACTCCAGAATGTCAAGTCATGATCACTTGATGGGAAAACTATTAGTTGTTCAGAAAATGCCATAACATTAATCTCACCATGGGAGATTACTTTCTAACTAGCAATATGTATGCCATTGCCATGGGAGGAGCAGATATTGTGTTAGGAGTTCAATGGCTTACCACCTTGGGAACCATTGAAATGAATTTCCAAGAGTTGTTCATGTAATTTCAGTCAGAAGGAGGAATTTTAAACTAAAAGGACTAAGATCGAAGTCCCCACAGGTTGGTAAGTTCTCATCGATGATGCAAAAATTGCTTAGAAAAGGTGCAGAGGGGTTTGTGGCACAACTATTTTCATTGAAGCACATCATTCAAATACATTTATACCCTCAGATATGCAAGTAGTTATAGATGAGCACTCAATGGTGTTTGGAGAAATGCCAAAGGGTTTACCTCCAAAAAGAGACCATGACCATGCCATCCAACTAGTACCATGGAGTCAACCACCCAACATCAGACCTTATAGGTACCCCTATATGCAAAAGAGTGAGATTGAGAAGATAGTTCAAGAGATGTTAGAAGCAAGACTTATTTGTCATAGTCAGAGTGCTTACTCTTCTCCTATAGTGATGGTATGGAAAAAGATGACAATTGGTGCATGTGTCCAGATTACAGGGAACTCAATAAGTACACATAGTTAAAGATAAGTTTCTTATTCCTGTAATTGATGATTTGCTAGATGAGTTGCACGATGTTGTTTACTTTACAAAACTTGATCTTCATTCTGGATATTATCATATTAGGATCAGGGATGAAGATATTCATAAAACAACCTTCAAGACACATGAAGGACACTATGAGTTCTTGGTAATGCCTTTTGGACTAACAAATGCACCCTCTACATTTCAAAGCTTGATGAATTCCATCTTTAAGCCATTTCTTCGAAAGTTTGTTTTAGTGTTATTTGATGATATATTAATCTATAGTAAAACATGGGAGGAACACCTACATCATGTAAATAAGGTGTTGGAAACTCTTGAACAACATTAACTTTATACAAAGCCTTCTAAGTGTTCTTTTGGTGTCAAGGAGGTTGAATATTTGGGTCATATTGTCTCTTATGAAGGTGTTAAAGTGGATCCTAATAAGATAAAATCCATGCTTGAATGGAAGGTTCCCAAAACCCTAAAAAATCTCAGAGGATTTTGGGTTTTACAGGTTATTATCGTAGATTTGTAAGGAATTATGGCAGCATCACAACACCACTCACAACTTTATTGAAGAAGGACTCTTTCCATTGGAATGAGCAAGCTACTACGACATTTGAGAAGTTGAAGGAGGCCATGTGCACCACTCCGGTTCTAGCCACCCCAGATTTTCCAAAACATTCATTGTTGAATGTGATGCTTCAGGGTATGGTATGGGGCAGTACTCATGTAAGAAGGTCGACCCATTGCCTTTGAGATCCGCCAATTCAAAGGTAAGAATATATCAAACCAGTTTATGAGAAAGAAATGCTAGCCATACTTCATGTAGTGAAGCAATGGAGACCATATCTAATGGGTAGACATTTCAAAGTAAAGACAAATCATGATAGTTTGAAATACTTCTTAGAGCAATGTTTATCATCTAAAGAACAACATAAATGGGTCTAAAAATGTTGGGGTATGATTTTGAGATAATATACAAGAAAGGGAAAGATAATGTAGTTGTTGATGCTTTATCTCGGAAGGATGAATCAAATCGAGGCATTGTTGTGTGCCATATTTGTATTATAGAGGATTAGATAGAGGATGCAAGGTATAAATGGAAAAATGAACCAGGTACACAAAATCTCATTCAAATCTCCAACAAGATCCAAACATGTTAGAAAAATTTGTATGGAAAGGAGATGCTTTATGGTATAAAGATAGATTATATCTATGTAAGAATTCAATCCTTAAAAATAGGGTTCTATCTAAGCTCCATGCTTCTCCAATAGGGGCATTCTGATTCTTGAAGACTTATCATCGAATCAAGCATGATTTTTTCTGGGAAGGGCTAAAAGGGGATGTCCAAAAATTTGTGGCAAAATGCATGGTTTGTCAGAAAAATAAGGGTGAAACAATTAAGTCCCTAGGTCTTTTACAACCTCTATCTATTCTTAGCTAGAGGTGGGAAGAGGTGTCCATGGACTTCATCACGGATTGCCTAAATCAGAAGGTAAAAATGTAATCATGGTGGTGGTGGACAGACTCACCAAATATGCCCATTTTTGTGCCTTATCACATCCATTTGTTGCGAGTACGATAATAATGACCTTCGGGATACAATTTCGAAGCTACATGGGACATCAAAGATTATAGTAAGTGGAGACCCTATCTTTACTAGTAATTTTTGGACTGACTTGTTCTCATGCTTGGGCACGTAACTAGCTCGTAGTTCCTCTTATCATCCTCAATCTGATGGGCAAACAAAGGTGGTAAACAAATGCTTGGAGGGATATCTTTGTTGTTTTACCTCAGATAAGCAAGCGAGATGGGTCTAATGGTTACCGCTTGCAGAATGGTGGTATAACACCTCCTTTCATACTTCATCTAAAATGTCTCCTTTCTTGGCATTATATGGGTACCATCCACCATCTATCACCTCATCTTTGAGAGTCCAACCAAGGGTTCGAGCAGTTGAAGAACATATTCAACACCAACAAGAGGTGCTTTCTAGTCTCAGGGAGAATTTGGCCATGTCACAAAATCGCATGAAGCAACAGGTAGACCAACATTGCAGTGAAAGACATTTTGAAGTCGGTGATTGGGTTTTTGTGCGTTTACAACCATATAAGCAAATGTCCTTGAAACAATAGAAAAGGATAACAAGCTTTCACCTAAGTACTATGGCCCTTATCAAGTGTTACAAAAGATTGGTAGTGTAACATACAAACTGGAACTTCCTTTGGCTACTTGAATTCATCTAGTCTTCCATGTATCTTGCACGAAGAAGGTAATTGGACAAATGGTATCAACCCAAACAATGTTACCAGAGCTTGACGAAGAGGGAAGAATCATCTTGGAACCATAATGCATCCTTTAGACACGCACTAAGTGATTGAGGACAAGGGTCATCACTGAGTATTTGATCAAGTGGAAAAATCTAGACAATGAAGACACAACTTGGGAGGATGCAAACTTCCTGCAACAACATCCAGAGCTTCTCAACATTGGGGACAATGTTGCTTCGAAGGGGAGGGGCATGCTTACGCCCTTAATCATATATCTTACATTGGATGTATATAGCCGACTTGTGGCTATCATAACTTCTTATCATGATGTATCTCTTTCATATATGTTATATTATCATTAGTGGGTCGGCCTTGGTGTTGGCCATAACATATGAATAATATATATAGGGGTTAGTAGGTAGTATTTTATCATCATATTGAGCATTTGAGTCTTATTATATGGTTTGAGGTTGCCCCCTCAAGTGGCTAAGCTATTCCACTTGCATATTGATATCATTTATCTGTAATATTATGTTCATTGGTGTTCTATTGCTACTAATAATCAGATTTATACAAGTAATTCCATTACAATATCTCAAGAGAGTGTCACTGAGAAAATTTAGAAGCATTTTAGCAATTTTAAGGTCCCATGTTTTTTATTACTTTCTTTAACAATACCCAGTTGAGACATTATAAAATCCCATTGTAGATGATAATTTGTAGGTAAATAAAAACCATATTTCCCTCTAAAATCACCACAAATTATTGGCGGGAATGCATCTTATGTTCTACATGGGTAAAAACCAACCTAAAATGCAAGGGGAAACTCCCAACCCCCCTTCTCCAACAACCTCTTAACTTTAGAGGGCAAAAAAAGCGGAGCTTCTATTTTTTAGGCCTAGATTCTATTATTTCTTGTAGTTGGCTTCAAAACTACAAGAAAATAGGAGCAGAAAGCCCCTCCATGGGACCATGCTCTAAGGTTTTTCGACATCTTTAGATGTAGTCGCTTAAACACAATTTGTTCTCGCAAGGGTGTTACAACCACCATCGATTTAAATGAGTGCTCCTAGAGAGGATTGGGGATAAAATTCAAGATGACACTTTTTGTATTGGGCGCACCAAGAGCCTAGCCAAGATTAGGTGTTGGAAAACTTAAGTTTTTCACATCTTTAGATATAGTCGCTTGAACCTGAATTTATTCTCGCAAAGATGTTACAACTACCATCGATTTAAATGAGTACTCCTAAAGAGCATAGGGGCTAAAATTCAACATGGTACTTTAGGTATGGGGAACACCAAGGGCCAGGTTGCTATTTAGGCCTTGGTTACAACTGTATTTGCAACCACCAAACGGTGGTCCAATCATCTTTTCCATTAGACAAGTGGACCCTCGGACCAAAATCACGGGGACCATATTTAAGTGTTTACCTACATGTGAATACAATTCCAAAACCATAGCAGTAAACGACGAAGGGAAAAAAACAAAATCACATATGCAAACAAAATCGAACGCCGCTCTCGAAGTCAGAGTTACGGGACCCCATCGATAACCCGAGCGCGAACCAGGGTTAAAAAGCAGGAGTCAAACCCTGGCTAACCCCGTTCCGTTTGAATTTATCCCGTTCCGCGCCGTCCAGTCCCACGTCCTCACCTTCTGTTTCTCTTCCATATGTCTTTGCCAGAGCCAAGACAAAGGCCAATCAAAAGCAAGCAGCCGACGAAATCGAAAGAAATAAATGAAACCCATCCCGCACGCCAAGGGAATCGAACTCTTGACCTCTGCAATTATTAATATTATCATCAATGTGAAGTGCAGGCCAATTTCGGCGTGAAACCCCTTGTAATTGCTCGATAATTTCAGCGCCTTTTCGACTAACATTTTTCGTTTTTTGCAATTCTATTCTTTATCACAAAATAACCCTACAAATTGCTTTGCCCGAACAAATCTGCGGTGAGGCTGTATTCATTTTTGTTTTTGTTTTTTCCGAGCGAAAACCTGCGGTCTTTCTATCATTCACACTCGATTGCTTCGCAATTTTGAGTCTCCTGTTTAAGTTTTTTTTTTTTTTTAATCCCCCCAAAGCTAGGGCTTTTGGAATTAGGTATTTTTTAAGGGTTTGGAGATTCGATCGTGCGACATGGAGCCTCGAGTGGGTAACAAGTACAAGATGGGCCGCAAAATTGGCAGCGGCTCGTTTGGCGAGATCTATCTAGGTATGTATATGCTCTGTTTTTATTTTGTTTTTTCACAATTTAAATGTTTTTGTTTCTTGATGATTGGTTTGTAAAAAATGTATATATCTTTGTATGCTATTTCCTTTACTTTGTTAGATTTTGAGTACATTCGCCCTTGATGATTAGGTTAGAAAATATCACATCTGTCCTCTTGATAATTGGCTTAGAAAAGATTACAGTGTAGAATGAAGATTTGCACACAAGACATTTACCGTTTGGATAACCCGTTTAGAAGGTTTTGTCCAGAAGAGCTTGCCCACACTATATTACTTATATGCTTTTGATAACTGGCTTAGAAAAGATTACTTTCACTGTCTCGATGATTGGCTTAGAAATAATAAAGAGTAAATTTGCCCTCTTTCTGATAATTGTCTAAGAAAATATTACGTTTTTCATGTTGATAATTGGTTTAAAAGGGTAGGTTTTCCCTTTTGCTGATAATTGACCACGAAAAGATTACGTTTTCCTTTTTGATTATTGGCTTAAAAGATATTACATTTGCCATCTTGATAATTGGCTTAAAAGAGATTACATTTACCATCTTGATAATTGGCTTAGAAAATTTTACAGTTTTTCTTCTTTATGTTAGCACATATTACATTTTCCCTCTTGAAAGGTTCATTGTCTATGAAAAACACATACAAATGTTATCATAACGTGATATTCCTTTTGAAAATCGGTCTGGTTTTATGAATGCCGTATAACATTTGTTTTTAATCTTTGTTCTTTATTTTAAATAATGAAAATCTTGAAAAAGCTACCTGTTTTTGTTTCTGGGTTTGAGGTTGGGTTGTATTGTTGGAGTTTTTTCTTGCAGTGCAACATTATTAAGACTTTTTTAATTTTAGTGAGATTTTTAAGTTTGTTAGAATTTAACACTCGAGTCAATAAATTTCTCTGATGACCTGTTTTCCATAGTTAGTTGTTTCTTTTTATTTATTTTTGTTTTGTTTTAGGTGTATGCATGTGAATGGAAGTGATCATGTAAGAAAATACTTTTGGATAAAAACTATGCAGAAATATATGAGAATTTCTCTACATTTATACACAATTTTTATCCAGAAGCGTTTCCTGAGAATTTTGTTGGACAGCGGAATCTTGAAGTTTCTATTGGAAATAATCTTATTTGAATTTTGATTTTGGACTGAATTACAGGGACCAATATCCAAACCAATGAGGAAGTGGCCATTAAGCTCGTAAGTTTGTTGCCTCAATTTTGAAATTAAATCAAGCAATATATGTGAAAAACAAACTTCTTTTAACTGATCAGTTTGCAATTTTTATTGGTATTAAATTAATTCATGTGACAAGTCAAGAAAAAATTTCTTCTAACTGAGCAATTTGTGTTCTTATTTTTCTGAAAAACATTCAAGCAACATGTGTCGAGAATAGTTTCTTTGAGCTTATCAGATGAGTTTATGGTTCTGTACAATTTTTTTTTCAAAGGTCAAGTTATGCCCCTGGTGCTAGGCTTCTGGATGTCAATTGGTTTTCTATTAAAGTTTAATGTGTTTCCTTTAATATTTAGTGAATTCCTCAATACTTATTGTTAATTTAGTTGTGGACAGTTCCTTCTGTGTTTTTAGTTACCTTTTAAGCGTTGTGTGATGTTATCAGCTACCTTTTAACAGCTATGAGGTATGTATAACTGAAGCATATTTTAAGATTGGTAAACGCGGGTCACATGCTTAACATTTACCTTGTTTTCCTTGATTGTTACACCACAAAGTCGCCATACGGCCTTTGGTGTTACGTGCTATCATATTGCTTTATAAAGATATGAGCCCACTTCACACTCTTATGCGTATCCCTCATTACCATTACATTACAACCTATCGGATAGTTTCCTCCATAGTTACCAAGTTCAGAAATCTGGATTCATATGGGAACAGGAAAAATTTGAAAATCT
Source organism: Taxus wallichiana var. yunnanensis (assembly GCA_018340775.1). Lineage (NCBI taxonomy): Eukaryota > Viridiplantae > Streptophyta > Pinopsida > Cupressales > Taxaceae > Taxus > Taxus wallichiana. The sequence continues at coordinate 994,254,655 of CM031242.1, forward strand.
AGAATTCCGGGAAAAATTGAGAAAGCTTAATACAGAAAAAAGTATATATCAATATTATTTAGCATAAACATATGTAAAATTCAGTGTTGTTGGATACTCTGCCCCTACTGCTAGGACACGCATATCCACATGCTGGATACGGATACAACTGGGGCGCTTCTCGGATACCATACCCAGCCATATCCAGATACAAACCCATAATTGTGCCGTATCAGATACAGCCGGATATGGTAAGCAGGGCAACTATAGCCGTATCTGATTTAATAGTTAAAAATTTCCCAAAATTCCCTTCAAAAGGCTAAAAAGATGCTAAAAACTGTAAATGATCTTCTATAATGCATTTTAGTAGCAACAATTGAGGACATGGAGGTGAAAATGTTGATTCACTCTTTTACTTCAAGCTTTCACATTGGCTCTTATCAACATGCAATTCTTTTGATCTGTTTCTTTTGGCCTACTCTACTTCTTTTCTTTCATTTCATCTATTTTCCGCTGGCCTACAAAACCTGCAATTTTTTTAATCCATTGAATACCGAATTTCATACCTTCATGTGGGCTGGAAGTGTGTAATTTGCATGTAATTTTAATCTAATGTATAAGTTCGTTTATAATTTAAATTTGATAATTATTATTAATATATTCTTAATTTATAATCTAGATTATTACAATATTTAAAACTACGTTGCCGTGATACGGATACGAGTATCCGTTTGATACGGATATGATACGCGTACGTCAATTTTAAAAAACCCTTGGATACGATACGCCTTGGATACGTCCGTACACACACACACACACACACGCACACACACACACACACATATATATATATATATATATATATATATATTTATGTACATCTACTCATTTTACTCATTTAGTCCATAAAAAACTGAAATAGTATTACAAAACTTGAATCAATGTTCAAAACATTCAATATACTTAAGACTTTGCATTTTTATTGATCATGTGGCTGCCATACATATGATATACGAATATCATGTTAACATGAATACGAACAAAACTTGAAATTTTAAAAATATACTAGTAACTAGATCCATGTTCAAATTTAAATTTTCAAAACAAACAATATACTTAAGATTTTAGATAAAATGCTCCCTTTTTGGTAACGGTATGCTCTTAAAAGAATGATCCGAGTCCTAGGAGGTACTTGCTGGATAGTAACATTTAACGGATTCATTGTATTCTGGCAGAAGCGTGTATGAAGTGATGATGGTTGAAATATATATCAGAGTGCTATGAGACAAGAAGAAATAAGGAGAGAACAATTGACATCGTGTTAGTACTGTAAGTTGCGAGATTATATCATGCGATAGTTTTTAACAATGATCTGAGAGGTCAAATGTGCTACAGATGTCTAACCACTACTGCACTTCTGTCTGCATAAAAAAAAGAAATAGAACTTAAAAAAACGTTTTTGACGCCGGATACGCCCCGGATCCGTACGGGATACGCCCGGATACGTGGCGGATACGATACGTATCCGCCACGTATCCGGGCGTATCCCGTACGGATCCGGGGCGTATCCGTATCGTATCCGGCGCGTATCTGGATCCGAGACGTATCCTGCAGGATTCGGGGGGGGGTTTCAGGTATCCATGCAACGTAGATTTAAAATATTATATTTTATGCTGTATTCAACCGTATCCATATCAAAGGGCATTAAAACTAGTCATAGCCGTATTTGATACTGTATCCGTATCCCTGTCCGTATCCATATCCATGCAACTCTGGTAAAATTTTAACTGTTGGACTGAGCAGAGCAAGTTGGCTGGAATGCGTCTTTGCAGAGAAATAAAATTTCAATTTTAAAAAAATCAAATAGAATAAAAATGTCTGGCTGAATTTAGAAATGCTGTCCCCAAGTGCCCCCATAGAAATCCATTATGGCTGAAGGCAGCCCTGTTAAATAATTTAATGGATCGATGTCCCATGAATTGACTCGCCCTTTGCTCCTTTGCTTTTCATTTGGTTGTGCTTATTATTTTTTCTGGTATTGATTTCTGTGAATCATTGCAGCATTCGTTTTTTTGGGTAGTATTGTCATTCACATTGTGAGCCATACAACTACAGAACATTGCTTTTTATTTTGCGGCTCTATAGCTTTTTGAGATTTGTGTTCTATCAAAGATCAAGCTTGTTTGAAAGATGCATTATGGGATTAGATTTTAATGTCTCCGTTTTGCAAATATTTGTCCCAATTCTGTTAATTGCTAATCTGTTGAAAGAATAATGCAATAGACTAGACTCTGTTCTGATATCAATACACCAAAATTATGCAAAAGAAGTTTTAACCCTGGAGTTTCTTATTGTCTGTTTGGCAATTACACTAAATCACAATGCAATCAGAGAGTGGTTGCCTGTGGCTCTTGACTAATTGCTTTTTGCACTCTTATTAAGTAAGAGCTTATTTTAATCCCATTCGAATGTTTCATTTGTCATTGTTATAGATGCTGCTGTAAACAACTGACCAAATAATTATTGAACTGATATGAATTTCTGTCAACAACAATGCAAGAACATGATACCAGAATCTCTTTATAGCTGGTATGGTATTTATAATATTATTTAACTTGCATATCAGAAAATAATTTAGTTTGGCCACAGGTACCATTGGAGATCTCGAAATGGGCATGGGTATGCCCTTCCCGAATTAGGTTACAGGTGTTCATGAATAAGGGCTGCATACATGATCTTAAGTCCATGATTTTTACTATAAAATTAGTATCACCGGACATGATCTTAAGTCATTGTTGCAGGATTTATATAGACATGTCTTCCCTCTGTCTGGAAAGATTTTTTTCAGATACAGCTTGCTGTGCATTTGTTACTCCGTGTCCTCAATGAAGAACTGAATAACATAATTAGTATATTCCTTATCTTTAAAAATGAGGGGTTTGAGTTATGTTTTCATTTTGATATATATACTAGAAAATGTTTTTTCATGCGTGTGCTAAATTATTAAATGAATATTGTTGCAACTTTGATAACCCTTTTTCAATTTAATGCGGGCTTAGGCTGTAAACCAGAAATGCAGAAAGGTTTTACTGATGTGTACTGGATTATACTATTTTTTTTTTTCTGTGTTTGATTGACATGTTGTTCTTTTACTGTGATTTTTTGCAGCTGTTATAGGTTTCTGTTCTTTTCCATTTTTATTTAGTCTTTACGCTGATAGGAATTCTGCAATAACAACAAGGGGTGGAGTGTAATGTAGTGAGTTATTCACTTTTATGTTCCACCTTAAATTTGATGTCCATTTGATCATCATAAGGACATTTCAGATTTGAGTTTGACATCCATTTGACCATCACTTGAAGTATTTTTTTACTTGGTGAGGTCAATCTAAAAATTGTAAGATCTTGGCCATACAGTGGACTTTGGAACTCAATTTTTCTCTTTTTGATAAAGATTTTTTCAAACCCGACAGAGTGGTGTAGCTAGATAGCTGCCATTTTCCAGCAGTCTGGTAAATTTGCAGAGAATGTAATAGAATTATTAATCAAAGTGGTATTTGAAAAATCCAAGATAAGAAACCTCGAGATTAATATCTTCCGGTGTATTTCAGATGGATGTATTTAAGATATCTTTACAAGTTAGGATCTATAAAAGCTACAGGGTGGTTCAACCATGTACAAATGTACATCAGTTTTTCTGACTTCTCTAGAAGGGAATTATCTTATTGAGGCTCTACTGGGCTTCAGAGATGTTATGATTTGAAGGTGGTCTTTGATCTCTAATGTAGTTGCTTTGCTGTTTTTCCAGGAAAATGTGAAGACCAAACACCCGCAGCTTTTATACGAAACAAAGATTTACAAGCTTCTAATGGGAGGAAGTAAGGAATACCCAGAATTTTCTAAAGCTGTGTTGTATGTAATTTTATAATACTGCTAATGAGTTTTGTTTCTCTTTGCTATTTTGCAGCTGGAATCCCAAATATAAGATGGTTTGGTATTGAAGGAGACTATAATGTCCTTGTAATGGACTTGTTGGGGCCGAGTCTTGAGGATCTTTTCAACTTCTGCAATAGGAAGTTTTCTCTTAAAACTGTTCTTATGCTTGCTGAGCAGATGGTATGAATGCCCATTGTCTTGTAATGTTTGAACAGTTGTTTCTTTGTTCTTGAAGGTGTTGATAGTACTAATGTGAGTATGCGCTTGATATTTTTCAGTTGAATAGAGTTGAGTATATACATTCAAGGAGCTTTATTCATAGGGACCTTAAACCTGATAATTTTCTTATGGGTCTTGGGAAGCGGGCAAACCAGGTAGGTCCTTTTCTGTCTAAGAAACATAATTTTTTTCTGCCTTTATTATTGTACTGTATAATTCTATGAGATAGTTCTGTTGGCGAATATTCCTCAAGATAAAGCTAGTTTTACTTTTTTGAAGGTGTACATGATTGATTATGGGCTAGCAAAGAAGTTTCGAGACCCAATCAGTATGCGACATATTCCTTACAGGTGATCAGTGATATTTTGTTCTTTTAATTTTCTTTCAGCAAACTGGATCTGTGCTTTTGCTTTCTGGTTTCATTCTTTCAACTTACTCCATCCAAGAGGTTGAAGATTGAGGAATTATGCTGTATTTATTCCTGTACATGGACAATGCTTGATAGGACACCCATAACAAAGCTTAGCTTTTTTGGCATTGAACTGTTTGTTTGGACATACTTAAAAGTTAAAACTAATATAAAAGTTTGTTGAACAAAGAATGCTTAGATGCGGTTGAGTTTGGCAAGCTTCAAGACTAGATCAGATGGAAGTCAAACTGTTCTTAGGAGTTGAGGTTAAACCGTGCCTGATATTGTATCAAAGTATCAGCATCACCTAAAATTATAGACTATAATAACAGCATTTATAATTGTTAGGGGACAGAAATACATATTTTAAATGCAGGGGTTTACATTTATTATATGCCGAGGGTATATGGTAAAAATAAGAAAAAGTATCTGAAAATACCAAACAAGAAAATAAACCAAATATTAAAGGCTCGAGGCTTTGACAGTCCATAACGTTGGAAGACAAGGTTTTTAGATAAGGCCACGTAGAATTTGATTACTAATGATGTTTCGGATTACATCAAGTTATCCATAACCAGGATGTAGAAAGCATAAATTAAATATGTTTTTAGGTTCAACATCTGTCATCTCCATGATGCCCCCTCCCCTTCCCTCCCCCACCCCGAGCAAGCAGGACTCTAACATATGGTATCTAACTGTCGGCCTCTATATAGTTATCAACAACCCCATCTATCAATGGCTCCTTCTGACCTGAATCAAGATACTCCAAGCTACCAGGCAACTATGTCAATTTAATTTTTTAAGCACTAAATATAAATTTAGCGTTTTATTATTTTTTAGGTCAAATGGATTCATGAAATACATTCTTCTTATAATTTAAATGCAGAAACACACTCTTTCTCAAAAGTTATTCCAACTGTAGCTGCTGATAATGCCTTGGAAACAAAGAAACAACTCTATTTTTCTTGGCAGCTAGGGAGGGTGAGCATTGTGGATGCAGAGTGACCAACAGTCCAATTTTCATGAAAAAGATTCACTCCCAGCTTTGGCTTGATTGTCATATTTTTCACCAATTCCATATGATATCAACAAATAAGAATAGCCGTCATTCATTTCATTTGCAAATACGCGAAGTCCTTCCCTTGACGGACATTAACCCTGCATTAAAAACTGGGTACTTTGATGCATTGTGCGTCTTGTACATGCCCTCAATCAACTATCTCTCCCGATTAAATCTCTAAGGCTTGACATCATCTTCTTTAAATGATTGTGCTATATTTCTGCTTGCATGAGGGAATTGTAAACAGATCATAAAATTGAGCTCAAACCCTTGCTTTCATAACGAAATTAGATGGCTGATGTTTATTGCATCCAATGGCTCTAAAAACGCCTCGATGCAATCCAAGTCTCATATATGTTGCCTTTGGCGAAAAATGGAATGTTTAAATTATTGATGTTGACAAACAATCTTGAGAGAATCATAGAAGCAAAATTCAAATCAAAACCAAACTATCTCTAGAAATCAATTCACAAGAAATGGCTGGAAGAAATTTCTTTTGACTTTCATCTTATGATGGGAGGCAGAAATGAAAACTCAGAAGTTGCATATGAAAACATGAAGACATCAAAATGAAATATCCGAGTGGTAAAAATGTAAGGATGATAACCCAGAAAGCAATAATAATGGCCCTCAAGGAAAAACCACACATTAATACTTTAATTTGTTTCTGTCATTGTCAAAAACTTAAAAAGTGTAGTGCAATGTTCAAGTCAAAGACCAAACAACAGACGATCCTCTTGAGCTATAATAAAAGAATCCACAATTAAGAGCCATTGAATAAATTTTCTGTAAACTCGGATTGTTATTTTATTTAAATACATGAAGTTTCACTGTCCACAACATTCAAGAATGAGTTTTCCGAAAAAATTGTGTTTGCTGATTTTGAATAAATGTAGTGTGATCCATCATCAGATCTTTAGTAAATACCATTACAGATGTGTGGAAATGTATAATCTGACATCCAATTAACAAATAAAAACTACTGAAACTGTGGGGGGAATACTTTGGGATGGTTAATTTATGTCAACGTTTAACCCCATTACTAGAACATTTCTCCCTTTAAAAAAAATTGAAGGTTCTGAAGAAAAACAGTATCAATATGATCTTGGGAATTGGGACTTTGATTTCTGCTTCACCTTTGTACATTATACTGGTAGTGCGGAATCCTGCTACGAGGAAAGTCAAGAAAGGGATGATTAGCTACATTGCATATTATAACATGTTGCACCTATTCAAGCAGGCACAAAGTGAATTTGTCAAGACAACAATAATTTCAAATATTGACCAGAAGGATTTAACAAAAAAACTTTTCATAAGCTGCAGTTAATGCTTCATTACATATAAAGGAATTTATATCTTCCCCAATCAAAGGTGATATGTACTCCTGCTCAAGATGGGTGATGTGTGTATATTCATGATTATTACAGCATGAAATAGTAGGTTACATTCAAGTTGTTTTTGCACTTATCACGTGTTCAATTATCATATACAATTGCAGAATATCATAATCTTATTTGCTTAATCATGTGCTCTGTTGGCCATGAAGTAATCCTGTAGCCATTTTTTCAAGTTCCTTGTTACTGCAGACCAAAAATTGCAAAGTTTCAAATTATTTTTGCCGGAATGTTCTGATATGGTTATATTAATAAGTCCTAGAACTTGAATAGCAGAAGAAAATGAGTGAGGCGATATCCCAATAGTTTGCCACAGGGATGGTGGAAAACTATTGGTTTTGGTGTATAGGCCATATTTATCGTTGACGTTGACAGAGATTGTTGTATGCTTGATGAATCTATCTGGAAACAACTGTTTTCATATTCTCTCTGTATGAGAGGATTTGAATACAGTTGTTTCCAGATAGGTTTGCCAACCTAATTGTTGCATGCTGCATTCAAGAAGCAAGAAGAAAGGGAAGCAAACAAATCTCACTAGACCTATATGAATTTCAATCATAGTGCAGTTCGCATTAAATATCATTTTAAGATATACATGCTGAAGAGTCGAGGAAAATACTTGGTCATTAAAACTTTTCTGCATTGCAAGGACTAGCTTTTAATATTAATGTGTGATGTTGCTTATCAGTTTTGGATTTTTTTAAATATAGTAATTACATGCAGAAGACTTGAGCAATAAACTGAATCTAATCAGGGCTGGGTTTCTATTTCATGAAAGTTTGTATACCAATTGTGTAGTAATAATTTTATCATCTTTTGCAGCCTGCCTTTGCTATTTCAAGGCTGGATTTGTTAATAGAAAAATCTGTTGTACTGTTAAATAGATGCTTGTGGAACTCAGTAGTCTTGGCTAACTTTATCAATTGGATTGTGCAGTTAGACTCTATGCCATTCCATTTTTTGTTGTAGTTTATTAAAGTATTTGTGTTTTGTCAACTATAGACTATTACTGGTACTTATCTCTATATTAGGTATAGGACTCGGCTTTGATAATCATTAACTTGGGAAACATGTTGAAATCCCTTAATGTTTAACTTATCTTTTAGACCTGTCATACAGGGACCACAAAAATTTAACTGGGACTGCTCGATATGCAAGCATGAATACTCACCTTGGCATTGGTATGAGCAGCCTTCTTCTAGGCATATTTACTTCCTTGCTATTTCATTATTAAGGTTCTGTGCAAACCTCGAAAATTGGTTTTTATTAGAATGGTTGTTCTCCAGGCCTCCCTGTTACAACATTACTACTTGCTAGATCGCTTAGTTATTATATTGGAAGTGTTGTCTGGTTTTTATAATTTTCCTTTCTTTCTTGATTGGATTGATTCTGAATTTTTACTTCATTGGTTGCATTTATCCTTGTATGGCCAGAGCAAACCCGAAGAGATGACATGGAGTCTCTTGGATACGTTCTTATGTATTTTTAAGAGGCAGGTAAGTCAGCTGTGATTTTGTTTAGCTATAAAAGCAATGGCATTGCTTTCCTAGCATATGAATTTGAATTTAACTGAATGACACTTGTTTTTACAGCCTTCCTGGCAGGGTTTGAAAGCAGGTACTAAAAAGCAGAAGTATGATAGGATCAGTGAAAAAGATGGCAACCCCCATCGAAGTAAGAAATTCTCTGCAATACTTATAACTCTTATTATACTAGTGATACAACTAGTAATTCTTCCTATGATTAATGTGCAAATATTTTCTAGGTCCTGTGCTCATCTTACCCTCCAGAGTTTGCAAAGTACTTTAACCATGTACGAAAGTTGGTCTTTGATGATAGGCCTGATTATGGATTCTTGAAAAGAATGTTTCGTGATCTTTTTGTTCGTGAAGGTATGCTGTCATTTGGTTTCTGACAGCTTTCAAAATGTCACTTCTTTTTGTGAGAATTCTATGGTCTTTTTGTGAAACTTTATCTGGTTGACATAGAGAAAATGCTTTGAAGTTAATAATTTTTCCTTGTCTCGGAGAGTGCAGGATTTGAATTTGATTATATTTTTGACTGGACAATATTGAAATATCAACAAACACAAATTGCTAATCTGCCTCCAAGGGCTCTTGTAAGAAGCTTCTTTCCTGCATATGATCATCTTGAAACATTTTTCATGTTTTTGAGCTTGAAGAACATATGTTTGCATTTCTGGATGTTGTTATTGCTTGGCAGGATGTGGCTGGAGGAACAAGTGCCGGTCCCACGGCCACAGCTGGTACTGCTGTGGAGAGATACTCAGGTATTATTTTTATACTATATTAGATTTATATGCATTTGATTGTGAGGAGGTGATGTACCTTCAAAGTCTTTTTTTATTATACAAGCATGCTAAGTGTATACCTTCATTGTTTTCTTGTTCGAATTGCTTTCTAAAGCTAGTTAAAGTAGATGTTTTGACCACCTTAAAATGACACTTTTAGTCTAATCCATAGAAGTGTCATGGTTTTGGGGCGAGTTATTTTTCTGCCAGTAGTTTGATTTCATTAGTTGTTGTATTCTATCATCTTTTCAAGCTCAAATAGTTTGGTAAAAGTTATATTTTTAATAATATTGTCTGCTTGAAGTAAACTAGCTGGTTTTCTCGTTGCCTTCATTTCCAAAAATTGGTTTTTGTTACATGTTTTGAACATTTCCAGGTCGTCAAGATGATAGGGATAATCTCTGGAATAGCTCTCCTCTTGATGGTTCTCGCAGAAGAATGCCTCCAGCCATGTTAAATGCGAGTAATCTAGCTAAGCTTAAGAGCCCTGTAGCTCATGAATTGGGGACTGCGAAGGATTCGGTAAGTTCAAACTGGTTGAAGCTTAAACACTATTTACAAAAGTGCTGCTACAGTTAGCACTTGAACAGTTCTGCCAGTTCATGTATTCTTTTTGTTTATAGCTTAAGGGGTTTGTAGCTGTGAAGCTGACAAAGTGGATCACCCCTGTCTCGTCCTTCCCATTTCTCTAGTATATATTTCTCTGACCCAATCTGCATTGATTAGCATGGTTGGCGTGTACATGCAAGTATGTGCTAATTTATAATATTAGACGTTCTTCACTTTCTTTTATTGGAAGCTGATGCGCCATGGGAGAGCATGCAAGGCTTAATGGTGCAGTGCAATTTTAAATTAGATGATGTTTTTGTAGTTATATTAGGTATCTGGTTTTGCTTGAATCGGTGACAGATCAATATGGCACAATTGGCAATCTTGAGACATTTAATTTTCTTCACAAAATTTTCAAAAAGCATGCTTTTCATACACACACAGGCTACTGTGAATAACAAATTTCTATCATTTGTAAGAATAATAAAACACATAATAAGTGCACCAATAAGCAAAGCATGTCCTGCTAGCTGGGATTAATAAATATTTAAAAATCATTCAAGTTCTTATATTCATGATTTTATTAGCTTTCATCATGGATTTGCCAATGCCATTGAAACAATATAGGTGTTTGCCATTGATTACATTCTAGATTCCTTTGGTCAGATGTTAGTATGGTTTAGAAGACCGAAAACACTTTGGAAGCAGGTGTCAGCAGGTTTGACATGCAAACTGGCAAGACAGCAGTGCAAATTTATTCCTTCACAAGTACGGAGCAGACCTGCACTGTTGTTTTACTGCAGTTTTCTGCTTTGAAGTTTAATTTTGACTTTTCTTCCTGCTGAAAATGTGGAGAGCATTTTTATAAGTTGTAAGTAGAGTACACATGTTTCATCCTCTAGAACAATGAGTTATATCATTAATTGGAAATAAACTAAGATCTAATAAATTATTTTGTAATATTTCAAGAATAGAGTAAAATTCATGTGGTGACCATTTTGTCTGACGATAAGGTATAATGCAATTTGGAATTGCAGGTATCTATAGGGATTACAGATTCACAGCGAATGCGTTTGTCATCTACTGGTCAGGGTAGTGGCACATCAAGACGAGCCACTGTTTCCAGCAGGCAAGCAGTGGTAGGGCCTCAGACTGATTCGCTTTCGCCGTCTGCCTCTGATATGAGCCCATTTGCACTGCGAAATGTTGGAGCTCAGCGAAGCTCTCCAGTTGGTTTTTCAGGTCAGAAGCACTCAGTTTCTAACCGGGATTCATCAAATTCTAGGAATTATGAAGCTACATTAAAAGGCGTTGAGAGTCTTTCCTCGACAAAAGCAAAAAGCAGTAACCAGGGATGCTGATGAAGCTTTGGTGTTACGTTTATATTGGAGTATTTTCAATTTAAGGGCTGAAGTTTCCTGCTCCTTTAAGATCATTTTGTACATGTTGCTGGAGACATTTTTCTGTGGGACAAATTTTCAGCAAGCCATAGTAAATAGATAATACTGTACCAGCTTGGTTAATTGAGCTTGCTTGATAGAAGTCCAAAACTGCACATTCACTGAACCGAGCAGCCCAGTTTACTTGCAAGGATTGGTCTTATTGTGCTATTTTCATCACTGTTTCTTGTAAATTGAAGATGTACAATATTGAAATAAGAAACCTGCAATTGTTTCTTCAAGTTCACCTTAAGTCAATAGCAGGGCCAAGTAAATAACAGCAATCATTTTATTTGGCCTCTGCCTTTTATGACCTTGTAATGGGAGTGGACTCTAATTAGTTGATTTGAGCTGTTCTTGGAGTGTTCTGCATTTCAAGAGATGCTTTTGATAGTTCCTGGTGTGCCTTCGTGGAGCCTGGGTTTAACATGATTTTTTGAATTTGAAGGCACGTGCCAGAAAATACTGGCATTGCTCTCAGTTTTTTTGTTAAAGTCGAAATATTTCTCAGAATTTTAGCTATATTGTGTGCTATATTGGTCTTAGATTTTGTTTTTGTCTCTTTTGCAAAGGGACACTGACCTCGTGGGTTTTTGACTTATTGCATGTTGGGGTGATGTTTTGATTTTCCTCCTTTTGACTGGGTATGTTCACAGTCTTTGATTTCTAAATATAATGTCAATTTGACTGCCATTTAGACTTTTAACTCTTTGCTTGGAGAAGTCGATTGAAACATGGTAATAATCTTGATCATATGGTCGAATTTGGAGCCCTTTTATTCTTTGGAAAGATTTTTTGTCTGACACAATGGTGTAGCTAGAATAATCCCATTTATAACCGGTCAATGGAAAATTTGTGGAGAATGTAAGGGAGACTTTAATAGATGTGATATGTAAAAATCCAAGATAAGAGCCTTGAGGCTTATATCTAATATGCCATATGGTGGAATTGGGAGCCTATTCGTTTCTTTCTTTGGAAAGTTTTGTTGAGCCGGACACTGGTATAGCTAGAATAAAACACCAGTTATAACTAGTCAATGTGAAATTTGTGAAGGTAAATGGAGATATTAATCAATATGGTATGTAAAATTCCAAGATAACTTTGAGACGCCGATATATGTACGAGTTCTATATCAATCCAAAATTGCTTGGTTGCTTGGTCTTGATTTTTTCGGAAAACTGTCCCATGGATATTTTAAAATAATTCAGACGAGATCAATTATTAATTGCTAGCTCAATGAAATAGTGGATATGAGAATTCTTGAAAATACGAATGTTCTATTCATGTTCAAAGTTTATTAGAGTTGATTTAAAAAGAAATCTGTTTTTTTTTTTCAGTTTGTAGTGATATATTAGAGTCATGTTTCGTTGGGGATCCATAATCCACAAATGCTTTCTATTGCTGTTATGTTTTGTAACATGCTTACAACAAATTTATTGCGGTGATACGTGTCCTATTGTGGCAGTTTAGTTGTGGTGAATTGTAATGTCCAAGTAGGTAACAAGTCATGCCAGGCCTTAGATTAGTTAACAATTCATACATGGCCTTGATTTTGACATCTATTTGATTATCACTGGCCATCAATCATGAATTTGGTGTTTGGTTGATAGTCTTTATATATATATGGGAGAGTCAATTGAAAAATAGTAATATCTTGACGATATAGTGAAATTGGGAGTCCTATGTATCATTTATGTTTCTCTTTACTCCATGATAGAAGTTGGAACCAAGTTTGTAGACCCCGAAATGTCAACAATAGAGTTTCATTCTCTCAAGGATCCAATGGTATTTTGTACTCTAAATTAGAAATGGAGGCACTATAAATATGTGGAGCCACCATCATATGACATTCCAATTGAAAGAATTAGGCTAAGACAACTAGTTCCAAGACCAAATGCTTTGTGGAGGTTCAAATTTTTTGGAAGGTGGCCTCAAGGCCATCCTTTTAAACATGATGCATGGAACAAAACCATGTTTTGTGGGAGATCAAAAATATTTTGCTAATCATTTAAAATATTCTCTCCTGATATCTTCCAACAAAAGTTTTTGAACATCATCTTCTTCGGATGTATCTTGATATTGTCAGGAATATTTTAATAAATCTGTAAAGTTCCCTAGTATGTTAAAAAAACATATTATGTTAAGCCTAATATCGTGCGGGGACATCATAGTCATCTTGATGGACAACTATGATGCAAAATTTACCTTCATCAATACAATGAATTTGCACACTCTAGCACCATGACACTTATTAAAGATAACATGATCAATATCTTTTTCCCACAAGGAGACACATAGCTGGTAATAATGATGGTATTTCATCAATCTCTAATAAATGACTTGTATTTTGCAGAGAAGAATCATCCAACTCATCCGATGATAACAACAGTCCAAGAGTCCTTTTCACTCCATAGAATCTTGTAAAGTTAAAGCTATGATGATGTGGTTTGTTGCCATGTGTCTTTGTGGTCTTGTCGTAGTCTAATAAAGTTTTGACGTGACACCTTTTTGTCACATTGAAGCATGATGGACCTCCCCACTTTCTAAAGGCGATAAAGAGATGTGTACTCATAAGTGTTGTCCCATTGTGGGAATCTTCTTGGTAATCTAGGTTTTTGGTTCCCGATCTACCCGTTATTCAATGAAAAACATCTCTTCTTATATATAAGGAAGTTAGAGACTCATTCACTACATCGGGTGATAAAGATCCGATTCTAGTGTGCTTAAGGTTCTTAAGACTCTTGATTGTCGAGTGTGGTCTATAGTATTTATATGTCTGTAATATCTAGAAAGATACCATGAATATATGGTTTTCGAGCTATGCGCTTTGAGTTGGTATTAGAGCGATCTTCTGTGTACATCTCAATGCTTTATAAATAAAGACTTGCTATTTCGCTTCGGTTTTATCTCTCTTTATATGGTTGCGTTTCTTTCTCTTCCATCTGTGAAACTAGTTTATACCTCATAAGTCGAGAGAAAAGGTGAGCCTCCCTCTTGTAAGTCGCCGGGGGTGAGCGCAGCTTTTGGTAGAGGCCGATAACGTAAGACTGTAAAGAGTTGTGAGCACGTACCAAACATGGAATTCAAGATCACACCAAAGATACAAGGAGATCAAGCGGAGCAAGATCTTGTAAGTCTTTCTGATGTTTTTCTCGTAAATTCTGCGGTAGATGTACAAGAAGAATCTGATCCATTACCTTCATGGAAATTACCTAAAATCCCGTATAGTGAAGTTTATGATAAATTGTCTGCTTTTCATCTTATTGCTGCTACTACTTTGAAAACCCGTGAATATGTTATTCAAGTTTCCCAGACTGATAACCATGAATATGATATACCTTTGATAGACCCTGTTGACATCCAAGCCCTTCAAAAGCAAAAAACATTTAAATTTGCTCATATAAGTTGTGTGCAAATAAGAATCACTCCTCTGTTTAGGCGTGGTTTAAATGCTTCTGTGTTATGTTGTCTTATGGATTTAATGTTTGAAAGTTTCAAGAATTTCTTGTTAGTTGCCATATAAATTGGTTTTGTATAATGACCCAATTTCTTTTGAAGTTTTTCCTAATTATCCGTGCAACTCGCAAAAAGAAGATTTGCTCAAACAAGTCATACGTCTGCATTCTGCCGTTACTAGTCTTCATATGAAACCAAACGCTTGTCCCCTAGCCATCCATCATAAAATTATTTATATATTAGTCAATACCACATCTCATGGTGTTAAATATGGTATTACTAAAGGAAACAACATGGTGAGTCATACAAGTCTTGAAAGTCACAAGATTGAGCCAAAATTTATATCTTGGTCCCAAATCAGAGTTCCTAAGGAATGGACATTGTCTAAAAAGATAATAAACAAAAACCAACCCAAGTTGGAAAATGCTATTGTAATACATGAATCTAAATATGATATAACCTTGTCCTATACATCAAATAGGCCCATTCCCGCACTTCCCGTGATCTAGTTCGTCCCAAATCGACAATTCATATTTTTTAGCCATTGAGCCCTCATCCAAAGGAAAAGAACAAACAAATGTATGTTTGTAGCCACAACAGTTTAATTCATGATCCCAACACCGACTACCTGTGGTGTAAAGATTGTGAACAAATTATCAAGCAAAAGTACATTCCTTCTAATGGACCTACTATCAACATGGCATCCAGACAAGTAGATATCCTCAGTATATAGTCCTCCTAGTCTTCCTCCTCTTGAGAGTAGTGAAGTCCTTTCTGTAGATGAAAAACATAAAGCTATTTTTTGGTACCAAAGAACTGTTGATAGACAAGTTGATCCGTCAGAATCTTCCAAGATGTTGAACTGGACCAATAAAGCTATCAAAACAATCCATGATAGACTTAAAAATCAAGAAGCCATGTTGGCCAAAATGAAGAAAAATTTAAAGGCCATAGAATTACATCAGAAAGGAGATATTCAATCTGCTCTTCATCTGTTAAATTCTAAATTCGAAACTTTTTCTAGCTCTGTACAAAAGTTTGATAAGAGTTTAGAGTCTGTATCTAAACATGTCTCAGTTTGTCCTGAAATTCCTAGAGTTGTCTCTAGTGAAATTGTTAATATTGTTCAACCTCTTGTATCCCAATCTGATGATACTAAAAATGAGATATCCTCTAAGATTGGAACAATCCGAAACTCGCTACAAAATAGTTTGCACCAACTACATGAATCTATTGTAGTCACTCAAAAGATTGACCATGTACAAGAATTAGTTCAGCTTAGTCTCGAAATTGCCCTTCAAGTGGAATTAACATTTGAGAATACTAAAAACTCGAAGAAATAATCCTAGACTAGTCTAAGAAAATTTTGAGGTCGATGTAGTAAAATCATCCGATTCTAAAGAAATGCATATGATTGTACTTCCAAGAAGCAACATGACCGCCTTCTTAGAAAAAAGTTCTATTGGTATGACCAACATTACACCGTAAGATGTCGAGAGCATGGTAGCCATTGATAAGTTAGTCGGAGCTTCAATGAGTGAGCACTTCATAACACTTGTAAGAACTCAACCCTTACAACCAAATTGGTGTAAGTTAGGATGTTCTACACGAACACAAATAAAAGAACTAATTTCATGGTATGATCGGATGGTCTAATATTCAATTGTTATTATATAGAAAATATCTTAGAACTATTACGAAACAATTGCCAATGATTTTGTTGGCATTGCTCGAGAATGGTGGGATTTTCACTTCCACAACAACAAACTCGGATATTAGATGAAGGTATTGCCGCACTTATTCTTTGCCTTGATTACTTTGAATTCCTAGAACAATGGATGATGATAAATATTAAAATATTACTCTATTTCTAAAAACAAAATTTGTGACATGAGTAAAATCAAAGAATATCAAGTCTGCTATATACAGAGATTATATTATAATTCAGAAATATTAATAATCCAACAATGAAACTCATATATATTGAATATTTTCCCGCATATTTTGCTACTCAATATAAAAAATCCATGGATGGTAAAACTCCGGAACAATTAAGTTTTAGAGATATAAATCGATTATTGATAAGACAAATGCTCGTCTCTCGCCAAGAGAAAAAGGACAGAAAAAGTTGTTAAACCTGTAAGGCTCTTGCACAAAGCTTTGCCAAATAATGAATAATGATCCATTTGATGCAAGTCATCCCATACTTCTCCTCACAAGAAGAAGACATGTAAGGAATGTTCATCTTTCTCAAAGGAGAACGGTAGGTATAAATCCAAAAAGAAGTATTTCAAAGAAAAATTCTCTCCGTAATATACTACTAGAAAAAAGAAATACTTCATAAAAAAGAAATATCTTGGCAAGAAGAAGAAGTTTATTCCTCGCATGTTTCATTTGATGCTAAATCTCTAGATTTGCATAAATAAATTCAACAAAAATAAATCAAATTAACTCATGAAATGAAAAGTACGTAAAAATACAGATAAAATAAAAGTATAATGGAACAATTTTTATTGAATATGAGAGGACATTTCATACAATTGCTTGTTTCTAAAATCATGGAGTCAAGTCTTATCATTTTATCCCCATATATCTTATTTATTCCCTAGTCTTACTCTCACTCCCAAGATATTCTCACACATTCCTATCTCTATGAGTTGTGCATGACAACTAATTGTGCACACTCATGTATTATTTTATAAATATTAAAAACTATTACTACCAAATAACCCAAACCACTCCTAAGTGTTCACACTATGAACAATATTTTTGTAACATTCACCCCCTTAGTGTGAACATGGGAAAAGTTATCTCCTGCACTGCTCATGATCTACAAAGAGATGAAGTTTTTCAATGAATACCAACAACTCAAACAATATGAGGTTTTCAAAGAGAACCTCCAACTCGAAAATGGTTTTCTAGTGGAACCAACGACTACATAAAGAAAGGTACATTATTTTGCTCACATCAATGTTTCTAACTTAGAGGTATTACAAAACAGTAAATTATGCTCATGCGCAGGAGCTTTAAACAAGAATGTTACTTCTGTTCATTATTACAACATAAAGTAAACACACCACACAACAAAAATAAAAGGTCACCAATACCATGAAGCAATCTCTTTGTTAGTGACTAACAAGAGATGCCAATTTGCCTCCAACGTGATGTTGCTAACTCATCCGAATTTGTCTTTGAGGATCATTTTACAATTATATTGGGTGTCGGTTTCAACTGATAATGCACCTTTACAATAATAACGATATTTATATTTAACCAAAATAATAAAACATATCAGAGTTTTATTGCTAAAATCACTCACCATTTTTTTACAAAATAATTAGAAATGTCAGAATTGTTTCCACAATTTCTCTTAAAATACGAAATGGGTTTTTGTAATATTTTGACAAAAGTTTCCCATAATAAAAATAAACAAACCCAAAAATTCTAGAAAATTCCGAATCTGGGTTTTTGAGAAAAACACAAATTACCAGTCGTTTTTTTAAAGATCAGAATCCAGAAAATGGCGATGGAAGCTTTAAAACTCTCAGATCTGCATCCTTGAGGTTGTGGTTTTGTCCTGCAATCACTCCCATAAATATTCCTAACCTGCTCTGATACTAGATGATGTTAAATCTCTAGATTTGCATAAATAAATTCAACAAAATTAAATCAAATCAACTCATGAAATGGAAAGTACAAAAATACAGACAAAATAAAAGTATAATGGAGTAATTTCTATTGAATATGAGAGGACATTTTATACAATTGCTTGCTCCTAAAATCATGGAGTCAAGTCTTATCATTTTATCCCCATATCTCTCCTTTATTCCCTAGTCTTACTCTCAATCCCAAGATATTCTCACACATTCCTATCTCTATGAGTTGTGCATGACAACTAATTGTGCACACTCATATATTATTTTATAAATATTAAAAACTATTACTACCAAATAACCCAAACCACTCCTAAGTGTTCACACTATGAACAATATTTCGTAACATCATTTGCAAAGGGAAACATTATGCAAATGCATGTCCAAAAAAAAAGACTCGATAAAGCCAAAGCTAAAATCAATATGCTTGAATCAAAGCGCATCAATGATCAAGAATATTGTTTAGTTTTAGATTTGGATTATAACTCTTCGGTATATCTTGTGTCATCCGAGGATATAAAGGTCAATATGCTAGAACAATATGAATCGGACTGATAGTATTGAATAAGAAATTCTCTTAGAAGGAATTTCCCCTTCTTATTTCCCAAGAACAAAATGAAGAAGAATTTCAAGTTGTTGATTCAAAATCAAAATTCATATTTCCCAAACTAGAATACAGAAAAACTTGGTGCGTAAACATAATAGAGTATAAGAAACTTTTAGAAGAAGAATCCTCATAACAAAAACAAGCCGGAGAAGCAAAGAATTTATTAGAAGATGCCTACCAACAAATTCTACAACAAGAAGCAGAACAAGAAATTCCTATCGAAGAAATAAATACAGAGATATGTACCATAAGAGGAGCCCAAAATCCTTTTATTTCTATTAGCATTAGCATCCCGGATATCAAGACATATTCAATATATGCCATGATAGATACATGAGCAAATATTAGTTAGCTTAGGATTAGAGCCATCCCTTCAAATTGTTGACGAAAACTTACCTTAAAATAAATTTTGACAATAAAGAAGTTATCTCTAGATACATTGCATATGTCCCTGTTTCGATAGAAGGATATAATTTTATCAACATGATATGCTCTTCTATGATCTTCTTAGGAGTAGACACATTGCAACAATGTGGTACTTTCAGTTTGAATAAAGATTGTATATCTTTATTTAATCTAGTTGTACAAATCCCTAGAAAATATTCATTTAGAACTATAATCCCTTTACTAGATCAAAAGAAGGAATCGAATCATGAACGGATTCATAAATCCATAACTCTTTGCAAAGGAAATATAGATGACATTATAGACAAAAGAAAAAGGGATCTATCTTCCAAAATCCTCATTCCTTCATAGGAAGGAAGAAAGACTTTGCTCACTAAAGTTAGCTTTGAAAAATATGCAAATGGAAATAATATTATTCCTAAGTTTAAAGCTCATCATAAAGGAATGAAACTCAAGAAATAAATAAACTACTTCAAGGAGGATTTATTCAGAATCTTATTCTCATTGGGCTTGTGCAACATTCTATGTCAATAAAAGAAGTGAGCAACTAAGACAAAAGAAAAGGCTTATAGTAGATTATAAACCTTTAAACATGTATGTTCGAGCTGTACAACATCCGATACCTACAAAAGATGATTTTCTATCCAGAATTAAAGGTGCAAAAGTCTACATCAAGTTTGATCTTAAAAGTGGATTTCGGAAAATATTTCTCAAGCTAAAAGATAGGTACAAAACAACATTTGTTGTCCCAGTAACAATATGAATGGAATGAGCTTCCATTTGGTTTGAAGACAACTCCATCCATTTTCCAGAAAATGATGGATAACATCTTTGGTGAGTTGTCTGATTTCTTAATTATGTACATTGATGATATTCTTATCTTTTCTAAGTCCCCAAAGGAGCATATTGAATATTTGCATAAATTTTATAGTACGATATACCTCAATGGCTTATGTCTATCTCCAAACAAGATGGATGTATTTAAAGATGATATATTTTTTTGGGTATTACTGTAAAAGATGGATTAATTGAAATGCAAGCTCATATCGTGCATCCAAAATCTAGGAGTTTCCTGATCCGATATTTGATAAAATTCAACCGCAAGGATTTCTTGGATGTGTTAATTATAATGCAAGATCTTATAAAGGAATAACAAAAATATAATTCTTTTGAATAAGAGATTAAGGAATAATGCACCCAATTGGACACCTGAAATGACTCAGGTTGTAAAAAGAATCAAGGAACAAGTTCAAAATCTACCTGCTATGTCTCTTCCAAGGAAAGGGCAGAAAATTGTGGAAATCAATGCCAGTGAAGAATTCTGGGGAGCCGTATTAAAAGAAAGATTAGATGATGGGAAAGTCAAAATTTGTAGATATGCATCTGGTTCTTTCCAAGGATCAGAATTAAAGTATCATTTTGCTCATAAAGAAATACTTGCAGCAAAGAAAGCCATTAAAGTTTTCTTATTTTTCTTGCAATCTGAACATTTTATCTTGAGATTATATCTCAAAGATTTCAAGGCCAGACTCAACAATGGTGATCCCTCAAATAAAACTAATTTCAATAGATTACAAAGATGGGGTATGTGGTTTGACAATTATAGTTTTGAAGTTGAACACATAAAAGAAAATATAATGCTTTAGCATATTTTTCCAAAGTGAGAATTAAATCGAGTCTAAGAAAGTTAATATTATTTAGGTTGTTCATGAATTTGTCAGTCCAATTTGGTCTTGTGCAAATTATAAAAGATCTGTTGAAGTTCTTAAAAGAAATGATAATCATATGTCTTTTGAGGCACAACACCTCGTACTCGATGAGAGGTATCATTTCTAATTCTCCATACTCCATGACAAAGGTTGCAACTAGGTTTGTAGACCCTGAAATACTAACAACAAAGTTTCATTCTCTCTAGGATCCAATGGTATTTTGTACTTTAAATTGGAAATGGAGGCACTATATATATGTAGAGCCACCATCACACGCCGGGGGACTTGAACATGGGTCTTCATTTATCACTGGTTCTATATCAATCAAACATTGCTTGGCCTTGATTTATTTAGGGGGAGCATCTCTTGGAAGAGTTTTAACTTGATTTCTTAAGGAAAAACTATGTAAGCGTTTGAAATTATGTAGATTGGACTTCCATAGTTAATTTCTAGCTCAATGAAATGGTCTAACATTCGGGTGGATGAGATTTCCTCTTGATATATGATGTTCCATCTATAATCAAAGCTAATTGGAATTGATATATATATCTAAGTCCATTTTTTTCTTGACATATGGAAATATATTAGAGGTTGATTACAAATCATAGTTCACAAATGCTTTCAATTGTAGTTATTATGTTTTATAAAACACTTGTAACATATATAATTCACCGATAGGTGTCCCAGTAATGGCATCAAGTGGTGGTGGTGATTTGTAATGTCTTTGAGCTATTATCAATTGATATTTGACCATAAATTTTATGACTATTTGGCAATCAAAATATTTTTGATTTGTTTTGAGAAGTTGATCACAATATTGTAATATCTTGGCCATGCGGTGTGAGTTAAGAGCCTATTTTTTCTTCTCCCGAAAAATTATCATGATGGTGTAACTAAATTCATTGTAAAGAAGATAATTTATTTTTAATAATGTAACACGTGAAAAATATATGATGAGAGCCTTGATATTTATATCTCTTAATATTTTTCATATAAATGTATTTAAGATGTCTCTACTAGTCATTTGTAAAATTACCCCATTATGTGTTTATTCCCACAATATTATGATTAATAATAATGTTATGCATAGTTGACATATGAGAATCTTCGTGGACTTTAAAAGGTGTTTTCATTCATTATCTCATTATGAACGATTTTGTTGCTTGGAGAAATTGTAACGCATATACTTTCTAAAGGATTATTGAATGGTTTGAACTTAGCTTCAAGTATTCTTTTGTTATTTGTTATGGATGGATGAGGAAAAATAACTTCTTGGATTGTCCTCATCCATGCATATTCTTTGAATGGGTTGACCTTAGCTCGAATGGTGTTATGCATGGATGAGGACAAACCAAATTGATGTATAACAATGAAGTGGACAATCACACCTAAATTTAAGTTATAATATAGTTTTACCACTTATATGCTTTTGGGAGTGAATTTTGGGTGTTAAACTTTATTGATTCTTTAACATCTCTTTTACATGTTCTAAGCTTTCTAAGGTTTGTTGAAGTGGATTGCTTTGAGTTGCAAATGTGAAGTTATGCTCCTAGTTAAATAACTTATTAGTTTTCCATTATTTTTGTGAGCGAGCACCACCAGATTGAACACAACAAAAGATATTCTATTCAACACCTTAAACTTCATATTACAAGAACCCATATAAATAGGAATATAGCTCTCCTATAATTTAGGAGGTAGCTATAACAAAAATCTAACCTACGCGAGTTGTCACAAACAACTTGACTCACCCGAAACAATATACTAACTTATGTAATGATTACACACAAATAAAATAATGGAGCACTAATAGATTGAATTCCTAACAATTTTTAATAAATTGGTTCAAATTGGCACTTTAGATAATATGGGGGAATTGTGGAAATACATTCAACTTCATGAACAAAAATAAATAGTAATAAAAATCTAGATATGGAAATGACATATATATGTGCATTTAGGAAGAGGATTCAATCCGTCCATATCCCAAATCCTATAGATGGATGAGATTTGGGAGGGTGGGGTCGAAAAAGATAGATGGTTATACAAGATACACTCGAACCGATCGTCACTCTATCTTGCTTAATATATAGCGTAGTTTGATGGTCTATATAGAGAATAAAACTCGCGCAACTCTCTTCTTTCTCTCTCTGCCATATTTGGGTACAAGTGCAAGTGGGGTTATATTCAATCGCTCACCCCGACTCCAAACTATATAGATAGAGATCGAGTGCATCTTGAGCTCTCACAACATTTTGCTACGTTCACACCTCAACATATAGATATAGATCGAAGGTGGTGAATCCCCATAAACCATATATCCTGTTGGGCTAATGTTGTAACCACATTTTTACACCCAATTATAACAATAAAAAAATACCAGATAATTTTTTTGTTTGTTTCAAACACATGTTACAAATATACGACACCACTTAGGTTCACAAGAAAACACACGGGATTACTCCAGAAAAACTCCACATTATAAATGACGCTATACAACATGGATCCACGAATCCAACGGGTAGTGGTGTAATGGTTCTTGGGTCTCCTAGTAATTGGGAGGTCCAAGGTTCAAATCTCAGCTCCGTGTTAAGACAACTTACTACTGATGGTTTGGATACCCTTGTGATAGGGCACCATGATAATGTGGTTTAATCCACTGCTAGCCAAAGAGCTTGAAACTTCCATCCTTAAATGGTTCCACAACCGGTGGGATGGTGATGCAACAATGGGCTAGTGACCTCTCCTAGGTAACCTAATAAAAAAATACAACATGGACCCATGCAACAATAGGATATCACAAGATACAAATCAATGCCACACTTCTATAAACAAACTAGTCCATTGCAATGACCCAACCACAAAATGAACATCACGAATAGGTACTTTCCACAACACCACATTTTCATGGATACATCTTTATCATAGACATATTCCATTATTTAACCTATAAGGTTTGAAAAGCACTTTTTTTTTTTTTTGGATTGAGGGTAAATTGAGGGTGTTTGAAAGGACCCACATCCTTGTACACATGAGGATTTTAGAGAGGATCCACAACCTGGTTACAATGAAGGGGACCACTTATTAGGAACCCAATTGAAGCAACCATGAAACCGAAGTGAAGATGCAGCGACCGTCGACACGACCGCAGCGAGTGGGACAACTTAGAACAGCTACCAGCGTCGGCAGTGAGAGGAGCAACCACTAGTATCAGCAGCAAGCGGAGCAGCCACAAGTGTCAGTAGTGAGAGGAGCAGCCACGACCGCAGCGAGAGGAGCAGCAACCGTGAGCGGAGCAGCCACCAACGTCAGCAGTGAGGAGTAACCACCAGTGTCAGCACGAGCAGAGATGCCGCCTCCAGCGGTGAAACCACCTCCGAGGAGGATCGTGCCTCGGGGGGATTTGAAACCGGGTGGGCAAGCACACAACCATGTGACTTGACCGCACCACTCCCACCCCATCGGCGGTTTGAAAAGCACTTAACCTGGGAACACACATCACCCTTTTTATTTTCTAGGCTACATTTTCTCACTTTTGTTTAACTCTTAACCTATATTGGTTTCATTCAATTTAGTTTGCTTGTCTTGTTGTGAATACATCATATAACCTGATTGATTACTAGAAGTTTTTTGAACATTTATACGTTAAGTTTCAAATTTCAAAAATTAGAAACTATGCTTTCTCAAAAATTTGTTTTCGAGAGGGTCAAATCACATCAACCTTCACAACACAAGAAAATTTATTAAACTGTAAAATAATATTGATGGTACTAATAATTCATAGCCCAACATCACAAGGGTACACTCTCAAAACAAAAGCAAGTTACAAACTCCCTTTATGAAAAGAGTCTTTTCACGAATATCTTATAAGTGTACAATAATTGGTTCACATTTCAATTGCCATTCATTTACAAAACCCAATGTTAGTTCTAAACATTTTGAACATGTATATGTAACCCAACACTTGTTTTTAGACTACGGGTTTGTTTCTTAAAGAGTATGGCTACTCATCATTTCACTTAGTTTTCGTTCAAGGAAAAGATCTCACGACGATAAAATTAGAATCTTAAGCTAAATTCATGTCTATGGTACAACTTGAATATAGGGATGATTGGGAACATTTTTAAGATACAAAAGAGTATTTTTGGTTAGTGTTCAAGTCAAAAGTTAATGTTTTAGAATATGATTTTCTTAAAGGAGATATCTTGTATTATCTTTAATGTCAGAAAATGGAGACTTAGCAAGGAGTAAGGAACAAGTCACAATTCTCGCCTTTCTAATGGGTCAACATCCTACCGTTAACAATCCCATATGTTAAGGTTTAGATAAAAATTAAGTCCACATATTACCCTAAAAAGGTCCTAGGATTAGTTTAAAATTTTAGTCCCAATTACCCCAAGTGATCTATGCCCTACTACATGCCATAACTAGCATTCAACAACTTAATCCCCAAGACCTCCAAAAATCAAGGGTGTTTCTATAATCAAAGGCTAATGAAAAAAATTCCACTTCTAAGGCGTGGTGATGTCCCAAGAGGTGTTTAGTTACACTATAGAAACAAGGAACGAGGTTAAGCTCAAGGGGACCATTCCATACCACAAGGGTTGATATTTCAAACTATAAGTTTGGTTGATGTTTTTTCCCAAAATGGAAACACACACATGCAAGTTATTATATTTTTCTTTGAAGGCTAAGAGATTTCCTAGGTCAATACATCACTAGTAGATAGATGAATTACGCCATTACCATATTACTACCATCAATTTTACTGGTACAATCACATCTAAGGCTACGATGGTCCAAAAAGTTTGAATAAAAAATTAAATTTCATTTTCTTGATGATGATTTGGATATAATAAAAGGGGATCCTCTTACATCATTTTCCAATGCAACATGATACAATCAACTTCATTTACCTAACCAAATATATTGAAATACAACTAAGTGTGGAATTAGTCAAACATGCAAAAGTACAACTACGTAAGAAATAGTACATTTCACCAATATGCAACAATATTGTATACATCATGGAAACAATGAAATAAAGCATTCTATTCATAACAATATCACTAGTATATTCTATACAATATTACATTTATTTCAAAAATAATCCTGTGATTACAAAAAAACACAATTAACGCTACCATTTTCTTCTTGTCTCGTGTACCTACAACCACCACAGGGTCAGTCCTAGAATTGGTATGGAAATCCCCTACACTCAAGCATAAATCCACACATTCCTCATTTCAAAAATTTCAAACAAAGAGTAGAGAGAGGTCAATATAGGGAGATAGAAGAGAGAGTTTGTTTCTCATGCATTCACACCTTCATTTTCATTTTCATTTTACGTTTTTGTTTCTTGAGAGAGAGAGAGAGAGGGTGAGAGAGAATGTTAAGAGACATTTTATTTTCCATTCACAATGTCATAACCATTTGCATTTCATGTCCATTTTCATTTCATTTCAAACCAATTTACATTTTCCAATTCATTTATGTTTTCAAATCAACCAAAGTATCATAGTCATTTCTGGAGAGAGAAGAGGGAGGAGAGAGAAAAACACCATACATTTCAAAATCCATTCATACAAGATAAAAGATCGAATAATACTCTACATAGCATTGTGATGGTATTAAAAAGGTCTCATGCGTGGTTAGAAGTCAAACGAGACCCTTAGAAGGAGTTTCTAGTTAAAGTAGCAAGTTGAGAAAACTGACCCAAACAACAAAAGTGCTTACAAATTGGTTCTCGAAAATACTCATTTTGAGTTCAAGCACATGATTTGGATAATTCCCACTTATTCCCAATACACAAAGACTTCATCACATTCGGTAGAATTTAAATACGATGAAAAATTCTCAAGTTATAAGGGTATCTCCGAGGTTGATAATCGTAAACACAACTAAAATTTCTTGTCACCCAACGGCCGGAGGACCTCAAAACCCACTTGCAAAACTAATCCCGATAGTGTTTTTGCATAATTGAGAGTTGGTTCCAATTCTCCTATTGGAAATCTAGAGGTAGGTGGTGGTATTTTCCAGTTCACTTAAACGAAGTGGCATTTACAAGTTTTGGAACCAATTGCATTTTATTAAATTGAGTAGGTCACCACAAGTGGCTGAAATACTAAAATGGGCTTCAAGACTCGACTCGAAAAGGCATTAAAAGAGTTCATACAGGTTGAGTTATGTTCCACATGGTGTCCTACATTAGCGAGGGATAAAATTAGAAGTTATATATTCACAAGACATTTGGATATGGTGCTCCATGCATGTAATTTTTGAGGCCAATCTATGTTTTGAAGGTTTTGGGCAGGGTAAAAGTTGTAACATTCATTCTAGATGTATTTTCTATGATCCAAATTATTGAAACCCAACCACATAGGACACGATAGAGTGCGTAATTTAAATGCAAGAAGAAGGGGAAAACCATACCTATTTTGCAAAATTCACCGTCACCGCATTTGATGGTTGATGGTTGTTTGAAATTGCTCCAAACCTCTTATTTTGCACCGTGCAAAAACCATGCATTTAAAGAGGATTTTTGTCAAATGGTTAGCGATTTTTATCATACTTCCCAATTTTTTGCAAACATGACTATCAAGGCACACAAAATTTTAAAACAATCTAGCTTTCCAAGAAACTTTAACGCATGTCCATGCATTGCTCTAACCTTCCATCTTGGCACAGGCTAGAAGTAAAATGTCATGGATGTGGAGACTAGTTTCTCACTAGAAAATGCATATTTTAATGAAGTTTTCAAGGTCTATTTCAACAATCACAACCCTTGAGACCACATTTTTTGAGGCATTTAACCAAACAATTCATGAGCCTTGCGCATGCTTCCACATTGCATAACCAACAATCAATGTTGTCCACATTTTTATCGACAAATTTTCAAATAGTTCACATGTTTGTGAATGATTCAAAAGGTTCCATTTAGGCATGAGATGAGAATATAATGACAAAGGAAGTGGTGTTTGTCTTAACACTGTTAATTTACATTACTCTAAAGATTCCAACACCTCTTTAAAAATCTATGTTGTGCTTAACTTGTAATCATTGTTGTCAAAATGCAGACACACACATTTCCACCACTCCTTTTGTTTAAACCACACAAACATTGTCTTTTGTGAGTTACATTCCTTTGTGGCAATATGATAACAACCCAAGCTCCTCGCAAAAGCTACCCATGTCTCCGCAACCGAATCTTCTTGGGCACTAGAGACAAACCTCTCGCCATTTTTTTTTGAATTAAATAATAACTTTGTTGGACGTCCATGTCCTACTCTAAGCTCCCAAATTTGGCATTGGGAGGAATAGATCTTGATAGAGGCCATGGAATTCTGGTTTATAATCGATTTATCATCTCGCTTAGAAGTTTCCAAGCCAATTTTAATAAAACAGCTTTTGTGCAGATCCTGAAAGCATGACACTCCATGAGATGAGATCTCGTCAAGGCGTTTCTTTGAAAAACCAAAGGCATCCTCAAGCACAACGATTTGTGCATATCATATAATCACCGCATTTCATGATGTCACATTTTTTGAGGCATGTCTATACCTTGCTTCATAGCTCCACACACAGGATGGGATGATGCACGTTAAGATTGTGGATGTAGTTTCACACCTACCAAAACTTGCCAACATGCTTATAAATCCTTCCCAAAGAATCCATCTGTGCAAACCTGTAAACAAATCTAACTTCACTCCATGAGAGCTCCCAAAATTATGCCGAGGCATTTCCATAACATTCCCTAACCAAAATTTCTCCAAAGCCCAAAAAGATTTCCAAAATACTCTCACGCACAAACCACACAAAACCCAAAATTTTCATTAAATTTAATCTTGGAATGAGGTTGGCCCAAGCCCCAAGTAGTTTAGGGAGTTTTGAATATTTTAAGTTTTATTATTTTTTCTTTTCGTAATATAATTTTAGTCTCCAAAAAGGTTTACAAAATTTTATAATCTCGCACATTTAAATTTTATTAAATTTCTTATGTTATCTTATGATCGCGAAAAAGGGACCTCTAATGAACGCCAATCCACCCTCTAAGACAAAATCGACAATGCAGAGAATGGAAGGCTCCTCATCCACAGAGCGTTTAAACGATTTCAAGGAACATTTAACGATAACAACAAAAGTGGTGAACAATGACAACCGCATCGAGTTCGAGATTTAACGACCATCCCGAGACACTAGGCCAAAAATTTTAAATACCTTGAATCAAAACCGAAAGAGTTGAATCCTTGCCTCCATGACACTCGGGGATTCACAAAACACACAAACACGATTTGAAATTCCAAGCAAACCGTAAAGGTTGACAAAAGGAATTTTTAATGAATTGGAGGGGGCACTACTTTCTCCATCCCTTATAACAACATCGTCCATGATGTGACATACTCCAAGATACTAAAGAGATGGGAAAACATGGGAAGCCAACAAAGAAACATTATAACCAATGAAGGGTTATGTTATTTAAAACGCAACCACCAACAAAGTTAAACATGTTTTAAAATTTTCTCATTTTCTTTATGTTCGTGAAGATTGACATTATTCATTATTTTATTACTCAACTTATCTTTTCCTTAAAACCTTTTCTTAGTTTTAAAGCTTATTAAACCTCTTAATCCAAAAGTTCAAAAGTCGTAGTGGATTCGGATCCAAATTTCAGTACACATTTCAAACACGCTCGCATGTGGTTTCTCAAAAGGGTAATCACCATTCATTAGTTATGTCCATTGTCTAGTTTACTTGTTCACTATTCTCAATGTTATTGTAGACACAAAATCACACACTTTGGGTAATTATCTAGTCTTGATCACATACTACTATTCATATGGTTCTTGACCAAGAAGACTACTAATTAACCCATGTCTTTGGCCATATTTTGTTGCTTTCTATTTTACTCTCTATTTTGCACCTTTAATGACCGAATCTGTCTTTTCATAGTTCGCTTTACCTTTTTTGACCGGGAGTTCCAAGCCGGATGCCAGCCAAAGCACCTCGTCCCCTCGGGCACCCCCCTCTTTGAACTTTACTCTCACCTTTTGGGTCCTTTCTATCTATTTGAGCATATTATATTTTTGGTAATCAACATTTTCGAGGTTAATTACGAAATTCAAGCGAAGGAATCATATAAATATAAATTTATGTGATCATAATAAGGGACCAAACACCAAGCACTAGCTATCACCACCTAAGGTTGCATCCATCAAGGCTTCTATTGCTCCATTTGCATCCATCTAGCTCCATCACAAGGGACAAAGGTGGTTATTCTGCATCACACTTCATAAGAGGGGAGTTTATTCTATTCCATGCACACATTTTTACATTCTACATCTAGCTATTGCTCGCTACTCACAAAGTGTGACATGCACAAGAGCACCTCGGGCATAATTCCACACACATAAAAACTACATTGGGTCCGAGATGTAGTTCAACTCTCGATGATAAGTCCACCATTATGATGGTTGTGGACAAATCGACCCTTCATATACATCTTTATTTTTTTAGGGTTTGATGCTTTGTCTAGGGTATTTAAGGTGATTCTTTATTCTAGGTTTATGATGACATCAACGAACCAAGTGTGACTCTCACGCAACAAGAATCGAATAAGTGTGAATATCTAGCGACCTTGTCGGAACCAATTTTCAGCCATTTTTGCGAGACCGGGCGCCCATATTGCAGACTAGGGCACCCATTATTATAGACTAGGGTGATCCATGTGCCCTTATCCCTTTTCCAGTGCCCAGTCCCTGCCAAATCATTTAGATCTACATTTTTGGAGCTCCTATGCGATCATTTTTTTCCCATTCATGTTCAAATGGTCTCCTTTGCGACACGACAGCTTGTAAATATCTACGAAATAGTCTCGTGACATATCTGAATAAGTTAAGGCTCTTCCAACCCTCTTTGCACATTAGGGTTTTACATTTTTATTGCTTAGTTGCTTGGGTGTATTTCAGTTATTTTATTACTCATTTATTTACTGTAAACTTGCATTAGATTAGGCTATTATATCACATTTTAGTTTAATCATTTTGGTGAACCCGTACTCGATCATTACACTCTAGGATCCTCATTCTGTCATTGTTCATATTTCTAGCATATTCTCATCATGAGTATCTCAATTAATGATTTCTTGCTTGCTAATCCTGACTTAAGACATAGAGTCCAACATCTCCTAGCTACTACTCACATTCCTATTGATATGCATCCCGACTTAGTTTATCAATCATTTGTCGATGCTTTCTCTCAACATATTTCTTTTCCATCTAACCCTCCTACTGATCTTAATGTTTTTTATAATGACCCAACTTTGCATATCATGATTTGCATTTACAATGTGGGTGTCAAGTGTACTTTAATTGACAATGGATTTGAGCTCAACCTATGTCCTATGTCATTCCTTGAAAATATAGGTCTTTCCACTGCTAATGTTAGTCCATCATGTCTTTCCTTTGTGCATATGATGGTTTTGTTCATCCATGCGTAGGTCACATTACTCTACCTATCACTGTAGGACCAAAACCCTTATCACAAAGATTATTTTTCATTGACTTTCTAGTCTCATATAATTGTTTACTTGATAGATCATGGCTCCTTGCTATGCAAGTTATAGCTTACATCGTCCATCATTGTGTCAAATTTATACATGAAGGTGTCAAATATTTATTTTTTCGTGACCGTGATCCTATCCTAATACTACACTCCCTACTCCACGGATTAATATTATTGACGATCCTCAACCTATGGACAAACCAACTCATTTATCATTGCTTGAAGGTGTTATTTGTGTGATAGATACAATTTCTTCCAAACCAACACCTCCACCCGCTATCACATTACCAAGCTTCTTTATCTGGGGCTTGTCCCATTTATGGACGTTGAACTATCCCCTGCACCTTCATATGCACCTCCTCCATTAGTATGCCCACCATTTACATGTACGTTTTTCATGAATAATTCATATTGGGAGCATATTCTATTTGATCCTACTTGCGATGTCACTATATGTTCACATGAGGGTTTGGCTCGGCTTGACTTTGCTTTTGAGGATATTTATCCTCCAACTCATGATCCTCGTCTATATTATAGATTCATCACTATCACTACTACTTATGGTCTACATGTATTCCATCTCACAGTCTACCTTACACGCACTCCTCCTTCTACTCCACTCACACTAGGGAAGTCTTGGCTTACTTATATAGGGGTACATTAGACCCTAATCATATTGATATCTCATTTCCTATGCCCTTTGGTCATATATTCATTTGCAACAATTCCTTTCTTGGCTATACATAGAATCTCACCACTGGTATGCACATGGATGCCCATTACCTCCTTTCACTGATGAGGAATACGCTATGGGCATGTACAAATTCTACCTTAATGACTCCCTATGTGACCAATCCGACACTATCACTTATCAGGTTTCCGATACATCACCATTTGGCTTTGATCATAACGTTGATGACCTCCTAGATGACATTTCATGATTGTGCTCTTCATCATACACAATATTGGGGAATCACATTCACTCCCCTAAGAATGAAACATGTCTCATACTCACATCAAACTCCTAGCATAAACATCCTAATACACATGCTAGCATCAACCATTTCCCGATGATGCACTCTTGTGATTTTGTTCACATTGGATTGTTGAGGAGATCCTACACACATGAATCTCACACACTACACACTAGATGCTACACACTCTACATTACACATTTGCACATTCTCCACACCACATGATATGGCTTCACCACTAAATCTACTACACATCTTGTGCATCTTACACATCTAATTTTATGCCTCGCACTCACCGCCCAATGGCACAATCTAGTCTCACGGTCCATACTGGACTATTGAGGGTATACATCTCCAATGGACCACATCACACTCACACATTCAATCATTCAATATTTTTCTTCATGTGAAATTCCTAGGTTAGTGATATACATATAGGCTACATCATCACTTCCTCTAACATCATTTAGTGGTATACACTTTAGGCTACATCACCACTCTTTCTACTCATCTTGTAGTGATAAATGATGTAGGATACATCATCACTTACTCTAGCATCATCATCACCTATTCTGATCATCATTTAGTGATATATGATTTAGGCTAAATCATCACTCCTTCGATCATCTTGTCGTGATATACGCTTAGGCTACATCATCACGCATACTTCATCTCTATGTCGCATATCATCACCGCACATTCACCACAAAGGCTACACACAACACATACCTCGACCCTTTCCCGATGACACACTCTTGTTTATGGTTCATTATTGAATGCTTTGAGAGGGCATAAACAAATGAAAATCATTACATACAACTCCATTCACTTGGGGGCACACGACTCCTACCATTCACTCTGCATTCCATTCCATCCATCCACAACATGCATATCTTGGTTGCTTTTACTCTTGCTTGCATTTACTTGTACATGTTCACTTTATTACACATGCTAGATAGATATATTGTATGTCATTATCTTTATCATACACACATGCATGTTCACTTGCTTTCTAGTTGTGATCACATATTATACATGGCCATTACACGTAGCATGGATGCTCGGCACAATACTTATTACCAGTCTCACAACGGCTCCTAGGGGCATCCACTTTCATACACTACAAGTGTTATTGTTTCATTTTGTACTTAGCACTTTACTTTATTAGATTATACATGCTTTGACATACATTTAATCTTTCTAACGATGTGCTAACGGGTGGTTTATGTGCAACATTTATTTTACAAAATTATTTACCACCATGGTTGTCTATTACTTTGTTTATACTTGCTTTTCATTATATGCCATTATTTGCAGGCTTTGGCATTTGTCTTATATGCACACTTGTTTGTTTATGGCCACTACGACCTTGAGTGTCTTATGACACCGTGAGTGGTGTCCCATGTTTGCAACCCACTTTTCACGGTCTACATTATCTTCTTGTGTGTTTTAGCTTACACATTGTTTGTCTAGCTTACACTTCATCTTATACATGCATGTTTTTCTTTTCTTGTACTATTTTCTCCCAGCCACTTATTTGCATGTGCCTTGGTTATTACCAAGCACATCCCCCCTCTTGCAGAGCATAGTTTCAATGGTTGGTCCTCTTTAGGGCCACATCCTCCTACAATGATGTCACATGTCACCCCCAAAGAGGGGGCATCATTTGGGTGAATCACCACCCCATACAAATGTCTACACAGAGTATACACAATGCATCACAATACCGATACAATATAGTTTTTAGATTTTGGGGCTGAGAATAAGACTTGGGTTCATGACACAACGACCTTACTGGATTACTTGAGACCAGTGGGCATATCACACAAAAAATGGTTCAACACAACTACACAGACTATATACACAACAAATTTTACAGGAAGATTTTCCTTAGCATTCCAGGGAGTAGTTACAAGTTAGAGGATAAATCAGACCTTCCTCTCTACACTACTTTGGTTGTGGCATCGAATCGCCCAAAAACTAGATAGTACAAAGATCTCTTCAGTTTTAGGAAGCAATTATAGGTTAGAGGATAAATCAGACTTTCCTCCCTACACTTCTTCGGCCAATGGCGTGAGATCACCTAAAAAATTGACACTTCATTGATAAGATCCTTTTCACCCCCTTTTTCTAAACATGGATCAGGTACACATCTTCCTTTTTCATTTTTCATTTTCATACTTTCATTACATGATTTTTACATATATACATGTGTCTTTATACACATTTTTATACATATACATGCGTATTTGACTGCTTGATCATCTTCTCTTTTGTAGGTCGATTTGTATGGGAAACAAGCAATCAACATCAACAAAAACAACACACACATCGACACTAACATGCATGTACATCACATACATCGACATCTACACATGCACTTCTACCCTAGGTTCACTCTCATCACCTTTTTATACTTTTTGCATCTTTAGTCTCCACGCTCTATCTTTTTATCACCCCATGATTTGTTCAATCCCTCGACACACTTTCTACATTATCTACATGGATATCATTTATGCATCTCTATCTACTTTATGTTATTGAGCATTCTGCTGACCAACATAAAGTGGGGGGAAATGTAGACACCAAATCACACACTTTCGGTAATTATCTAGTCTCGATCGCATTCTACTATTCATATGGTTCATAAGCAAGAAGATTACTAACTAACCCCTGTCTTTGGCCATATTTTTTTACTTTCTATTGCTACTTTCTATATTGCACCTTTTCTATCCCAGTTTGTCTTTTTATACTTCAATTTTACCTTTTTTGGACTGAAGCGCCCAACGAGGACACCAACGCCAGGTGCCCTCGTCCCCCCATGGGCGCCCCTGCTCTCTTTACACTTTACTCTCACTTTTTGGGTCCTTTCTAGCTGTTTGAGTATCTTATATTTTTGTTAGTCAACCTTTTCGGGGTTGATTACAATATTCAAGTGAAGGAATCATATAAATATAAATTTATGTGATCATAATAAGGGACCAAACACTAAGCACTAGCTATCACCACCTAAGGTTACATCCATCAAGGCTTTTATTGCTCCTTTTACATCCTTCTAGCTCCATCACAAGGGAAAAATGTTTATCATTCTCGCATTGAACTTCATAGGAAGGGAGTTTATCCTATTTCATGCATATATTATTTGCATTCTACATCTAGCTATTTCTCTCTACTCAGAAAGTACGACATGCACAAGAGAACCTAGGGCACAATTCTGCACACACACATAGCTACATTGGGTCTAAGATGTAGTACAATGCTTAGTCATAAGTCCACCATTGTGGTGATCGAGACAGTCGACCCCTTCATATGCATCTTTCTTTTTAGGGTTTTGATGCTTTATTTGGGGTATTGTAGGTGATTATCCATTCTAGGTTTACAAAGTGACATCAAAGAACCACATGTGACACTCACGCAACAAGAAGCAAACAGATGTGAAGCTCTAACAACCCTATAAGAACTAGTTTCAAGCCATTTCTGTAAACTAGGGCACCTAGATTGTAGACCAAGGTGCCCTAAGTGCCCTAATCCCTTTTCTAGGTGCCCCAGTCTAGCCAAATAACTCATATATGCATTTTCTAGAGCTCCTGTTTGACGGTTTCCCATTCCTATTCATCTGGTCTCCTCTGCAACACTGTCCTCACGACATCTACAAATCAACTAAGGCTCTTCCAACCCTCTTTACACATTAGGGTTTTACATTTTTATTGCTTAGTTGCTTGGGTGTATTTTAGTTATTTTACTACTCATTTATTTACTACAAACTTGCATTAGATTAGGCTAATATATCACATTTTAGTTTAATCGGTTATCACTTGTTATGGATTTTAACTTTCAAATTTCCAAAAAGGTTACCCAAACTATTGACCTCACAATGTTACATAAGGTACAAAGCACATTAGGAGCGACTCATAGAACACATTTTTAGAACATTTTCATGAATGAAACACATCATAAGACCTCTCACTCCACCATGAGAAGAAAATAAGTAGCCCACCCAAAATAGAATATCCAACAATTATATGCATAAATCCAACACACACATGTGATCGAAAACTTATGAAGCATCACACTAATACATATGCAATTGATATCACATGACTCATAACCATGACTTTACCCACACAATTCTAAGACAAGATCGAATAATACATACAAACAAAGATGAGCATCAAACCTCAAACATCACGGTACATAACAAGACTCACATGAGTAACTCATCGATCAACATAAACACCACAATAAGGCATATCAACATCAATACTCCCAAATGGGATCCATGATCCAAGAAATATCAAGTCATAACATCTCCCAAAGTACCAAGCATGATCCACCACCTCCCAATATCATGAACAACAAAAGTCATTGTCATACATCAAAATAACCAAATACCATAAGCCAACAAGTTTTCATTGTTTCCAATTGGTTGAAGGGTTGGAGGTGATAGTTTATTTTTCACATTAGTGACACACAGAGGAGGTAAAAGACATATCCTAGAACTAAAATGCAAATATTTTGATATACGATTATTTCCATTTGTTTTAACATGACAAGAATCTTTCCATCACAAAGATTGATCAGTGGTTTTCAAGTATAAGAGGTTATTTTCGTCTTGTAAGACAAGGTAAGAATGATTGGCTATAAGCATTTCCTTTTAGGATTGTTTTACAAAAGGTCATTTTCATACTTTTGCTCATGGTGGTATGGTCCGGTGTGAAGGTTTTAACAAGTTTCATCATGTTTCACAATACGATATATATTCACTTGATATGCAAGAATTCCAAATGATAAGATGTCACAAAGGGAGAATTTATATTTTTACACAATGAAACATAGTCTCAAGATAAGAATAAGACATTTCCACATAACTCCATATGCCTCCCAAAACCACTCCATATGCCTCCCAATAGAGAAAGAATCATAGTGCCAAAACTAATCCAAGTCACTCACCATAGAGCCCCATCACCTTATTTCTCCATGTTGGGTCACTCACCATAGAGCCCCATCTCCTTATTTCTCCATATTGGGTCACTCACCAAAAGTCCCATCACCTTATTTCTCCATTTAATGAGGTCGGTCACCCTATGGCCCTAGGCACATAGAGCCCTGTCACCTCCACTCAAGTGGCATAGAAACTTGCAACTCAATGTTGCAAAACCCCATGACCTCCTTGGGGTGAACCCCATAGAATAAAGAGGGTCCATATGTCCACCCACTCTATGGTGGACTACATGCCCTATTCCATCACATCAAAACATTAGAACCGATATTAAAAAATAGTTTCAAATGCCAAGCGGCAACAATTCCCAAGCCTTATGTTAGGCTACAAAAATTTTAATCTCCAAAAGTAGTAATCTAAGAAAAATAAATGGCTAAACAACTGCAAAGTAATGTCTGGGACTCTTTGTTAGCACAAAATCAAATTAAATGCCCAAAATTGAAGGATGCAAAGAATCAAGAAAATTGTTGGTTCTTAAAATTAAAGAGAAGAAGATCAATTTCGAATAAAATATGAACACAAAAAAAATCACACTACAATCACTATGCAACCCTTCCGTGGCCACCGAACGGGTACTCATCGAATTGTTGTCACTCGGATATCAAGCCTCAGCTCATAAAATACAAATAGTAACTAATCAAAATCATGTATTGCCATATTATTTGTTGGAATCATCACTTCCAAACTCCCACAAGGATCAACACGGTAAAAAAACACACAAGGTTTTATATAAGATAATTAGTTACGAAGAGAGATAAAGAGGAACGGGTTTCCATTTACTGGGTTTAAGGTGTTTGCGTAACACAATATGCATGGCTCCTGCGGAGTAAACGCCATTCGTACCAAACAAATAAAAGTGGATTTTTAGTCTATGTTAGACTCCACTTCCTAGGTTATACTTAGCTCGAGTCAAATGGTCAATGGTCCAATTTTCTCACTCCATACATACACTTTTCAGATTTCTTCCCTTAGGGTCAGTTAGTGTAGGGTACACAACATACACATAACTACATTACTAGCACAATAAAACATATGCACAACAACCATAACATCTTACGCATGGTAAAATTTATGGGGTAACATAATAATATTCCACATGCTAACAACATGTAACATTTCCACATAACGCACCAAAAGTGCAAGTACAATACATTAGGGGGGTCATAAAATCACCATCATCCCCAATTCTCAACATGAACCTATCACGTATCGTATGAGTACAATGTACGATGAATATAGTGACTAACATCACAACATATACACCATTACAACATCACCTATAAGATAACATCATGATACATCACAACATGGTGGAAACATGATAAGACATATTTCATGATGAAGCACTTTTTCATACAACACATTAGTACCCATATACAATATCACATGATAATGAAACATTACAACACTTTGTAGTCCATAATGAAATTTCTTTTACACACAAAGGTGGTAACACACTTGAAATTCACATTGAATACACAATAGAGAGAGATTGAACTCTCATCGAGAATCACATCAACATCATAACAAGCCCACACCAAGTGGTATGCACAACATGTGCATTCATATTATCAAAAGTACCAAGTTTGTCACATCACGATAATGACACATTACTCCTCCACCATCATGCATAATCACCACAACACTAAACTTTCCTAGAGGTTCGAGAGTATGAACGTTCACTCGGATACCAACCGCCGTGCACACATTTTTCACACCCAAATACAACAATAAAAAAAAAATACCGACATTTTTTGGTTACAAATATACGACACCACTTAGGTTAAAAAAACACACATGCTTACTCCAAAAAACTTCATAAACTAAATGATGGTATACAACATGGACCCACGAACCAATAGGATATCACAAGATACAAATCAATGCCACACTTCTAGAAATAAACTAGTCCATTGCAATGACCCAACCACAAAATGAACATCACAGATAGGTACTTTCCACAACACACCATTTTCATGGATACATCTTTATCATAGACATATTCCATTATTTAACCTATAAGGTTTGAAAAGAACTTAACATGGGAACACACATTACCCTTTTATTTTCTAAACTACTTTTCCTCACTTTCATTTAACACTTAACTTATATTGGTTTCATCCAATTTAGTTTGTTTGTATTCTTGTGAATACATCATATAACCTGATTGATTACTAGATTTTTTTAACATTTATACATTAAGTTTCGAATTCCCAAAATTAGAAATTATGCTTTCTCAAATATTTGTTTTTGAGAGGTTCAAATCACATCTACCTTCACCATACAAGAAAGATTTATTAAGCTGTAAAATAATCTCCATGGTACTAATAATTCATAGCCCAACATCACAAGGGTACATTCTCAAAACAAAAGCAAGTTACAAACCCCCTTTATGAGAAGAGTCTTTTTGCAAATATCTTATAATAAGTGTACACTAATTGGTTCACATTTCAATTGCCATTAATTTGCAAAACCTGATGTTAGTTCTAAAAATTTTGAACACATATACGTCACCCAACACTCATTCTTAGACTATGGGTTCATTTCTTAAAGAGCATGGCTACTTGTCATTTCACATAGTTTTCATTGTGAGGGAAAAGATCTCATGACGATAAGAGGAGAATATTAAGGTAAATTTATGTTTGTGGTACACCTTGAAGATAGGGATGATTGGGATCATTTATAAGATAAAAAGAGTCACCTATGATTAGTGTTCAAGTTAAAAGTTAATGTTCCAGAATATCATGTTCTCGAAGGAGATATCTCATATTATATTTAATGTCAGAAAATGGAGACTTAGCAAGGAGCAAGGAACAAGTCACAATTCTCTCCTTTCTAATGGGCCAACATCCTACCATTAACAATCCCATCTGTTAAGGTCTAAATACAAAATTATGTCCATAAATTACACTAAAAATTTCCTAGGATTAGTTTCAAATTTTAGTCCCAATTACCACAAGTGATCTATGCCCTACTACAGGCCATAGCTAGCATTCAAAAATTAATCCCCAAGACCTCTAAAAAGTCAAGGGTGTTCCTATAATAAAAGACTAATGAAAACACTTCCACTCCTAAGGCATAGTGATGTACTAAGAGGTTTTTGGTTACACTATAGAAACAAGGAATGAGGTGAAGCTCAAGGGGACCATTCCATACCACAAGGGTTGAATATATTTCGAACTATATGTTTGGTTGACGCTTTACGCCCAACATGGAAACACACACATGTAAGTTATATTTTTTTGAAGGCTAAGAGATTTCCTAGGTCAATCCATCACTAGCAAATTAAATGGATTACGCTAATACCATATTACTACCATCAATTTTACTAGTACAATCACATCCAAGGTTACGATGGTCAAAATATTTTTAAATAACATAATTTCAATTTTATTTTCTTTACGATGATTTGGATATAATTAAAGGGGACTCTCTCACATCGTTTTCCAATGCAACATGATACAATCCACTTCATTTACCGGACCAAATATATTGAAATACGACTAAGTGTGGAATTAGTCAAACATGTAAAAGTACAACTACATAAGAAATAATACATTTCACCAATATCCAACAATATTGTATGCATCATGGAAATAAGTAAATAACACATTCTATTCATAATAATATCAATGGTATATTCTATACAATATTACATTAATTTCAAAGATAATCCTATGATTACAAAAACACAATTAACACTGCCATTTTCTTCTCGTCTTGTGTACCTACAACCACCGCAGGGTCAGTCCTAGAACTGGTATGGAAATCCCTTACACTCAAGCAAATATCCACACATTCCTCATTTGAAACAATTTCAAACAAAGATTAGAGAGAGGTCAAGATAGGGAGAGAGAAGAAGAGAGTTTGTTTCTCATGCATTCACACCTTCACATTCATTTGCACTTTATGTTTTTGGTTATAGAGAGAGGGAGAGTAAGGATGAGAGAGAAGGTTAAGAGACATTTTATTTTCCATTCACAATATCTTAACCTTTTTCATTTCATGCCATTTTCATTTCATTTCAAACCAATTTACATTTTCCAATTCATTTACATTTTCAAATCTACGAAAAAATCATAGTCATTTCTATATAAAGAAGAGGGAGGAGAGAGAAAAAACATACATTTTAAAATCCATTCATACAAGATAAAATATTGAATAATACTGTACATAGCATTGTGATGGTAATAAAAAGGTCTCACGCATGGCTAGAAGTCAAACATGACCCTCAGAAGGAGTTTTTAGTTAAAGTAGTAAGTTGAAAAAACTAGCCCAAACAACAAAAGTGCTTCCAAAATGAGTCCTAAAATCACTTATCTTGAGTTCAAGCACAAATTTGGATGATTCCCATTTATTCCCCAATATACAGAGACTTCACGGAATTCAATAGAAGTCGAATACGATGAACAATGCTCAAGTTACAAGAGTATC
The DNA here is from genome assembly GCA_018340775.1 of Taxus wallichiana var. yunnanensis. NCBI lineage: Eukaryota > Viridiplantae > Streptophyta > Pinopsida > Cupressales > Taxaceae > Taxus > Taxus wallichiana. The sequence goes on from CM031242.1 coordinate 994,296,747, forward strand.
GATGGGGTTGATAATCATAAACGAAACTAAAATTTCCTATCACCTAACAGCTGGAGGGCCTCAAAACCCTCTCGAAAAATTAATCCCCTATAACCCCTATAATTTTTTTGCATAAATGAGATTTTTTCCCATTCTCCTATTGTCAATCTAGAGGTAGGTGGTGGTAATTTTCTATTTCGCTTGAACAAAGAGGCATTTGCAAGCGGAACCGACCACATTTTATTAAATTGAGCATGTCACAACAAGTGGCTAAAATACTAAAATGGGATTCTATATTCGACTAGGAAAGACATTACAAGAGTTCAAACAACTGATTTAAGTTTCCCCATGGTGTCCTATGTTACTAGGGATCAACTTATAAGTTCTAGGTTCACGGTGACCATTTGAGTGTGGCACTCCATGCACACAATTTTGAGGCCAATTTTTCTATGTTTTGAAGGCTTTAGGCAGGGTAAAAGTTTTAACATTTGTTCTAGATGTATTTTCTATGATACAAATTATTAAAACCCAACCACACAGGACACGATATGGTGCTTAATTTTAGTACAAGAAGAAGGGGAAAACCATACCTATTTCGCACAATTCACCGTCATCGCATTCGATGGTTGATGGTTGTCTAAATTGCTCCAAACCTCTTATTTTTCCCCATGCCAAGACCATGCATTTTGAAGAGGATTTTGTCAAATGGCTCATGAGCGTTGATCACGCGTCCCATAGTTTTCAAACATGACTATAAAGACACCAATTTTTTTTTTTAAACAATTTAGCTTTCCATTAAACTTTAACACATGTCCATGCACTGCTCTAACCTTCCATCTTGGCACATGATGGAAGTAAAGTGGCATGGCTGTGGAGACTAGTTTCTCACAAGCATATGCATGTTTTACTAAAGTTTCCAAGGTCTATTTCAACAACCCCATTTGGTGCTCACCCAAAAATAATCACAATCCTTGAGACCACATTTTTGGAGGCATTTAACCAAATAATTCATGAGCCTTGCGTAGGATTCCACATTGAACAACTAATAATCAATGTTTTCCACGCTTTTTAATAGGCAATTTTTCAAACAATTCATAGGCATGTGAATGATTCCAAATTTTCCACTTAGGCACGAGTTGGGCATATGATGGAAAAGGAAGTGGTGTTTGTCTTAATATCTATCAATTTGCATTGCTCTGAAGCTTCCAACACCTTTTTAACAAATCCATGGTGTGCTTAACTTGTAATCATTGTTGTCAAAACAAACAACACACATTTCCACCACTTTCCTTTGTGGCAATCACAACCGCCTAAGCGTCTTGCAAAGCTACCCACTACGCAACCGGATCTTCTGGGTGCTAGAGATAAACCTATGCTAAAAATTACTTTCTGAATTAAATAAAAACTTTTTTTCACATCCATGTCCTACTCTAAGCTCCCAAAAATTGGAATTGGTAGGGATGGATCTTGTGAGGTCATGGAATTTAGCTTTATTCTTGACAATTGCTTCTACGTAAAAGTTTCCAAGCCATTTCAACAAAATGGTTTTGTGCGAGAGCTCGCATCCATGGAACTCCATGAGATGACATTTGGTCAAGGCATTTCTTTGAAAAACCAAAGGCATCCTCAAGAACACTGATCTGTGCATATCCTACAATCATCACATTTCATGAAACCACATTTTTAGGCATGTCCATACCCTTCTTCACAGCTCCACACATAGCCGGGATGATGCACGTTAATATTATGGAGGTAGTTTCTCACCTACCAAAACTTGCTAGCAACTTCAAAACCCTTCCCAAAGAATCCATCTCATGCAAAGTCAGTAAAAAAATTTTCCTTCACTACATGAGAGCTCTTAAAACGATGTCAAGGTATTTCCATAACATTCCCTAACAAAAATTCCTCCAAAGCCCAAAAGGATTTCCAAAATCCTCCCATGTAAAAACCACATAAAACCCCAAAATTTTCATCAATTTTAATCTTGCAATGAGGTTGGCCCAATCCCCAAGTAGTTTAGGGAGTTTCAAGATTTTAAGTTTTATTATTATTTTTATTTTTGTAATATCATTTTAGTCTCCAAAAATGTTTACATCATTTTATGATCTTGTATATCTAAATTTATTAAATTTCTTATGTTATCTCATAATCGTTAAAAAGGGACCTCAAATGACCGCTAATCCACCCTCCAAACGAAATTGACAACACGAAGAAAGGAAGGATCCTCATCCACGGAGCGTTTAAGCGATTTTGGAAAAATTTAACGATAACAACAAAAGTGGTCGAACAATGACAACCGCATCGAGTCCAAGATTTAAAGATCATCCCAAGACGCTAGGCCAAATTTTTTAAATATCTTGAATCGAAACCCAAAGAGTTGAATCCATGCCTCCACGACACCCGAGGATTAAAAAAACACATGAATATGATTCAAAACTCCAAGCAATCCATAAAGGTGACAAAAGTAATTTTCTATGAATCGGAGGGGGGCACTACAACCAAGTTCTCAAGATTATTTCTTATCTTCACGCATGGTCTCTTTGTTTTTTGTACACCTCTACTAATGAACTCTTTAACTCTTTTTTAGAGAGGACTCATTAAAAAGAGATCAAGTTTGATTATCTTACCTTTATGTTGTCTCCTTTTCTATCTCACCTTTTTTCTTGTTGATTTTCCCTTCATCTTAAGTTTTCTTCTTTTTCGCCTCCTCTTGCCTCCATCATAACAATTTCTTTGATTTCCATTGCCCTCTCTTCCTATACTTCTTTGTTGGACTTATTGGATCTCTCCTTATTGCTTCTTATCAAAACCATATCATTCCTCGTGTTATTGTCATGAGCCTCCAACACCTCACTTGTCTCCTTTTCATTGTTCCACATGAATTAAAATAGTTTTTAGATAGAGGTATTGCTTCATAATTAGTATGGGCATTTGATTCCTTAATTCATCAACACAATTATTAGTTACTCCCAACACCACTCAATAAACTTACCTTTTTGGTTTCTTATGTATTACGGACACAACAATATTGTTTATGCTTATAACTGAATTAAAATTTACTTAAAAAGAAAAGAATAATTTTCATAAAAGAAAGAGCTCCAAGATATATTGCAAAATAAACACGAACAAAACTACACAAAAATTTGTTTACCTTGGATAAACCCAATATTAGGAAAATCCAAAAAGAGTGAGGTATTGCCTCATATTGTGACTATATCTATAAGTTGTTACATGTTTACAACCTTCTTAAGGGATTCAAAGGAATATTTTAAAATTACATTTCCAAAAATTGTACAAACTATGCAACTTGTTCAACTTGCCTTCCCTAACATACACAAACTCATAAGAATCTCAACCAAGATGATTTATAGGAATTATTTACAAGGTTTATTTATAATTTTTACATCATGAGAAGATTGTATAATAAGTTCAAAAGACTCAAAAAAGGATAGGAAACACTTTACAATTGTTACTCTACCCATTTCCCCTCTTTGTGTGTAATCAGTAACTTTGTGTTGGACAAAACCACAACTTTAGAAACCAAATATAATGAAACTACCACTTAAGGATCAAAAGTGGTATAACCACATTTGACACATGCAATCACAACTTAACTATTTAAAAAGTTCTAAAAGTTGCAAAGACCATAAATTTTGCATACTAATTCAAAATCAAGTGCATTTTTGGAAAGTGTATAAATTTTTAGAGGAGCCAAATATAAAATCACAATTTACTTAGATGCTTGACATATGCTATTTATTTTCAAGATAACTACTTGAAATGAACTCAACATGTAATGTGTCCAAATATCCTTAGAAATAGATTTACCTTTGTATACCCCTAAACAACATTAGATAGTTGTTGGAAAAATAGTTTTCAAGGACAAAATACATGCTTTCCCAACAATCACAAGATCAAATCCCTCTAATTTAATAAGGGAAGACTCACATTTTATTAAAATATGGATTATGTACACTATTTCTAACTCTTGGGGTGGTCATAGACCGTTGAAAGCGCGGGAACAACCTTGTTATAACCACAAATGCAAGTTAGAGAGGGAGAAATGTATGAGGTAGAGAGGAGAAAACTATGAGAGAAATATGTTGGAAGCAAAATATACTTTGAGAGGGGGTGAATCGATCTATTAAAAATTTAAACCATTTCCATTCATCATTCATTACTAATAAAATAACCATTCATCCATACAACAACCATATGTGTGTTTACTTAAGCATTGAATACACCATACACAAGAACAAGAGCAAGAGAGTACACAAGAACACCAAATATATGTGGGAAACCCTCAAGGGGAAGAAAACCCATTGAAATTTTTTTGATATTACTCACAACAAATAAATTTAGTGAAACACCAACTTCACAAGGAGCACCAACCCCTAGTTTAGTAGAGTACCAACCCTATAAGGAGCACCAACCCCTAATTTAGTGAAGCACCAACTTCAAAAGGAGGCTAAAAACACCTAGATGACCAAGAAATAACTCAGCCACTTGAAAATGTTTGATGTCTGATATTTTTGCTGCCACAATTGATGGAGATCACATATTCAGCTCACAGACCCCAGCTCATACCCTAGGTCTTCAAACATACTCAATCTTCTTCTCTCTCAATTTCTCTTGGCTCTAAAATATCACTCTCATGTATTAAATAATTATTCAATCTTTCATTCTCTTCCTTAGAATTCAAATCATCCACACATACCTACAAATCACTCTCCTCTAAGTCGCACTTCTTCCCTCCAAGAGCACTAGTTCAAAAATGAACCCAAAACATCACTTTTATATGCTTTTCTTTCTTCTAACCCAAAGGAGGTTGGTCTTACACATTTGGTTCGACCAATGCATAATTAAAAATATCTCACAACTTTTCATAACAGCTACAAGTGACCCATATGGGTCAGCCTAGCAAAAACCCTTCTTCCATGCACCAAAAATCATTAAAACCCATGCATTGGAATGCCAAAAATATCCTAACACCAAAAATATTTTTAGTAATGATTTAAAATTAATCACACATGTTTAAAATAACATTTAAACATCATACATGGTCACAATTTTCATCAAACAATCATATTATTTCATTAAATGAGACCATTGCTTCTTATTCTTCTTAATACACCTATTTCTAGCACCCTTCAGGACCCTCTCTTCATCTTTAGGCTTCAATATCACACCAAATAATCTCAAAAACGACATGTGAAAACTTTATGGAAACTAAAATACTTGTATAAAAATTCTAAGGAAGTTAGAAGTATTAAAACAACCATTGGTTAAAACTACATCAACGTTTTTCTTCACTAAATCATGTTGCCCAAAAGTTGTTTTCAAAAAGCAACTGGTTAACACCCTTCCTGACACTTTAAAGACCTCAAAATAGATTCATTGGATGCAAAATTCATCCCTATTCACATTCCAATGATATAGATCATCACCCAATCCATTCCATTCTCCAACCAATTCAATCTTTCAGAAAAGTTGTTTTGTCTGGATATCCAAAAATTGACCTGAAAAACATATCAAAACTCATCATCATGAATAAAAATTATATCACTGGAAATATCTCTGAATTATATTTCCAATACAACTTGAATCACCTCCTAACTCCTCCTTTAGCTCCTATTACGTCTATTTTACTTAAGACTACTTCTAACTGCTCCAAAACTACCCTTTGACACATCAACATAAATAAGGAACACTTTGCACTTTTTCACCATCAACATGACTTGAAACATTTATAGACATATTAAAAAAATCCTGAGATATCATAAATTACAATTTAGTCATTACCTCATTTGGACAACTTTACCACAAACTAGAACTCTTCAGAAACTTGCATTTTCAGAAAGTGCGGTCAACATATCAACACATGCTCTAACATACCTTTATGGAAACATGGAAGAGTTAATATACATAATAAATAATCACTTTGAAAAAGGAATAAAAAGGGGCTGAGTATACTCAATTCTCTGCAAGTTGCTCTAGTTAGGGTTTAACTAAGGTTTCAAACCATTTTAGCTTCTTAACAATTGTTCATAAAAGTGACAATAAAACCACCTAATTTTTTTTTGAAAGTTTCATAACTAACCTAAGATATTATTCCAAAGATCTAAGCTCCCCATGAAAATAATAAAATCCACAACGAGCATAAGAAGGTCATCATTTGTTCCAAAAACACACTGCAACTTACCTGGTTTCACCAAAACTTGCAATTACCACATCGAATGACCTAAAACTTATCATGAAGCATCATGACAACATCCTATACCTATAAATAATCATCACATAACTCAGGCATTCCTCAAAATATACAGCCACAGTGACTTACCTATGCCAAACTACTTATTTCTCATATGTTGCTTCCAAAGGACCTCAAAATTCATCATACCTCTGAGTTATGACCTGAAACTCACCATAAACCTCGGGAACACAAATATCATGTTGATACCATGTTCTAAAAAAGACGTATTAGGCCAAAAATCACATCTCCGTCTCATTTTGCATGCTCTAGGCATAAAACAAGCCCGGAATGACTCGACTCAACACCGAAACCACACGACCTAACCATGCTGACCCCATGCGAAACATAAACACTCATGACACATCATAAAATGTTTGGACTCATGATGCACTCCAACTAACTCAAGAAATCTCATACAAGAACTTAGCTCACTCACCCATGCACCAAGACTATACTTAACTCATCAAAACTTGACACTACCAATTAACCTTCATACTTGACATCGATTAACACCTCATGGGAATCTCATGACTACATGACACCATTTTCCATAAATGGGGTTAACATCAACCACAAAAACTACACAATAACCAAAAAAATAGCATGGAAAAAGGGAGTTATGTTAATGGTAGTATTGCAGATTCCATCAATCGGTAATTGAGAATATGTCCATTCATAAGACAATGACAAATATACACATAACTATGTATACTTCATGAAACAAAAATTACAATCAACAAAAATTTTAATTGGTAATTTCATTCCATGAAAGAAAATACAAAGCTTTTCATTCTTGTAATAGATTGCAATACATTTGGTTGAGTATGAAGTTGAGAGAATGGAGGAAATAATAGAGAGGAATAATAGAAAAAAATTGCTAAATGAGAGAAAAAGTGTTCTCCTTAGAATGGAGAGAGCCTTACAATTTATAGTTGAAACAATGGCTCTTCGCATTCCCAAGTGACCTTTCAACTTAAAGTGCATTCTCAACGAAGAAATAGAAAATTTAAGTGACTTAAGTCACTTTTTACAAAAGTTACTCCTCAATAGAGAAATATAATGTTAGAGAGAGAAAAAGAGAAAGAAGATAGATGTTACAAGATGAAGTCTCACTCTTCCTCCATTGTGGAGATGAATGTTGCAACTGGATAGGATCTTCCTCAATTGCTTCTCTGATTAGAACACATCTCTTCTTAGACCTGAAAATGATGTTTCACACCTTATCTTTACTGATCATCATTGGTCATGCTTCAAAAATTCTGTTGTAGACACCAATTTTTGGTATCGCTACCCCTTACCCCACATTTTCTCTCCATCATCTTTTTCTACATACATACCTCTCTTCCCTTTCGAATTCCCCTTTTCCCTCCTAAATTTAATTTATCCCACTTATAATTATTTCCTATCATTATTCATCCATTAGTCATCCCTAATCTTGTTAAGCTAATTCTAAACACCCATTTAATTTATTTCCTCTTCTTAAATCCTCCATTTTATCCTTTTTAGGCCGTCATTTAATGATTTCACCTCCTATGGCCTTTATTTAATAATTTTCACCCTCCACCTACCTATTTACTCATTCTAAACAACCCTAATTCATCCTAATCCTTCCAAACCCCAATCTCGCCTCTTATTGGCTCGTTGCCTCGATTTTGTCATCTTCCCACCACCCAAATGGATGGGTCCCTGCAATTGGTGGTTTCACAACCCTATAAAGCTTCCCCTACCCCTCCTTTTCTCGATGCGATTTTGGAGCCTTCAAGCTTGCTTACAATCTTGTTTTTCATTTTTGCTTTCTTTATAGTTCTACAACCCTCTTGGAGATCTTGTGTCCATGTTTAGAAGATTTAAAGCCTCATTTTCTCTTTTACATGCTTAGGTCCATTGTTGCAATTCATCACCATATCATCTCATAAGATTTTGTGCGCTTTGAATGATAATCGGAGCTCTGTTTTGGTCATTCTCGGCCTTCATTTATTATTTGCAGGGTCTTCGTTTCACCCATCCATTTTTGTCCAAGCCTAGATCGGTCTCGGTCGCATTGACCCTTTTTGGTCATCATCAACCCACCTCCATTTTGTTTTCCTTTTTACCATTCGAGATCCCCATGTTATGTTTGTGGAGCCTATTTTCATGTTAGAGTATGGTACACCTTCTATGTGTTACACTCGGGTATTTTTACGGCGGTCCCGCCGCCGGTGAGCGGGTCGGGGGTGAAGCCCCTGAAGCAAATTTTCATGGGTGGTTTATTAATCCATGGGTAATGGGTAACCGTTATGGGCTATTTTTGGGCCCATGGTTTTTCGATACCCATTGTTTTGATACCCATGGTTTTGATACCCACGGTTTTTTCCCATGGTTTTGATACCCACGGTTTTGTATCAAACCGCTTAGCAAAGCTTGTCTATTTATATGGTCTTATGCATATGATAGATATACAATCAAATGTATTGCAGATGTGCTTTGAATTCGGGTGTGAATTCTGTAGAGTTTGTTGAGCATAGCTCCAAACGGATCTGGGTATTGTATTGAGAGAGTGGAGGCTTGTAATAAAATCGAGCAAGTGATTCTTGGTGGATGTATCCCATATTGGGTGAACCACGTTAAATCTTGGCTCTCGTGTTGTGTTATTTATTCTCGCACTTTTATTTGAGATCTGCAATATTTTCGCATATTAGTTTCTACTTGTTGTGATTCTGTAAGGGATTATTTCGCATATTTTATCTCTTATTTCCTAACACCCCAATCATCATATTTTTGTTTCCATAGCCTCTTACCCTCGATCCTGTCATACTATTTTTCTGTCATCTCGCATTTGTTTTTCCAGTCCCCATTCGCCACCGACTCAACTTGGTCGTCGACAAACGGATTTTTCTTTATTGCATTCATCATCAATTTTCATAATTTTATTGCATCCTTTCAAATAGATCCAGATCTAGACTATTCTACAAGTGCTCTACCTCCATCTCGATCCACTTCCGCATCCATATTAGCTTAAGATCTAGCCATGAGATGTATTACAGGCCTATTTTTCTACATTTTCTTCTCATCCTATCCAAGTCTTCGTCAACCGTGCTCTGCAATCTCGGGTCATCTTCAACCCACCTAGGTTTGATTTATTTTGTATCCATTTAGATCAGATTTGCATTTCTATCTTATATCTAGCATTTTAGTTTTTGTTTTGGTTCAAATCTTGCTACATCCAATTTATCAATATATGATTTTATTTATCTTTATCAAAACATGGGTTCACATCCATCCTAAGAAGTTCTCACTTCTCGGGACTAACTTTGTCAGGAAACCCACTCATCTATCTACTAATTCCATCTCGTGTTGATTTCTCTTGCTTTACAGGTCATCTAGCTCGCTTCGGAGAAAGATATCTCATTTTGGGCCCATACACATCATCATTCCATCTCGAGGTACCTTATACCCTCGCATATTTGGAGTTGGTTATTTTATTTAGTACTAGTTCACTAATGAAAGCGGGAAAGTGAAAATTTAGTCAACATTCTCGGCACACCTAGTGGGACCCACCCTTTCTTGGCAAGTATTTTCATTTGTTTTTTATTTCTATTTTATTCTATCCATATTATAATAACCTCACGGTAGGAATGTCATTTTGCTTGCTTGCATTGGATTGCATTAGTTGGATTACCTTTGCTTAAAAATTAAAAAACTCAGATAAAAAGGAAAAGTGTTATCTAGATATTCCTTGTTTTTATACCTGTCTCTTTATTTTGTTGCATTGCATCCTTTGTTTGTTACTTTCATCAAACATCATGTTTCATTTTGGATCTAAAAATGACCCCTCATATCTCGCTTGAAATCTAGTTTAACAAGGCGGTTTAACTTGTTGCATACACTTTCATCACACACTGTTTTTCGCACGGAATGTTTTGGCTCATGGAATAGACTTGCTTCTATCCTATCATTCCTTTGAGAAATGTATAAGGGTTAGGGCTAGGAGGAATACCTGTTGAATGTTGAGATGGTGTGTACGTATCAGTAGAGAAAGATTAGATCGATTGCGAAGAACTCCTTTTTGTCTTGGAAGGACTACCGCAAGTAAGAATACAAGACCACTAGATTTTAATTAGACAATAAATGAGGGAGCTGCCTTAAGGCCCGGAAATATAAAACTTCCTTTCAAAGGTGGTCAGTTCCCCTTTTAATACGAATTAACACAAATGATAACAAAGAAAGCTATTGTAAAATCACGATTTAGGTACCTCGTTACAAAGCAATAGAGGCTAAACTATCAATAATAAAACGTCACGTTGTTTGTTCGAGTTCGCGGTCGTTGATACATTCAGGTTGAGTTACAGGGATAAACCAGACTGGATCTGAGGTTGTTAGGTGACAAATAGGTGAGAGGAAGGTTTTGGGGTATAAGTCACAGTGACCGATGCCAGTCACTGGATAACCGACCGCGGTTGGAGAACCGCTGCCAGTAGGGGATAACCGACACCGGTAGGGTCAGTAATCTAGGTGCTTCTGGATAGAGGTTGGTTGCGGGGTGATTGTGGGGTTATTAAGATTGGTGGATGGCTGAGGGGAATAGTGAGAGGACAGGGAAGACTTAGAGTATGATAAAATGGTCTTCTGGGCAATACAAGGATGTATGGATGAAGGTTAAGTGTAGGGTGCTGGTAGGTGGTAGATCTAAGAATGAGCTTATAATTACTATCAATCCACAGGCTCAAGAAATGGTGCTTAGAAACATACAAGACACTACTTACTCGTTCCTGATGAAGATGCAGGTTCCAGGACTGTGATGACAAAGACAGGGCTCAAGTAGGATGATCTGACAATCCAAGATGAGCTATCTCCTCTTCTGATGCTCGGATGAGTGTCACTGGGCTCTGGTTATTCAGTTGCAGTCTTGGGCTTGATGTCCTTCTCTGCAAACTTCTCTCTTTTCTTCACTTGTCTCTGCTCGGCCAAGCAAATCCAGATCTTTTCAATGATTTCTCCTTTTTCGATCAAATGAAAATCCGATCCTTTGTTTTTGGTTGGAAGTGGTCATTTACAGGGAACCGATGGCGGTTACGCAACCGACGGCGATCGAGTAGGAACCGGTATCGGTCAGGTCAAAGCGGGCTATTTTTGGTAAAATAGCCAGCTTTCCCTCCTTTTCTCCCGAGGGATTAGTGGCGGGCTTGGTCAAGTCATTATGAGGTTGGTTTTAGGTGCGGGTGAGGAGTAATTAGTCATGGGTGTGGATTTGGACCAAGTTATAGGTCTTAATTAGGTTAGTTTAGGGTTAAGACTAGGTCATGATGAGGTGGCGAAATGAGGTGGCAGGTATGGCGATGTGGATTTATTAATTATAAGGTAATTAATAAATAATTGTGTAAGGTTTAGGTGATGAGGTTAGGTTGTGAAATGAGATGCGGGGCACAGGGTGTCGTAAGACACAAATTTGGTGTCTACATTTAGCCCCTTGTTGTCATGTAGCTTGTCTTGTTAAAGCTATACGGACAATAATAAGAAGTGGTTACCCCTGTTAAGGGTATAGGTAATCCCCCTCAAATCTATCACAGATTGAGGTAGCGTGAAATCAGGGATAGGGTTGATAAAGGGTAAATGGTGTTTAGATAATGGTAAGATGGTGGGGTAGGTCCAAGGAAGCAGACGCACGTTGACATGCAGTAGTGCGACCAGGGTACATGATTTGAAGAGCAAACAAGCAATTCATAGGCAAAGGTCGATAGTTTATCCAAACAAGGGTGATATAATCCAGTATATCAAGGCATAGGAAGTAGCTCCAGGGGATATAACGGGTAAGGTACAGGAACGTTGAGGCATGTTCGGTAGTACCAAATGGTTGGTTTGGTTGAGATAAACATCACGGTCTTGGTCTAGGCAAAGTTGGTCGACTGATCAAGTCAAGGACCCTAATCATGCTAAAACACGAACAGGTGAGCTCGATTGAACAAAAAGCTACATGATGGGTGGATAAAATTGTATTGTGTTGATGTTGGGTGAGGTATTTAATTGGTGCGGCCTTAGGTCGGGCCAAATGGTTGGGTGTGGCCTTGGGTCGGGCCAAATGGTTGGGTGCGGCCTTGGGTCGGGCCAAATGGGTTGGTTGCGGCCTTGGGTCGGGCCAGATGGTTGGTTACGGCCTTGGGTTGGGCCAAATTGGTTGGTTACGGCCTTGGGTCGGGCCAAATGGTTGGTTACGGCCTTGGGTCGGGCCAAATTGGTTGGTTGCGGCCTTGGGTCGGGCCAAATGGTTGGTTGCGGCCTTGGGTCGGGCCAATGAAGTTAACAAAGGGTGTTCAGCCAAGGTGGATATAGGCGATGTTGTGAGAAAGGGCGATTAGTAAATAAGGTTAGAAATTGGGGAAGAGGTGGGATAAAACCGATATCGATTGTCTATGACCGATATCGGTTAGGTGACCGATACCGGTTCCTTAGGGCACAATATAACCGATATCGGTTATAGGTCGAAAACCTATAAAAAGAAAAAATACGGCCTGTCATTGTCATATTGTCAATTTGAAAACCAATTTTAGTTGTCTGAGGTCTTTTGGCGAGATTGTTGAGTTTGTCGGCTGAGGTGGCACTATTTGAGTGGAGAAGTGAGTGATTGGTAGGCCCTAGCGAGGAGGAGGCAGCATTTGATTGGTGGAGGACCCAGCAGAGGAGAGTTAGAGCCATGGCACAGCCAGGAGGAGCTGGAGGTGCTGGACCAGCTGGACCACCACCACCCATCCCACCACGACGACGTGTCGTCGCACTGCAGTGAGGTTCGAAAACCTCTCATTGTGTGAATTTGATGTTGTTAAGCTATTTTTGGGGGTTTGGGTAGGAATCCATGTTTTGGTAAAATAATGAATAAATTGAAGTTATTTGAAAAATGAAGAGGATAGATGGGTTAAAGAGGGCAAGGCGGCAGGGTGGGTAGATTTTTAGGGTGTTTGGGTGGGTAAATAGGGATAAATAGGCAAAAAAAATTTGGGGGGCCGCGTCGGGTTTGGCCCCGCGATTTTTCAGTGACCGATGCCGGTCACTAAGCGACCGACATCGGTCAAGAAATTTCGGGGCAGGGTGGGTTTGTGGGTGACCGGTGTCGGTCGTACGTCGACCGACGTCGGTGGAGAGGGGACCGGTGGCGGTCATGGGTGACCGGTACCGGTCCGTAGCTAGGATTATTTATTTGGTTGGTTGGGTTTTGTTGTTGTTTTGAATGTGTGGTCGTTGTTGGGGTTGCTGTGTGGGTGTTTTGGTAGTGTTTGGGTTGTTGTTTGGGTGTGTTGGTAGTGTTTGGGTTGTTGTTTGGGTGTGTTGGTAGTGTTTGGGTTGTTGTTTGGGTGTGTTGGTAGTGTTTGGGTGTGTTGGTATTAATGGTTTGGGTTTTGTGTTTATTGTTGGGCTTGAAGAGGGAAGGGGTAGAGGTGGAGAGGAAGGGTGATTAGTAGGTTGGGGGAAAAATGGGGTGGTTGTGTGGTCGGGTGGGTAAAAGAAGGTTAAAGGAGTTGTTGTTTGAAAGGGTAGGTCTAATGAAGTGGGTGATTTGTGCAGGCATGTCAGCAGCTGACTATGCGGGATAGGATGCCTCCGCTGTTGAGACGGATGCGGCCACACGTGTCCGCGGCGGACTGGGCCATCATGCGCGAGGTGGGACTCGGCGGAGTCCAACGTTATAGGGCGATAGAGAGGGATCACAGTCTTATGGTCGCCCTCATCGAGAGATGGGATCCGGCGACCAATGTGTTCCATCTCCCGACTGGAGAGATGACCATTACATTGGAGGATGTGTATCGCATCCTTAGATTACCGATCGATGGAGAGGTAGTCTTCCAGGTGGATGCAGAGACAGCCATGGACAACATCTTACAGGTATTTGGGGATGCAGCCGCGCTATTGACTTATCACAGCGCGAGCATCGCCTATGGGGATATGTATCGTGCCCACCAACATGAGACATGGCTTGCCGTGTTGATGATGATCGGCATTACATGCTTCGCCCTCTCGGACTCAGAGGGAGGCCGCTTTCCACGGCGCTGATGGGGGTATTACACGAGATGGTTGAGGAGCATACATGTTATGCTTGGGCACCAAGATATACAGTGCGCTTATACTTGAGAGTGGGGCTACCGCCGGATGAGGCGATTTGGGATTTGCTCTACGTTTTTGTTACACTATTGGGCATATGAGCATATCATATGCATTCGACCAGTAGGGCTGCCCCAGCAGCCAGGGCCACAGGTGATTTATAGATATGGCTTTCAGAGGTGGCTGGGGGTCGTGGGCCGCCACGGCGAGTTCTTGCCAGATGGGATGTAGCGTATTACCGGCATGTATTAGAGGGCGTGACTGCCCTGGATATTGTATGGAGGCCTTACAGAGGTCATCAGCCCCATGCGGAGGAGCCCGATCACAGTTGCGGTGGATCCAGTATACATTCTGGATAGCGGGACGGAGGCCGGGAGAGTATGAGCGGATACCCCTGGAGAGGGTACGACGACAGCTGGGGCTACGACAGGATGAGCCACCTCCCTTCCCTCAGTACGGAGGGATGATGTAGAGGCTCCACTGCCTGCACCACAGCCTATGGACCCAGATTGGGTAGCCGAGCGGCAGGCAGATGATACAGTGGATGACGCCGGGTGTACAGGATCATTTTTGGTATGGTGGGCAGGGGAGAGAGCCGCGAGGAGAGCACAGCCCGCACAGCCAGACTTAGCGGCTGTTAGAGCAGAGAGGGACCAGCTCAGGGGGCAGTGCAGTTGTTACGAGGCGGCTTGCTTGCTGCCACACAGGCACAAATAGGTGTCCTACGAGGCGGTTAGCTTGAGCACGTGCAGCCCGGCCGCCATAGGCACCACCACGAGTGCAGTACCGCCACGAGGCACCACCAAAGTGGCACCAAAGATAGCACAGTACAGGCACCACTACCGGTGTGCAGCCACGAGCACCAGTACCACCACCACCGGCACCGGCACGAGCACGGGGGTGTCTTGGTAGAACAGGGGCCATTGGTATTAGGAGTCGGGGACCACCCCATCGGCTTTGGTGGCACGGGCCCAAAGATATGGAGGCGAGAGCGGAGGCCCGGTACTTATCAAGACGTTCTTGATGGTACTGGGATGACTATCTCGGCCATATGCGGCGCACAAAGCCGAGACCTCGCGGAGTCAGAGATCCCAGGGTGGTGCAGCCACAGCCGGTGGGTCATTACGGGAGGAGACGAGAGGCGGCACGAGGGACCCGCGGGGAGAAAGTAGGGCGGTGGGGAGAGCTGAGGGATCCCTGCAGAGGAGATAGTTTGTGTTTGTACAGTGGATATGGGCACCGGTCTACGAACCGGTTATGTTTATAGAGGCCTGCGTGCCTACATATGATGTATTCATTCATTTATTCATTTATTGTATATACCGGCCTGCGAGCCGAGTATATGGGTTGTACAGTTGATACCGGCCTGCGAGCCGAGTATATTTTTGATATGAGAGACCGACTGCGAGCCGAGTCGAGATTTTGGACAGGTTGTTGCGGCTGCAACGCTGGCTTTGTATTATTATGAGATCACAGAGGCCCCTATGCAGGGCACATTGTATATTTGAAACTTTTGATATATAGATATGATGATTTTGACCCACATGCTGTGTTTAAAATGTGTTAAGTGTTTTGTCGATGGTTTGTGATATTTAATGTATGATGAGTTTGATCCACATGGTTTATATATTGATGGTGTTGATGTCTTTTGTTGATGGGATGTATGTATATATAGATGATGAGTTTAATTGACATGTTGTGTTTATGAAATGTTGTATGTGTTTTGTCGCTGGTTTGTGAAATTGAACGTATGTAGCTGCTGAGTTGGATCCAAATGGTGTATAGATTGATGGTTTTTGATATCGTTTGTTGATGGCTTGTTTATTTTTGTAATATAGATAGATGATGTTGATGAAATTGTGATGAGATATGGATTTAATGAAAAATTATAGAGAATGGTGTTGTTTATGCAGGAAAAAGAGACGGGCGCCACAAAAATTTGCAAAAATGAAGAAACGGCTTAGGTTTAAGCAACAAAGGGGGCACATGACCGATATCGGTTATGTAACCGATGTCGGTAGCTATATGACCGATATCGGTTATGTAACCGATATCGGTGATTATTGAATTATTTTCCTAAAAATAGAATTGCTTGGTTGGCAACTTAAGTTCTTATTTTAAGCATTCTTATTTTTAGAGTCATGCAACAAGTTAAATATGCGAATGCGACGCTGTTTGACGACTGATACAGGTAATTGCATGAAAGAATTTGAGTGATAAGGAGGAAAGAGACAGGTGAAGTGAGTGTGGGCTGAGATTCAGAAGGTAGAAAGACAATTTATATTTGAAGAGGGTGGTGAACATGGCTGAACAAGGAGAAGCATCCAGCAGGCAGGGACGAGGGGGAAGACATGTTCCGCCCTAAGCTGCTGCATCTCGAGAGGTAAACTGTTTGGTTGTAATTTGATTCTTGCATGTTTTGTGAATAGGATGAGAGAAGTGTAAGTGGGTAAAGATGAGAAAGAAAAGGTGATAGGCAAGGGTTGGGGATGGGGTGAGTGCTATGGGGTAGGTAAACAGGGTGGTCACGTATGTTTTTAGGTAAAAATAGGAGTAAACGGGCAAAATAATTATCATAGGTGTATGTTTTAAGTAGGGTAGGTATATTTTTGACAGTGACCGGTATCGTTTAGAAATAACCGTATCGGTCAACGCAAACCGGTATCGGTTATCCATAACCGATATCGGTCACTGTAGGAGTTTCCAGAATTTGAGAAAAAACCCATGGAGATTTGTTCTATTGAATAATTATGTGTCGTTTTGATGTATGCAGGCGGAAGCAGGGTTAAGGATGAATGATACTGTGCCAGCGTTGTTGTCACGAATCCGAGCGGATGTAACACCAGCTGAATGGGCATTGATAAATCGTTTGGGGTTAAGTGGAATCCGCTATTATTCACGAATCGCGCGTAACCATGCTATGTTGCAGGCGTTGATTGAGAGATGGAATCCAGAAAAGAATACCTTCTATCTACCAACAGGGGAGATGACAGTGACTTTGGAAGATGTGTTCCATATTTTGAGACTCCCAATGATAGGAAAAACAGTGTATCAGGTGTTGCCTAGCGCGGGGCGGCAGCGATAACAGTAGTATTCGGTTTAGCTGCACGAGATTTGACACAATGAGGTTTATCATTTACGTATGGTACAATGTATGCAACACACCCTGAGGAAACAAGGTTGGCCGTGCTATTAATGATAGCGGTGGGGTATTATGCATTGCCGAGGGCGGAAGGGGGAAGATTTCCAAAAGTGTTGATGAGTGTTATTTGGGAAATGATAGAAATGAGCGTGACTTTCGCATGGGCACCCGCATATCTGGCAGAGTTATATAGGGGTCTATGGGCCTGCAAGTGAAAACACAGGACGACACTGGATTGTTCGTACTTATTACATTGTTGGGCCTATGAGCATATTGTTTGTGTGCGTCCAATAGGCCGACCCATCGAGTCGGGAGAGGTAGGAGTGCAAAGGTTGGGATTCAGACGATGGGTCCGCATGCACGAAAAAGCGAGATCCCAGGCCATGATAGATGACATCGAGTATTATAGATAGGTATGGGAGATGGTGACGATTGCGGATATTTGTTGGAGGCCTTACGGGAACTATATGGTGACAGAGCACATAGCTGAGGAGTTGAGGGGTGTAGAGCGATTGAGGTGGATCGCGGGGCATAGGCCAGGTGAGTACGAGAGGATTCCTCTAGATCGCGTGCGGCAACAATTTGGGTTCGTTCAGGATATACCTATGACATATAGACCATACATGAGGATCGACACCGAGGCAACATTCTCACCTCCTTGGCCTACACCTCCAGAAGGGCCAGAAGAGATAGCAGCCGATCGTAGGGTAATGGATGCGGGAACAACAGAGGCCTATAGAGTATGGTGGGTAGCAGAGCTGCGAGGTGCACGTGAGCACCCTGACATAGCTGTGATTATAGCGGAGAGAGATCGTTTGCAGGATTTGGTTCACCAGCTTCAAACACAGGTGAATGAGACAATGGGATTGTTAGAGGTTTCACAGTTACGAGTGGAGAGACTGGAGGCAAGATTCCTCCACGCGAGAGGACATATTCGTATGTTACAGGAGATGTTGGCGGATCAGTGGGAGGAACCAATGACAGTGGCACCTTTGAGGATGGAGAGGCCAACTGAGGGGCATCGACGATCACGATCACCACCTGATTCGGGAGGAGGTGCAAGGGTCTAAGTGAATTTCATAGGAATATAAGAATAAATAAGGATGCCGACCTGCGAGTCGATGATAGAGAAGATGTATTTTTTAACATCTAAAATAAAACTAAATATGTATGTGGTTTTGAGTGATGATAATAGTAAGAATGGTTGTGTTTTGAATGTTGTTTTTGTTTTGTTTGAAAAAGGATAAAGATGAATGTTGGCAAATAGAAATACACAAAAAATATTTATATTTACAACACATGATAGGGTATGGTAAGGGATGGTCGAGCTAACCTTGGGAGACCCCATGTCTCCTAAGTGCCCTCATAGCCCCATTGCACAAAGCAAGGAAGGGCCTCGGACCGATGTAGTTCTCCCTTAGGACCGGGAGAGGTGAATTCGAGCAATTTGGTTTGGTAAAAATTTGATGTTGGTAGGGTAATGTTGTTGGTGTTGGTAGGGTAATGTTGTTGGTGTAGGTATAGGTGAAGTGAAAGTTAGCATACCCAAGCAGTAGGGAATCGTGTCCTGATTAAGGTCAACACACAATCCTAGAGTCGAGCAAAAGAGGCCAGAGTGTCCCGTAGTTGAGAAGAGCTAAACAAACCACATATTAATGTAGGATGAGCTTGAGTCCCTAGGTACCTTGCATAGGCGAGAATTCGATAGGTGAAAAGAGTGGTATAATCACAATATATCGGATATACGTCACGTCCCTTGAGTTTTGTTGCTTTGACAAATGGTGAGGTGAGGTGGTTGATGTGGGTAAGGGTGCAGAGAACTTATTATAAGATGATTATTCTGACAAAAGAGAACCAAACCTAAATAGACAAGTCCATGACTCAAAAGTGTTTTGAAATACTGCTTTTATTTTTATTTTATTTTTTTGGATATAGACTGATCGATGCGGGAAGTCTACATGGGATATGTATTTTGTTGTTCTTGAGGTCTTCACGAAGCTGATCAATGCGAGAAGCTTCTGATAAAGGCTGACTGTGTATAGTTGTCCTTCAAGGGAGCAGTCTATTTATAGTAGCAGATGCGGTGTTTATGTATAGTTGTCCTTCGGGGGAGCAGTCTATATATAATAGTAGCAATAGTTTGGCATATAGCTGTCCTTCAAGGGAGCAGTCTATTGTATAATTTAGAGGTCTAGATGTCCGTTGGGCATAAAGCATCTAGTTTTGTAGGAAGTTTGACTCAAGAAAATCCCATAAGTGTTTAATTAAGAATGTGTCATTTTGATACTTTGAAGTCATGGACTAGACTAAAAAGGGAAAGACATTTTTAAGGGGAGGTGATAATCAAACCATGTGAGTTTGATTTGATTTTGAGATGTAGGAAACAAGGTGTATGCGGTGGTAAATGAGCTTAAGGGACGAGCGAGGTAGATAAAAAGTGACATAACACGGAATTTAACAAGAGAATGGTCGAAGATGCAAGACATTAAGGGCTCGAGCTCGGGTTTACCATTAAGCGAAGCTAAACGATAAGTGCCTGATCCATAAGTGTGAGTGATAATATAAGGCACAATCCAATTAGGAGCAAATTTTCCACGTTTGCTCTTTTCTAGTTTGGTTACATGTTGATTCTCTTTGAGGACAAGATCACCAACCTTAAAGGTACGCTCATGAAGTTGCTTATCATAAGCACGCTTGATGCGTTTTTGATAGATTTGAAGGTGGTCAAGAGCCGTAAGACGACGCTCATCAAGCTCTAATTGGGCTAACCGCTCTTGGCGAAATCATCGTTGGTGAGAATATCCGAAGAGATATTCGAGGAGGGTATTTGTATTTCGAGAGGCAAGACACCTCGGTACCATATACCAAAGAAAATGGTGTGGCATTAGTAGAGGTACGAATGCTAGTACGATAAGCCTAAAGGGCAAAGGAATGTGATCATGCCAATTTCTTCCCGAATCGTTAACAAATTTCATGAGGATTTTGGTTAGGGTTTTATTAGAAGATTCAGCTTGACCATTGGCTTGTGGATAGTAAGGTGATGAGAAACTAAGTTTGATACCAAAGTTGTCACAAAGGTCTTGTAACAACTTATTTTTGAAAGATTTACCATTATCTGTTATTAGGCGATGAGGAATACCAAAACGACAAATAATGTGATGGTTAACAAATTCGACGATTTTTTCTTTTTTGGTTGAAATGAGTGGAATGGCTTCCACCCATTTAGTGTAATATTCGGTTGTGGTGATTATCCAACGGTGACGTTGCGAAGAGGGCGGGTGAATCTCACCAATAAGGTCTAAACCCCATTGTGAGAAAGGCCAAAGATCTCGTGCGACTTGTAGCGGATGGCTAGGAGTATGTTGAAGGTTGGCATGTTGTTGACACATAACACAACGCTTAACATATTCGTAGCAGTCGTTATTAAGAGTAGGCCAATAATAACCTAGGCGAAGGATTCGTTTAGCCATGGCAAGGCCACTAAAATGTCCGCCACAAATACCGTCATGGACCTGTTGGATGGTATAGGTGACCTCTGCGCCGGTTAGACATCGAAGGAGGATGCCATCAAAGCCACGTTTATAAAGGAGTCCCCCCATGACGACATAATGAGAAACACGTTTAAGAAAAGCACGTTTTCCGGTACTAGTAAGGTCAGGTGGGAGAACGTAGGTTGTAAGGTAGTCGTGAAATTGGTGGTACCAGGTATCCTGTGAATTAAGCGAGACACATTATTGATCATACAAACAAGCTCAGGGCTTTGAGTAGGATGGGGAAAAGAGTTGTTGGACCAAGATGAATATGTCGAGTCGATTGGTGAGGCGAAATTTGCGAGGCTAAGCAAGCCATAGTATCCGCAAATTTGTTAGTGGAGCGGGGAATGGTCTGGATAGAATAACGAGTAAATGAGGTCAAAAGTGAATCCACGTAATGTTTGTACTTTTGAAGTTCCTCATTTTTACATTGGTAGATGCCCATAACTTGATTGACTACCAATTGAGAGTCACCAAAAATATTAATAGATTTGACACCTAAGTGTAACGCAACTTGGAGACCCAAAACAAGGGCCTCGTATTCTGCTGTATTATTAGTGCAAGGGAAATTGAGCCGAAATGAAAGAGGCATAGGCTCAGCGTCAAGAGGAATGAGAACAACGCCGGCCCCTCCACCGCGCTGGCATTTGGATCCATCGAAGAAGAGGGTCATTGGATATGACTCTTCCCTGAGTGAAAGAGTGGTGATGAGTTCATCGGAAATTAAAATTGGTAAATTATTCCCGAGTAAAGGGGTCTCCACAAGTTGGTCCGCAATAGTTTGTCCTTTGATTGACTTACATTGTACAAACTCAAGGTCGAGGTCAGTGAGGAGCATAAGCCATCGGGCGATGCGTTGGTTTAGATGTGGTTTGGCATACATATAATGAATGGGGTCCGCGTTGGTGATGACAAAAGTTTTGTGATTCAGGAGGTAGTGTCGGAGTTTGGTGGCTACAAATGATAGGGCTAGGCACAATTTTTCTACATGTGTATACCTAGTCTCGTAATCCACGAGAGTACGAATTATATAATAAACGGCTTGTTCTCGACGTGCCGAGTCCCGATGTGCGAGCATGGCTCCTATAGCATGGTCAGTGGCAGAAAGGTAAAGGTAGAAAGGGTGATCATCCTGAGGTGGGATAAGCACGGGTGGCTGCAAGAGATAGGCTTTGAGAGCTTCAAAGGCTTGGTGACACTCTTCGCTCCATTGAAAGGCAATGTCCTTTTTAAGAAGGTGATGGAAAGGTTGACATCGATCCGAGAGTTGGGAGATGAAACGCCGGATGGATTGAAGTTTACCCTGCAAACTACGCAATTGTTTGAGGTTTTTGGGTGGGGGCATTTCTAGGATAGCTTTGACTTTAGATGGATCGACCTCAATGCCACGCAAAGAGACGATAAAGCCAAGAAGTTTTCCCGAAAGAACACCAAAGACACATTTCTTTGGTTGAAGCCGGACCGAATATTGTAACAGGTGATCGAAAATAATGGTTAAAACATCGAGATGTTCACTGCGATGTTTAGATTTGCCAAGAAGATCATCGACATAATCCTCAAGGATAGTGTGCATAATGTCATGAAAAATGTAAGTCATAGCCCGATAGGTCGCACTAGCATTCTTAAGGCCAAACGACATGACACGATAATAGAAGGTTCCCCAAGGAGTTATGAAGGCAGTTTTATGTTGATCGGCCGGGGCTACCAAAATTTGATTGTATCCCGAAAAGCCATCCATGAGAGAAAGAATTTCATGGCCCGTAGTGAGATCAACAAGTTGATCAATACTTGGGAGGGGGAAGTCATCCTTGGGGCAAGCGAGGTTAAGGTCTCGGAAATCCGTGCATATCCGAAGTCCCCCGTCGCTTTAGTGACAGGTACGATGTTAGAAATCCATTGAGGATAGTCAATAGGCAAGATGAAGGAAACAGAAAGGAGTCGTTGAAGCTCTTCTTTGACCAAGAGGGCAATGCGTGGATGCATTTTTCTCAGTTTCTGTTTGACTGGTTTGGAGTCAGGTTTTAGGGTAATGTTATGGACAGCAATGTCAGGATCAATTCCTGGCATGTCAGCGTAGGACCAAGCGAAAGCTTGGTTGCGGGTACGGAGAAAGGTAGTAAAGGTGGCTTGTTCTGATGTGTTAAGGGATTGTCCGATCTTCACAACGTGAGGATCCTCCTCTGTGTGGATGTTGATTTCTATAGTCGACTCATTCAACATGGTTTGAGTTTCAGATGGTAAGGCACGTTGAATATAGGAGTCATCCACACCAAGGTAAGTGAGGATGGAGTCGTCATCCTGGCACTCAACAACATTAATCGAAGGCGAATCCTCTTCGATCATGTCTGGATACGAAGGGAAGAGAAGATGGGTCCTCATTATCACGTTGATAAGTGAGAGGACCTAGGAAGATAGCATTTATGAAAAAAAAAAGTTAGGAGGGATAGATTCGGGTCTATCGACTCTGTGGGTGATGATGGAAAAATGGGTGATGATGGTTTGGTAGGGGTGACGTCGTCATCTTCCGGATACAACCCGACACGAGGTTTCTCGGTGTAAGTGTTTCGGAAAACCGAGACCACTACGATCATTGTGTTTGCGTGTAGTCACGGAAATGAGTGTATGTCGGCCTTGTTCATAAAGACCAAAACCAAAGCCTTTCCAAGCACAGTGAGTCAAGAAGGTGAGGGCGAAACGACGATTTGTCAAGTATTGGAAATCGGATTGGAAGGGAACCACACCAAGAGGAGGTTCAGGGGTAATGGAGGATGCGTCAACACCCCCATACGTTAGGTTGGTGCGCGATGGGGTGGTCCGTAGAGATTACCTCCCCCACGCGACGGTCGTAGGTAGGATGCGCATGTAACTGTCCGTACTCCTGCGGGGTATGGAAAGAGCTAACGTTATATAGGCGGTATTCCCCCAGCGTAAGGTGTTGAAAAACATCTACTAAGGGGTCGGAGGTTGGGATGTTATCTGCGGGAAAGGAAGTGGTATTTGTGATAGCGGATTCATTAGTTGAAGGTGTAGGTGCGGTTGAAGTGGATGGTTGGGTTGGATGAATGGGTGTCTTGGTAGTACAAGCACATCATTAGGCGATACAACATATTGCAGGTTTTGAAGGGGGGAGGATCAGCTTTTACGGTGTAGGATTTCCCCTCGTACTTAAATTTTATGCATCTATGTAAGGTGGAAGGAACACATCCCATAGCCCGGATCCAGGGCGGCTAACAACATATTGTATTGGAACTCTCCCTCAAGGACATAGAAGAGTTCGGGTAAAGTACGTGGTCCTACACGAATGTTAAGGATCACGGTGCCTAAGGTAGAAGTAATAGCATCATTGAATGACCGCAACATGATGGGGTTAGCACACATGCAGCTAGAAGGGATATTCATTTGTTGGAAGGATTTTGAAGAGATGATGTTTAGGCTAGCCCCCCCAATCATCATAACATGAGCGTACCCGAATGTCCCGGACATAAGTGAGAGATGAAAAGAGCGAGGTCGGGATCTTGACACCAAAGTTGATAATTTCGTCTTCGGAGAAACGACGCGCGAACTTCTTTACGAGAGGCAGAAGTGGTTGGGGAGATAGATTGTTTGGTGAGCGAAGCAACGTGATTGGGTGTTAGAATAGAGGTAACAGGCAAGGTTTCATTAGGTAAAACCTCTATCCCTTGAAGGATTTCAACGAGAGCTTGTCGATGAGATTCAAAAGTCTGAATGAGATCATACAGTGTCATTTTTACGGGCGATTGGTGAAGCTGTTTGATCATGGTTTGGTGGGAAATTCCATTAGAGATGGGGTAGGCGGGTCCACGAATAACCACTTTAGGTGGTGGTGCAATCGGGATGGTAGACGGAGAAAGAGATGCCGCAGGTGTGTTTTCTTTTGCTTTCCCATTGTTTTTCTGCCCTCGAGTAGCAACACTAATCATATTGATCTCGTGTATATGAGAGGAGGAAGATGGTAGGGATAGGTCATGGTCTTCGAGAGGTGGGGCTGTAATAATGATAGATCTTGGTGAGGTGAGGACAAGTGGTATAGGAGAGGGAATTGAAGCTAAAGGTCTCTCTCTTCGTAAGTTGTCTTTCTTAACTTTTCTATCCGAGAGGTACTAGCAGAGTATGGATTTCAACGCTTTGCATCCCTCTACGTCATGTCTGGTGTGTGGTGGTAAGCGCAGATTTTAGACTCATCGTAACCTATAGGTCGAGGTTTAGATGGATCATAAGGTCTAAGTGGGGGTAGGGAAATGGTTGCATTCTCTACCAACATATGAGATTTTAGCGTAAGACCCTTTGAGTGGGTCAAAGTCGAGGAGGAAGGAGGCTATTATTGGGTCGATTCTAGTGATGACGTGGTATAGTTGGTTTGTATGGGTGGTGGTTTAGCGAGGAGTTTTGATAATGGGTTTTAACTAAACGTGGCTTCTTTGTGCGCAGAAGCTATGTTTAGCTGGTTGGATGATGAGGCCACAGATGATGTGGTATTAGAAAACAACCACGGAGAAATAGGAGTGACAGAAAACAAATCTTTTGATGATGGAATTTGTTTAGGGTTGATAGGTGGACAGGATACGTGGGGTGACGGTGTTGCTATACCCTTGGATTTACGTATGGGTGCGAAGGTGTAGGTCATTTAAAGAAAAACGCGGGAGGTATGATATATTGATGCAAGGTAGAGGGATGGGGTCCCAATATGGAAGGTAGGTGTGACGACGAGGGTTTTAGTTGTGATAGCGGCATAGATTGAGGAGATTGAGTCTGTCTCCTAATGGGATGGACGGCTTTATTTTTAGATAAATCAAGCCGCTTAGGTGGGTGTGTTAGGCTGGTATTGGTAAGGTCCCAGCGTAGGGAAGATTTGGTTAGGTTAATAGAAGTGGATGAGGTATTTGGTACGGATGAGGGGGTGAAGATGAGGACATAGGCATTTTAAGCTTCTGTAAACACTTCGGGTATATGGTAGAGGCATCTGGATCGGTCATCTGCATTTGGGTAGAATATGGGGTACTCAAACGTTCCCATAGGACTCGTCTATCTTCTGGGAATGACAGTCCTCACGTGTGAATAGGAACTTTTGTATGGAAGAAAGGTGGGTTGTGATTCCGGTCCACTTTGTGGGTGTGATACAGGGGGTAGATGAGGCACTGTATCAATGGGCGTTAAGAGGTCAACCAGTCGCTGAAAAGATTTAGGCGATGAAGAACTAATAGGTAGGAGGGTGTGTTTGAGAGAATCCGTCATGTTTAAAGAATGTGGTGATGTCGGTTTAAGAGGTTTCTTGTCGAAGGATGACAAAAGAAGTGGCGAGCCTTCCTCTTGTCAACAAGAATGGTAGAAGGAGAAGTTTGGGAAATAGATAAATTAGATAACATCCACTCACGAGTCTTGCAGGATGTGGTGTAAGAAGGCTCATTTGTGAGAAGGAAACTCTGGGCGGTTAATTCCTTGATGGGTGAAGGAACGGCAAGGATTTCAGTTTGTCTTGATGGTGAGGAAGGGGTTTGGGTTCTGCGTTAGTGAAGAGGCTTGATTCAAAATTTGTTTGATAGAGGTTTTTGGCTGGGAGTCGAAGACTGCATGGATCTCATGAACACTCTCCTCGGCTAAGATATCTTGGTTTAGGTTACTGTTAGAAGAGTGATTTGGGAATGGTTTGTTGAATATTTTCAGATTTTGGTTAACAGGGGCATTAGGATTATCGAGGGCTATATCCCCCACATCAACCATTTCCTGCACTATGTTTTTCAACATCTTGCAGTTTTCATGACTGTGTCCCTTCACGCATGGAAGTTACATAAGTCATTTTCTTTGTACCAAGGTATGGCACGAGTGGAATCAAACCCGAGTGAGGTTTAACGGGAGGTAAGGTAATGGCTCCTGCTTTAAGCAATTTTTCCAATATCACACCATATGTTTCTCCCAAGGGAGTGTAGTTGATGGGCTCTGCTTTATACTTATAGGTGGTTTTTGGCGGGGTATTAGACGGTGGTTGGGATTTGACCATCACCGCGTGCACGGCTCCTTTTGATTTCAAAGCAGTCGATGGGTGAGGATTGGTGGTGTTAGGTTTGTTGGTGGAATCTTGGGTTCAGAAATTGGGGTTTTATTTCACAACCGCAATTTCTCTTCCTCTAAGGCTCGAATCTCTAGTTTTCGAGCCATAGTAAAAGCCTCATCAAATGTACGGAAAGTTTGAATTTGGAGGGTAGGAGAGATGTGCTTAGCGCAGGCCCGCGTAAAGAGTTCAATAAGTTCGGCCTGAGGCAAGGCATACGTAAGTTGGTTGATAAGGCCCCGCCATCGTCCAATGAAATCTGCGATAGATTCGTCTTCAAATTGTCGGATGGCATAGAGGTTTGCGGTGATAGATACTTTCTTGCAATGTTAATGGAGAAATGATCCAAGAAAGATTGGGCTAATTGGTTAAAAGAGAAGATTGAGTCTTTGGGTTAAAGCACTGTACCACTCCAAGGCGGGTCCTGATAAGGACATGGGAAAGGTGCGGAGTAGTAAAGCGTCGTCGTGAGCAATCAGATAGCAGGCATGTCTAAATGATCGTAAGTGTTGTTGAGGGTCCTCCTTACTATTAAAATGGGTAAATTTTGGTAATTCCCATTGAGGAGGATATGAATGAAGGGGGACTGAAGGGTGGATAGGCTCCCGACAAACTTGCTCATATGTCAAGGCGTTACGACTTCTTGAAACAAAAGCCTCAGATTTTGCATTTTGTCCATCATTTGTTTAATTAAATCAGTAGTTGGATGAGATGATGGTGGGGTTATGGTAAACGGAGGAAAATTGGGCCAAGGGCCACCGCTAGACAATGGTGGGGTTAAATGTTGATAAGGTATGGAGGACAAATGTGTTGAGGCAACCGAATAGGGATGTCCTATATAAGATGTTGAGGTTACTGGATATGTGTGTGGAAATGAAAAGGTGGGCGGAGCTTGAGAAGGAAAGCTCGTGTGGATAGGTGGTAGAGAGCAAGTCATGAACGGAACAGTCTGCAAGAGAGACGAGGTAGGAGCAGTCGGTGGTAATGACATGTTGGGCCCAAGATTAACCAAAGGAAAGCCAATCTGTGCCGTATGAACCCCTGAAGCTGCTGAGTTAGGAGACGGGACTAAGGATGCAGAAGGTAAAGCGGAGTTATCAGGCGGAGAAGGAGCTAAATGAGTAGCTATACTGATAGGCATGCCAACAAGGAGTTGACCATCGGGTGGTCGGGGGCATGAGACAAATAGTATTGTACAGTGCTAGGATTAACATCCAGAAATTTGGCAAATTCTTTATCTCCTATAGGAATTTTAGGAACCTCGTTGGTGTCCGTAGGATTTCCCACGAGAATGTGAAGGGGTGACTCGAGCAAAGGCACGAGCAAGCATGTGAAACCATGGCGGCAGCTTGCTTTGAGCGATAACAACCATGGGCGAAGTACAGTAGTAGGGCTTCAATCTATCGAGAATGTAAACAGACAACAAGATGTTTGAAATTGGTAGGTTCTTTGGTTTGTCGAGAAACGTAAAAAGACGATGCCAGTATCGGTCGAGATAACCGATGTCGGTCGAGTGAGTAGTAGCCGGCGTCGGTAAGCTAACCGATGTCGGTATAATAGAACTGGTATAAGAAGCAGTAGGAAGTTGTTGATTTGGTGTTAATAGTGATTAGTATGCCTACCAAACTGTTCTGTAGTGATCACAGAAAACAGTGTATGACAGAGAAACAGAACTGAAAACAAGCAAGAATGCACAAACAAATTAACAGACTAACCCTAGGGTTAATTTTAATCAATTTGGGCTTATGCCTTTAGACGCAGAATGATGTCAATCCTAAACAAAAGACTTAGGGGAAATGTCAAGTTTGTTTTGGCTTATAAGGTTACCTCAATCGGGCGGAGGAATACCGCGGAAAAGGGGGGATGTTTTGAGCTGTTGTGTTAATTATGAAGTGATTCGGTATGTGTTGTGCAGTGAAAGTAAGATTAATTTCCTGTCAATACCGTGGAAATCACCCCCACGTGTACGACCTGTTACTTAGTCTATGTTCACTAGAATTGAAAACAACAAGCAAGAATGTAATGCACGTGTTTTAAACCCAAATTGAAAATTTTATTCGATGAAGCAAGGAAGATGACTTTTACTAATGCAAAACTGGGAAAAGCAAGACAAATTCTTTTACCAAATATAACAAAATATCGTGTGAAATTTTTAGAAGAAGAAAACAACAAGTATGCTCCCTAAATGAAAGCAAGCAAGAGAAACAGAAACCCGAAATGGGTCCCACCGGGCGTGCCAAAATGTTTCACACGGAATGTTTCGGCTCTGTGGAATAGACTTGCTTCTATCCTATCATTCCTTTGAGAAACAGATAAGGGTTAGGGCTAGGAGGAATACCTGTTGAATGTTGAGATGGTGTGCGCGTACCGTAGAGAAAGATCAGATCAACTGCGAAGAACTCCTTTTTGTCTTGGAAGGACTACCTACAAGTAAGAATACAAGACCACCAGATTTTAATTAGACAATAAATGAGGGAGCTGCCTTAGGCCCAGGAAATATAAAACTTCCTTTCGAAGGTGGTCAGTTCCCCTTTTAATACGAATTAACACAAATGATAACAAAGAAAGCTATTGCAAAATCACGATTTAGGTACCTCGTTACAAAGCAATAGAGGCTAAACTATCAATAATAAAACGTCACGTTGTTTGTTCGGTTACTGGTCGTTGATACATTCAGGTTGAGTTACAGGGATAAACCAGACTGGATCTGAGGTTGTTAGGTGACAAATAGGCGAGAGGAAGGTTTTGGGGTATAAGTCATAGTGACCGTGCCAATCATCGGATAACCGATCCGCGCGGTTGGAGAACCGCTGCCGGTAGGGATAACCGACACCGGTAGGGTCAATAATCTAGGTGCTTCTGGATAGAGGTTGGTTGCGGGGTGATTGTGGGGTTATTAAGATTGGTGGATGGCTGAGGGGAATAGTAAGAGGACAGGGAAGACTCAAAGTATGATAAAATGGTCTTCTGGGCAATACAAGGATGTATGGATGAAGGCTAAGTGCAGGGTGCTGGTAGGTGGTAGATCTAGGAATGAGCTTATAATTACTATCAATCCACAGGCTCAAGAAATGGTGCTTAGAAACATACAAGACACTACTTACTCGTTCTGATGAAGATGCGAGGTTCAGGAATTTGTGATGATGAAGAAGACGGGGCTCAAGTAGGATGATCCAACAATCCAAGATGAGCTATCTCCTCTTCTGATGCTCGGATGAGTGTCACTGGGCTCTGGTTATTCAGTTGTAGTCTTGGGCTTGATGTCCTTCTCTGCAAACTTCTCTCTTTTCTTCACTTGTCTCTGCTTTCGGCCAAGCAAATCCGGATCTTTTCAATGATTTCTCCTTTTTCGATCAAATAAAAATCCGATCCTTTGTTTTGGTTGGAAGTGGTCATTTACGAGGAACGATGGCGATTCTGCAACCGATGGCGATCGAGTAGTAGAACCGGTATCGGTCGGTCAAAGCGGGCTATTTTTGGTAAAATAGCCGCTTTCCCTCCTTTCTCCCAGGGATTAGTGGCGGGCTTGGTCAAGTCATTATGAGGTTGGTTTTAGGTGCGGGTGAGGAGTAATTAGTCATGGGTGTGGATTTGGACCAAGTTATAGGTCTTAATTAGGTTAGTTTAGGGTTAAGACTAGGTCATGATGAGGTGGCAAAATGAGGTGGCGGTATATGGCGATGTGGATTTATTAATTATAAGGTAATTAATAAATAATTTTGTAAGGTTTAGGTGATGAGGTTAGGTTGCAAAATGAGATGCGGGGCACGGGGTGTCGTAAGACACAAATTTGGTGTCTACACACACATCGAACAAACAAATCAAACTACACATGTAAACATATCGAATCACATGGAACTATTGGGATTTCATCACCCAATAGGAAATCCGTCGCGATGTTCTCGCCATGTTACAATTTTTTGTCTACCGGTATATTGGCTAAGCACCCGAATCCCTTATCGTTATGGGGCCATGAGGTGAGGGGTAGGCACCAATATCAAGCCCCTTACCAGAAAGCCAACACATATTCACGCCTAAAAACTTTTAGGTATGTCGATGAATCCATCCCAAACTATCTCGAAACCATCCATAGATTTGCATTTCTTAGAACACTTCAAGCCTATTTTCATTTCTTTTTCACATCTCTAATAATCAAGATAATCAAAATTCTATTGTGTGACTAGTTTGATCTAATTCAAAATCAGCATAGTTTTTTTATTGTTTGTTTCATTCCAGTTATTACAAGATCTCAAGAAATACAAAAGGAACAAAATATGTCATCAAACAACATTCTTATTTCCACTACCACTTCCTTTCAAGAAACTTCCAAACTTTCCATCCTTACCTCCAATCCTTTGATCACATCCTCTGCAGTTACCCAACCCATGGTTTCCATTCCCCCTCTTCAAGGGACTCAATTGGTCCAACCTAACACCCATGTCGTAACCAATCCATTTCTTCATCATCACTTTGTCTCATCTAGACTAAAAACACCCCCTTCTCATGTCACCTCTATCAAAGCTCTTGGCTCCTGCTATCATCCCTCCTGGCCGTGCGGAATTCCAAGAGCTCCTCAATGCTAATATGGTTTGTCACACGACTATATCCTTCGTAAACCAACCTACATTGATGGACCACTTTTGTAAAATATCTATGCTTAATCCCAAATATACGCAAGTCCTTACATCGTAACTTGTCATATTCTTCCCTAGAGCTATGAATGAACTTGTCATGGCCCAACATGATATTGATCCTAATCAATCCTATTCTTTTATTCTGCCCAATCACCAAATGACTCAATTGTTGGTTCATATTCCCCCTAATTTGCCTCGTGTTAACACTACTATCACCTCTTCTAATCCCATCACTTCATCATCCACTATGGTCACTTGCGCCCCTATC
The DNA here is from genome assembly GCA_018340775.1 of Taxus wallichiana var. yunnanensis. Lineage (NCBI taxonomy): Eukaryota > Viridiplantae > Streptophyta > Pinopsida > Cupressales > Taxaceae > Taxus > Taxus wallichiana. The sequence continues at coordinate 994,328,690 of CM031242.1, forward strand.
CAATCATCTCACTTGCTTCCTCCTATATCCAAACAACATATCACAACACTACCCCCTTATTTCCACTTCCCATATCCATGCCAATGTGATCACTTCACAACCCCATCCATCTGAATCAACGCAAACCCATCAACCTCCTCCTCAAGGTGCTTATCATTACATACTTCCCAATCAACCAACTCAAGTATCCCAAACACCCATTACTTACATTCCAACTCATCCCATAGAAAACCAATCAAATGTCCCCATCTCTCAACATCCAACTCAATCTAACCAATCTTGCCACATCCTATTTCTCAATAACAACCTTTATCTCAACCTATTCAATTGTAACCCTTCAATTACATCCCCCATTATCAACAAATTCCACTAAAAACTACTCATCCACAAACATACCAAACTTATCAACAACATAACCCATCCACCTCTTATGCATCACAAGCTCATCCTTCACTTCACAACCACATCCATCTAATGATCCCATTCAAGTATTATTGAGTAGAATGGATAATCTTAAAGCCACTACCTTAGGATCCAAGACCACATTCATATAAACAAACTAGTAATGAACCAATCAATCCATTCATCACTTTGTAAAACCTTATCCTCCTCGCGAGGAAATGCTGAAATTTTATAAGTTCAATAGTAAGGAGGACCCACAATAACATCTTCATGATTTTAAGCATACATGCTTTACCTCATTGTTCATGATTGAGACCTTATGCTCTGCACATTTCCCATGTTATTAGCCAAACCCCCATTGGGTGGTATAATAACATCCCACAACATTCACTATTTTCCTTCACCCAACTTGTGCAATTATTCCTAGAACATTTCTCAATCAATATTGCGTATAAGATCACTATCATAGACCTCTATGTCATTAGACAATATGATGGTGAATCTATTATAGACTTCGTCGCAAGACATCATGGCATAATTAACCAACTATCATTTTCCCTTCCACATTGAATTAATTGAACTATTCTCATGGTCTTGTGTGAAGCATATCTCCTCTACTCTTCAAATTTAATCATTCCAAACCTTTAAGGAGTCATTTATCATGGCTCACAAACTTGAACTCCACACCCTTGAGAAAGGCCATCTTAAAATTTGATCAAACAAACCCAAGATCGAGTTCACTAAATCCTCCATGCATGGTGACAAACCTAAGAATGCTGCTTACACCATCGCGATTAAATCATCCTCCACATCTAATTCTCATATGGATCCTTCACAAAAATCTCCTAGACTGCCCCCTAACTATACCCCTCTTACGAAATCTTATAGTTCAATATTTGATAAGTTAGTGGCGGTCCATCTCATTCATCTTCCTCCCATCTGACCCTTTGATGAATCACAACCCAAACCAAGATGGTATCGTGATGGGAATTATTGTAAATATCATCAAGTTCATGGCCATAACATTGAGAAGTGTCACTCCTTTAAAGACGCAAAAACTTGTAGACTCTAGTGACCTCTAAGTGGACAATCCTAATGCACCACCTAATCAACCTCTTGATGTCTTCAAACAACCCTTTCCTAATCATCCACCCAACAATCAAACTCCACCCTCCACATCACAAATGCCTAATGCCCATACAATTAATACTATAGACCAAAATCCAACACCATCACCTACACCCATCATCTCGTCATCCATTGCATCTACCCCTATTTTGGACTCTTCCCCTACATCATCGAACTTCATCAACTTCTATGTCTATTATAACAACATAAACTATGACCATGAATACGACATCCCCATCAACATTAATCATACCCACTTCTCCATCCATATCATCTACATCATTATCTATCGCATCTCATCCTTCACCAATAACTACCTCAACGCCCTCTTTTTACTTCTTCATCTCACACATCTACGCCTACTCCCACATCAAATACATATGCTACTATGACTATACCCACATCAACATCTGAATATACGACCACATAAACACTACCACCTCTTGAATCCTCCACCATGCAAACACCCATACTTAATACATCTACAAATGACACTCTCACCACATTTACAACACCATCACCTACACCCACGAATCCTAAACCTATACAATTTATAACCCCTTTGGATCACATCAAGTACATCATACAAAAACCACTTCCACCTTCAATATCCACCTCTGTGCGCAGTCTACATAACCTAGTTCTACCTCCATAAAATCTCTAATAGAAATATTCATTATTACTGCTAAAGGTAAATCCTCGTAACTAAAGTCAAAGAATCTTGGCATGTCCATATTAAAATCCTTACACATCCACACAAAAAATTGGAGCTCCCTCCTCCCAATATTAACCCTCCTAAGAAATCTAGTGTCACATCATCACTCTTAGGAGCATCACCTTCCATTTTAGGGCCAACCCCTTCATCCAAATCCAAGTTGAAACAACCTAATCCTTCTCCCAAATCATCTACATCTCCCATCATCAAGTCGAATCCAAGTCACCGATCATCAAAATTGAAACAAAGACACAATCACCTTCCTCTTCTTCTAAGTTCGAGATGGAATCAAAGACCCTCACAAAGCCTCGTCAAAGCAAACCTTCTTCATCCACCATTCTTAAATCCATCTCAATAACAACATCTTCTCCAACTACCCCCATTGGGTTTTACACAGAAATATTTCAACGCCTACTTCAAGCATCTACAATCACCCTTCCACCTATCAAACCTTCGATCCACATGCCCCAAGACCTTCATGGTTCGACTCTAATCTCATTTGTGCATACCATCGTGCACCAGGACATGATACCAAACATTGCAAAGCCCTCCAAACTATCATTCATAATCTTATCAATGAGGATGACCTTCTTATTGAAGGGGACCACATTCCTCCATCTACTTGAATCAACTTCCTCATCCCAACCCTCATCCACCAAGACATCTAAATATCCTCATTCATCTAAGACTTACATTTTCATCCCTCCTCCAACCTCAACCTCTCCCAAAGAGGGTCCACCTCTCTTCATTAATGTTGTTCGGGTCACAACCCGTTCCCATCCCCAAAAATTCCAGTCACCCACTCAATCCAAATCTAAAGTTGTTATCACCTCTCCCTCTAACGAACCTACTCCACCTCCTTCTTCATCAAAACCCAAGGTGTCTATCTTAGTTGCCCCTCACTTACCGTCATCAAACAAATCATTATGAAACAACTCCATCAGGCCCCAATTAAGATGTCACTTTATGAGCTCATCCAAAGCTCTCCAGACCATAAACAAGCCCTCATTAAAGCTCTTAAGCATATCCCTACTCCTAATGATGAGGCATTATCCTTTTCATCTCTTGTTGGAGCACTTGCTTCTTCCACTTCCATATCCTTCGATGACACCGAGATTCCTGATATCACACCTGAAGAACATGATCTTCCCCTCTTCATCATTGTGTGTATTAATGACACATTCATTCATCGTTCTATGATTGACAATGGAGCTAACATAAACATCATCTCATCTCACACCTTTGATTAACTCAAGCTCCCTAATTCCATTGTTTCCTAATCACCTATAGTCTTTTGCACATCCAATGCCTCTTGCCCCCTCGCCTTTAGGCATAGTTATTCTTCCCATCCGCATTGGTGAAAAAATCATCCATGAGATATTTTTATCGTATAAGGGGAGTTTCAATACAACATCCTACTTAAAAACCATGGATTCGTGCCATACATTGTGTTCCTTATACCCTTCATCGGTGCATTAATTATGAATACAAGGGGAAGATCTTAACTCTTCTCTCAGAAATTCCTCCATTCAAAGAATGTTACATGACTTATTATCCTAATGATGTACTCATCGCAAAACAAGATCCTTCTTAAACATCCCCTAGCTCATCTGTCTTTGAATCCTTCCCAATGATGACTCCTTAGATAAAGTGATAGATCATCTCATGCTGGAAGTATCGTATTCTCACGATTAACACTCTTCCCATGCCTAATAGATTTAGTAGATCTAACAAAGATCTTATGTATCAACCTAATCTCGGGGATGTTGTTCCTTTTGATCCATATCATCTTCGCACTAATCTCATTTATGATGGCATTGATCACCCTTCCTCCCATATTGACTCTTAATTGCACACAAAACCATACACCAATGGCTTCAGGTTTATTTACAAGAAATACTTTGCCTATACTTATCTTCATCACTACACTTCAAAAGGATTTGGAATGGGACGTTATGAAAAAGGCATGCATGACCCTGTCATTGATCAATCTTGCAAAACCCAAGAAAAATTCGGCCTAGAATTCAAAAAAATTTGTTGATCCTCTCCCACCATTACTAGCCCTCATGGACATTTACCCTTTATCTTCCCCATCCTGTGTGAGGTTATGGATACAAATGCCATCACTTCCATCTCCTCCACCTTTTATAATCTCCACTGTAACCTTGGGACCGGTCACATATCAAAGGTGTGATGATGAAGCTAGGTCCCTCCCTCTCTAATTTCCGGATATGATAGAGGAAGACTCCTCTACCATTATTGTTATTCAATACATCAACTATGAATCCATCCTTTCTTACATGGGGGCAGAAGATTCCTATATTCATAAGACCTTACCACCGAAACATCCACCCTTATTAATGAATCCACAATCAACATTAACATAGGGACTCCATAAGAGCCCCACATTCTCAAAGTGGGTCAATCCCTTGATCCGCGTGAGCTTGAATCTTTCACCTCCTTCTTTCTCGACATAGCAGAGCCTTCACATGGTTGTAAACCAAAATTCTAGGCCTCAATCCATCCATCATTGTCCACAACATCATTACCTTTCCTAACACTAAGCCGCTTAAGTCAAAGCTCCTTTGCATGCACCCTCGAGTTGCCCTCATTTTTAAAGAGGAGTTACGATGCCTCATTTCGCTAAATTCATCATCCTTATTGACTATCCACAATGGGTTTCCAACATCGTACCCGTTGCAAAGCTTCTAACAAGCTTATAAATTTCATTGACTTTTGATATCTAAACATTGCTTACCCTAAATATGACTTTGATTGTAGACCTTACCGCAAACCATGGAATGCTTTCTCTTATGGATGGCTTCACTAGGTATAACCAAATCCTCATCGCACTAGAAGACCAACATAAGAACTTGTTCATCACTCCTTGGGGGACTTTCTGCTATCGTGTTATGCCCTTCGATTTAAAAATGTTGGAGCCACCTATCAACGAGCCATGACTTACATATTTCATGATCTCATCCATAAGATTGTAAAGGACTATGTTGATGACCTTTTGGGTAAATCCAAGCATCTCCACAACTAGTTTTCCTTCCTTGAGGTCATTTTTAAGTTCCTTATCTGTTTCTTCCTCCATCTCAATCTAGCCAAGTGTGTGTTCAAAGTGCTTACTAGTAAACTCCTTGGCTTTATCCTCTTTTCAGGGGCATTGATGTCGACCCCGCTAAAATCAAATCCATCCCGAGATGCCCCTCTCCTTCTAATATGAAGTAGTTTCATAGTATTCAAGGTCGAATCCAATCAGTTCATCGTTTCATCTCATAACTTTCTGACCATTGCCAACCCTTTCATCACCTTCTTCGTAAAGACATTGACTTCAAGTGGGATGATAACTACCAAAAAGCCTTTGATGATCTCAAATAGTATCTCCTATCTCTGCCTATGCTTACCCCTCAATGCGAGGGGGAGCCTTTCTATATTTATGTCTCTTCCTCTGATCATGCTTTAGGTGCCATGTTGGCATATTGTGACGAAAGGTAGGGAACAGGATGTGTATTACATAAATCACACCCTTCACGATTACAAGACTCACTACACTGAAGCTGAAAAGTTGTGTTGCGCTCTTTTCTTCGCTACTTCCAAGCTTTGCCATTATATTCTAAATCATAAGACTTATGTCGTTACTAGCTTTCATCTTCTCAAGACCATACATTCCAAGCCTTATCATAGTGATCACATCACTCGATGGCTCATGCTCATGAAAGAGTTTGACCTCAAGTTTATCTTGCGAGAAATTGATCAAGGGCAGGCTATCGTAGATCAATTAGCTTATGCCCTCTTCCGATAACCATCTTCCTCAAAAGTAATTTCCTGATGAGTCCATCTTCCACTTTGAACATGAGTATTCTCCTCTAGAGACGACACTCTTCTTTGATGGCTCCAAGTGTCAAAAGGGGGAGGCGTTGGCGTTATTATCATTCCTCCTTGAGACACTCATATTCCCCTCACTTATAAGCTTGATTTTGAATGCACCAAAAATGTGGCAGAGTATGAAAATATCATCTTAGGCCTCCAAACCATTGTCCTATCTATGGGGATTCTAAGCTCATCATTAATTAAGTAAAATAAATTTATCAATGTAAGAAATGAGATACTTCAAAATTATAACGATATCGTTGACTTGCTTCTCGAGAGAATTTGATTTCTACACCATTCAAATCGTCCCTTAATCATCTAACCACTTTGTAGACACGATGGAATCTCTCACTTCTCTCTTTCCTTTGTCTACGAAGACTCTAAGATCTCCATCATTGTTCGAGTGTATCGACAAACCATCTCACCTTAGCGAGATCCCTGGCGTTAACCTCATTGAATCTAACCCTCGTGGTCTATGGTATTCTAAAATCTTTGATTATCATCCCTCCACCAATCTATAAATGGTAGGAGGTCCTTTCTTCAATGCACTAATCACTATGTCATTCTTGGTGGCATCCTCTACAAGTGTGGTTTTGATGACATCTTGCTTCGTTACCTTAAATCTTTTGAATCCACTCAAGCTATCCAAGAAGTCCATGACAACATCTACGATGGAAATTTTAGTGGTTTGGATGTCACAAAGTGCCTCCTTCACATGGGTTATTATTGGCTCTCTCTCAATCAAGACTATTGTGAATACATTAATAAATGTGTCAAATTACAACAACATTCTAATATAATCCGCATACCTAGATAGGCCCTATGGCCGGCTCAAGATCTTTGGACTTTATCACAATGGGGACTTGATCTCATTGGCCTTATTAATCTACATTCTTCCCAATGCCATTATTATATCATCATTGCTACCGAGTATTTCACCAAATGGGTGGAAGTAATTCCACTCACATCAACTAAATCTAATCAAATTGTTAATTTCATCTATCAACATATCATTTGTCATTTTAGCATCCCTCACAAAATCATCATGAACAACAAAAAGTCCTTAAAAATACCTTAAGAAGATTTACGACTCATTCAATATTAAGCTTAGCTTCTCTTCTCCATACTATCCTAGAGCTAATGGTCAAGCCAAAGCCACTAACAAGACTGTTCGTAACATCCTTGCTAAGATTATTAATAAATCAGGTCATAATTGGCATCTTCATATCCCCTTCACTCTTTGGGCTTATCGGACTAGCATCCAAACCTCTATGGGTGATACTCCTTTCTTTTTGTCTACGGCTCCAAAGTCCTTATTCCTCTAGAAGTCCAAATCCCTTCTTTGCACGTTAATCTTCACGACTTCATTTCGATTTAAGATTATTGCCAAGATTGTCTAACACAACTTGAATTGTTAGACGAATGTCACCTTCTCGCTCTTGAACATCATCATGTATATCAAGAGCGCATCAAATGTGATTATAACAAACACCTCAAGGAACGTGAATTTAATATTAGTGACCTTGTCCTTAAAGAAAATCAAAACGTCACTACTCTAGAAAGGAGTCAATGTGGAAAGTTTGCTCCCAACTAGATTGGACCTTATATTATCACGCATAAGTATGGGTTTGGAGCCTATCATTTGGCCTCCTTAATGGTAAACCGGAAATAAAACCTCTTAACGCATTGCACTTGCTATATTTCTATTGTTAACATACCTACCAATGAGAAATTAGTTATCTTAGTGGTCATCCATCCATATATTTTCCATTTCCATCTTTCATCGTAATGATTTGGAATTATCAGGTCAGTAGTCACTTTCTTATCTATGACCTTGAATATGGGTACTCTGGATCTGCTCATAACATATTCCTTATGGATAGGTTCTTCCTTCTTGATGAGAACTTTGTGATCGTTACATCCACTTCCCTCTTATTTATCTACTGGAACCCCACTAAGGGTCCACAGTGTTATTCATACAATTATTATCCCCTCCTAAGTGGTCTAACTAGCTATCCCCAATGTTTCCATAAAAAGTCAAAATTTTGGATGCTCATCTAAAAATCTATCATATTCAAAAGAAAACAAACTTCTCCCTCGAAGGACAATTGTTCATAAGAAAAATATATAAAAATATAGATTGATCCTCAAGGACAACTATCATGCATATCTTATCGTGCCATTTATAAAAACAAAATTCAAAGTCAAAAGGCATATAAGAAAATGTAGACCACTCCCTCGAAGGATGGATACCATCTTATATCATGGCAACGAAAGATTCCTGCATTGATCAACCTTCTATATACTCAAAATAAAAAGCATAAAATCTCAAAGCAAACATCCTAGGAAAAATTCTTACATCAACCAACTTTCTCATCCATAGAAAACTTCCCACATTGATCAGTTTGCATTATCTTTCTCAAAGTTGGGGCATAGACCTAGGGATAACCACCAAAGGAGAACCTATATTCCTACGTATAAATGTCATCCAAACCCGTTATATCATTTCAACATTGGGTTTATAAGTCCATTTTCCATACTTTCCCTCATGACCCTTGTGGTTACTAACCATTGATGGTTATGTGTTAACATTTGTTATTAGTTGCAAGTGTATTACCTAGATTGGCTCCCTTTCTTGTTTACCTCTAATCCAGTTCAAAGTATCATTTCTTCATGCACTCCTTACTGTGGTCAAGTGTCATTTTATCTCATGTTGGCCACCATCTATCAAATTCACATCCTTTCTCTCACATCAAACATGTTCTTTCTAATTTAACCATTTTATCCATTCCTATGCATATACTTTTAAGTATAATGTCATCCATAGTTAACATATTCATAAATCCACCATGTAATTTATCCATTTTTTCATCACGTCTAACACCTATATATCCATGCCAAATCAAATCTCTTTAACATCTAAATATCTATCTCACGTCACATCCATATCATATTCTAAATCACAATCCAATTTATAACCATACTAAAGCATCTACATTTAATCCATAATCGATAACATCTGCATCTAATCCATAATCATCATAATCAAATTCATAACATCAAATTCATACGCTTACATCTATATCCGATTAAGCTAAAACGTAAATTAGAGCCTAATATAATGCTATTGTAGTGGTAAATAAATGTAGCAATTAAGTACATCAAGTAACCCAAGCAAACTAAGCAATAAAGTACAAAACCCTAAGTGCAAAGAAGAGAAGCAGTACCTAGCTGATTCACAATTAATTTCGAATCGTATCAAAGTGATGACTAGGTGAACAAAATGGCAGGAGTGGTACACAAAGACCCATAAAAATTCAGATTTGGGGAGATAGACTGGACATGAGCGCTGGAGAGGGACAGGGCGCTACTACAGGCGCCCTAGGCTTTTTTTCTCGGGCATCTAGGTCTACGGAAAATCTCAAAAAACCTCGTTTGAGGTGTTTACTATTAGTCACCTTTGGTTGCTCCGAGGTTGTACCAAAATTACCGAGATCACTCAGAACAACTGTAATGAAATACGAACTCTAAGTAAAACCCTCAAATAGACATCAAATCCCAAAAAAGAAAGATGCATAATGAAGGGTCACAAGGTGTCCTCGGTTGTCAAAATGGTGAAATTATGATCGAGCGCCGCACTACATCTCGGACCTAATGTAGTTCTCTCTCTATGTGTGTGTGTGTGTGTGTGGAATTATGCCCTAAGTGGCTCTTGTGCGTGTCACACTTGATAGTGAGAAAATAAGCTAGATATAAGAAAATGTAGTAGATGTGTGCATGGAATAGAATGAACTTCCCTCCTATGAAGTGTATGTAGAAGAACCAACCCTTGTGTCCCTTTATGGTGCTAGATGGATGCAATGGAGCTCTTAGATGCTTTGATAGATGTAACCTTAGATGGTGATAGCTAATGCTTAGTGTTTGGTCCTTTATTATGATCACCTAACTTTATATTTATATGATTACTTTTCTTGAAATTTGTAATCAACCTTGAAAGGGCCGAATACCAAAAGATAAGTTGCTCAAATAGATAGAAAGGACCCAAAAAGTGTGAGTAAAGTACAAAGGGGTTAGAGGCACCCAGAGCAGCGGATGAGGGCACCTGACATTGGCGTCCTCTCTCAAGCGTTGGTGTCAAGGATGATAAAAGTTGGAGTGTAACAAAAAATTGAGAAAGTAAGGGTGCAAGACTAAAAGAAGCAACAAAAAGAAAAGAAAGGTGGCCAAAGACATGGGTTGATTAGTACTTTTCTTACTTATGAATGGTATGAATAGTAGTATGTAACTAAGACTAGATAATTACCCAAAGTGCGTGATTTTGTGTCTACAATATCCAATTTTTAGCAATACAAACATCTAAATCTAACATAACATCATCACATCCATGAATCATACACATCACACATAATGAATCAAAGAAAAAATGTATATATATATATATATCATGATAAGTCTAAGTACATATATACATCAAGTCATAGGTCGCTAAGGGTCTTGTCTCAAATCAGATACATCATCAAAATCAGTGAACTCTACATCTGAGAGTCTTAAATCTTGCCCCCAGGGGCGAGTTTTGAATCAATCCCTAGGCCTCATCACCTCCGTCATGAACCACATCTCATTGTGGCTCGCCACGCTCACTTGGCGTACTCCCAGTTGCACCAGTTGCATTCGCCACCTACTCCCCACTACTCAACTAGATATGCATCATATCTTTTTGTCCGTGGAAGCCTAGATGTCACAATCTACTCATAATATCACGCCTCAACTACCAAAGTGTTCTATATAGATCCAGGGGCACAATACTCCGCGGTGTCATCTACCTAGCTTTTGTGATGCCGTTGATGTACCAATCCTTGACTCCACCACTAGTATCAATGTGAGATTTCCAAATATAGCTCTATAGGCCTCTTATTTCTGTTGTATCAATCCCTTTATTAAATGGCCTAGTCCCTCTCATGGCGTAGGAGTGTGGCCTCCCCGATGTCTTTGCCTTTCACTCCTAGCGTGTCATGTCCCTCTCTAGATGGGATAAATCATGCTCTACATACAAGTGAGCTATCTTTGCAAAGCAACCGCTATGTCATCACCTCTACGTGCCACATCCTCCTCGCCTAGCCCCTCCTCCTCCTCATCACCTCCCTCAACCCCCTCTGCCACCATCCGAGCTACCCATGTGGTAGCCATCCAAAGTGTAAATCTATCTCTAACCCTTACATCATCATCGCTCGCCCCATGGTTCCCCTGCCTCCCCTAATGGCTTGGCCATATCAGGACTCAGAAGATCCCTCTTAGAATCATCTCGTTTATATCTAATAGGCTCTCTGAAGAGCCTTTCTCGCACTACTCCGAATTGGTTCCCGACTTATCAAAATGGAAAAACTCTATCATCTTGTGCCTCTGCCCCTACACCCATCTCCTCCACCTCATCCTAAACAACTCAATATCTACTCCTGGTCATGCAATATAATCACAGTATAGTCACCATCGAACTTGGTATACATCCAACTTCGCTAGTCTATCATTGTACCACTCTCGCATCTCTCCTATCACCGTGAGTCCGATCGACTCACCATCTTATGAATCCTATGGCTAGCTCCATATGATCCCATGTAACCCATGATAGCCCCTGGTGGCCTCGATAACCACTATATTCTCATAAGCTCGACAATGGAGAAGGAACCCCACATCCAATTCTAAGATCCTCTCGGTGCATACATGCAAAACTCATGATATATCTACGCTACCATAATGTTGTGTCAAAAGAAAATACCGTCATGTGATTAACGATATCTTCCACCACACATGCCAATGTCTATGGGAATCTAGCACCCACTCGAATCGAAAGTGCATATATAGAAATGTCAATCATCACTAGGCATATCAATCTCTGCTCTGCCACCCCATGCTCATATCAGGTCTCTATGAAATACCCTTGATGAGAAGGTAATATGTGGGGCATTGGCTCTAAAAAACTGTGTCAAAACCCCTAATATGATATCCGATGTGATAGATTGTATGGGCCCCCTGTATAAGCAACCTTAGGATGTGATATACATCCTCAAGAGTCACATTCATCTCGCTTTGTCTTGAATCAAAATTTGCTTATACGCACATCCCACTTATCCACCAACATAATCACCAAATTTACATCTCATGGAATCCACTGGTAATGATAGAATCCACCTAATTTGACTACAACCATATGGTCCCACTCTGCATCCGTAACATCACTTCTAATATGATCATACAAGGTGTAGTCTATGTCTCACAAATATAAATTCTCTTGGGTTTGCAAACCAATAAAACACGTGAAATTTAGTTTCCTCATCATCTAAAAATCCAAAATCAAACATTCTATCCCTGGTCGATGCCGACCTAGGTTGGGTCGATGCCTCCAAGCATGGGTCGACACCCTTTTAGGTCAGTAGATGGTGACTACATCCAGGTCTCCAACGACCACTATGCTTGATCCCAAAATTTGAAAAAACGCAAAAAAATTAAATAAAAACATCAAAATTCTTAAAAACAAATTACAACTGCGAGTCCTCTGGCGCTTCCACACTGCTCCTCCGACCTCCATCTCTCTCAAAATATCACTTTCTCTTTATAGCTCAAAGCTCTTGATCGTCACTTTGCAACATGAAAATGAGTCTAATCACCGACCTAAAGGCTTATATAGCCCACCGATGTAGTCGCCCTCGACCCCCTCGGGTCATCGTCGCTTCATTCTTGGTCGCCACATACTTTGCTTAGTCACCATCAAACCGGCCTTGCCTTTTTAATCAATCTTCCCCTTATCTATTTTTGATCAATCCTTCCTTTCAAATTATCTTTTCTTCCACTTTTTCTTTGTGCGGTCTTCATATCACATCTCTATTTGTCCCCACATGTTTCAAGTATGTATCACATCTTTATCTTGCATCATCTTGTCTATGTGACCATCTTCGTGTTCCCTCTTGGGGCATCATTATTTTATTCTTTTCTGTCCCATCCCGTAGGATGTATATTTTCGATTCCTCCTATATGAAGGACATCACATTCACCTTTATCCCCGAGATCCTTTTTGTCACGACCCTTGTCTCGACCATTTTTACATTTGTTTGCGCATATTTGATGTTTGCCCTTGATCTGTTGGTCCCATGGCTTGTACATCCATTTGAGCGGTTTCCCATTGGTTTCCCTCCATTCTTGCAGTGGTTTTGAAAACTCATAGGTCTATAGGACATTGTCATTATCTCCATTGAGGTCGTACTTTGTTCCCTACCAAGTGATTCCGAAATCACCACCATATTTTTATTTGATTTTTGTTTTTGTTTATCCTCATTTGGGATATGTTATCTCATCATTTTTTCCCCATCCTTTCCATCCTTCTTCATCAATCTCTTTCAAAATTGAGATTGACTTCCCTTCATGTCATCGCCCCCTAGTTTGAGGGGGAACACCTCATCAATCATCTTTTTAGTTATTTTCAATTTTTTCTTATGGCTTGCCCAACACAAACCATTCCACAAAAAAGGGAAAATGTAGATACCAATTTTGGTATCACTACCCCTCACCATGTGTTCACTTTTCGTTGTCTTTTTATACTTACAAACCTCTCTTCCCTTTCAAATCCCCATTTTCCATCCTAAATTCAATTTATCTCACTTATCATTATTTCTCATCATTATTCATCCATTAGTCATCCCTAATCTTGTTTAGCTAATTCTAAACACCCATTTATTTTTTTCCTCTTTTAAATCCTCCATTTTATTCTTTCTAGGCCATCATTTAATGATTTCACCTCCCCATGGCCTTTATTTAATAATTTCCACCCTCCACGTACCCATTTAGTCATCGTAAGAAACCCTAATTCGTCATTGTCATCTTTCCACCACCTAAATGGACGGGTCCTCGCAATCGAAACAAACCATCTGGGTTGCCAACCCTATAAAGTTGCCCCTACCCCTCCTTTTCTTAGGATGCAATTTTGGAGTCTTCAATCTTTCTTGTGATCTTGCTTTCATTTTTTATTTCTTTGCTATCTTCTACAACCATCTTGAGACCTCAGTCCATCTTTGGGAGATTTGAAGCCTCTTTTTCTCTCTTGCATGCTTGGGTCCATTGTTGCAATTTATCACCATATCATCTGATCAGATATTGTGCAGGTTTAAATATCATTAGAAGATATTTGTAGGTCTTCATTTCAATCCATCCATTTTTTCCAAACCTAGATCGGTCCCACCGCCATCAACCCAACCTCCATTTTGTTTTCTTTTCTGTCATTCAAATCCCCAATCATCATCTTTCTGTTTCCACAACCTCTTACCCCTCATATCTCGTCATCCTACTTTTCTATCATCTCAAATTTGTTTTGTCAGGTCCCTAATCGCCGACTCATCCCGATCTGACCAACTAATGTATTTGTCTTTATTGAATTCATCATCAATTTTCATAATTTTCTTACATCCTTTCAAATAGATCCAAATCTAGATTGTTCAAAGCAGTTGCTTTGCCTCCAACTCGATCCGCATCAACTTTAGATCCAAATCACGTAGGTCTTCTAGGCTTGTGTTTCTACATTTTATTCTCATCCTATCCTAATTGTCATCGACTATGCTCTACAATCTTAGGTCGTTGTTGACCCCACCCAAGTTTGATTTATTTTGTATCCATTTAGATCATATCTGCATTTATATCTTATATCTAACATTTTAGTTTATGTTTGGTTCATATCCTACTACATCTAATTTATCAATATATGATTTTATTTATCTTTATCAAAACATGGGTTGTCATCCATCTTAGGAATTTTTCACTTATTAGGACTAACTTTGTCAAGAACCCACCCATCTATCTACTAAATGCATCTCATGTTGAGTTCTCTTGATTTACAGTCATCCGGCTCACTGCGAAGAAGGGCTTTCATTTTGTGCTTGTACACATTGTCATCCCATCTTGAGATACCTTAAACCCTTGCATATTTGGAGTTGCTTATTTTCTTTAGTACTAGTTCACTAATCTAAGCAGGAACGAGGAAATTTGGTCAACATCTGTTTCAAATCTTCACCTCTATGAGTAAGTTGTCATAGACATGATATCCTTTCTTTCATATGAGAAAACACTCATCTTATGATCACCATGAAGAATGCACTCATACCACACATGACCCGGACTCGATAATCATGATCCCTCTTGGATTTGATGATATTGAGATTCTTGATAATCCTCAACAGAAACATAACAACCCTCTAAAATGGAAACACTTCCTCCTTGTGTGATGACATAAAGGCATGAGTGAATGGACAACTCCCTCCTGAAGAATATGAACACTTCCTGTCATGCTTCTTGAATGGAGACCGAGAATATACTGTAACCACGGTTCTCATCATGATTTTTTTTTAATGATTCAACTAGATGTTTTTCTATCAACAATCCTCTTGTGCACTCTAACTCAAGTTAGCAAATGAGTTTTCCTTCTTCCATTCTTTTCTTTAGATCATTGAAATGCACATGCTCCATATTGTTATCTCCAATGTCCCGGTGCTTAGACACCATAATCAAACATGCTCGTATCTAGAGTAGTGGAGCTTCATTTTGTATGTTCATGAACTCAATGTTCTTATAAAATGATGAGAATGTTATGGTACAAGCGAAAATATATTTTATGAACAATTTTAGAAAATCCACAAGTTTGAATGGATTTTATGTTACAAGAAGCTGAATCTATATTTTGGGTAAAACGAGAGAAAATAAAATACAAATATGGATGCAACTTAATTTGTTGGAAATATATTCCCAAGACTCATAAACGCTATGAATTTTATAAGATTTCCTCATCGAAAAATTTAAAAATATGTTCTATATGAAGGGGAAAGGTTGGTGAAATGACATTAATGGAGGAATGATAAATTTTTAATTCTTCATTGGGAGAATTTATTATTTGATATGAGTGGTTTTTTGATTTGTTGGAATGGTATTAGTGAGGGGAAACAATTCTCCAATTTTGAAGGAATTCTCTTGTGGGGTTTGAGAGAAAATGCCAAAACAATTTTTTTAGCACATGGGGTTTACAAGTGGCTTCAACAAAGGATGGTGATTTTTATCAGAAGTCCAAAAACCCTTCATCTTAGATCATGAAAAATGGCTCAAAATGAAGGTATTCATGAGAGGAAAAGATGCTCCAAGTTTGATAGTCTTCCTCTATAGGGATTTTTCACAATCTCATTTGTAAAATCAATGATTTTGGGAAAACCAATAGAATGATGGATGGAAAAAATATTCATTAATAAAATTTTAATGGATAAATCTCATGCCATAAATCATAGATCACCATGAAATTGTTTTCAAGAGGAGTTGACGGTTAAAATTCAAGGTGATTTTTTCCACATGATCATGAGATATGTGTAAAACACTTTTTGGTCTTCTTATGACACATGAAGGGTTTTAAAAGCATGGAGGGATGAATAACCAACTTCAAAAATTACTTTAATTGATGCCTTGCTGTGTTTGAATGACCTTTTTGAAATGTTACTTTGGGAAAATATGTCCTAAGCAAGTTGTATGGTGAAAGTGGAGAATGCACCATGCAAATGCCAAGTGTATTTCCATTTTTACACTTCAGATGCTCAAAGGAACCTCCACCAGCTTTTTTCACACCTTTTGGGTGAAATTACACATAAAAAGTTCACCTTGGTGCAATTTCATGCCCAATGCGTTCCATAGGGGTGTAGTGGGTCCCACTTGTAAGGGAAACTTGACTTTTACATTTTACCTTATGTTTTTGCTTTGCCTTTTGGGTTTTTGCTTGTTATTTTCTCCACCAATCAGATAGAGGCACACTTATGAATTGAAATTACACCCCAAGGGTGTGCCAAGGGTGCAATGGTGCATGTAAAGTGTGCCAAAGATGCCAGCGCACTTTGAGACCTCATTTGTGTTGCTTATTTTGCACACGAAGTCTTTCCTTTGCCTAGTCTGTACTTAGTCAATTTAGGCCATAAAATATATGATTTAGCATGGAAATGAGAAAATTAATCCAATGAGATTACTAAGGTGTATGAAAATGAGTGCTTCAACATTTTTTTCTTGTACTTCTATTTTTGCATAGGGTGGCGTGCCCAGTGAGTTGAGTTGCAAGAGAAGTTTTCAACAAACATGAACCAAACCAACTTATGGATCATGAAGAGGAATGAATGTTCTATCATTTTAAATTTTATTAGGCTCCTAAATCTACTCGAGGTGTTTAAAACCTTCGACTAAATTCTTGTATAAAAAGGCCACCTTGAGCCGGTGTTGGAAGGTTTTTGCTTTCTATACCCCAAAAATTTGCTTTACTTATTTCACCATGTAGTAGGCTCTATAATATTTCCAATGCCTAGGATATGAGCTCCCAAAACCATACGGGATTCTTGAAACCTTTTCTTTGAAGTTGAATCTTCAATGAAGCATGCACACTCCATTTTCCCAAAAAGCACATAGGAAGAAATATTTCTTAGACCATCCAAAAGGTCCCAAAATTCTTTCTAAATCATACCATCATGGAGAAAACTATGACACCTTTCCGTGACTACAACGAGGAATTCTGAAATGCTTCAGGATCTCAAACCTTTTCCGTTGAACTTTAAAAATGAGTAATTTTGGAAATTTGGCTATTTTGATCAGTTTGACCAAAAAGGGGAAAACGTTTAGATGGGGTTATCAAATAAAATGCAGTGAAATTTTATATACCAACAATTGGCTCACTCTTATCCTCTTGTTAGTTACACTTGCTTATCCTTATATGTTGGTATATCGTATGTTTATGATTTAGTTCACTCCTTTGATTAAGATTTACTTTATGTTAAATAACCGCTCCATTTGTCCATATAATATTTCCTTATTTTTTTCCATCTCTCTTTCAAATTTTTGTGAGATCCATTGAGTGTTTTATCTCCTTGAATGTCTTTTTTGCATAAATTCTAGGTTTAGACACTATCTACATCTAATAGTGATGATGAGACACTACCAATGTCCATTAGGGTCTTAGGCATATCGATTCTATCCCATGCGGAATTTCATGTTTTAAATTTTGGTTGGGTACCTTTTTTCGGTCTTTTATTTGATTTTGGGTCGGCTTGTGCATGCCGATAGGTTCCAAATTTAAAATAGAGAAGGTTATATATACGAAGCCCTTAAGAGATTTGTATAACAAGTACCTAGAATTTCAATACCACACATAGAAGGACTTTCTTCTCTAAATGACATCTATTCAAGTTTTCAAAGGATTTATCTAGTTATACTCTTGTACCAAAAGGAGTTTTAGTAAAATTCATATAACTACTTCTATTTGACCTTGGGCTAGAAAGAGGGACTAATACTCCATATCATATGGGATTTAAATTTATATGGAACTATATGAGGCTCTAATTCCATGCTAATCTATAGAGTAACAATCCCAATTGGGGTTGTATGAGTCCATTTTTATATTTCATTTAATTGGATTTTATAAGTTTATAGGGTTTTAAGCAAGGAGGACGATTATGACATCTTCACAAAAAAGTGGGACATGATAAAATGTAACTCATGAATAAGCAAGGGCCCATATTAAATCTGAAGACAACATGAGTAGTGAAGGATAGTTTTGGTGAGCACAATACAAAATTACCATATGAAATTGTCTCAGTATAAAATCAACGACTTGTTTTGTCCTCCACTATTTATTTGTCTCAACACATCAAAACATCACCAAATTTTTAGGATCCCTCATGTATTCTTTCTTGAGTCTTCTATGAGCTTCTAACATTATGTCTCTCACACTTGTAGGGTCATTTCAAAGTGCAAACTCTTCTTTCACTTTTTCAAGTTTAAAATTATCCTCTTTAGTTCAGCTTTATGTACCTTTAAGCAATATTCAGATCCCAATTTTATGTTTTAACATGTTTTAGGCCATTTGAGTTGAATTAGCTAAAAATATTTTTTGAAATTGTTAACAAATGTCAGATTTGAGTTGACAACCATGTTTCCTTGCTCCTTAGCTCCAAAAATATTGATTGCTTTTCCCAAATTCACTGATAATCTATGGGAAACATCTTTCCATCCTAGGAACCCCAATGTGACCATGATACCTTACAAAATTGTAAAAAAACTTAAGAGAGTTTTTAGGGTTGTGTGTTATCCCTTCATTATTATAAAGCCCTAAGATTGTGTATAGTCTTAGAAGAAACACACCAAGTATAATGCAATTTAATAAGAATTCTAATGTAGTGCAATTTTCCTAACACTTATCATTTTCAATGCTTTAACCAATGTAATAAGTAAATGTTAGATGTTCTTCCCTAAATGCTTGAAATAACTTTAGGCGAAGGGATGTTCTTGTAATAAACGAGTTCCTTGCTTTTCATAAATGATTGATTGTTTATATTATTGTCCTAAATGTACACACGTACACGCACACACACACTTCATGAACTCAAATAAGGATTTTATTAACGCACATGTTTGAAACACAATGGACATGAAAAATAAAAAATAAGGGTACATTGGGAGACCCGAAATAAGGGTATAAGTGCCTACACAAGAGAGAAAAACAAGAAAATAGGAAAAAAAAACAAGAGAATAACATATCAAAAAATGAATAAAAATAAGAAACATGTTCCAATAAAAATCTACTTTGAGCCAATAATCGATGAGAACACAAATACACTCTAATAATGTAAAATGATAAAGCAAATACTTAGTCTCATACGAAAATAGGTGTCTATAATATTATCTATACTGGTTTGACAACCTTTTCAAGAACTTTTAATTCAAGGGTCAAAGGGGCCTATGAGATCGACAAAAAGTATAAATTTGACTAGAAACGTAAGCACATTTATGGATAGTCCCATAAAATTGGTAATAGTCCCACACTAAACCAAAAATGGGAGGAGAGAGAAAAACCATGAAAAGAAGGAAACAAGGTCATGAGAGACAAAACAACAAATATGTGTACAACCTAGGGCGAGAGGGAGAGAATGATAAAAGAACATGAAGGAAAGTTACCAAAAGAAAACAAGGTGGAGGGTGATGACATAGGGATTATGTGCCAATGGAAGCCTAACTTGAACCAATAATCAATAAACACATAAATACACTAACACTAAAGTAATCAAGTCGTTTAGTACCAAAATTGAGTGTTTACTATTTATAATACTAAAAAATTGATCTTAAGGAAAAAATATTGAAAGAAATTGCAGACTCAAATTTAACCTTCCTTATCTCTTATTTTCCATCTTCTTAACAATAGTTTGTATTCTTATCCATTGGCTATCTATTTATGTTGATAGACATTCTACATTGAGAGTGGGGGGTGGTAGTGGTGGACTATAATGTTCGTACATAACACATAATTATGACAATAAATTTGATATTCACTTAATCATCATAGAGTATTTTCAGGTCTTAAATTTGATGTTTATTTGATTGTGACTTAAACTTTTTTCCTCTATATATCGAGAAGTCAATCAAAGAAACATAAAATCTTAACTATATGATAGAATGTGAAAGTGTTTTTTCAAGAACACTTAGAAAGAAATTTTCAAGGTTATGTTGGATGTTGGAGTTAACAATCAATTCTCGAAACCACAAGTTATAACAATATTAAAAGGTAACAAAATTCACACGCGTAAAAGGAAAAAAATCCCAAATATTAGTTAAGGTAGAAAATGAAAGCAATTTTTCCTAGAACGATGAGAAAGAAAATTTCGAAGGTGGTGTTGGAGTTAGCACTAAACTCTTGAAACCAAGGTCTTATAATAATATTAAAAGGTAGCAAAACTCACGTGCGTAAAAGGGAAAAAAAAATCCCACTAAGTAATCTTTGCAATAATACAAGTTACAAAATTTGAATACAGACGTTTTCGTGATTTTAGACGTAAAATACTTGTAAATATCTTATCTAACCGTCACACGTGACTTGCATATTTAAAATGTGACCGTCAATTTCTATATAGATTTGTATATAAATTATAAAAATATATGTAAACATATATTTAAAAAGATATAATAAATATAAAACAATTAATAAAAATAACCTCGTTTTGTGTTTTTGAAAGGCAATATTCAAAAATTACCGTCACCCAAAAATTGTTTGACAGGCATAGGTGGCCGTCAAATTTAACCCCTGCAAGTTACAATAACAAAGTCAACAGATTTTATGCTTTTTGACTTGGCTTGACTTTATCCAGATTGGGGTCCACGTCACAAGGGAGAAGCAAATGCAGACATGCCACGTGTAGGTGTCTCCCGGCGGCGGGATATTATTGCCTTATTTCACGGGCTGACGGAAGGACAACGAAAACACGTTTACCTGCAACAGACGCGTCATCGTAGTTCCTGTTCAGCATGTTAATTGTTATCATTTCCATCCGTCTCCGTCTATTGACGGAAACCGTATCGATATCCAATCAGCGCAGAAGAAGAATGAGAATATATACATAGAATATATGTAGGTATACATATGGTTTTATAGAATATCTGTTTGTGTAACATTTGTATTGGCTATAATCGCCTCTTAATGAGCAGGATGGAATCGTATCCACACTGGAAAATAATAAAATAATAGTAATTTGGCCGATCAAATCCAACTCTGTGAAGAGGGGAAAGAGAGCTCCTGTACTATGGGAAGAAGATATCCTGAAAACCGCTCTGGTGCTGGCTCGCCTTGTTCTGAGATCTCAGGTGCTGATTCATTGACTTGCCTCTTTCAAATTGGGTTGTATTTTCGAGTATCAAAAAATCTTGAATTGGGTTCTTTTCTGTGATTTTAGTTCCATTTCTACGTATGGTAGCCTAAATTTATGAGTACCCCATGGCGAGTTCAGATTATATTCTGAAGTTTTGTAAATATGGGTCACACAGTAATGTACTCCTGTGGTGAGTTTGGATAGTATTCTTAAAATTTGTTAACATAGATCACCTTGGAATGTACTCCAATGGATTGTTTGGAGTATATTCTTAAAATTTATAAATATGGGTTGCCCTGGAATGTAATCTGTGCTTAGTTTGTATCATTTTGTTAAAAATTGCATATATGGGTTACATTGTATGTACCCCAGTTATAAGTTGCGACCAAATGATTAATTTTGTAAACATGGGTCACACTGGACGCTAGTGGTAATTTTACGCCCGATTCAAAAGGTTCGGAAACTGGGTCATGCTCCATATGTATTAATCCTGGTTAACCCCATCCTTGACTTGTATCAGCTAAGTGATGTGCTGCTTTATTTATGAATCTATGATAGATGACTTGACCTTGGGTGATGCTTTTGCAATCGTCACCCATCATCTTACTCTACACCCCTTTGGAGCATGCAATTCAGCATAGTTAAAATATCGTTTTTAAGGATTGACTCCTATGAATTTTTAATACCAGAGTAATTCAGCAATAACCCATTAAATATGAGTAGTGATTCAGGAGCTTGAATGGGCTTTTACTTTCTTGGTTTATTGGCAGTGTAAAGGTTTTGGGTTATGGGTGGTTCAATTTTTGAGTGCTATCTGATTACTGGATGATTAGCTCATTGTTCCCCTTTTAACCCACCTATCATGAGCTAGATTGACCTGAATTCGAGCTCAACATTGAATTTTGAGGGCATTGGGTGTAGTGGCTGTTGATGACAACTTTAGAGGTTTTGGGTTACTAGTAATTTTAATTTTTGAGTACCATCTAATCATAGGAAATCATATTGGATGATGAGCCCAGAGCTTCCCGTAAGGTCTGCTTTGTTAGACAACGAGAGAAGATGATTATTAACACCCTTTAGGCAAAAATGGTGATAACATCTATCAAAGTGCATATGCTTGTTTAGAAGTTTTTTCTATGGGTGTTTGGTTTTCACCATCATGAGCTAGAATTGACCCTAACTTTTTTGGATTTGAGCTCAACGTTGCAATTTGAGAACGTTGGGATTTGTGGGTGTTGATATTTAGGAAGTATTTTGGTGCAGTGACAAGTTTAGGGGTCTTGGGTTATGGGTAATTCTAGATTTCGAGAACCATCTAAGCTTAAGAAATACTATTGGTTGATGAGCCCAGAGCTTCCCTTAAGACCTGCTTTGTGAGATGACGAGGGAGATGATTTTTAATGCCTTGCAGGCCGAACTGGCCATTACATCTATCATAGTGCATGTACTCGTATAGAAGATTGGTTCTATGGGTGTTCAGTTTTACAATAAATTCTCCAAATCTGGTATTATCGTCTTGATTGAAGATTTCATGTCCTAGGTTATGATTACAATATTTGTGTAATTTTCTAATATTGTTATTTGCTAGGTTAAAAGGAAACATGTTTTTTTGTTTGTTATACATCTTGGGATGAGGTGCCATCTTGGGGAGTCAGGCTGTCACTCAAATCTGTGCCAGCCATGGTATACTCCCTGGAATTTACCACTGGATCATAGCCCTTAGGCTTAAATAGAATTGTGTTTTGTCCTTTATTTGATTTGGATTGTACATCTTACGTATGTTTTGGCCCCAGTATGTTTTTGGGTGTCTATCTACCATTTTCATTATGTAGTTCATGTGAGTTGTTTTTTTGTTTTGCTACCATTATTACTGTTTAAGGCTGATTATTTTTATGTCTATTGCTGGGAAACTCGACTTTATGATTGATGTTATTTTTCCAACACCAATTTTTTTTTGTGTGCAAATTGCCAAATAACTAAACTTTGCCAAAATAGATTAAAAACCGCGAACTCTTTTCTTAAGAAATGGCAAAGTCAGATTAAAATTTATCAAACTTATTTGTATTGAATGTTGCCAGAAATTAGGACACTTATTGTTGGTTGTACATTTAGGTGAACTTTATCTGATTGGCCTACTACTTTTTGCTTGTATTTGTGAACAGTCAATAATAAAGTCAGTTATATTAATCTTGACAAAAGTGTGTGTGTGTGTTTACCTTTCTACATCTAGAGTATCATACAATAGGCCCTGAATGTTTGAAACGGTATTGGGATGAGTTCCCATGCATCCTCTCATGATCCCAGGATTGTTCTGTAAGGCCATCTTAGCTGCGAGATTATTCCTCCGAGTATATTATCTACCTCTGTATTTGTCCCTTGTGACAGACAACAAGCAAGCAGGTACTTATGATACCGACTCCTGTACAAATTGAGCCTTGTTCTATACCAACCCATTTCTCTCGGCTCTGTCAGCGGTTCCTTCCTTTTTACATGAACAATTTCTATGGCCTTTTATGTTCTTACTCGTCTAACCTGTTTGGGTCTAGCCCCTATTATTTGCTTCTACTGCTTCCGATACTCCATTTTAGATGCTTTATTTTAGTTCTTAGAGTACCTTTTAGTAGTCCTGATTAGCTATTGTAATTCGGTGTTGTTTTGAGTTCCATTGACCTACATTAGTTTAATTAATTTCTTTCTTCCTCAGTTGAATGAACAAGTAAGGTCCCTTCAAATCTGTTAGTCTATTGTACCTTTTTATGCATGTTAGAAATCATATGAATAGGTTCTTCAACATTTAATAATTCTTGTAATAATGTTTTTGGAAGTACACTCATAATGGAAGTCTAATGGTCCCAGGTGGTTTGTATGCTTGAAGTCCATGGTATTGCGTGTTCTTTGTCTTCAGTTTCCCCTGTTTCATGAAATGAAAATCACATATTCACTTTTCTCACGGCATCTCTGGAATTGTTCATCCCTCCGTTTCACTTCCTAAGCCATTGGAACGTGTCTATATGTGGGGATTGAGCAATGTCTGCTAAGAAATTATGTTGATTTAGTACTGTAATCGATACCTTTTTGTAGTATGCAACTATGTTACCAGAAATGCTTTTTTCAGAAATGGCCTTTCCTGGGTCCCTTCTGGATCGTGTGACAAATTGCAAGCCAATCCAGTAAAATTATTTAAACAATAAAAATAATAATGCCCATTAGCAAGTAACAATTTCAACTTCTGGTGGCAATTAATTTTGTGACTTTGTCTTTTGATCTGTCGAGCTGAGCTCTCTGTTGATATGGATGTTTGTTGAAATATTGTTTGTTTGTTTGTTATCACTGAATTATGAATCTGAATCTGAATATGATATATCTTTGTACGTGTAGAAAGTTAAAATGATTTGTAATTTTGTTTTATAACGACAGTGAAAATTCAATAATTCTTTTATATGTATAAAAATCACAATTTATAAAACCCTAGAACCCCTGTTTCTCATTTTGAATCCATTTCTGTTTCATTTCCTGTTTCCCGTTTCTTATTACAGAAGTATGCATCTCCACTTATTCCTTGAGGCAATGTGGATTGCATGTCTTTGGAGTTTGTTTTCTAAATGACATAACAATTTACTTGCTTACCAAACTATATACATTTTCAACTTATCCATCCATTTAACTTAGTCTTTTGTCTAATTCATTGATTAACTGATGAACCCTCAATTGTTTCAAAGGAAACTAATTTAATTTATCTTAAAATAAGTAATACGCCACAAGAGAAAGGCCTTTTTGAAGTGATCCTATCTTTTGTCCAACAAATATGAACATGGAATTCAATAAGTTGTGAGTACTTAATAAATTCACTGTAAATCTCTTAGAAATTTTTATTTGAGGGGAAATGATAATAGAAGACCATTCTAGTAGGCTTGCATATTTTTTAAATTTTATTAGGTAGTAATTAATATCTTTGTTGTGATGTGACAGATGAGGGCAATGTAGAAACAACATTAAATTCTTTGCAAGATAATTGTACAAGGCCTCGGCCAGGTTTGGTGTTGTCTAACTCTGGTAAAGCCCCAGTGCAGCCAGGTTTGGTGTTGTCGAACTCTGGTAAAGCCCTGGAGCAGCCAGGTTTATTGTTGTCTAACTCTGGAAAAGCGCTGGACCAGACAGGGAAAAAACAATATGTGAAGCAGGTTACTGGGAGACATAATGATACTGAGCTACATTTGGCAGTGAAGAAGGGAGATTTAGAGGCCGTGAAACAAATTTTGGGTAACATAAAATCTAAAACGGTTCACAAAGCCCTCAGGCAGATCATACAGTGATTGATATTGAGATAGGGGAGATCCAATCAAGTCTGGTGAATGAAGTGAATGAACTAGGAGAAACACCCTTGCATATTGCTGCAGAACAAGGGCATTTGGATGTGTTAAAAGAGCTTTTAAAGTTTGCACACGCAGAAACTGTTACAAAGAAAAACCGAACAGGATATGATGTCCTCCATATTGCAGCAAAGCAGGGCCACATAGGTAACACTTTCTTGACCTTTTAAGGAAGATTTTAGTTTTCTTTGGTAGCAATTGCAAAAGATTATAACATCTTGAGTTTCATTATGATTTTATCTTTTCATTTTACAATTAACCACTTCCCTCAGTAGTCCTACATAATACTTGGACTTTACTAAGGTGGTAAAAACTATTGCTCCTTAGTCTTTCCTACTTGGAATTACATCACTATGGAGGCTACCGGGATGATGCAAGGTTTTCTTTCATCTCTCAGCTTATACCAGTTTCCTGTATCTCATTTTCTTGTTTTTGATTGCTTAATTTATGTCAAGTGAGATATAGAGGTTCCACTTCAGGGAACAGATGGTGGTTTTGTTGATTAATAAGACACTGGATTAAAATTGGCAGTTCCATCTTCCCTTTACTGCACTTTAAGGTAGTCTAAAAATCAAAGTTTTGGCTGGAAAAAGGCATTTGAAGTGATGGGTCAGGTGATTATTAATCCTTTCTTTAGTATCTCATTTGATTTCACTTAAGAATTAGATGTTTCCGAGGGTGGGTCTTTCCTTATACCTTGAAGTAGGAGATTCCATGCATTTAGAGGATTGCATGATTGCATCAGGCTGCAGATTATTCTTAGCACGGTTGCTGAGTAAAAACATGAGCATAAAAGAAAAAGAGTTCTTAACAATTTCCCCCATCCCTTTTCTCTGGCTTCTTCTAGAGTTGAAATGCAGAACTCATGTTTTACTTGGAATCCTCTAAGCTGTAGCTTTTTAGGTCATGGCTTATCCCTGATCCGTTTCCAATATCTGTAAATGATGCTACTTTTAAGTAGTTTTTAACGTGGTAGCATATTGCTAGCATCCCATGGATGACCATACGTACTGGGATTTAATTACCTATAATGCACACCAGTAAGCATCCTGAAAATAGCTGCTATTTTTCAGAAAAGTTATTTTGTCTTTTCCTGCTTTCTCTTTCATCTCTGAATTTCATGTCCACTCAAGATAACACACCTCATCTACATCTCCTGTATCTTGCTCCTAAATATCTATTGGATTTCATTTTGTCTTTTAAATTGCTGATAAAGGAATGGAAGCACTGCTCTTTTTGCATAGTAGACTAACGAGTTTTGCACTGTGCTACTTTCTGAGCTTCTCTTAACATTTTGCTACATGTAACCATGGTACCATTCTGCTTGTAATGCACTATCCGGTCTTGTCCTCAATGATCATCTACTCCACAGTCCTGCTATTGATCATCTGTTCATGGTATCTTTTCCTTGTGCATGTTAGAGAGTGAGAAATGTTGTCCCCACACTTGTGGTTGATGAGGTTGCTAGTCTATTTAGAGTTATCTCAAGACTTAAATAGTTGTTAGGAGGCTGCTGGTACAAAGGTGCTAGCTGTAAAAGCCATCGCCATCAAGCATTTGGCATGATACAAGGAGCATCCTTCAAGTAAACAAAGCACTTCCACACTCAAAACAATGTGCCACAGTTACCTCTATTTTTCTAGTCTCAGATGATTTTTCCTCGCCATTACAGGTTTTGATGATGCTTACAGACCTCACCATTGGCTGCCTGTGGAGTGGCAGAGGAGTTCTAATCCTCAACTTTTTCCTTCACAAATGTTAAAAAAACTATAGCAAACCACTCGACGGATATATAGAGTGCCTTTAGGAACTCAGCCGATGTATGTTCCTTTGGGCACATGACTAACATCAGGAGGTCAAAAAGGTAGAGCGCATAAGTGCTTATCCGCCCTCTATAGTTGATCAGCAGTGTATTTAAGTGGTTCAATTGTTCAGAAGTAAAGTTGTTCCCCTTCTTTTAATCAGGTCACGTTTCAACATGGTTTATATCTCAATGAATGTATCTCTACCATGCGATATGAGCAGCTATACATCAATCTCTTACTTGGCACGTTTGTCGGAAATTTCTAAATCATGTTGAATGGAATTTTTGATCCTTGAATGTTGTATTGGTTTCTGACACCACATATTGCAACTTTTAATAAAATGATTTGCAGGGTAGCACACTCACCCTGTGCACAATGATAAATGATGCACAGGTATTGTAAAGGAGCTTCTGAACCTTGAACCTGGTCTGAGCAAAACATTTGATTTAATAAATGCTACACCTCTTATATCTGCGGCAACCAATGGCCATACTGAGGTTGTTAATGAGCTTCTTGCAAAAGACTGTCAGTTGATAGAGATTGCTAGAAGCAATGGCAAGAATGCGCTGCATTTTGCTGCAAGACGTGGTTATGTGGAGATAGCTAATGCTCTGCTGGAAAAGGATCCACATATGGCGCGAAGAACAGACAGAAAAGGGCAGACTGCATTACACATGGCAGTCAAAGGTGCAAACTGCTTGGAAGCAGTGAAGGTACTCCTTAAGTTTGACCCTGCTATAGTTATGCTGCCCGACAGAAGTGGTAACACTGCATTGCATGTAGCCACAAGGAAGAAGCGTGAAGAGGTACTTCCTCGTGATCTAATCCATGTTTGATCTGATTCAAATTTCGCTTATTGTAATTTTTAAAACAATATGAAAAGGATAAATTGTTTAGCACTGTACCAATCCTGAAACTAATATTTAATCTCTTGCAGTGCTTAAGTAAAAAAATGCACAATTTTGCTCAAACAGCAAATTCCATGTTTACACTTCTTCTAGTTTTACTTCAAAGTTATTTCGATAATCATAGCAGGTATCTTCCTACAAATTTTAGTGAGATATTAATTTCGTATGATTGTATTAATATGATCCATGGCTTGTACAAAGATACACAAGATCTGTGCTATTTTCAGTTCTGAATTGTAACCCAATATGCTGCTTAACTGATAAAAATAAAAACAATTTTAGAGAGAAAAAAGAAATTATATTGATATCCATGAATCACCAAAGTAGGTCAGTGGGACTCAAAGGGAATCCAATTACAATAGAACAGTACTAATGTAAAAATACTGAAAAATCTGAAAAAATGACTAGGACAACATATTCTGGACATTGTAAAATACTTCATCTTTTAAGGATGCATTAAGTCACCTGGAGTAGGGGACATGAAAATGGAGGGACTCTTTTGGGGATTGATGGAGACTTGCTCCCAAATAGCAGGGGACATGACAGGAAATGGCTGCATAAGAAATACAATAATATAAGAGATCATTTTACAACAATTTATCTTCTAACAATACTATTATAAATTTGAAATCTACATCGAATGTAATTGGTTGAATCACAAATTAAAAAAATGATAAACCTTATATTTGACCGTATTATGAATGCCTAAGCAAGTTTATCTGTGAATTTCATTGATCAGCCTTGAGAAAGGTCAACTTACATATGGAACTCCTTATATGCCACACATGAGAAAGATTCAAGATTAAACAAAACATCTTAGATCCTAAACAAAACAGTATTTGGAAAACTTAGATATACTTTTATATAGAAAACAATTTAAAGTATTTCTATGGTAAGAGCATAGTTGCAACATCTAGTAATGAATTTTACAGAAAGCAAAATAAGTAGTCACATGTTTTCCTGCAAAACATAACATACATACTTGTCTCAAGTTGAACTTAAAAGAGAAAAATCCAAGGTTAATATTTCAATAGAAATATGTTTAATGCCATCAATAGAGACCAACCGGAGATTTAAATTTTCACCCCAAATTTAGGAAATCAAAATCCACTCATAGAATCTGTACAGAATCAGACGTCAGACCCAAGTCAATTGTCTTATGCCTTCTGATTTAAAATTGTGACTAATTTTAATTTTAAGGAAAAGTTTTTTCTTTTATGTTTTGAGGTCATTGGGGTGGCCTGATCTCCTTGCTTAACGCCCTACATAACAGAGGAAATTTTGGGGACAGTGGAGTTGCTGGAGAGTACATGTGCACGGAGGGGGACATTTTTATGTATCCTGAATCCCCACAGATCTGTCCTGCTAGAATATTATTGTATTCTGAATGAATATATGAAGAACATAATGCTACATAAGTTTGTTAGAATTACTGAGCAATGACTCAGAAGTAGGCAAGTAAGAGGCTGTATACAACTAATCGATGAAAAAGAATGCACAAAGTGCTAGAAAAAGGAATTGCTATACAATAAAACAGCTTTACGTATCCACTTGGCGAGGAATCATTTGGCAACTGAATTGATTTTGTTACATAAACTTTCATATCAGTTATTTGTCATAAATTCCCCGTGCTTAATTTGGGAAACTCGCCTTTCCAAAGTTACTTGTCACTTTGGCATCACCAAGGCACTTGCATTGCTGTATATTCAATACAAGAGTTACTTTATATCCGAGTGTCTAGGATATTGATCAAAGTTGTAACAGGTGGGTGATTGAGGCTGCTGCTACCTTGTTGGTGCTACCATTGCGATGCTTGGTGACCAAATGGAACTGTTGCACATATGCCCTCCACTTCAAGTGGTCTGCATTTTACACATACTTGGATTGTACAAAAAATGCAAAGGCATATGTGATCTGAATATATGGCTATTTCTTACTGAGGATATATCAGCACTATTGACCATTTACATGAACATTGGTGTAGAGCTCTCTATCATATGTTGAGCAGTGCTGCACTGTATCACCAGAGGTTTCAAAATAGTAGGAGATGGGATGGCCCGTTTTCAGCTCAACTTCTATTGCATACTTACACGTGTTTTGATTTCAAGGGGTTGAGAGAAATCTGATATTGCAAGTATGAGGCTCTTCAAATGGACGTTGCTATTGCTTTGGCCAAAGGAAGTCCAACTTCGAGTTTTGATCCATAAGGATCTTGTTTATTAGCTACGTGACTTGTGAGAATCCTCACAAAAGTTCCATAAAATTTGACAAGGCCTAAAAAGCTTTGCAGGTTTTTAAGGTTTCTTGGTGGAGGCCAATATCTGATTACTTGAACCTTGGCAGCATCATCATGGATTCCATTTTCTTCAATTACAAAGCCCAACTACAGGATTGGCTTCATAGTGAATGAGCTTTTGCTAAGGTTTTCTTGTGATTTGTTCTTCTTGAGACTTTTTTTTCTTGAGACTATGTAAGACCTACTGCAAGTCCTCAAGATTCCTTTCCCATCTTCTATTATAGACAGATGTTGTCGAGGTTCATGACCACAAAGCTAACAGTTAATGGCCATAAAACATCATTCATGAGTTTCATAAAATGTCACTAGGACATAGGTGAGGCTACTGATCATGACTCCTCGTACAAGCCCTGTTTATTCTTGAAAGTTGTTTTACAGGGCTAGTCAAGTTGAATAGGAACCTGGTAATAGCCAGAGCAGATTCTTTTTTTGTCAAAGGTTTTGCACTTTGTGGCTAGTCCAGAAGGCGAACTATTTACAGCAGTGGATCTGTTCTTCACAATGATCTTGTTGAACATGTAAAGATGCCAACAAGGATCTTTGTAAGTTACAAAGACAACTGAACTTCACCAAAGGGATATGTTTGAGCTAAGTACCATTTATCCATCAATTCTGGACTCTGGAGTCAAATCTCATCATTCTTCTGAAGAGAATGCAGATAGACTACCATAATGCGTAGTGGGCAACTTGGAACCAACTCAGGGTATTGCACCGAGTCTTTTTGGGTTCTTCAAATACATCTTTATATTTATCAAGAATAGAATTGATTTGCTTCTGTTGATGTGGACAATTTTTAAGAATTACCCGTGGTGGCAATATTTTTTTCTGTTCAGGTTCTTGGGGTCTGATCATAAGGAGCAAATGTTTGATGTAAGAGGAGGGCAGATTGGTTTTGAGGCCAATATTTACAGTAACAAATGTTATCCTGTAAGTTTTAGTAAGATATTAACTCAGCAAGATTATAATTATATAACTGTATAGCCTTGAGATCTTATCACAAACATTCAGAAAATAAAAGAATGCTTTTAAATTTTAATCTATGTTACAAGGTATGCCAAATTTTATGGAAAATGTTCGAACTTCGCCGAACTTTATCCCCATCAAACATTTACTCGAACTTTATCCATTACTTTAACCTGGGAAGTTTTTGACATGATTTTGCACTATTTTATAAATATGTGTATATATGCATATACCAAGTGAAAACAGAATGGAAATTTCTCTCCACTTTGTTGCTCTGACATATTTATGATTTTTATTAGAAAATTTAAATAATTAATTTTTTTTGTTGTTCGAACTTAAAGACATTTTGTATCGAACTTAATCAATTGGCGAACTTGAACTGAACTTTATCCTCGCAGACAAGAACCGGATCTCAAATCTTGTGACTTAGCTTTAAATACAAAGTAAAACATCTGTAATGGGTTTAATATATCACATTGATCTAAAGGAAGATTTGTTACAGCCCAAGAATTTTTCACTCTTAAATATGAAAGTATTTTCCTGCATGTAAGGGTGCTGGTCAACAAATAGCTATTTGCTAGGTTGCGAGATTGTTGGTGCTTTAAATAGGAACTGAATGCAGATGAAAGATGCCAAATATACCAACGAAACCTCTAAATTGGTGGTAGAAGCTACTTGAGTAATATGTCTGGGCCCTTATGGGACGAATTTAACCCGAGATTGGGAAATGGGGTCCCAAAAGCGGACAAGGAAACTGATCTCAGCCGTGGATAAGAACCATATATAATACTACAAAAGGTCTATAAATTTGCCATCGTTTCTTGTCTCATTACTAGTTATTCCTTAGCATGTAATATGCTTTTTTGACCAGATGCTCAATTGAATAGGGCAAATTATCTTGTTGGTTATGTGAAGGTGAACTGTGAGACTATTGGGATTTTACTATCTGCAGGGATGGGGTTATTCCTCTTGGTCTCGGGTGTAATCCCCAGGTCAGTAGGATCTTCTGCCTCCAGTAACCAATGCATATCTTTTGTTGGAGAGTTTCTCCACAGCTGTGCTTGAACTTGAGCATTTGAACCCTGAGCCTTACCAACTCAAAATAAAAAATTGTATCTAATCATAGCAGCCTCCATTCGAGATTCATTTGAGTGACTTCCAACTTGTTACCAACACGAAATAAAAATTATATCTAATCATAGCGGCCTCCATTCAAGATACATTTCTGTGACTTTCAACTTGAATTGATTGCTGTTTTCTATTGTTAGAGGGCAGGTGCCTATTATAGGAGGGATATTGACTGACGCTGAGGGCAATTTCATTTAGTTTTTTGTTTTGTATTTGTGAAATAGGTAATTGTAAGTCCTAGCAATTTTTTGGTAGATGAATTTACTTGCTTAAGAATGCCATTTGGGCTCCATTTTGGCCCTTAATCTGTAAAGCTAGGAAACACCTAAGGGGCCCAGGTTTCTGCCTGGAAACGTGAAACGGTATTGAACGCTTTGGAAACGCTGAGACGTTTCCAATGGTTTTTTAATTTTTAAAGCATCATAACTTAAAAAAATACCTTCATTTATTGCACCTAAACCTAATCTACCTACCTAAACTTGCTAAAGACACTTCCTAAAAGCTATATAATGACATCTTGGGTCCATTCTAAATCACACTCTCATTTTTCTCTTGCTAAATTCAGTTTTCATGAATTGTTGAAACTGTAACCATGTTGAATGATGACTCTTTAGAACTTCAAATTTCAATAAATTCAAAATATTTTTGAGTGCTTTATCAATTATCTCTTATGGTCCATGGAGTGCAATTATAAAATGAGTACTATGCATATATATATATTTTAGAATATATTGTACGGACGTTTCTGCCGTGTTTCGTATCCAAGGTTTTTTGAAAATTGCCGTTTCCGCGTTTCGTACCCATTACCCATTTCCGTTTCCTGGCAACATAGCCCATAATGATAGTGACATGCCCATGGCTATGGTTTATGATGGGATTGAGCTGTCTAAACATGCGGATTGTTTTCTGACAAATAAGGTATGTTGTTGTGCATGCTGATTGTAGTGAGAAGATATAGACTAGGCAAAGTAAACAACTGCTAAGCGGAAATTTGAGATTTCAAAATCAGAAAGAAAATTTTTAAGACAAGGAATCGGTGTTATGCAGCAGAAAAGCAATGTTTTGCAGTGAAGAAAGCTCCATTAGATGCATAGGTCAAGCAATAAGGGTAGATATACTATATTTATATCAAAGGCTTGAAAGAGGAATAGGTGTAATCAATAAAATTCGTAAGGCAGGGCAGAAATGGAACAGAACAAAGTAAATTGGTTATGGCAGTCTCTCTATCATAGCCATAATAAGGGCACAGTCAATTGCCAATGGCACTCTTATGGAATGGACCCACAATCGCCAAAAATTGAACAATGCATAATGAGAATGAATGTGGAAAATTTATCCAGATTTGGTGAATGAATAATGACTTGGTCCAACCAGAAATAACACCAAAAGGAGGATTTTGTACACAGAATGCACACCAAAAGGGAGTTTAAACTCTTGCTGAAAATTAAAAAATGGCCATAGCTTGTAGAACTAAGTTTGATGAATCAAAGGGTAGGACAAAAGCAGTGTCCACGGAGTATATCAAAGGCTAAGTAAATCTGAAATTTGAAAAATACAAAAAAAAATTATACATGGGAAGGCCTGATCATTGGGCTTCCATACCAACTGATATGATTTTATTTTCTAGATTACTTATTTACATAAGAGAAGCACGTATTTATAGGCTAAAAATCTTATAAATGTTTAACTTTTTCTACTTCCACCTATACCAACTTTCAACCATCCTTTTCATTTTTATTTCTTTCTATCTATGTTTTCCAGCTTTCCACCAAACTTTATTTTCACTCATGGTTTGATTTTGCCCTACCACCACTATTATGGATATCAGACATTTTAGTGGCTCAAAGCCTTTTTAGTTTTATCCTGAAATCACAAAAGCAAAGGATTTGGGGTTCATTTATGAAGCACTGGTCCTTAGTGTCGCAGGATCTTTAACCCCTACTTTAGCTGAAATTCACCACTACTCTTCATAGCAACCATTTATTATATCCATTTTCAATCATGCATCTTTAATAGATATTTGGAATTCTATTGCATACATTATACACTTATTACATGGATATTTTTCAAACCTCTCAGCATAGGGCACACACCATATCACTAATGAATGGATGCCAATATGCATCTTGGGCATGGTACGAAGAATCGAGTCATGACATTGCTTAGAGGTGGCTGTTGTGCATTCTTAATTTTTAGTTGTTGATCTAAATTGGAAAATTCTTATGACGGGAAGTGGAACTATTCCATGTTAATATCTCCTCTCCCTGAGTCAATCCTTGGGTCTAACCATCACGCACCCATCAGATGAAGTGGTCACACATGTTCAATAAGCTATTGAAAACCAGGGTTGATGAGTTGTATTACCTATTGAAAACCAGAGTTGAAGTAAACACAGCATTGCCCAGGAGTAACTGAGACATTGAATGTGAGTTTAAAAGATGTTTCTGTGCGTTACATGTATTTTCATTAGCATTTACTCCTTAGCTTTATTTCTCTATGCAAAATTAAGTTACCTGGCAAGTACTTGTCTTCAAAGCACACTCTCACAAATTCGTAGCATATGTATGGCAATGATGTGCAGTAGCTAGTGAGATTTTTTTCCAATGAATAGCTACATGTATACTAGATTTTCACCTTGATCAAAAACTTGTTACACAGTTTTTGCAGAAGTTGTCGCTCTAATCTTAATTACTGTGAAAACATTATATCTGAATGCTAATCAATCAACATTTGTTGTTAATTTGTGTTGCTTATACAGATTGTTAAAGAACTTCTAAAGATGCGAGATATCAGTGTGAATGCATTGAATAGATTACATAAGACGGCTATGGATCTTGCAGAAGGGTTGCCTTACTCGGAAGCTGCAACAGAAATCAAAGAATGTCTAGCTGGGTTTGGTGCAGTTAGAGCCAAGGATCTGAATCAGCCAAGAAGAGATGAATTAAAGAAGACTGTTAGTGAAATAAAACACGAGGTTTACAATCAATTGAGGGTGACTGAAAAGACCAATAAAAATGTGAATGGCATAGCAAAGGAGTTAAAGAAACTGCATAGGGAAGGAATAAACAATGCCACTAACTCGGTGACAGTTGTTGCTGTCCTATTTGCCACTGTAGCATTTGCTGCCATTTTCACAGTACCTGGTGGCAATGTAAGCACTGGAGAGGCTACGGTAGCAAACCGTGCAGCTTTCCAAATATTTTTCGTTTTCAATGCGATTGCTTTATTCACATCTCTAGCTGTTGTGATAGTACAGATCACTCTAGTAAGATGGGAAACGAGATCTCAGAGAAAAGTGGTTGAGGTCATTAACAAGCTCATGTGGCTAGCTTCTATGTGTACAACTGTTGCATTTGTTGCATCTGCATACATCGTTGTGGGTCGTCATGCTCAGTGGTTGGCCATCTCTGTAACTTTCATAGGCGGGATAATTATGGCTAGTGTGTTTGGTACAATGACCTATTTCATTGTCAAATTCAAGAGGAGTCGGTCTTTCAGGAGAAGAAAATCTTCAAACAGTCGTGGATCCACCTCATGGAATTTACCTTCAGAGTTTTCAGAATCAGAAATTGACAGTAGGATATATGCAATTTAAGAATTGTTGCTTAGGGCTTTCATATCTTTGCTGTGGTTTAGCTGAGACGATTCCTTTGTAATTTAAGTCATTATCTGGATTGTGTTAGTATCTCTGCAATTTATGTTTTAAGGGGACAGCAAACCACTCCTTGGTTTCCTATCCTCCATCTCTCTATTTGAATTCCCGTTGGGCCGTTCCCCATCCCCAATCCCATCTCCATGCTATTTTCCTATTCAGGTATCGTTCGAAGGATCTTGGGGGAAGTTTTGGATGTCCCCTTCTTGTGGTCCGGTAAGTATCTCTACGCCTTATATGTTCTATGGGGATGGGTACCCATCCCTTGGTTTCTGTTCCCCATCTCCCTGTTCCTATTCCTATCCCCATGCTATTTTCCTATTCAGAAATCATTCAAAGGATCTTGCAGGTACTTTTAGTTGTTCCTGTCTTTTGTTCATGTGTTTCCCTATTCCTCCTAAAAGGGGTCTGGGTTGAACATAGCAATTCCAAGCTTATTCACACAAGCAATTCTGGTTGTAGGTATATTGAGTTCATATTGACATTGACATGGGTCATGCTCGCCAATAACTTTGTATAGTAATGTATAGGAAAGCATAATTGGAGTATTATTGCACCACTGTAGGCAGTCTGCAATGTCCCCGCTCTTGCTTGTGGGAATCCTGCAACACAAACTTCTACATGTAATAACTATTGTCCAAATTATATTTGGACATCAATACTATATGCTTTTTTAACAATGTTTCAAGATATCTCAGTTGAATGTGACAGGATCAACCATCAATGGGGAATTGGTCATTATTATTACATTGCAAATGCATGTAAAAGGGATGCCCATTAGATTGTTGAAGCACAAATACATATTTTTGCAGCATAACTCAGTACCTAAATTTTTAAATTAAAATAATCAGTAAAGGGATTTTAGATACTAATTATACACCTAATTTGTACAAGACTAGTTAATTGCCATGGTGCTAGTGGATATGCGTTTACTGAACAATGGTCCAAGTTAGGATTTTATTGGAGTATCTTTCTCGACTTTCAACTTGTCTTCTCATGTTTTTGACACCTTCAACTTCATTTTCTTTTACGGACTCCTCATTCTTCTTTGTGTGAACCCCATATCTATTTTTCTTTGTTTTCTCTTACTTCTATGGGTTTCTCTCTCCCATGTTTACTCATTGTTTTGTACATTTGACAATTACCGTAGAGTATGGAACTGGTCATGTCTATTTCATGAATGCCATGGATCAGGTCTCATGTTTCTTCCATAACTTGGGGTCTCGAGGTTTTGGCTTGTATTTTTTTAATTTTCTTTGTTATGTGTCAAATCGTGTGCCAATATTGTCGTAATTTGAATTCAAGAAGTCTATAAATACAAAGGTGCGTTAGGGAGGGGTCCCATGGAGGGGGTTGCAGCGCCAAAATTCACTTTGCAGCGGGTCCCATGAGAATTTACAAACTCTGCTACGGGATAAAAAGGAATCTGCCCCTGGAAAATCAGAGCCCCTAAGTCTTAGGAAGCGGGTGGAAAAAGGGGGCGTTAGAGCTTTCCCTCACCTACTTAAATGTTTTTTTGCCAAATGGCAATTTCCATGCCATTAAAAATTCATTGGTGGGAATAATTTTGGAGGGAGAGTTTTTATGGAGGGAGAAGCAACTCAACAGCTAATACTCGTGAGAAATTAAAAAGCCCATGGGACCATAAATATGCTAAAATATCTTTGAAATATCTCTCGCAGCACCAGCGAATTATTTTAGGAGCGGCAACCCCATTGGACCACTAGGTTAGTGCATTTAAGACAAGGAGACACGAGTATGCAAAGAAGAATCATATTGAAGTCGTTAGGAAAGAACTTGCCTATTTCTAAATCATTTTTGTACCAAAAAGTAGATTTCAACTATGTAGAAGCATATAGACTACTAGTTGTGTGCGTGTATTGAAAAGATAAGGGTTGATACAATTGCACTACACATGATTGCTTGTTGAATGCATTATACTAGTATGCCAATTGCCAATTTATTCTCTAGTTGAAGGCCCCCCAAAAAATATTGAGGAAGCTTAGAATTATCTGGTTTAGTTGACACCAAAATACATATGATTCATGATTGTACCTCTCTATGACAGGGAAACTTGAACTACTTTAAACTCGAGACCTCATAATTTGGAATACCATAATGAACTATGACATCATGATCTAGTACACAAATGTTTCTTGATTTGTATTACGAATCGTATGGTTATTATGAGGACAACTTGTATCTTAATGTGTAATAGGGACTGTTATGCTTGCACCAAGTGTATGATGATTTCGATACTTAGACTATTTGATTAAGCCGATAGGCCTGAAATGCAGACCTTAAGGAACATCTAGGTGCAAGCATGCATCTAGAAATGAGGTACATGCCCTCACTTGTGCCTAAATCCCACATTATCACTTGACACTTTGTTTCTCCTTGAAGTAATGCATTGTATGCTTTGACCGAAACTTCTTGTTTCCTAACACGGTGGGACAATGGTTGTGTGATTTTAGCTATCTGTAGTCGTTGGCATTGTTTCAACCATTTGGAATTGCGCGTGTATGAGTAGCTAAGGACACATGGTTGGGATTCATAGAGAAACTCCAACTCCATTGGTGTCGCCTTCATGTCCTTGGCTGTCCTTGTTTGTAGATTGTTGTATTGAGATGTGTTGTTGATTGATGGACTGGTTTCATAGTCGTGTGCCTTTGGAAAACTAACTCCATGTTTGTTTGTGTGCAATGTTTTGGCCAACGTAATGATATAGATGTATTCATTGTTTGTCCACAATACTTCCTAGGTTGTGTGCTTGTTGATTGGTTAGTAGTAGGTAGACATACATGATGTCATTGATCTTCTTGCACGCAATAGGGGTTGTATCAAAGTTGCACATAGTTCTCAAATTTGACTACAAAGAAGTGGATTCCTTTATCTCGCCTTCTTTGTCGAAGGACATGACCATTCACTCATGTTAGGGAGTGAAGGGAGACTTTCATAGGTCTACAGATTGAAGGTAAATCTCTTTGAAGATGCTCTTCGTTGTAGGTACACATTCATAATCGACTAGAAGTACCTATGCGAGGATATTTGTCATTATTTGTATTCTTGTATTTTTATTTCAGGTATAAATATATTTATGATTTGTACCCTTTTTACAAGACATTATGTTACAATCTTCAATGAGGGGGTAGGCTTGTTCCCCACAATCAACTTAGTGACGGAATGGGAACTCGTGATGTACTTCAATTGTATAATTATGTTTTATACTTTTTAGCATGAGGAATGCCCTTTATGAATGATTTATTTACCTAATGTAGGTTATATACATATTGAATATAAATGTGAATGAGTTTGATGGACTATGAGGTGTTTTCATTTGCTATTTTAGATTTATTTACATGTTGACAAATTGTTTGTTAGTTAGATAGATTGGTATTGAACCCTAAACCCGCGTGCAACAGTAGAAAAAAACATTTTCCGAATGGGGTTATTACACTTTGGAGGAGGTTAATTTTAGACCCAAGGCGAGAGCCAAATAGTTGGAAGATGGGGAATACCCCGTTGGGTGCAAAGGCACACCAAGGCTTCACTAGTAGGTCAAAAGGGTGGCAATACCACCTTTACAGTGTGAAAGTACTATTCTCATATATTTTCTTACATGAGTGTATGACGCATGAGTATTTGGGTTCATGCACAATTTTGCATTAACTAAAATGATGCTATATTGGAATAACCGGTTATGCATATGGGTTGCCCTATGTGCCATCATTTTATTCTTTCAATGTGTGATTATATCTTTTTGCAACTCTTTTGGTCATGCACGAAGGTTTTGGGAGTCCTTCGAGAGGAGAGAAGGTTGGGGTGAGTGCAAAACAAGGCTAAGAATGCCCTACATAGCTTGTTTATCTCGTGTATCATGCACAATGTGGCGGCCTTATAACTAGTGAGTATGGACCACGTGTGGTAGCCATTTTGGGATTCATGGTGGATCTAGAGGATGAAACTCTAATGATTCCTTTGGGGAGAAGTTTCTTAGAGCTTTAACAATGGCATCTTGGCCGAAAGATCTACTGAGGAAGATGGTGGTGATCTATCAATTGGAAATATACATACTTACTCCAATCATGCTTATAATTGTGGATTTGATGTTATTTTTGAAAGATCTTGAACTGTGCAATGAGGTAGGCTACAAAGTGGAGGATACCAATGCCAAATGGTGTTTGTAGGAGTAGAGAGAATAAACAATTCGTAAGTTGAGAGGAGAGAGTGAGAGAAGAAGATCCGCCCACTTTGGGGCCATATGATTATGTGTTATTGTTTAGGTATGCAAGAAAACATGGTTGTGTATGTAGGCATGCATAGATTATAATTTCCATCTCTTTGTTACGATGAATAAAATGAGAGTTTAATTATGTTGTACATTGTGTAGCATTTGATCTATGGGTTGCATGGTCTAAGACAATTCTTCCTCACGACTACATCACAACTTGACATTCTTGCCAAACTCGAAGGAATGTTTCCTTGAGAAAACCCTTAGTAAAATTGTGTCCCACTTTAAATTCACGATGGGTCCTCCTTAAATCACTGTAACCCTTTTTTATGATCAAAAGCTTCTTTGAGCCTTTCCCAATTTATTTTAATTTGAGTGTGTCATAAATCCGTGGTATATAAAGTTTAGAATTGACACAATTATCTAAACCATCCAAGCCTAATGACGTTCTACATTTTCTTCCATAAAAATCTTTAAAGGGTCTCATTCTTGAAGAATAGTAAGTATTATTGTGAGTAAATCAACCAAATGAAGATAATCTTCCCATTTCTTGGGATGACCCATAACATACATCCACAACATATCTTCAAGCACTTGGTTAAGTCTTTCAGGTTGCCTACCAATATCCAGATGGTATACATAATTTAAATTTATCTTAACCCAAATTTTGTAGCTAAGGTAGTCTAGATTCTTGAAGTGAACAACTTATCTCTATTAGAGACGATCACTTGGGAACTCTATAAAGTCTCACAACTTTTATAAACCAAGTTACAAAACTATGAGTATCATCCTTCGTATCAAATGGGAAACTTCGTTGATCTTATCCACAATTTCTTGGATTTTATCATGCCGATTTCAAGACTTAGGAATTCCTTATATAAAAATCCATGGACACAACAACCCATTTGTTTTTTAGTGCATCACAAGGATACAACTACTCATTAGGATGGCAATGTTCATCTTTTACCCTTCATTATTCTAGGCACTTGGCCACGAATCAAGCCACACTTTATTTCTTACACCATGTAAAAAATATTGCAACTTTAATGTATGGATCTTCTTGGTTGCTCTTGGGTGAGCACAATAAGGTGCATTATGGAGCTCATATAGGATCTTTTACCTAAGGTTACCGGAAGAAGGAACTATTCTTCCCTTCAACATCATAATCCCATTAGTGTCATGCATAACATGAATACCATTGATCCACTAGTGTTTTTGTGATTTCAACCTTTACTTTGGCAAAAATCTTGTCACTTTGATGTTGT
This sequence comes from Taxus wallichiana var. yunnanensis, assembly GCA_018340775.1. Classification (NCBI taxonomy): domain Eukaryota; kingdom Viridiplantae; phylum Streptophyta; class Pinopsida; order Cupressales; family Taxaceae; genus Taxus; species Taxus wallichiana. Next base: position 994,371,115 of record CM031242.1, read on the forward strand.
TATAGAAAAATAGCTATGTAATCAGATTGCAAATGTGATATCCCATCAATATATTTGCATCTATTCAATGCATCAACAATTGTATCTACTTCGTTTGAAATATGTGATGCCAATGTCATAATCGCTACGGATTCCAACCATCTACATTGCCTAACATTGAGATTTTCTTGGTCGAAAATATGCTCCGAACTTCTATGTTCTAATTTCAACTCAAAACGATTACCTAACAGAAATGCCTCCACATTTTTAATGCATGAACTATTGCAACATGATCTAATCATGTGTAACATGGTTATTTTCATTCACTTTCAAATTTTGTCTTATACGCCACAATTTCCCATTTTGAGTCAAACACCACTGAATCCATTGATTTATGCATTAGTTGACACACAGTGAACTCACCATCAAGATTATGAATCAACAATATAGGTGTTATTGTTAACAACTCTTTTAGCTTCAGAAACATGACTCTCATTATGAGGTCCACACAAATTTATTTCCCATCTTTTGTGAAGTGAATAGGCTGGCCACCCTTGAAAGGTTTTCTACAAACTTGTGGTGGTACCTGTATGAAGCCCCATCAAGCTTCTCAATCGATGTGCATTAATTGGAGTTAACCACTCCATGATAGCTTTAATTCATGTTGAGTCTACAATTATTCCATCTTTTATAATAATTTTCTCAAGATAATGGATTTGATTGGAAGAGAAAACATTTAGACGGTTTATCGTACATTTTTCTCTAAGCTTGTAGAACTAGTCTTAAGTTATGTTCATGTTCTTGTTTGTTGTGTGAGTAAATCATTAATTTGTCTAGAAATGTCAATACAAAGTGATCTAAGTATTCCTTGAACACATAAATTAATTTCATGAATGTAGCAAATGTATTAGCCAACCCAAATGGCATCGTTGTAAATTCATAATGGAAAGAACATGTTTGGAAAGTTTTGTGAATATCTTCTTTTATTTAAGCTAATGTAACCAAATTTCAAGTCTACCTCAGAAAATATAACAATACCCTTCATTTGATCAAATACATAACCAATTAGTGGAAAGTTGTACATGTTCTATATGGTCACTTTATTGAAGATACTATAATCAATACACAATTTGAGTGTCCCATCAATTTTGTGAAAAATGAAACTACTAGGAAATTGGTGCTTCCCGAAGGGGCACACTCGGGTGAATTAAGTCCTTATCAAGAAACTCTTGTAGATATACTTTCAACTCTTGCATGTCTATAATATTCATTATATAAGCTGCCTTCGAGATTGGTGTAGAACCAAACATTATTTCAATTAAAAATCAAGTACACGAATTGGTGTTAAACCAATAAATTCATTAGGAAACATCTCCAAAATACCAAAGCAGAGGATGTTCATACACATTTGGATGATTTTCATTAGCCGTTTCATTTGACTATATCAAAAGAGAGTCGATAGCCTCTTAATAGCCTTAGCAATTTTCATGGATGAAAATAACCTCACATCAAAGGTTCACTTTACGCCATGAACGATTACCACGAATCCATACTCATTTATACGTTGTGTTCTTTTATTAAAGAAATCAATTTTCATAAGGTGCATATTGATCCGTAAACTGCCTCTTTTTAACAATTAACAGATCTTGTTTATTGATAATTGAATGGAAATTGACTAAGTTCCTTTTAACTAATATAATGTGTATGAAACAATTATAACTATATTGCAAATTGAGAAATAAAATGCAAAGGGGACACAAGAATTTATCTTGGAGAAACCCAAGGTTGGGAAAACTCTAGTGGGTAAACAAATTACTTCCCTCTCATTATGTAATTCTCCGAAAACACAAAGTAAATCTTGCCAACAATTGACTTTCAAGAAAGATTCACGAGTTCTAATTGTACTTGCTTGCTTAAAACTTCTCAACAATGAAAAACTCACTCTTAATGAACAAAACAAGAAAGAACTCTAACTCCTCTTTTCTCACACTTGAATTCACTAAAAATCACTTGCTAGAATGAAGAATTGAACTTGTATTTATAGTTACTCTGCCCAAGGACGGATGGAAAGATGAATCAAACCGTTTAGAAGCCCAAACATTTGTAACTATTGAGTTTCTTGAATTTTGGCATTGTCAGGGACACAATATTTAGTAAAGACAGACTGGTGATTGTGCAAATTCCACGGCAGTTACCTGCACAAACGTCCATTCCTCACCATTAACTATTGTGCAACTGTCGCTCTATGAAGAGCGATAGTTACGTAATCGTTGAGGCGGTTGTGTAACCGTCACACAGAAAAGCACCCCGAACACAATAACAATGGCTTGCCAATATCATTTGAAGGTGTCCATATCACCCTCAACCTGACTAGACCATCTCCCAAAGAAATAATATGTTGAGAATTTGTACTGCAAGTATCAAATATGGAGAATACATAGAGTTGGGTATTTTCAGATCCATTTTTGGATCATACCTCCCCAATTTGAGGCTTTTAAGTCCCTAAAAGCTTCAGGAATAATGATGTGAGGAAATGCCGCTTGGCCTTGGTAGCTAACTTCAATCCAATTAACCACCCGTATTGCACTCCTCTTTATGTTGTCATGTCTTTACATTTGCAATACCACATCTTCCTCCAATTCCAGATTGGTATGCAGTGCAAGATCCTCAATAGATGGTAGCAACACTCCCTCTTCTTCTTCATCCAACATGGAGGGCTCAAAGAGATGAAAATTTTCAACATTCACAACTGAGTAAATCCTCATATAAGGAGGCAAATCCAAGTGAAATGCATTCTTACCCACTTGTTCTAGAATCTCAAATGGGCCATATCAAAGAGGCTTGAGTTTCTTAGCTTTTCCCTATAGCCTTTCTCTGCTCAAGTACAACCATACCTTGTCTCCAACAAAGAAGGGATGATCATTCCTGTGTTGAACATGTTGTGATTTGTACTTGGCTTGTGACTCTGTCAACCTCTCATGTACCTGGAGGTGTATCTGCTGAATTTTCTCAGCTTTGTGGACCTTTGATGCCACTTTTCTGTTGTCTCTACATGGTAATCCAAAACAACATCAAAAGCATTCTTAGGAAAATAACCAAAACATATTCCAAAAGGAGTCTTACTTGGTAGAAGCATGAATTGCCATGTTATAAGAATGTTGGATATATACCAAGTTCTCATCCCAAGTCGTCGGTGTTTTCTATTGTGCCCTTTCAAGAGATGGACCAAGGTATGATTCACCACTTCTATATGCCCATCTATTTGCGGATGAAAAGCGGTATAACTCTTAAACTTTGTATCCATCTTCTCCCACAATGTAGACCAAAAATTTCCTATGAATCGCGAGTCCTGTTTGACATAATAGAATTGAGAAAACTAAAATGAACCCACATATTAACAAAAATTAACTCAACTACATCACTGGCCTTGATGGTCTTCTTGTGTTAGAGTAGGTATTTACCTTAGCTCATGTTCACCTAGGTAATTTATTTACCTTTATTGTATTTATCCTCACCCACTTATGTGTGTGGATATTTCCTTTTATTTATTTAGATATTAGGGGGATATTATCTAGTTTTTAGGTATAGTTCTTTCCTTGATCTATGGTATTGACTAGTTCTTTCCTTGATCTATGGTATTGACTAGATCCTTGATGTCTAGTTCTCTCATAAATCTATGGACTTAACTAGTTCTTTGATGACTAGTTCTTTCCATGATTTATGGCTTGATCTACGACCTTGACTGGTTCTTAGATTGTTATTCATTGCCTATATAAACAAGGCCCATTCTCGATTGTATTTCATTGAGTTCCATAATAATATATGATATTGCTTTGCTCATTTGTTTGCAAAGATTTATGTAAAGTTATTCGCGAATTACTTTCATCTTATTGATCGTGGTGTTTGATTAGCAAATCAAAGAAGCTCAAATCCCCGACATGCCCAAGGCGCATGTAATGGCAAAACACACATGAATTTAAATGGATGTCGACAGGAAATGTGTTGTATATATCTTTTCCCCGGGATGACAAGCGACAATGAGAATGGAGAAATCAAAGGCGTACAACGCATGAGAATGGCGCATGCACGACACGAGTGTCGACAGAGGAAATGGTGCGCCCAAGGCACACAGAATGGCGCACGACACACGGAGTGTCGACAGAGGAAATGGTGGTGCCCCAAGGCGCATGAAATGGCGCACGACAATGAGTGTCGACAGAGGAAATGGTGCGCCAAGGCACACAATGGATGTCGACGGAAATGTGTCGACAGAAAATGGTGGCCTCGGCGCATGTACACAGAATGGCACGACACGGAGTGTCGACAGGGGTAAATGGTGCGCCCGCACACATAAGAGGATGTCGACACACACATGGATGCGCCATGGCGCACCTTCAGGAGGCGCAACATTTTGAGCGCTGACAGGAAGCAGACCCTGGCGCAGATATTCAGATGGCCATAACTTTTGACTGGGAGCTCGATTCATGCAAGGTTGGACTTTTCGGAAAGCTTACGAGGTCCTCTATCCAACTACGACTGGATATCTTTAATTGGGTGAGAAAAAATTCTTAAAAATGCAAAATACAGTTCGCCACTTTTGGGTTCACTGGGTTCTCACCTACCACCATAATGAGATGAGTTAAGTGCATTCTGAGAGGGTCAGGGGTAGATTTCAATTCCTCTCTCTTTTCTCTCTCATTCTTCCTATAAATTGTAAGGAGGGGCTTCTTTCTAAAGGTTGACATTTCTTGTTTTTCCCTCCCTTCTTCTTTTTCGGCAGTGAACTTGTGGAGTTAAAACCTCCCATTTGAAACCGTAATGCAACCTTGCCTCTCGCATTTTGCAGTGTGTCAGTATCAATCTTTGGAGCAAAAATGCATGTCTCAGGATGATTCTCAACCCTCTCTCGTATTCATTCGCATCCCCTTGATCTTTCACCGTGAATCTGCTATCTCAGTGTATGATCTTGCATTGCATTTTAATGGTCTCGTGTTTATTGGCAAGACAGTGTTCTTCATTCCTGCATCACCTTTGTAGTTTAGGTTTTATTTTATGCATTTTCTTACCCCGTCTCCTCGGCAAGTTAGATTAGGTTTTTAGTAAACCCTCTCGCATTTTCTACGTGTGCATCTCGAACAGAGGAATAGGAACCGCCTTCATCCGGAGAGCTTTTCCGATTTCGCAAGGTCCCACACTTGGGAAAAGCTCCATGTTATGCAATCGCACTGAGAGTCTCAACCCATCGTGTTGCAGACATTCAGGGGTGCTGCGATTCGACATCAATAGTTTTGGCACACCCTGGTGGGACCAAGAGGTCATTCCACAAGATTTGAAGGAACTTTCAAGAAATTCGACTTAAAAATTGCAGGTTTTACAGTTTCAGTTTTTTCACCTTCCAGGCTGAACTTTGAAATCAATTTTCAAGGACTTAACTTGCTCAAAACAAGTCAAAATTTCACCAGTTGATAGATCGGGGGATAATCTTCAAAAGGGTATTCTTAGATTTTTGAGATTTTGACTTTCAAAATTTCATGGTTTTTTTATTTTCGGATTTCAGGTTTTCGGAAGTCTGGCATTTTTGGATTTTCGGGACTGTCATTCCAAATCAAATTCCAAACTCTAAAATATCAAAAATACAGGTCTTTCAAAATTCTATTTTTAAATATTGTCAGGTTTGGTGTGTAACTTGGCAGAATCTAGCCTTTTGAGGCTCACTTTCTAACACATCTGGCGACTCCGAAGGGGATAGAATTCAGCGGTGTAGCAGAAAAAGTTGCCCAGGCATATGAGAAGAATTCAAACCAGGTCCAATACTCGAGAAGAGGGGCTATTTTTCCACTTGCAACTTTCACCAGCAGAGGAAGGAGAGGAAGAAGACCACAAAGATCACCATCTCCACCTAACAGGACTTTGTCTACACCTCCACCCGTAGGCCTTTTCTCGCATCGACTGTGGTTCTTAGGCCAATCATAATGGCACATCTACCACCGAATCCCTTTGTCAATTTCACGGCAGTAGTCCAGTCCACTTGCCCTAAATGCTCGTAATCAAATTCCAAATTGCAGACTAAAGAATATACCCTATTTTACAGAGAAAATCATACTACTCCTATCGATCACATCCAGATATTGCTAATGCATGTGCAATCCACGAAATAAATGAAATGGATGTCATGGTCAAGTCATGTTGGCTTCATCTTTCAAAGGCAAGGCCTTACAATGGTTTAGAGCCTTACAAAGGGTCTATTACTTAATCGGAACCAACTTTGTTCACTTTTCGCAACCAATTCGGGAGAGGGCGACAATTTATCTTTATCGAACAAATTGACAACAATCAAAAGGGCTCCTAACGAACAAATGACAGATTTCAACTTCAGATTCCAACGGACATGGGACAGATTCCAATAGCCGTTAGACCAACCGCCAAGGAGCATTCCTTTATTTCTTAAAGGCTATAAATTCGATATAGCCATGATGATCCAATCAATGGGAGGAACAACAACGCCAGGGGCCTACGACACACACCTATCGAGCAGAGAAACTGCTTGATCCAAGCCGGCAAGCTTGCACCAAGGCCACCAATGCCTCTCTATCCGGATATGGGAAATCCTACAACCACCAAGCACCGTAGTCAATCCCATTCCAACTCCTAGAAATCAAAGCAATAATGAGGCGTCGACTTCTTCAAATACTTCAAAGGAATTACAGGAGGTCATGAAACAACTACAGAACCTTGAAATGAGCTAGTGACTATCAAAAGACAACAAGCTCAAAGTGCTAGACCATATCACCTCAAGCACAAGCACTGCTAGGCCCCCATACCAACAAAATAGACCACCACCTCAGCCGCAAAATCAAAACCAAAACCAAGGACAACCTCACGCTGTGCCATTTCGACCGTATGATCCAAATGCAACGACGTCCTCAAGAGCCTTGGTCCCGACACAAAATAACATGGCACAGAGTACGACCGGTGTTACCCTTGCAATCTACCTCACAATCAACCAAAGATGTTTCAATGGTGCACTAAATCAGCCTCGATGGTGCAAACCATTGGTGTTCCTCAAGAACCAAGCCAGAGGAGAATCAACAAAGAAGAAATGCAACAAGAAGGACCTCCAACAGAAAAACCACATCGGCCAATCGGCAAACGGAAGACTTCGTGGAGTTAACCAACAACCTTTTCAAGGCGTGGCTGCCAACACACTGGCCAAAGAAGAGAAATATAGAGAGGGACAACCGTGTAATCCAGCTTGTTTCTCAACCCACTCTACACAACAAGGGGTCAAGAGACCAAACGCAGCTCCAAATGTGCAAAATCAACCTAAGGTACCTCATTGTAGCAACACACATGCACTGCTCAAGCTCCGTAAAAGGTCACACAAGTAAGTAAGGACAAAAAAAAGGACAATTCATCCCCTTTCACATCATCGATCAAATGAAGAAGACACATGTGAACATTTCCATGTGGGAATCACTTTATCCATCCCAGGCAACGAGATTTATCGCAAGCTGCAATGGCTAATTGGTCCGCCACAAATGTATCAAACCAGGACATGAGAAAGTTCTCACTAATGCAACCAAGGCAACATGATGGGGGCCAACAAAAAAATTTGAAGCCTCCACCATTCTATGTTTCATTGATCATGTTGGAAACCACTTAGTACACAACCGCATGATAGATTCAGGGCAAGTAGTTCAAAGATGCCAAAGCAAATAGCGGATCAACTGGGTCTCAAATATGAGCCAAGGTCGAAAGGAGTAGTACAACTAGATGGAACGGCAAAGGGAACTGCTTGGGTCATCAAGGGGTTAAGCCTAACACTACATTCCCGTCCTAATGTTACAGCTTCTACAAGATGTGTCTCGTGATTGACCTTCCGCCACTCTTTTCAAGGTTGTGTCTATCAAGAGACTTCACCGCAAAAATCGGTGGATATTTATCTCAGATTGGTCACACATGATTTTTAGGACAAGGTATGGAGCCAAAGCAACAATCAAAGTCGTAACCAATTGCCAATTTCCATATTGAGCCTCATGTACCAAATCCTATCAATGCAAATTGCTCACTTTTTGATCGAGGAGTGTTCAAGTGATCTAGAAACAGTACTACTAAGGTCGAGGGAATTCCCGATTTAACTTTGATGAATGGGCAAACAAGAGTCATGAATTTGACCCATACAAGGAAATTGAAGAATCAATTGGGCGTGTATCATACACACGAAGAAAATTCACCCATTCCCGACATCATTCAAATTTCGAACAAAAGGATGAAAACAAAGTTTGGAAATTATTTTTCGATGGTTCGAGAAGCGTATAAGGTGCCGGAGGTGGTGCAATGTTGATTTCACCACAAGACATCAAATATTTTTCAGCTTTTCGCTTTCCAGCTTTTCCTGCTCAAACAACACGGCTGAATACGAAGCATTGATTCATGGAATTCATCGGGCCAGAAAAGGGGCATAAAGAACTTGCAGTGTTTGAGATAGCGAGCTAATCATCAACCAAGTTAGGGGACAACATGCTACAAAGAACGACTTGTCAAGAGCTACAAGAATAGGGTATGGGACCTCATTGAGGATTTCAAGCTTTCAACATCAGTGTCCATACCTGTGAAGAAAATGAAGTCGCAGATAGGCTCGCAGCAGCTGGAGCAACGCTTTGATGTGGTTGACAACATCGAAGGGGAAAACACAGCCACATATCCATGTGATTGTGAGGCCAAAGCAGCCCAGATAATAACACAAGTCGGCAGTGTTTTGAGAACGATCAACAGATCGTCAATTTCTTACAAGAAGAGGCTGAATTCTCACTAGAATCAGACAGATTAGAGCAGCAAGATGGGGATCAAGTAGTGCAACATGACAAACAAGCTTCCTAAGGGTTTAGTAACATTGAGTCTATCTTCAACCCTAACGACTAGCCCGTAAGGAAAAGGCTAACATACAAAGTCAAGAGAGAAGATTCAGAGCCAATTCCTGGCTGGGGAAGGCAAAACACTTCAAATTGGTAAAGTGGCCACCGAAAGAGAGAAATCAGATTTCATACAACTTTGCCAAGAATTTCCAGATGTCTTCGCTGAGCTATGAAGACTTAAGAGGATTCGATCCAAATTTGGCACAACATACCATAGAATTGATCCAGATGCTAAGCCCATCAAAGTGTAAGCAGACCAACCAACCACATCAACCTCTAATGAAGAAAGAGCTAAATAAGCTAATAGAGGCAAGCATTATATTCCCGATCAAGCACTCAAGGGTCAGGTTGCAAACTTGGTTCCTGGCCAGAAGAAGAGTGGAGAAATCAGGTTGTGTGTGTGATTTCCGAGACCTAAACAGGCATCTCTCAAAGACCATTACCCACTTCCTTCAATGGAACAAATATCGCAAGTAGATCCGGTTCGAGAGATTCTCTCTCCTAGATGGCTACTCAGTGGTACAATCAGTGATGGTGAAAGAAGATGACCAATTCAAGACGGCTTTCACCACCAAATGGGGACCTATGCCTACAAGAAGATGCCATTTGGGCTATCAAATGCCGGAGCCACCTTCCAAAGGGCAATGGATATGGCATTTAAGGGGTCGATCAATAAAATAGTTTTGATATATCTTGACGACATCACCGTATTCTCAAAAATGCAAATGATCACCTCTGCATTCGAGGCAAGTATTTCGAGATGTAGAAGATTTGGGGTATCATCAATCCCAAAAATGCATATTTTTGGCTCACGAGGGAAAACTTCTAGGCCATATTGTTTCAAAGGAGGGGTCGATTTATCGACCCAGTAAAGAGTCAAGCAATTCGAGCATCGCTTATCATAAGTCACAAGAAGGCTCTTCAAAGCTTCTTGAAGGATCAATTTTGTCCGCAGATTTGTTCCAAATTTTGCACTCTCTGTAAAAGCCAATAACGCTGATGTTAAAGAAGAGTATGGCATTTAAGTGACATCTCAAAAGGCAAGGCAAGTTTTGAGGCAATAAAAGAGGCTATATCTCAAGCTCCGACTCTCACAATCCAGACTTCTCCAAGGACTTCGTGCTATATGCCTTTGGTGGTGGGGACACGATTTCTGCAATCCCGTACAACAAAACAAAGGAGGATTAGAACAACCAGCTTGCTTTCTTCACCAAGGCTTGAGGAATACGAAACTAGGTACTCTTTCATCAAAAGCATGTCCTCAGCAAAGAATCGAGCTTAAAGAAATTCAAGCACCTAGTCTCAAACAACAAGATCCAATTATTGGTCTCTCATGCGGAGTCGTGACTTCCTTCTAAACAAGGATCCGAATGAGAAACGCAGCAGATGGATAACTCGTGTCATGGAATATGACATCGAGATCAAGGTCACCAAACTAGTACGTGGGAAGGGACTATGTGAGCAAATTAGCCTCGAGTCAACAAGTCAAGCAGTGAATGAAAAAGAGGTCTGTCTCGTACTACAGATGATCAAGAACAAAAAAATGATGATGTGCCTACTCCTTTGGACTCGTAATGTGATACACTTCCTACAGATGCATGTGCCTATGCCCCCGTAAATGAGCAAAGCAAAGAGGAGATATTTTTCAGATTACAAGCCATTCCATATGTGCTTGTTGATGGTGTTTTGTTTAAGAAAGACATCAATGGAGTTCTATTGAGGTGCATCGGGGACAAATCAAATTGAGAGGGTGTTACGAGATTTTCACGATGGAGATTCTGAGGACATTTCACCCCACGAGTAACAAATTCTCAAGATAATGAAGGCAGGGGTATTATTGGCCGACACCTTCAAAGGATCGCTATACATGGATAAGAAAGTGCAAGAAATGTGCACTCTTCACAGCAAAGAAAGACTAGCAAAGCTTCCATCGCACCCAATTCTGGTCGACCAACCATTTATGCAATGGGGATTGACTTCTGGGTCATCAATCCAAACTCAAGCCAAGGCCACAAGTGGATTCTCACAAGAACGGACTATTTCACCAAGTGGACCGGCAAAGAGCGCTCAAAGAAGCAAATGAGTCTAACATACTAGACTTTTATGAAGGAATAGTGACTGTGTTCTGTGTGCCGCCACTATCATATCGCATAAATGCATCGGCATTTATAGGTTCCAAGATTACGTAATGGGCTGTCAAGAATGGAATCTATTTGAGCACCTCTTCAAATTATTACCCGCAGGTAATGGACAGCAGAGTCCACGAACAAAAATTTGCTAAGAATCATCAGAGGACTCGATGAAAATCAAAGAACATGGCATACCAAGCTAAAATCAGCATTATGGGCGATGTAATAACACCAAAGAGGTCTACAGTAATTCCCTTACAAGTTGGTCTATGGAAAAGAGGCAAGATTGCCTATATCATTAGAACTCGCCACATTGGAGTTCATGAAGCAAATGAGTCACCGAGTTCAACCAATGGAGGCTAGGTATGCAGAGTTGATGGAATTGAAGAAATTAGAGAACATGCAATTCAAACAATTGAGAAAGATCAGCCTTAGTAAAAGATGGTTTGATAAGAAAGCAAGAGCAAGGACCTTCCAGAAGGGGACCTAGTTCTCAAATGGGATGCAGATCGGGCAAAACCAGAAGGCATTCCAAGTTTGATGCCATTCGAGTGGCCCCTACATGGTCACGGATGTAAAAGTAGTAATGCCTTCCAATTGTCTACATTGATGGAGAAGAACTCCCGATTCCGCTTAACTAATCCATCTTAAACATTCTACTAAAAGGAAAAGGTTTACCCTTGTAAATATTAGCCTAGATTTCAATTCCTCTAAGTGCGTATGCACATTGTCTTGTCAGTAGTTAGGTTTCTGCTTTCCCTAAGTGCTTCCATGTTTTGTTGCTCTCTAGTGTTGATTTCTACAGCTCAAATGCGTGCTCTCGAGAAGAAGGGTCATATATCAGATCGGATCGATATCGTGTTGGTTTCAAGTTATTGCTTATGACTCCATGCCCAATGGATTGCTAAAAGGCCACCGATCTTCTACCTAAGCAGCAGTGATCCCATTGAGTCACCAAATTGTTGTATATATCTTTCCCCCGTAGATATATATAGACAAGCAGAGAATGGAGAAATCAAAGAAGCTCAAATCCCCGACATGCCCCAAGGCACACAAGCATGGCACACATGATGTCGATAGGGAATGAGCCGATGTCGACAGAGAAAATGGTGCGCCAAGGCGCACAAGCATAATGGCGCACGACACGAGTGTCGACAGGAAAATGGTGCATGCCAAGGCGCACAGAATGGGCATGACACAAATGAGTGTCGACAGAAAATGGTGTGCGCCAAGCACAAAAATGGCATGCATGAAATGAGTGTCGACAGAGGAAAAGGTGCACCCTACACATGCACAGGCACACACTGAGTGTCGACAGAGAAATGGCGCCACAAATGGCGCACAAGGTGCACAGAGGCGATGATGGCAGACTGAAGGCATGCAATGCGCAAAATGGCGCACACGTAAATGGCACACACACACAATGAGTGTCGAGTGTCGGGAAAAAGGTGCACCCTTGGCACATGGAAGAGGATGTCGACACACACACATGATGCGCCTTGGCGCACCTTCAGAGGCGCAACATTTTGGGCGCCGACAGAAGCAGACACTCACGGCGCAGATATTCAGATGGCCATAACTTTTGACTGGGAGCTCGGATTCATGCAAGGTTGGACTTTTCGAAAGCTTACGAGGTCCTCTATCCAACTACGACTGGATATCTTTAATTGGGTGAGAAAAATTCTTAAAAATGCAAAATACAGTTCGCCACTTTTGGGTTCACTTGGTTCTCACCTACCATCATAATGAGATGAGTTAAGTGCATTCTAGAGGTGGTCAGGGGTAGATTTCAATTCCTCTCTCTTTCTCTCTCTCATTCTTCCTATAAATTGTAAGGAGGGGCTTCTTTCTAAAGGTTGACATTTTGTTTTGCCCCCCTTCTTCTCTTTGGGCAGTGAACTTGTGGAGTTAAAACCTCCCATTCAAAACCGTAATGCAACCTTGCCTCTCGGCATTTTGCAGTGTGTCAGATCAATCTTTGGAGAAAATTAATGCATGTCTCGTGGATGATTCTCAACCCTCTCTCGTATTCATTTGCATCCCCTTGATCTTTCACCGTGAATCTGCTATCTCAGTGCATGATCTTGCATTGCATTTTAATGGTCTCGTGTTTATTGGCAAGACAGTGTGTTCTTCATTCCTGCATCACCTTTGTAGTTTAGGTTTTATTTTATGCATTTTCTTACCCCGTCTCCTCGGCAAGTTAGATTAGGTTTTTAGTAAACCCTCTCGCATTTTCTACGTGTGCATCTCGAACAGAGGAATAGGAACCGCCTATATGTTTACAAAATCCAGACCCTTCTCATAACGCTCCTAATATGCTTCACACAAAAAGGATCAAGTAGAGTTAATGTGCCCATAGTTGAAAGAAAAGGAGGCCTAGATAACATATCAGCTAACTTGTTAGTCACACCTTTCTTATATTTGATAATCAAATGAAATTGTTGTAGAAAACCCATCCATTCATAGTGTAATCGCCCATCAAGTTTGTTATGAACCTGGAAATATTGGAGAGGTTGGTGATCCGTGTGAATGATAGTTTCTTTACCCATCAGATAATGTTTCCATTTCTTGACCGCTTGCACAAGAGCATACAATTCCTTATCATATGTACAATAATTCAGAACTGCACCATGAAACAATTTAGAGTGATAACATATGGGCCTACCTCCTTGAAGTAGGACAACCCCCATAACATAGTCACTAGCATTGGTTTCCACTTCAAAAGGCAGTTATAAGTTAGGTAATGCCAAAACTGGAGCATGACTAATCTTATATTTAAATGACTCAAAAGAAATTTTTTTCTTACCCCAATCAAAATCCTTACCCCTTGTTGTCACTAAATGTAGCGGCGCGGTTATGGACGAGAAGTTCTTGATGAACTTCCTCAAATATTGAACTGCACTAACAAAAATCTTGGTCTCGGTCAAACTTGATGGTGTAGGCTAATTGAGAATGACCTCTATCTTAGCCTAATCAATCCTCAACTCTCCACCTCCAACCACATGTCCCAAAAATATAAGTTGTTATTGATAAAATCACACTTCTTCTCATTCAACACAAGCTGGTTCTTCTTAAGAACTTGCAAAACTTGGTGCAAATGGTCAATATGCTCTTCACAAGTTCTACTAAAAATCAGAATGTCATCCAAGTACACAATAACAAAGGAATCAATAAATGACCTCATTACCTCATTAATCAACCTCATGAAGGTTGTTGGCACATTTCATATCCCAAACGGTAATACCAACCATTCATATAACCCCGCATGGTTGATCCAAATCTTCAACTTTGGAATTATCCACAGAATCACAAAATAAACGTTGTTGTTCTACTTTCTATTAGAAAATGACAGAGATAGCTAGTGAACGAATTATGCTTATGCTTACAATTCAAAATTACAGGAAATGAAAGAATTTAAGCTCATGAACACCAACATATTTTATCCTGGAAACCTCCAGAGGAGGAAAAACCAGTCGGGAAGGGAAATTGCTCTTTCTTCCCACTTTTATTGGCCAATTCAAAATAACAAGTACATAATTTACAATAAGTATGAAAGAGAAGTAGATAATATCTCACACTTCCTCCCAAATACTTGTTTGCTCTGTCTCAACACTCCTTTCTTCTACAAAACATAATTCCAGCACTAAGAACTTCTTGCTCACTTGCTTTCATGCTTCGATGATCTTGTTCTCTTCTACAAACATGTATTTATAGCCTTTCTCATGTCCTCCCGTGCACTGGAGAATGGGAAAGGTCATGGAGGAGAAGAGACACAGACAACCTTCCAAATCCCGGGCTATTCGTTTCATATTTTTTGTTTTCTGTCTGAAAGAGCCAGACTACCGCCCAAAGCAGGACCGGTGGTCCCAAGACCGCCACACTGGGTTGGGCGGCGGTTCTATAACCTCCACTGCATGTGCAGGCGGTGGTCCTGTTACTAAAAAGATAGAACCTCCATGTATTATTTTTCCTTCTTTGTCTTTGATGATTCGATGAAGTAGATTCATTTTAGATCCCTATGGATCAATGGTCTTGAACATTGTTTTCCGGATGTCCTATTCCTTAATCTGCACTTGATGATACCCAAATTTTAAATCAAGCTTTGTAAAATATTTTGCATGTTGTAACTGATCCGAAAAATCATCAATGCAAGGAAGATGGTATTTAAAGCTCTATAATCAACCCACATTCTCCATGAACTATATTTCTTAGGTACTAAAACAATAGGTGAACCACATGGAGAAGTGCAAGATGGATTATACCTTGTTTAATCAAATATTGCAACTGTTGTTTTACCTTATTGGTATATTTCAAATACTTCATGTATAATCCCAAGTTTGGAAGCAAACTACCGGGTAACAGGTGTATCTCATGCTTAATTGGCCTAACTGGGGGCAGCCCCATAGGATCTTAGAAAAACTTCTATTCACTGTTGAACCAAATATTTTATCTGTGTCTTCTCTTTGTTAGAAAACATGCTACAAGTGGTTTTAGATGCAACAACCTCATCTTCTGGCATATCCCTCAAAATAAGCAATGCAAATTTACCACTGGAATTAATAAGCTTTCAAGATTCAGGGCACTTACCAAAGAGATCTTTGAGTCTCCTGAAAAGGCTGAAATGATGTAGCTCTTACCATCCTTCACCAAATGGTATTGGTTGGCTCTCCTCATGAAGATAACATCCCGATATATACAAATATGGGCTATCAAACACTACACCACACACATCAAGGGGAACAACATCTACAGTAACTTCATCAATAAATGTATTATCAATGCCAAAAGTGATTTTACATTGTTTGGTAACCTTGATGTCTACACCTTTCTTTACCCAACCCAATGAATATGGACTTGGGTGATTGTAAACTCTTTACTAATCAAATTAGCTTGAGAACATGTATCAAAAAGAGCATCCACCTTACTTTTCTTCACTTGAATTTTAATATGAAAAATCTCAGTTAGTTCATTTTCCTAAACAACATTGTTACTACCCAAACATACCTCTCTGCGAATAGAGGTACAACACATAGTCTCATCCACCTCTTTGCTGTAAAATACTTCCTCTCCCTGGAGAGAAGCCATGGCCTTCTTCTTATTTTTCTTTTTTAAGGGATGTAATTCGGATGGAGCTTCCAACATTTTCCTCGAAATGAGTGTCAACATCACAATGCCCACAATGAAATTTAGTATCCTTCTTAGAAACGGAAGTAGCATTTTTCTTACCTTTCCCTTTTCCCTTATCCTTCTTCTTGGTGTCACCTTGTTTTCTTGAAGCATGCTGAGAGGAGGATGAACTCTTTTTCTTGTCCATCTCTAAGTAGTAAGCTTGAGAACAAGCCTCGTCTACATCCACCGGATTGGCCAAGAGGATTGGTCTCCTCAAATGGCTATGAAGTCCACCAATATACTTCATTAGAAGGTTCTAGTTTGCTACATATTTTCCCATCTAGACAACTTTCTTCCGGAACTCACTGGTGTACTCCTGCACCTTCTGGCATTGCTTCTACCAAAGATATTACCAATACATGGACCTCTCTTACTCATAAAAAATAGGATAAAACTGCTTTTTGATTAGCCTTTTAAATTCATCTCACTTAGTAATAGGAAGAATCTTCTTAACAACCAAAGAATGAACATCACTTTCAAACCAAGTTAACACATGATTGATCAATTTTAACATTACAAAGAAAATTTGTTGACTTTCATTGATTTGATGCAAACTGAAATATACCTCCTTTTGAGCTAGCCAATGGTCTAGCTTCTCAAAGATTCACGACTCCATCATAAGGCTAAATCTCTATTATTGCCTCTCGTTTGAATGGAGGCGTGTAGGGATGACACAAGGCTTCTCTTCTTCATACTCATGAGTATATTCTTCATGGGATCCTGATGCCTCATTCAAAACACCAAGTTTCTCCATGAGAAATCCCATGATGGACTCCAATTTCCCTATGGACAAGGAAATACTTCCCACATCCTTGGACAAACTTGCCACATTCGCTTCCAACTTGTAGAATTGTCCTTCTCCAGTCTCATCCACATATTCCCTACGAGCCATGTCTCGGATTCCTTGCTTCCACTTCCTGGTGGAAATCTTTGCTTCAAAAGGAATGAGGATACCTTCACCGCTTTCTTTTCCCTTTCGGGTAAGGGGCATCTAACTACAAATTTCAACACAAGTTAATCACACAAAACAATTGATTTAACTCCTTCTCGATACCAATATGATATGTAAATTGCATCTTTTAATAATTAACATGTCTTGTTTAGTGATAATTGAATGGAAATTGACTAATTTCCTTTTAACCAATATAATGTGCATGAAATAATCACAACTATACTGCAAATTGAGAAATAGAATGCAAAGGATACACAAGAGTTTATCCTAGAGAAACCCAAAGTCGGAAAAACTCTAGTGGGTAAGCAAATTGCTTCCCTCTCACTATGTAATTATTCAAAAATACAAAGTACTGCCAACAATTGGCCTTCAAGAAGGATTCACACTCCTAATTGTATTTTCTTTCTCACAACTTCTCAACAATGAAAACTCTATCTTAATGAACAAATCAAGAAAGAACTCCAACTCCTCCTCTTTGCTCACACTTGAATTCACTCAAAATCACTTGCTAGAATGAAAAATTGAACTTGTATTTATAATTGCTCTGCCCAAGGACAAATGGAAAATGAATGAACCATTTGGAAGCCCAAACATTTTCAGCTATTGAGATAAACAAATTTTGGCATCGTTAGGGATAGGATTTCCAAGAAAGACAGTTGGCGGTTGCATAAACCGTCACATAAAAAAATCCCCGAACGTAACAATGATGGCCTACGATATCGTTCGAAGTTATCTGGATCACTCTCAACTTGAGCACAATAACACTTCCAATAGGTGGGAGAACTACATGGGGTTTGAATCCCTTTTTGAGGCAAGCTTATGTAGGTGGCACATGGGTGCATTAACACAAACTATTAAGCCCTTTCGGCAGAAATTTCAACAAGCTAGGGTTTTATGGAGAGAAAATTTATTTTATGAACTTATATGCATCGTTTAGGTCTTATATCACACATAGATCTACATTCAACACTCGTAAAGGGTCCTACAATCACATATTCATTTTACCAAGTAGGTTAAGTTCACTCAACTTAGACAAAATTGAATAAAACTTCTATCCTCTTTTGGTCGATTATGTCTCATGGTAGACAAAGATATGATTTTAGAGAGGAGACATCTATATTAGTATTCTTTCCAATTTCTTCCAAATTCAAGTCTAGATCAGCTTGTCAAAGTACATAAAAATCTAAGCGAACTACCTTATTATAATTTTACTATATTTAACATATGCCTAATTGGTCAAATGATTGAATCATTTATTGTATCTTTAAGTTTTTATATGAATGTTCAATTTAGTAATGTGAATATACATCCTTTCTAGATTCCAATCTTGCTTAGAAGAATATCAACACACAAAATTCAATTAAGGTGTAATCATTTGGTGAACCTAATTAATGATCAAACACAACCTTCGACACCCTTCCTTCTAGGGTTTATACTTCCATGTTTTTCATCATTGCTCTATTCTTTGTTGAATTCAATGAATTCATAATTACAAGAGTAAATTTTTAAGAACAAAGGAAAACATGTGTTAAGAGTTAAAAAACCAACTTTTCGGACTTCAATCATGTGAGTCCATCTTTAGGGAATTTCAATGCAAAGATAGGGATGGGGAGAAATGAAGCAAAGAGAGATGATTTAATATGTTAAGCATCGACTTAGTGATGAGTCAAATTTTTTGAGTTGGATTAATAAACCATAAATTTATTATTATCATCTAAGTGGATTCATTATTGTTTTCCAAGTGCGGCTCAATTTTAAACCACCATATTTGTTAAGAGTGTTGTTCCATCTCAATCTCTATGGCCCCACAAGTTCTTCTTATAGTGAAAAGTTCTTAATTTGCAACTAATTTTGCATTCTCAAGACAAATGTGATGAGATGTATTGTGAGCATGCTCCATGAGTGTTGATTTGTAAGAAAAATGTTATTTCAAACGTACCTAAAGTGATCGAACCATTTCAACAATGTAAACTTTTCCACAAGAGCACATAATTGAATATACTCCCATTTTTTGTTTAGCATAAATAGAATACTTTGTCGAGTCAACTAAACTTTTGGTGGTGTCTAGGGGAGCAAATGCCATCATGACATTTCTAGAATTTTGGCCATTTGATCTATGATACCTCTGATGTATGGTAGTGTGATGTTTGGGGTATCCACATCCCACTTTGAGTCTTTTATTTTCAACTCTTTGGAATGTTTTATTAATAAATTCATCATGGTAACCATTCATGTGAAAAATAACCTTTAGGTGCTCTAATTCTTGGTTTAGATTCTCCTTATATGAGATCCTTTTAGCTCTAGTGGCGAGTTAGGATACCACCGTAGTTTATGAGTTAGATGGTGATGTGAATCCGTATTTAGTTACTTGTCAATGTGAGTGATTTTTTGTGAACTCAAAAGCTGAGCATGCCATCTTCTTTCTTCGTGAGAAGAACATCCAAAAACGAAGCTTGTTGTTTTATTCTAGCTCAATGGTGAATTTGATGTGCTTAGAGAGGCTCTTTAGGTGTGTCAACAATTCTCTAAGCCTTTCTTTGCCATATCTCCACCTTGCTAAAATTTCATCTACATATCTCTTCCAATCTTCTAGAGTGTGCGGTAAGAGTTTAAGGCTTTTATCTCAAAATGTTCCATGTAGATGTCATCGACAACTATGGATAGTGGGGATCCCAAAGACCATGCCGTGTGTCTTCTCGTATATTACACCTTTGAATCTGAAATATGTGTATTTGAGACATATCTTAACCAGTCAACACTATCATTTTGAGTGATGTTTCTAATGACCTCAATGACATCATCTACTAGGACCTTATCAGTATAGGGACACAATATCAAAGTTGACAATAATATCTTCCTCTCCCACTTTTTGTTATACCCTTAGCTTTTTGTGGACCAAGTTCCCTATTATAGATCTAAAATCTATCAAATCTATAAGTGTGTCTCAAGTAAACGCCCTTGTTGTCCAACACCCTCTTGACAATGTTATCATGGTAATCCTCATCCAACATTCCCAAGGGAAAGTTAGTCAAGACGATACCATTCCTATTATACCTAGGAATATATTGATCCTATTGATGAGATTGATTTTGCCAAATTAAATAATGTTAATCCTAATCAAAATGACACATTATTATTCATACATAAAATATGAAAAGAATAATATGGCCTCATCCATTATGTGTACATCTACATTTACTATGGTAGCACTAACCTCCCCTCACAAGTTTCAATACCGATTCCAACTCATACTATAATTCCACCACCCCTTATGCACATGTGTGGGCACTTGGCTACGTTATCTTTTGTACATTCCCTCGAGCGAGACCATTTTTTATTTGCATGCTAAGGTTTTGTAATTAAAAAGGGAATTGGTCTCCTTTTATAATTCCAAATGTAATATGCTATACATTATTGTATAAACAAAAATGCAATATAAATATTGTGTTTTCTAATTATGTGTAATATGTGTTTATTGTACTTTTTTATATGCAAACCATGTTATGATATTTTTCTAAGTTTTTAATAAACCCATTTCATTTTATATTAGGAATCTTCAATACAATATACAATATTGGGAATCTTCAATTCAATTTCAAATAACAAATTCACATCAAAACACATAAAAATCTATAGAAAAGTAAAATATTATATAATAATTTTTAGATTAATTAATTTAAAAAAAATGTTGGTCGATGTTTGCATCATATTTACGCCACATAGTAAGTGGCACAAGTGTTGCACAAACTAGATGCTAACATGGCACAAAACTGACACAAATTTGACGTATTTAAAAATGTCTAGTAGCGTCAATATTGTGTCACATTTGCACCACAATCTTCGACACAAATTCTCGGTAGAAAAATATTTTAAAAGCCCTTAAAATGTTGATTTTTATGTAAGTTTGACCCAACTTGTGGCATTATGTGCACATTGTGTAGCAGTGTTTAGTTTCTAGGAAAAAGTGATTAGAGTGTTGGTTTGAAGGAAAGTTACCACCTTGTCTTTGACCCATGTAATTCAATTCTGCCTCTTGGTGGGTACTTTTCTTCACATGATCCTTGATTGCTTGGGAGTAAGTTGCATTAGTTAGTGGAGTGGTTTAAATCACGAGATACACAAATGTTTACCTTGTTAGACAGGAAATCCCCGAGTTTATGTTTATCTCTACATCTAGGACAATAAATTGATAAAGGCTAAGCCCGGATTTTATATGTATATTATCCAGAGAAGTGTTTAAGTGTACTAGGATATATTTTTTGAGATTAGCAAACTCCTCCATCAATTGGCTTACTTCACTACTTGTTTTCTTTTGTTTATTCCTTGAAATCCCGATCTAGTCTTTATATAATTCCTACAAAGGTCAACAATATCTCTGCAAGTCCTAGTTTGTTTACATCACCTTTTCCCATTAAATTTAGATCATTTATGGATTCATCATCTAGTCCTCTATAAATATGGTCTTTCTTAATTCCTAGTCCGGACCATTACCACAACATTTATGGACAAAGAGGTATCAAGATAATCCTCAAGGATTTATCTTCCTCTTGGGTCATGCTAAAGAGTTCTTTATAGTCATGCATCTTGCAATATTTATGATCATTATCCAAGAAGATTGTTTCCATTTCATCCCAATTATGAATGGAATTATGGGTTAACCCCATAAACCAATGCATGGTTAAGTCTTTAAGTGTAGAAGGAAATAGTTTTAACTTCTAGTTATTTGTAGTGTAACCATAAACCTAACAAAGGACATTAAATTCAAATAAAAATGACCGTGGTATTATAAAGCTATTCCCCTAAAGATAGGCAATATTGATGGGGATATAAGTTTCATTGGAGCCTACTCCTCACTATCTATCACAATGGGATAGGTGAATGTTCTTTCCTATGCAGGAACTACATTTTCTAGTCCAATATTTTCTTGTAGTTCAACCTCAACTGTTAAGCCTTTTGTGGAAGTCCGAGAGATTTTGTTTTGCTAGTCCGGAGGGATAACAAAGTTCAAATCTCCTTTACTTAGTCAAAATTGTGGTCTTTAATTGCTTCATTTCTCCTTGTCATTCTTGTTGCCTTGTTTTTCATGGCAAACCATCTATCTCACACAAATTGTTAGGGGTTAGGAGACAAACAAGTTACAATGCCTTCAAAGTTAATTCATTATATATGCATCATACTTAATCTCTTTAAATCAACTAAAAAGTCTTGCAAACAAGATTAAGTTCATTCCAAACTTACTAAAAATGAGGAATTAAACTTCAAACAGATGAGATTATTTGAGTCTCATCTATAATGCTTTGGTTTGTGAATCCCTTTTATGATTATCTATGACTACTAGTTTATTGTTTGAATGTGTGTTCCAAATAGATAGTCCTAAGTAGAACTAATACTTTAAAGGGATACATGGTGATTTTCATTAGGACACATTATGCATTGTAAATACATGATTAATTCATGTATCTTCCAGAGCTTGACCAACAAGGGCTTGACCCTCTATGTGCCTTGGGTGAGCACTTGGGATTAATGCCTTCGTGATATTTTGGCGTGTAGAGTTATAGGTGCCTAAGGGTCACTCTTGGGGTGTGGGCTTGTTAGGTATAAATTTGGCAAATAAATAACCCCAACATATCCTTTCCTATCTTATATATAATGATCACATAGAAAATAATTAGTTTCAATATAACAAGAAAAATTTCTTTTGTAACTTATATAGTGAGTGATTATAGAAAACGGTTAGTTTCAATGTAGCAAGAAAATTGAAAAACATTAATAACCAATGAAGAAAAAGGTTAGTTTCCATGCAACAACAAAATTGTAAACACTGGTAACTTCAACACATGCAAAATTGGTAATAATTTGAAAGACAACTTGAATGCTATGTGGGTCAAAGTATGAATGCAAACGGAGATTTAAATTATCACTCAAGGGAGCCATCAAGCACAAAGCTATTTGTTTGTACTTATGTAGGAAAACGCTTGTATGAACAAGGTATTAGTGATAAGGCTACAACTTTCCTCTTCTTCAATAAGCTGAAATTTATACAAGAACATGGAAGCGCTCACTATGGACTCCACATATCTATCAACATCTACTCGAACTGCATCGTTGTATTTTGCATGGTCATTGTACATGCTTTTCTTTGGTTTACGATACTTATTTAATAAGTGATCTAGATCAAAAGAAGAGTTTTAAAAACATGCAAAAATACACACTCCCCACAATCTATAATAAAAAATGGGGCCTACGAAATTGATGTTGTACAATTGATAGGTGGAAGTGACTATTATTTTATGGGAAAGTGGTTTCATATCAACAATGCATTACAGTTAATTTACATTTAATTGCTTAAATAGTTTCGAGTGTAATAATAGATGAGTGTGGTTTAAGAAGAATTTGTGATTTTTATAAATTTAGAAATAATTCTCATGAATAAAAATAAAATGAAAGTTTTTATGATTAGATAGAGATAAACATTCTCTTGAGGACTGTCATTATATGGTTCTCACAATTATTTCATAGGAAAAAATTGATTTGGTCATTTTGTTGTTTAACTTAAAAATTTAAATGATTGTGTGTGTATTTTTTTAGTTTTTTAGAGATCTTTGGGAAATTGATCCTTTTCCTTTAAATTGTAATAAGGAACTTAGGTATATGTGGAATTATTTGTTTTGGGGATGTATTAAATTAGAGTTACGAAAAACTACGATGATATATTATGAGAGCCCTAAAAATATACAATATTGAAAATGATACATAAAGTATAAATGCAATGCTTGTGTCGAGATAGTCCAGTGTAATGAAATGTTTGTCCTATATGATGTTTTGTATTAGAATAAATGCTTGATAGAAAAAGAAATGTTTCATACCTTTCCCTTCATTAAATACTTGATCTAATTGTTTTGGCACATTTATAATGAGGTTTTATGGTTTGATGTATCATGGATGCACTAAATCCATTAATGCATTTGTATGTTTATCAAATTCTTGAATTTAAAATATGACCTCATTAATGTTGAAATCGACACACAAAAAATAGGAAAAATAACATAGAAGGCTTGAATCGTAGGGAACCAATGAAGGCTTAGAATGATCAACACTACAAAAATTACTTGAAGAACTTGTCTCATACTTGAGAAACAAGTCATAGCAAATTGAGAAACAAGTCTTAACTATTGAAAAAAACCACCAAAAACATCTTTAAAAAAAGTTTACACAACTAAATAAATTATGTCAAGTTACTTTCTATAAACATTTTAAAAAAATATTCAAAATGCATTATCTTATTTGTTAGTTTCATTATAGACACAAAGGAACTTATTACGCAAAGCGTTTAGAGTTGAATTGAGACCTACTTCCTCGACACATGTAGAAGGCGAGATGACATAGATTGAAATTTGAAGATGTGCGTTGAAATCTGATGGCTATAAGCACATCTGACTCTAACATGACATGTGGCACATATGGTTACAATGCATGCGGTGGAGGTTCTCGGAAGCGAAGCAACAAAATCAATACAACTAGACATTACGCGACACACCCAAATGAAGTGCCTCATAATCCTCGATCTTCTTCTTCTCTGCATGCAACAAAGAAAATAACAACATGAAGTATTAGGGTTACAGATTTATCTCCATTTGCTGGTCTGAGTTAACCCATAATGATGTTGATTTTAGGACGGCTATTAGCGACAACTCCGTTTAGTACATTTTCCTGTAACGTTCTTGTTTATATAATTCCATCTGTTGTGATATATGAAGGTTTTGGTTGAGAAAATGGGAATCTCTAGTCTGAAGGCCACGAGAAATGGTAATGGTAACAATTTATATTATTTGTTGTTGCGTGCATGCTCAAGGAAATGATTTAATCAATACACACAATGTTTTCTTCTTCTACAAACTCTCCTGCTCATATTCAATCCATGGTTACAAACAAAGTTCTATGTAGAACGAGGAACAAAATTATCCCAATTGTCTATGCTTGTCACTGTTCCACATGCAAACATCACTTCCATTAAACTCTTGGAAAACGCCTTTGTTGCTAACTACAGAGATTACGAATTCATATAATTCATAAAATATACACATATCTTGAGCCATTAAAATATAAAGATTGCACAATGACGATCTTCGTTATCAATCCATTGGAGTCCTCACCATTTTGCTACTCTCTTCGCCTCCATTGTTTATAAATGGATCCATTCATTCAGTAGAGAAAAAGCTAGAAGAAATAAGGATGAAATAGATGTGGAGGAGGGAGTAGTCTACGTGGACCAGATATTGTTCCACGATCCAAATGATTATATGATGGAGATTTGTAATGATCGCAACATTCCATGTGTTCCCCTCTCTCATGCCCTCACTTGTCCTATCCCTCTATGTAAAAGGAGAATGACCAAATATTGTCGAAATCACTTTGGTTGTACTCAAATCTAACTGTAATGTTAGTTAAGTTTTTTCTATGTTCGATCTAGATTTTTATGGTTATTACACAATATTTTATGTAACATAGTGAAATCTTGTTTGCTTGTGATTTGTAGAAAAAGAGGTTGAAGGTGTTGCAGATGCGCGTTGTTGCACATGCCCATTAGACACAAACAAGGACCAAAATATCTTTCTGTGGTCGAACCATGTACCTCAATTTTTTTATGTTTGTAGATCTGTCTAGAAGCAATTTGAGCCTTGTATTTTGTTAATATGTGTGATAATTTCATATATGGAATAATCACTAGTGATTTGTAACCAACACACACAAAAGTTGGTAGGGCCCACGCTCCGGGCCAATCGAAATTAGGAATAAATAAATGTTTTTCTATATTAATTTTCTTATTGGTTCAAAACGTGGGCCCCGCCAACTTTGTGCGTGCTAGATAAGGATCGCCATAATCACTCCCGCTACATCATGTGTATTATGGAGTGTGTATGCTTTAAATATCAAGCAACCGTAAAGATGTGGGGGTGAAACAGAAGGATCTATTCAACTCTCTCACATCTATGTATGTAGTTAAAATAATAGTAATGCATATGTTCTTTATTATATGTTAATGGTAACATATACGTTCTTTTTCTATTTTTCAGTACTACGTTACAATGTCAAGTCTTGTGACTTCTAAAATGGAGGTTATGAGGTCGAGTCTGCTCAGATCTCTGCAAAAAAGCCTTGGAATAAGACAAAAATAAAAAGAGGACAGCTTCCCATGGCCATGTGCTTGATAGCCTTGAGTATGTTTCATAAGGTCGGCCTTGCATGGTTTTTAAGAATATATCTATTCGTTACAAGACATGGCAGCGTTTGGTGCTTGCGCAGTCGAAACAAGTCGAGGGAAAATGCAGGAGAAGAGGTAATGAATATTTTGGCAAATTGTTTTATACCAGAGGAGGCGACCAATGATTCTTTGGAAATTCTTCTTTATAAAATGGACCACAAAGAAATAACAGTAAAACTAAAGATGTAGAACATGTTTTATAGGAAAGTGTCGATTATAGGGCTTCTGCATGACTGTAACTTCGTGTGTACTGAATACAAAAATGCACAATTTTTTAATTGCCCAATGATTCTTGATCAGTTGATTATACGCGAGCTTGCTTATTAACACCGTCAGTGCAGAAGTTGATCTATTTCGCACCTGCACAACAAGCCTATGAGAATCTTATTTTAGCATCCCCATACCTATCCCTATTGTTAATCTTAGTAGTTAGTAGCTTGGACAGCTGTTTGTCCTCATCCATTTGTTATGGGTAGTTTGGACAGCCTAGAATTTAGAGAAATAGTTGTTTTTGTCAAACAAATATTGTTAGGATAAGAACAATTGCTATCTAATATTGACTCCTTTTAGGTGACACCTCATAACCAAGGTTGTTATGGTTATTGAGTTGTCTTAATCTCAGCCGTTCATTTGTATTAATCTCGGCTGTTGATTTTCAACGAGAGTAGTATATAAGGGGGTCATTGGGGTCATTTGTAACAAGGAAGTTTTTAGAGAAACTTGCAGTGTTAGCAAGTAGTCTTGCAGTGTTAGCAAGGGCGCAGTGATAGCGTTGGAGATAGCAGTGGAGGAATATCAGCAGGAGGATTAGGAGATTGTCGGAGCTCTGCCAGTAAGAGGCAAGCAATATTTGTATCTCTTGATTTGCTGAAGTTTAATATATTTCTCATCTGTAGTACTGGTTTTCCCTACGGGGTTTTCCAGGACAATTGTCCGAAAATATTGTGTTCACCTTGTTGGGTATTTCTTATGTGTTTGTATTTGTGAAGTTACAGTTGTGTTATTTTCCAATATTTGTTGATCAAATAATCTTACAAGATAGGAGGTTAATAATCAGTAACTGTAATAGATTTTTCACATGGTATCAGAGCTAAGTTCGGTGGGTAGAAGAGATTTACCCTAGGTGAAAGAAAGTGAGGGTTTATAAAACCCAGTTTAACCTCTTCAAAATTATTATTATTATTTTCTTTTAAGATGGCCTCAACAGGTTTAAGAGATCAGGACAGATTGGATGGAGCCTCGAATTTTGGTGTCTGGAAAGCCAGAATTTCTCTATTGCTGGAAGAGAATGGTATCAAGGAATATGTGACCACTGTTGTACCTGTACCTACAGATGCAACACAACTCTTAGCATATAAGAAGGAAGATGCCAAGGCGAGGAGGCTGATTCTTGATGGTGTCAAGGATCATATTGTTCCGCATATTGCAGAGTTAGATACAACGAAGACGATGTGGGATGCCATTATGAATCTGTACCAGAATGCTACCACTAACCGGAAGCTGATTCTCAGAGAAAAGTTGAGGAATACCCGGATGAATAAGGGAGAAGACGTCACAAGTTACCTCACCAGACTTAGACTTGTCAAGGATGAATTGGCAGCTGTTGGAGACAAACCAAGTGATGACGAGCTAGTGAGAATAGCCCTAAATGGGTTTACTAAGCAGTGGGATGTCTTTGTTCAAGTCATCAATGGACGAGACACCTTACCGAGTTGGGATCGACTATGGAGTGATTTCACTCAGGAGGAGCTTAGACTAAGTCTTGTCAATGGAGCCAACAATAAGAGTCAGAAAAGTGAGGTGGAACAGGAAAATGTTGCCCTAGCGGGTAAAGGGAAAGCAAAGAAGGGGTCTAGTAAAGGATCAAATTCACAAGGTGAAAAGAAGAAGAAAGATTCTTCGAAGATCAAGTGCTATGGCTGTCACGAGTTTGGCCACTATGTCAGTGATTGCCCAGAAAGGAAGAAGAATGAAAAGAAAGGCAAGAAGCAAGTTGTGGCTTCAGCAAGTGTAGATGAGCTCTCTAGTAGAATGGAAGATGAGTTTGCACTCATAGCATGTATGGTTAGCTCAACCTCACAGAGTGTTTGGTACATAGATAGTGGGGCGTCATATCATATGACAGGAGTTAGAGAATACTTCTCCAGTTATAAGGAAGAGAGCACCAGAATCCAGATCTCTATGGGGAACATGTCCAAACTCAACTCAGTTGGGAAAGGGACTGTTCAGTTTCAGAGGGAGAGTGGTAAGATGATTCCCCTTCATGATGTGTTGCATGTTCCAGGCTTAGGGATGAATTTGATTTCTGTATCTGTCCTTCAGGACAAAGGGTACAATGTACTCTTTAGAGGGGCACATGTGTTGATCAAGCACAAGGATTGGAAATCACCCATAGCTATTGGAGTTAGGAGCGGTCGGCTTTATAGGCTGCAGTTTGATATTCCTAAGGCACTCATGAGCAACAATAATCTTAGAGATCAGGGAGAGCTATGGCATAGAAGGATGGGCCATATCCATCATGGAGCCCTTAAATTACTTCATGAGACAGTGACAGGTGTTCCTGAGGTGAGCACAGAGCACGATGATGTATGTAAGGGATGCGTGTTGGGGAAGTTTGCTAAAGCATCTTTTCCAAGGAGTGACACCAGATCCAAGGGCGTTCTTGATCTAGTACATTCAGATGTATGTGGACCAATGTCGACGAAGTCTCTCAGAGGGTATGAGTACTTTGTTACTTTTATTGATGATTTCTCCAGGAAGACATGGATATACTTCTTGAAGACCAAGGATGAGGTTTTCAGTCGCTTCCAAGAGTTCAAAGCTCTTGTGGAGAATTCGACAGGAAGGAAGATAAAAGTTCTTCGGTCAGACAATGGAGGCGAGTACAAAAGCAATGAGTTCCAGGAGTTCTGTACCAGAGAAGGAATCAAGAGAGAGTGGACTGTTCCTTACAATCCGCAACAAAATGGAGTTGCTGAGAGGAAGAATCGGTCTATAACGGAGGCATCAAGGGCTATGTTGCATGACCAGGATTTACCCCATTATCTGTGGGCAGAGGCATGCAATACAATAGTATACATACAGAATAGAGTTCCACATAAGGTACTAGGGAAGATGACACCAGAGGAAGCATTCACTGGGAAGAAGCCAGATGTCAGTCACTTTAGGATCTTTGGGAGTTTGGCATATTGTCACATTCCTAAGGATACACGTACCAAGTTAGATCAGACTGCAGAGAGAGGGTACTTTGTGGGGTACAGTGAAACCTCTAAGGCATATCGGATATTCATTCCGGGACCAGAAGGATTATTGTTCGACGTGATGTCAAGTTCATGGAGGACAAGGCATTTAGAAGGTCTAGAGATTTGCCAGTAGATGATCAGAGTAAGCAGCCAACAGAAGCTCCAAGGATCACTCAATCGAGTCAAGGGCAAAGAAAGCTCGAGATTCTTAGTACTAGCAAGCATAGACTCAGGAGAGAGTTTTCAAAGTATGGAGCAACAGGTGCAAGAAGAGATGCATCAAGAAGACATGGAGGTTGATATTTCATCCTCTACAGTTGGCAGTAAGAACCGTGAGGTTCAATAGACATAAAAGAATACTCAGGAGTTAGTGGGTACTCCTAGGAGGAGTAATAGACAACGGAAACCACCAGCCAGGTATGATGACTATGTTGCATTAGTTAGTATGTTGGTAGATAGTGAACCTTCTAGCTATCAGGAGGCTGCACAACATCAAGTGTGGCAAGAAGCAATGGTTGAGGAGTATACTTCAATTATGCAGAATGATGTGTGGGAGGTAGTGCCTAGACCAACAGATAGGGCAGTGGTTGGATCACGCTGGATCTATAAGATCAAGCACGGTGCAGATGGTAGCATCGAGAAATATAAGGCAAGGTTCGTGGCAAAGGGGTTCTCTCAGAAAGAGGGAATAGACTACGAGGAGACATTTGCTCCAGTTGCCAGGTATACTTCTATACGAGCTGTAATCTCAATTTCAGCACAGATGGGATGGCAGATCCATCAAATGGATGTCAAGACAACGTTTCTTAATGGTGAGTTGAAAGAGGAGGTATACATAGAACAACCAGAAGGCTTTGTAGCACACAACAAAGAGACCCACGTGTGTAGATTGAAGAGAGCATTGTACGGACTCAAGCAGGCTCCCAGAGCGTGGTATGAGCGCATTGATAGTTACTTGCAGGAAATGGGCTTTGTGAAGAGTGAGGCAGATGCTAATCTCTACTACTTGGTAGTTGGAGGTGAGATTCTCATTCTTGTTCTATATGTAGATGACTTGTTTCTTACAGGTTCACTGGGGCTCATAGAAGAATGCAAGAGGGATCTTGCAGCGGAGTTCGAGATGAAGGATTTGGGACTTATGCACTACTTTCTAGGCATGGAGGTATGGCAGAAAGATGGAGAGATTTTCCTTGGGCAAGGGAAATATTGCATGGAAATCTTGAAAAGGTTCAGGATGGAAGATTGCAAAGCCATGTCTACACCCATGATCATGAATTGGAGGAAGGTAGACACATCCAGGGAGAAGGATGTAGACCCCACCTTATACAGGCAGTTGATTGGTTCTCTCATGTATTTGGTCAATACCAGGCCAGATATAGCTTTTGCAGTTAACTCTCTTAGTCAGTTCATGGTTGAGCCAAAGAGAGTGCATTGGACTGTGGCAAAGCATGTGTTGCGTTATTTGCAAGGTACAATCGAGTATGGAATTAGATATGCTCGAGGTGAAGGAATCAGGTTGATGGGCTATACTGACGCAGATTGGGTAGGTAGTACAATGGACAAGAGGAGCACTTCAGGGTGTTGTTTCAGTCTGGGATCAGGAGTTGTATCTTGGTTCAGCAGGAAGCAGAAGTCTGTGGCTCTGAGTTCAGCAGAGTCAGAGTACATAGCAGCTAGCATGGCAACATGTGAAGCTATATGGCTTCGGAAGTTGCTAGTAGCTTTGTTTGGTCAGAAGGTTGAGACTACGGTGATACACTGCGACAATCAGAGTTGCATCAAGTTGACTGAGAATCCGGTGTTTCATGATAGGTCAAAACATATAGACATCAAGTATCACTTCATCAGAGATTGTGTACAGCGTGGGGTTGTTAAGCTACAGTTTGTACCTACAGATCAGCAGGTAGCAGACATTCTGACAAAGGCATTGGGGAAGGCAAAATTTATCTTCTTCAGAGAGATGTTGGGTGTCATGCAGAACAACTTCCTCGCTAAGAGGGAGTGTTAATCTTAGTAGTTAGTAGCTTGGACAGCTGTTTGTCCTCATCCATTTGTTATGGGTAGTTTGGACAACCTAGAATTTAGAGAAATAGTTGTTTTTGTCAAACAAATATTGTTAGGATAAGAACAATTGCTATCTAATATTGACTCCTTTTAGGTGACACCTCATAACCAAGGTTGTTATGGTTATTGAGTTGTCTTAATCTCAGCCGTTCATTTGTATTAATCTCGGCCGTTGATTTTCAACGAGAGTAGTATATAAGGGGGTCATTGGGGTCATTTGTAACAAGGAAGTTTTTAGAGAAACTTGCAGTGTTAGCAAGTAGTCTTGCAGTGTTAGCAAG
The DNA here is from genome assembly GCA_018340775.1 of Taxus wallichiana var. yunnanensis. Classification (NCBI taxonomy): domain Eukaryota; kingdom Viridiplantae; phylum Streptophyta; class Pinopsida; order Cupressales; family Taxaceae; genus Taxus; species Taxus wallichiana. The sequence goes on from CM031242.1 coordinate 994,403,111, forward strand.
GGCGCAGTGATAGCGTTGGAGATAGCAGTGGAGGAATATCAGCAGGAGGATTAGGAGATTGTCGGAGCTCTGCCAGTAAGAGGCAAGCAGTATTTGTATCTCTTGATTTGCTGAAGTTTAATATATTTCTCATCTGTAGTACTGGTTTTCCCTATGGGGTTTTTCCAGGGACAATTGTCTGAAAATATTGTGTTCACCTTGTTGGGTATTTCTTATGTGTTTGTATTTGTGAAGTTACAGTTGTGTTATTTTCCAATATTTGTTGATCAAATAATCTTACAAGATAGGAGGTTAATAATTGTCTATTGTTGGAGGGGGATGATAGTTTAAATATGCTCGTGGGTATGTTGTGGTTGAAGCCTAACCATATAATGGTGTGAATCTTACATTTAAATTTGTTGTTAATGTTCGATCAAATTAAGTGCTTTCCAACTAATCAGATAATAAACAATAAAGATAAATATATGCAGACTAATTTGTATCCAACTGTAGGTAGTGACTGTGAATTTACCGACCGTTTTCCAGGAGGTAGTCAAGTAGAACGTGGAGGAAAATAAATCCATTGCTTAGATTGGGCATTTGCTTTCAAGTGGAAAGCCACTTAGTAGAAACCATTTGATAGGCAGATAGGATTTTTAAGTATTTTTATTGACATCATTTTCTTTGGATGAAAATTGTAATGGATTTAAGCATATATGGAATGTGAGAGATGGGGGCACCACCTATTGATTGGGGGGTTTAGGCTTATAGATCTATGGGGACATACCTAATTATAAGAATGTTTCGTTATGCATGACTTGTATTTACACTATATAAGAACAAGTGTAGTATTTCCCATGTGGCAAATACATAAGTATTTATAATCATAGGAGATTATTGGGGTCCATATGAACATGGTGTAAGTAATGAGAATATAAAGATACACTGGAACTCAATGTCCTCCCCTTCCATCGATCCCCATCTTGATCACTATTCATCCTTTCCTTCTGTTTCACTTTCTCATTTTTCATACTTCACTCCATCCCCTTCGGCGTTTCCATCGTACACTTCACATATGATTGCTAGTATTAGTATTAGCTATGTTTGGTTCAATGTTGAATTGAAATCCTACTCTATATTAAAACTCAACGAAATGGAAGAAAATAGTATACAACTTAGAAGAAATCTAATTTTTATCGAGGCATGTTTTGGATGTTGGGGTTCTCTTTATATTCCATATTATGTATATGATTTATATTAACACTTTTACTAAAAGGAGGTGTAATGTTATGCCGATAGTTAAATATGAACGTTTGTAGAGTTGTAGCATTAAAATATATGAAAGAGATGGTTGATTTGGGTAGTAAGGAATGTAATATTTGTTGAGTCATATAAGAAATTTCAAAGGGAATAAGTCTGCAACATCAAGGATGTCTCATTATCACTCTCTCCGATGACATCGGTGGTGTAACCAGACTAAAAACATAGATTGGAGTGTCATCGCCAACGGTATACTATATTGGTGAAAGGACCGCTTCTATTGCAACGTGACCCCTAATGGCACAAGCAACACAATAAACAATGACCAGGTCTAAAGCTTCATGTCATCTTCTCACCTATCAATAAGAAACTTACAAAGACAAATATAAAATCATTATTTATTTATAGTTAAAAATCATAAGCACATATAAATGATCATCAACATGAAACATGAATTGTAATCATGACCACAAAGTCTCCCTCACCCTAAACATATTCTATCTTTTTCATAATATACCAAATTTATTTTAGATTTAATTTTTTAAAGAAAAAATCAATTTCACAAATTCAAAATTACTCCAATATCATTTGAATTCCAATTACACGTAGAAAGATACTTTACTCTGCTATTCTTTTAAGCCCTCCATGGGTCCGTCGACAAGACCCCATTATGGCTTCTTATGATTCTAGCAAGGGGACGAGACCTTTATTAACAACTTTTTTTTCATACTTTGACACTTGATTTGAATTCACCGAACACTATCATAAAAATTAATTATGATATATTAAAGGCCCAAATCATACTTTCACAACAAATGAATGCATTTTTAAATTGAAAAATAAACTTTCACCTTGTTTATTGGTCTAGAGTAGCACATGTAAGCGATTTTCTCTTGGTAGATAATATTTATTACACAACTTACAATTTATTGACCTAGTATAGAATTCTCTTCATGTGGTTTTATATAATAGTCCACGAGAGGATTGAGAGCTCCTTTGGCTAGGTTGTTTATTGCTCTCTTTGCACAAGTGTCCCTGATAATTGGTGGTGTTTTGTATGAACAAGAGATGGATTTTGACAATAAGTGAAAAACAACATGCTTCAAAAAGAATAAACAGGGTGTATGTTCTAGTGTGTCTTCATGTGCCTTTTCAATAAATATATATTTGTTGCATATCACGACATCATTATAGTTTACGAGACCATATTTTTCAAGCATTTTGGTGAACAATTCACACATTTCCACTGTACTCTTGGTTGTTATGTGTTTAGGAATATAGATTATGTTTGAAGGATCCCATGACAAAATATGTTGAGAAGGTAGATGGTTTTCCCATGTTACAAACATTTATATGCCTTGTAGGGCTTCGATCATAGGGCCTTGTGAAATTTTGTCAAACATAAATAGAAACAAACATATGGAACAAGGTTTTTAATATGCATAAATTTTGCAAAGAGTATCAATTTTTTCTTGAACATGCCAATGCGAATGTTCATAGGCTAGAAATGTCTTCCTTGTTAGAGCAAGTCTTTGAGCCTCGACATATTCGTGAGGCTTGTCCACGAATATCTTGAGAGACGATGCTACATCCAAGTAGGTTTTGCTTTGTCTCGTGGTTGTCCATGTTTCTTCCTTGGTCGCTTACCATAAATGCACTCAATAATAACACAATACACTTCATTTCCATTGTTATGGCGCCTACACAAACACATTCCTCCTCAAACTCTACACAATCATATCTTACCAAATTCGACCCTTATTTGAAGAGGCGCGAGCTTTCTTCTAGTCTCAAAGTAGGTAGGAAAACAAATCGCTGATGTCTATCGTCTTTGCAAAACCACCATCACAACATTTATCCACACCTAAATTGGTGGGGGTGTAAGCCATATCTGATTTTTCTTGCTAACACAATAAAATCAAATTTTACCTTGGATAGTCAATAGGTCTGCTCAAACCCACTAATTGTTCCCACTTACTCGCAAAATAACATTACGGTAACATATAAATTTATCATTACAAATTACATGTCACGAGAATATTTATGTCTCGCATTCATTATTCTCGGATGGGACATTGTTTATTATTTTGGCACGAGGCCTTTTTGAGAGAAACTTTTCACCTAATATGTCTATAGGCTAATTAATTAAATTATGAAAGTAACATTTATGGTTTGCATTTGCATTAAGGTTTTATGTTGTTGAGCCATGTCAATGTTTATTATATGACTTTCATGCAAGAGAAGATTACCCAAGAGGCATGTTAGGCTTGGATTCAACGGTCAATGCATAAGTCATTTGAATGTTTAGCATTTTTGATGTTGATTAGTATTAAAGTTCAAATAGTTAACCAATTTCAATGATAATATATTGATTATTTAGGCTCATTCATAAGTCCAGGAGGACAAAGATAAATAAATCGACTTCCATTAACAACGTTTTCCGTTGATTGTTGGTTGGTTTCTATAGTAATTGTGTATTTTATTGAGTTGTACAATAGATTTTGAAACTTGTTGCAACTCATGTTTTTTCTTGCACATTTGTGCATAACTTTCTAGAGCCATGTACACCTATGATTATAATTTGATATTGGAAAACATAATTCTTAAATTGATTATTGACTATTTTTAATGATTTTTAGTGATTTATTGAATTGTGTCTTTTAATACTCTTAATGTATTTTTAATGACATACAAATATTGTATGACAAATATCTTACAAAATTGTATAAAAAATTAAAAATTGTATAAAAATTGTGGTATGAACAATTAAAGGCTTATTAATAAATATTTGCATTAAGTGTTATGTAGAATATGAAATGTCCAACATGTATCACAATGGGTGAAACTATTATCTAGGCCACGTTCTAGTTTTTCTCCATAAATCAAAGAGATCATAAGCTAGAACAAATTTCTCCTCTCCTTGGATATATTTCTTGGGAGAGGATGAATACTTAATAAGTACAAATACTTCACTATAGTATAATGTCTAGCAAACAAACGTGAGGGGTTGCATGGCATGCAAGCATTTGAACAATCTTTTGAAAACTGAAATGATTGTGCACTTTGATGAAAGGGTGCATAAGATCTATAGTTTAGCACTAAGTAAAATGCCATTAAGTAAAGCATTTTAAGGAAGTTTGGTTTTTTTAAGATTGTTTTTATAATAACTATTTAGTTTGTTGTAAGGGTTGTGCCACAATGGTAAGTTGATGTATTGGTGATGGTAGGTCATGGGTCCAATTCTTGGTTTACTCACCGTATGTGTAGTACGACATTTACATACCAAAATTTTGAGTTTCGAATATTTCGAACAAAAAAACTACATAATTAAAATCTTATATTGCATTTTTATTAAATAATAAAAGTATCATAATCTAAAAGAATGTAGGGTAAATGTGGCTCTACAATTTACAAAGAAACAATTATGAAATGAATGATTTTAATGATGACCACGAGAGTGTAACCTCTCTCGCCACCAAAAGTTGAGATTTTAAGATGATTTTAGACCCTTTTCAATATTAGATCTTCTACTATGAATTTTGAGCACAAGACCCACGATCTTCTCCAAGTCTTGTTTATTCGAATAATTCATTTAATTTGTCCACCTTCAAGTCGTTTTCAAATCTTGGACACGAATATCATCACCACTAAACACTCCATGATGAAGTGTCCTTCCGTCTCTACCACCCCTTTGTCAGCAGAAAGACAAGTTCTCCTTTCCCAATCCTCCTTGGGTATAGTCCATCTACCGGTTCCACATCGAAGGTTATGCGATCCAGTCCTCTCAGTAAAAAGGTTATAGAGGTGGGACTCGACACAGATTGAGAAGAAGAAGAAGAAGAAGTTTTAACGTCCACCAGGCTACCAAAGACAACCTATGGGACAACAGAGCCTGTTAAAGATCTTTTTGGTATTCAAATCTCTTGTTGATGAGTTTGACAATCAGCTCCCGTGTTTTTCAACACTTTTTTTGCTGAACATATTTTGAAAGGATGCAGTAGCCACCGTACTAACAAATTGGGCCCTAATGTGGTTATTGTTATTGTGTTGTTGAATTGTGGAAAAATATAAGCACTGTGGCGGAGAGCCCCAGATATGTTAGCAAGTTGAATATGCAGTTTCAACAAACCAAGAACAAAGTTGCCGAGTCTCGGAGACCTGAAAGAAATGATGGACATGAGATTTCCCTGCACTTTCAGCTTCACCGACGCTATAAATTGTAAGGAAAAATGACAAAAAGCCATTACATCCCTAATAGACTACTTCGGGAGGACAATCAAAGGGAAAACATCCCCAGTGATTCTTTTTACCTTAGCCTTATTCATGGCTAAAACATTTGTCAAACAACATGGGCAAGCTAGAGAGAGTGCATGGATGCAAATGTTGATGTTACCTAAGCCTGATGAAAAAACATGGAAAAGATGCTTAAAGACTTCACCCACGGTCGGACATGATGATGGTTTTCCAGCTGGACAAGATTGTGAAGTCAGGTATGTTTCCTTTTCATGTTGTTATATGTGCCTGGTATGGGCACTTTAATCCTGTTGAAAACCTTTTATATCATATTATGTGTGCCTTGTAGCAGGTGCACAGGGGGTACTTTACTACTTACAAGTTACAATAGTTCAGGGAGTAGATTAGGGAGGAGCAGTCGCTGAACAACTGCCATGTACATGTAGGCTATCTCCAAGAGCTGTTGAGAGTATAAATAAGGATCCCTGTCCTCTCATTTCATCTTTTTGCTATCATGGTCTTTTTTTTCGGCTTAATGATTCTTTCACCTTCCTTTTGAATCCCTGCCACATAGAGAGCCTTGGTTGTGATTAAGTTATCTGGTATTTTCAATGTTATGTGAACAATTATTGAAGAGTTGTGGAATTCACAAGGGATGCAGATATGAAAAGATTTCCATCCCGAGTCTTTTAGTAGTTTAAGTATTGCAAGGATTTGGTTATCTAACAAAGAGGTGTAACTCTATTGAACTCTAAAAATACTTAATATTACAATATAGTGAGAATTCTGGACGATCTCTAGCAATAGTTCAATTGTGTTATGCTCAACAATGTATGAGAAATTCTTTCATGAAATTGAGATTTTGTTTGAATGATAATGGGAAAGTGTGTGCAAGCTTTGTTTATTCTCATACTTATCACTTGATGTCTTTTACAGTTCGTGTCAGTCTTGTATGAGCGTTATTTCCAAGATTCTTTGCTGTTGTGTGTTTGCCCAAAGGATAAATGGCACCAATCTTAGTAGCGTAGGTTACCAACTTATCAAATCATCTTAACCTTCTGTTTCATAAGATTTTTTTTTGTGAAGAACAAATACTTTTATCAATTCTTATGAGGTGTGAAGAAGGTGCATAGATTTGAAGTTATCTTAGTTCTCTCAAGCTGATAAGAACATGGTTTATATGGGAAAAGTATAGGGATAGATCTTGCAGGTTATCTGTTGTTATAGTTATGATACGAATCATTGGACGGACAAGCATCTGATGTGTTAGTTACAATAAATAGAGCAATTAGACAGTGGGTTTTGTTCATTAATCTATATTTGGGAAATGCCAAGAATTGTCTTATCATATACTTCATAGGAACTATTTACCCCCTCGGTGTTGCCGTGCCAAAAGTGAGAAAAGAATTCCCTCTTTCATGCAATTGTTTGCTTATTTTAATGCCCACTTGTAATAGAGATGGAGGAAGGGGTTGAGAGGGACTTGTATATCCCTTGAACCCACAAAGTGAGGGTGTAATTCTGGCCACCAACACTGTGGAAATGATTTCACTACATTTCCATGTTAATATATGTATAATGTATAGACACTTTATTGATCATGAATCTATTGGAAAACTCGACTAAATGGATGTTAATTGGACAATAAACTTATCTTTTACTTTCATTCAAAGATGCACAAAGTTCACGTTCACAATCATAGCTTTTTACTGATAAATGTATTTTTCCCCTCTTTAGAGCTGATACTGATATCCTAAAGAATAACATAACATTTTTACACTTCCATCTAAATTGCTTTACCTATAGCTCTAAAAACATGACAATGATGCTGCTTTTGGAGAATAGGATAAGAATGATAGGACAGAGGAAACGGAATCACAATGATACAGCAACTCCTTTGTTGCAAACATGATTGGAATTCTTGCATTACAATCTGAATCAGATGAATTGAGAAAAGGAATGGAAATTAGTGGGACAAGTATCCTCCCCACTTACCCTTCATGGGCAGTCTCATAGACAATCAATATTTTCAGCTAGTCACTGAATATATTACATGCCTTGGGTGGGATAATCCTGTCACAGTGGTTCTCTTATAAATATGAAGAGAACGGGCAGTTAAAATAGCAGTATTATTTTGGGAACCATTTTAATTTGAATAAATAAGCCTTTGGGTAACAAATATCAGGATTCATAACATGTCCTAAAATGTTGAGCTTGGCATATGTTTTCCTTGTAAGAATGCATTGAAGAGAATGAAGGCCTTTCGAGGTTGATGAAGTGGAACTTCATGTCCTGCCCCTCTGACTGTCACAAGAGTTAGCCCTTTATATATTTGAGTCCATCCTCCTACCTACAAAATAGAGGGTCGATATAATCATGAACAAGGAAAACATAAATAGAGACTTTTTGAAGGTTCTTTTCCAAAATTTCTGAATAGCTGTTCATAATGCATGGAGAATCGGAGATAAATAGAACTTATTATGTGAATCAATACGTAGGCATTTTATCCTACTTTTTGATAACTTACCTCCCCATTGTCATACCAAGGATACCAATTAACTACAGTTGGAAGCTGCAGAGCATCTATAGAATATCTTGTGGCTGTCACTGGGACAACTGCATCAGTGTCTCCACTGCATAGTAAGAAAGAGAAAGTTTCACCATTGTGGAGATTTTAAAAATATTGCTGGATTCAAAAGTTGAAGAGAATCCAATTTGATGTATGCAGAAGCTAGGCATCTACACATTAACCAGATGAATTGGCAACGAGGTTGTAAATCAAGAACAAACTAAAGATATGTCCTTAGCAGGAAGATGCCTTGTAACAAATTTAAAAAAACAGAGTTCCAATGTTGAAGCATCCTTGAAGTAGCAACCAAATGATTAAGTCGGGAAGAAGATTTGAAAGTTGAATAACATTAACAGCTGAAACAAACATAAAATGTCTACCTTTATTGTTAATGCACAGGGTTCTAACACCCTGGCCTAGTGGAAAGTAAAATTCATTTTCTGAAAAGCTTAGGAATTTTTAATAGATGAACAAAATACACAGATATTTTCAATGTCTATCTTAAAAAAAATGTTATTAGAGATCTATTATTTTCATAGTTGATATGGTAAAGGGATGGGAGCTTCTGAAAAAGAAAATGTGTGAAGAGTTTTTTCACCGTCATTTCAGATCACACTCCATGACCAACAAAAGCATGTAGTCATGCAGTTTTAAAGGAACACTAAAAAGAGACAACAGACAACTCTCTAAGTAAGACCAACGACTCATGATCAATGAGATGTGTTTGCTATATGTGTGAGAGCAGTAAGAATTTCAGAAACACACAATCAAGTGTAGCATGAGAGACAGGTCACAGAAGTAAAATTTTTAGGAAGTATATAAGTTTATTTTTCTAATAGCTAATGGATATTTTCTGACCATTCGAACACCTGATGTATCCATACTTTGCATTTTGACTTTCAATAAGCGTAAGTTGTTCCACATGGATCTAAAATTAATTGATAATACTTTGAATAAGAAAAATAGCCTTAATTTTACCTAAATACCCAAATTCGAATTCCACCTTCAAGGAGCTCCTTGTATATGGGAAGCATTGATCTAGGAGAATCTTTCCAGTACTTTTCCAGCGTGCCACTGCGTGCATAAACAAAATCAACACTCATAGATACAAAATCTTCCAAGAACTTGTACTTTTTTCTTTTGATAGAAAGTTGTAAACTATGAAGCAAAGGCTTGAAGATGTTTGAAACAAATATTTTCTTCAGAAATCTCAAGAGAAACAAATATTCCCCAAATTCCTGAAACTACCAAACCTGCAAGTTGTCCAGCGATATGGAATGCCTGTAACATTCGCATGTAATGCCTTCTGTACTTCAGGTTGATTGAAGTACAATTCCGAGTATCTCTCAGTGCATGGGTCATATGCTTTATACCTCCAAGGCTGTCACAAGACATATGTAAGCTCAAACTGCAAAGTCATATCATCTCATAGCTACTATCAAGAAGAAGAATAATTACCATCTACATTGGTTTCATATTGATTTGCTGTACTTTCCCTTTTTTCAATTCACTATATAAAAATGCAAATCTGTGATCTCTTTGGTGGAAGTGTTCATATTTGTTTCCTGGTAACTCTGAATTTCTATATTGTGCTGCGTGTTTAATAACAAAGTATTTTTATAAATGTAATTTACTGTATTTTTCTGTACTTATAGTGTTTTTTAAATGAACCATTCTTTTTCCATGTTTGAGGTCCACCTGATAAAACATCGCTACCTTGAATAACTATAACAAACTGAAATGTGTGAGTCTAGAATACCCCAGTACTTATCCAAGTGCAGTCTGCACCTGGATTGGGAGCCTTTACTATGTATGGAAATAATTTCATAAAAACTAATCTTGTGAAGTAATGGCAACAAAATACAAGCACCAACAATTAGATCAATAATCAAACAGAGTTAAGTCATCTGATGTTGTTGACCATTCTAATGTTCCATGGCAGTCCCAAATTGTCTGTCATTCTGTTTCAACATAGGAAAATGTCAATTCTTATGTGGTAACATTGGTGGCACTCTAAGTTGCTGCATTCGAATTCATGGAGGAAAAAATCCATTCTACAAAAATCAGCCATAAAATTTGTGATTAAATTTGACTACAAGAAGTATTATGTTTGTATTGTAGATTATATATTCTAAAAAAACAATGAACAATACATAAGCACGGCATGAATAGAAAACGGAAAAGCTAAAACTGAATTTGAAACCAAAAAGAAAGAAGAAAGCATATGAAGAGATAACAGAGGAGCATGGATATATACATAGCGGCTCTGTAGCTTATGTCTTTGACTTCCAGAGATATTGCAGGATGGAGTAAAAATGTTGTATGCATCAATATTTCCTTGTTCCATATCAGCCTGATTCAGGGCTATCTGGCATGGATTAGAAGGATGTTGCGATGATGTGAAATCGCATGTGTCTTTGAGCAACTTATACGTAGAATCGGATATCAAGGCATGAGACCACCAATACTCAAAAGTCCCTATATAGTCATTGTAGTCATCAGTAACTGCATTCCCAACCTGCAAAATCCAAGGTTTTCCCACCGGCACTAATAAGTTTCTTATCAGACTAATTTCTTGTTCATATTCTTTTTTTTCTTCCAAAAATTGTATTTTATACGAAGAGTGATGATCCAATCCTTCAAAGCTCATGCTCTTACCATGAAACCCCTCAAATTGATAATAGGCTTCTGAAGACCCTTTTGTTTCTGTAAACAACTTGTGCCAACTGTGGGACATAGTGCCCTGAAAGCAAAAAACATACCACAGCAAGCAACACTCCCTAAGGTGCTATACCCAAGTTCATAAAAAAGTAACATTTATGATATGAGAACCTAATAAGAATTTAAGGACAAAGATATGATGAAGTCTATTATATTACACGTATGGGTATCAGTGTAGATACTGGTACATCATTTTCAAAACCCAGGTATGAGAGGGAAAGGTAGCATCTTTAGTATGGAGTGTTTTATATGGTGGACCTCAAACATGGAAAAAAATGGTTCATTAAAAAAGTTAAGCACTGATTCAAATACACTAAATTACATCTATAAAAGTATGTTGTTTTTGAATACCCATCACAATCAAGACATCCAGAGCTACCAGGAAAAAATCTTAACACTTCTACCAAAAAGATCACAATGTCACATTTTAATGCGGTGAATTGAAAAATATGGTAAATCTCTCTGAAACCACAGTATATGGCAACCTTGTGGCAGGGTATGAGGCTGTGTGTTTGTTATTTCTATATGAGTGTGTGCTTGCACTCTAAATTTAAAATGTCGTATCAATTGATTTACCAAGTTAAGTGGAAACAACAAGACTGTTGGTACTAATTTATTCAGTTTAATGTTCAATGCCCAAGCATTTAAAATAAAATGAGATTCCATTATTGATCTAGTTTTCATTTTAAACAGTTACATTCTCTGAGACTCCACACATATAAATTGCAGAAACAAATGAAGTATTCAAACAGAATACAAGATGACAATTCAATGACTGAAAAGAAACTTAATGAGCAAAATCCTGTAGGAAGAAACAAGTAGAGCAAAAAAATAATATCCTAATCGAGATGGCAGAAAGGAAAATGAGTGGAATCAATTCAGTCCTAAGTCAAAAATAACCAAGAGCGAAAACACAAGCCATGCTCAAGTTTCAACCAAATTGAACCAAATAGATTTTATTTTGTGGTTAACTACTTTTTCCATTTGGTCTTCCTAAAAAACCCTTTTCAAACATAATAATCTTGAAAGAAAAGAACCATTTTTACAGTGCCAATCAGAGTACCATAGTAAAGGAGATGCCAGGAGACATATACTGGCATACTGAGTGTCTGGTAACATAGTTTTCTGGCGTAATAGTTTTGTCGCATCTTAAGATTCTAATTGCTCACTTCTCCGCTGTTGAAGCTGAAGACTCCATCCTTTCTAGCTTGTCCGTTATGATTTTAGACCTCCAAAATTCTGTCTATGTTGGCTCCTTACAAGTTTAATTTGTTAAACTTAAAGATAGGAAATTCTGAAGCAGTTTTATGTTTGAATCTGTAGGTACTGGTAATGCCTATCCATGAATAAGGTCTGCCATTGTAATTGGGATTCTATTGTGTGTACATGGGTTGGCTGCAGTGGAGCCTGTGATTGAAGTCTGTATTCCCCATGTTCAAGAATGACATTGACAATACGTGGCAATGAAATGTGGCAAATGCCACATGCTAATTGCTAGAAGAACACCATGATCACGGGGTCTTGGAGGTAACACAATTTGAAAAAGCAAATAATGATTCAGGTTGCATATACATATGCAATCAAAAATGTGAAGAACTCCCAAGATATGCATGGTGACATGGCCTTTTAAAATACTGGACTAGTTAATTGAACTATGGTACACATGGTAACCAAGGTGACCAAATCCAGTGGTTTCAGAGAGATTTATTGTAATTTTTCGTTTTTAATCCACCTTATAGAAAAGCGAAAATGTGATTTCTTTGGTGGAAATGTTTAGATTTGCTCACTGGTAGTCTGTTACAATAAAGAGAAACTGTGATCTCTTTTGTGGAAATGTTTAGATGTTTTAACAGGTAACTCTGGATCTCGATATTGTGGCGGGTCTTCAGACAAAATAGTGTATTTTATAAATGTAATTTACAGTATTTTTCTGTATTTATTGATATTTTTCATGGACCATTTTTTTAGTATTTGAGGTCGGCCGTATAAAATGCTCGGTAGTAAAGTTGCTACCTAGACAGTAACACTAAATAATTCAATTAAAATGATGATGTAAATTCATTAATTGAAATGAAATGGTTTTAATTACGTCCACCAGACCCAAAGGCCTATGGGACCGCCGAGCACACAATTGCTTTCCCCACTCAAAGATTAATTGAACTCACTCACTCTATGGTTACCAAAGAGACTGACCTGCATAGCTCTCGCCAGCAATAAAGAAGTCCCTGTATTTGTACTGAGGAAATCTTTGAAGCCAATTGATTAAGAAAACATATGCATCTTCAGCTGCAAATATAAACCAAATGCACAATTAATTCAACACGGTTTGTTTCAATTTCAATTGAATTTGGCACGGAAAGAAAAATATGTGATTCAGGAATTGAAAAGTACCTGTTCTTGCATCTCCTGAATTATGCAGATCAGAAGAAGTGTTCGAATAAGAAAACCCACTCCAGCAGGTGATTCTAAGAACAAAATGTTGGCCACTGCAAAGAAAACGCTCCAATAAACATAATTGCAAACACAATCTGAGAAACACAGATCAGGGGGGAATTTTGTATACATACACTTATTCCATGAATAAGGATTGGGAAAGAGTGTTTTTCCATCACAACTAATATGAAGAGGACCCAATTCCTTTGTAGCTCCATATGCAACTGAGGAGCATCCAAGACCTCCATTGAGCCACAGAACCAGTGGTTTCGAAGATGGGTTTGTTGTAGCTTCAGTTAGCCAGTAGAACAGAGCTCTGCCAGCCTGCTGGTTCACTGTAACATATCCAGAATACTGTGCAAAGTTTACATTGCCTGGCTGGCCAGGCATTTGGATTATCCTATCCTTCTCTTGAGCATTCTTCCATTCCTGATTGCTTTCAAGTTCAGAATTCTCAGATCTTGCAAGCCCCTCATGCTGCTGGTTCAAAAACAGTAGTACTACAGACAAGATCCGGAGCACAATACTGTGCTCCATTTTGTCTGTTGGATGAGACCTTGTTGAATGTGTGGACTAGAGAAGTGCAAAAAGGCGGATTTATTTTGTGAAAGGTCAACTGAGTTGGTGCTTGTCCCGGTGCACTTATTAAGAATTATTAATTCATCCACAGGACGTGCAGTGCCAAAACAATCTGGGGCCATTTTCCAATGTGGATGAATCGTAACAGCCTGAGTGCACTGTAACTGATTTTATTTTCACATGGGTATTTAAATGTTAGAATCCCATTTCCTTTTTGTTTTTTGGGTTAAAAACCACAGCTAATCCCTGCGTTTAGTAGTTATTTAAGATTTCTGTTTTTCTCTACGATTTTATAGGTCAAAAATGCTAATTATTTGAATTATCTAGCTTAGCTTGCACTTTAAGAGTGCAAGTGCTTTTAGGTGTTTTTATGTGTAAGGATACAGCGAAGACATGACAAGTTTCGAGAGTTTTTTTTTATATATATACTATAAAAGGTAATGAGATTTGAAAGCAGTTAAATTTAAGTAAAATGTGAATTTTAAAAGTCCATAAGGGTTAGTAGTGGTACACCCTAAGTTAAGGGGTCCACAAAATTAATTGTTTATTATGTGGGGTTGTGATTTTTTTATCATTTGTTTTTGGAATGTTTAATTGGAGGGAAAACTATATTTTGAATTGATTTAAAATGGTAAATTTGAGTTACACTACAACCATGGTGGAAACCAATACTTGAATATGGGTGATAATGATTGAACATTGAATTTTTAATGTGTGTACATGGGTGACAGGTCTTACATGTCATGATGTGATTGGCTACTCTACATAATTATTATGTCAAAAATAAATAACCATTAGATTGTACTATAACTATGAAGTGGTACTACTAGCAATCGCACGTGAGGTGTGCAATGTTAATGTCGAAAGAGAAATATTGGTGAGCGGAAAAGGAAATTGAAATAGACAACAAACCACAGTACATTGATCAAATTTGTTGACGACAAATAAAGGCAAACAAGGCGGATGGAACAAATTTTCGTAAACAATGTCGACGATAGAGCCAACAACACCATTTACAAGACATGTTTCAACCCACAAATTTGCACAAAGCATGACTTTTTGGTTGATGCAGAGAAAAATTTTGTGTTGCAATTGATCCATAATCAACCTATCATGAGTCAATATGCTCGGTGTTCTGAGCAATGGATATGGCAACATGAGAGTAAAGGGGTTTCAACAATTGAAGGTTGTGGTTGTCGAGTTCGCCATCAATTGGTAACAATACTCGTAGCTGTTAGGAAAATACATGATTCCCTCCACCTCTCCATTAACAACACATTGCTTTCACTTTGCTTGCCGACGCCCCTCGATCCACCTTGTTGCTCTACCTTGAACATCTTCTTCTTTATTTCTCTTTCCACAATTGTGAGTGCTTGGGTCTGAGGTGACTTTGGGATGTTCAAAAATAGGACACATAGAGCTCGTCATTAAACAGGCCTTGGGTGCAATAGTTCCCATGTATTTTTCTTTGTTGCTCACTCTTCATTCTCTTTCCTTAAAGTAATATATTTTTGTAGGTTCATCTCCCCTTCTCGTAAATGCGGAAAAGCATGAGATTTCGGGCACGGGGTCGGGGATGCTTAAAGTGTCCATGAAAACCATCAATGCATTTACAACGTAATTAGGGGATGTCATTGTTATCCATATTTTTCCCCCCAGGAAAAATATTGGATCAACCACGACCCCACACGGAAAGAATAAGAGAAAACACGTTTAAATCTTGCAAACTGGTTGCAGAGGGACTCTACAATGGAATGACGGGGCTCTGAAAGTTTAAACGACCCTGTGCGAGAAGAAAGAGAAGAAATGGCTCTATCGTGCAAATCTGTGTCTTAAATCTATTTGACAAACTCGGGCGAGAATCTAAAATAAAAAAGAGAAGCTCAAACAAGCGCCGCATCTCCACGTGTCTCGTGTCAAAGTGGGCCGTCGGGGAGAAAGTTGGTTTTTGCCCCTTGATATCCCAAAAGGTGTAAAAGTTACAAAATGGGTTGTAACTCTGCTCAAAGGAAAAAGTCAGCGTTTGAGTCCGAGTCAAGCCAAAGCGGGAGTCGAAGGAAATGGTGAAAATGTTCCCTTTGACAAAAGGCACAAAGGAAAAAATTGAAGCGCATCTCCCCAATCAACCAAAGGGTGCCACGTGTCCAGACAGAGCTTTGGGGCCGTAGGGGTTTTTTGAGTTTTGCATTTTTTGCGGAAAAAGGGAAAAGGATAAATTATAGACCCACGAACCCAATTTTTTCTCTAATCTGGCTGCCACGTGTCCCATATAAAAAGGGGACCCATTTTTCAAACCGTTTTCCCGCCCATTTGTATGGACCCGATACAAACTTCGAAGGGGCATATCTTTCGACGCAGGACTCAAAATATTGCAAATCTGAAACCGTTGGAAGCATCTTGACATCTTCTACACTATGGAACAATGAAAATTCATTTTTCACAGGCCTTGGTAGGTAAAAATGAAGAAAAGTCTTCCAGGCCATTAACGCAGAATCCAATCTCTTCAACTACCGTATCTAATTCGATTCAATCGATGGGGAACCGGTTTACATATGGTGGGTGGATTTGCAAAAGGCATTGATATTAAGTGGTTGAGCTTTGAGCAAAGGGATTCATACATATCCCGGGGTGGTTGAAACAAGATTCAATTTTTCCCTTTTCTCTCTCTTATTCTTTCTAGATATTGTAACACTTCTCATTTTGGAAAAGAAGAGACATTCTAAGCATAGATAAACTCTGTCAAATTTGTTTCTCGACACCATTTTTGAGCAGTGAACCTTCTCCTACGCATGGCAAATGTATTTGTGCCTCTATTCCAGAAATGTAATGGTCTATGCACCTTCTAGAGCAATAAAAACATGTTTTTGTGGTGTTCTTCAACCCTTTGCATCATTTTGTTGTTTCTTCGTGCCTCTCCCTTCCAGATTTGTTTTTTTGTGCATGTATTTCACATTTGCAGGTGTAGGATGTTGTGTTTCATGGAGTTTAATGGTGAATTTGAAGATCTGGGCCGTGTTACTTCTGTCTGACCTCCCTCATCTCCATTTTTTCTGTTTCTTTCTCCCTCAATAGAATATCTCGCTTCCTTTGCTGGTGTATCACCGCTTTAGTGTAGGCTCTATTTTTTCCCTCTTTCTCTCTCCTTGGTTCCTTGGAATGGTTAGATTAGGTTAGATTTAGTTTTCCTGCACTGGAGTAGCTCGTGGCAGGTAGTTTAGGAACAAGAACCAACTTTCTCTGGAGGATCATCTCAGGTTTGCAAGTCCCACATCTTGAGAGATGATCCCATGTTATGCAAATCACACCAAATGAACCTGCCTTAGAAAAGCATATCCGACCACTCATTTGGGGGTACTTGTGATTTTGTACTAACAAGAATCACTACCCCCGATGAAATCTATGGAGAATATTTTTCAGACAAAACTCTAAACGAGGAAGATGATGCCTTGTCAAAAAGCTACAAAATTTAAATCCTAACCCATCGAAGGCATCGTCGTCATTGTTTGTTCTTGAAAAGAACTCATATCTCAACTAGCTTCATGTGCAAGATCCTTTATTTGTTCCCAGTGCAATTGCAAGGACCGTTCAAATGAATACACCCACTCATATGACTATTTGTGGACTTCATGTTGTCGCGGTAATTAATGTCACCATCGCCATAGTTAGTTGAGCAATAACAAGATGTAGAGCCCACGGTGGCCTCCACTTCTGCTCCAAAACCCCTGACCGATGAATTCAAGAAAAATATTCTCAAGTAGGCACATGCGAAAAAATGATTTATTTCTTATTTCGGGAAAGATTTAACTGTCAAACCATTGGCCGCCACATGAAGGGCATATGTGAGTTTGTGCTTCATCGACCGATTCATCTCTCGTGTCCATGTCTTGTCAATTGTTAGAAGGGGGAGTGTTTTGCATGTGCAAACGCCTTTCAGTGTAATGAAATTTTAGGATTTCCAAGTTATATATTTTAGATTTATCCTCATGTTGTACGCCATTATCAATATTTTCTTAATAGACAAGTTTAATGTAGGAAAATCGGGGTTTGTAGAGTTAGTACACATTTTAGATTTGTTTTTTAGGGCATTCGATATAGATATTCCTTAGATTGATAACATTGTGGTTGAAAAGATATGATATGAATCGTATAACTTCAAAAGTATTGTATCTTCTGTTTGTTTCTCCATGTATTTAACAACAAAATAAAAGTTAAATGGGAAAAATAGACCCATGTCAAACAAACCTGCCACCTCGGTTAGACGCTTTTCAAAACCCGAGCCAGAACATGGAGAGCGACGCATCCTATACAACCTTTCAGACTTGTCATTTTTCTTGCATAATAATACAAGCACTTTATTTTAGATCCAAAGGCATTTCTTGTCGATTGTTCTTACATTCATCGATTATTCTTACCCAAATAACGTGTGCTATATTCCATGTTCCACTTTATCATCTTTGTCTCACTTACCTTATTAAATGGGGAAAAATCAACGAGTTCTAAATCTGAAAGCAATTCTTGGTTGTTGTAGCACTTTGTGACCTCTCTCTTTTGGTTATAAGCTTAAGTGGAGAAATCATCAATAATCATACGAGCGCAAATAAAATTTTAGATTGAAACTTTATATGATTTATGTTATTAAGAGCATATTGTTATCTAATTTACGAGATATTTTTAAAAAATGATGAGAGCGGACCGAACATACAATGTACCCGGTCCAAAAGAAATAATTATAGATTTGCCATGTTATATCAAAACATAGAGCATGAAAAATAGAAATGCCACTTTTTAATCAAAATAACTTGAAAAGACAAAGGAGCCATGCAACATGGAACAATTAGGTCTAGCACATCAATTTCTAGATTGAAGTGCCATGTTGATATTAGAAGAGGGAAAGACTATATATGGCATTACGTTTACATCATGCAACAACAATTCCGAAGCAAGATAAGACAAGGGAAAGTTCATCTCCCATTACTAGCACAAGGCCAAGGAAGAAACAACAGACACTTCCTAGACTTCCACATCTGTTGTTTTAATCCACATATTTTTGTTTTCATGACCAAACGTCACACACTCCATAATAATCGATTGACATGTGTAATGTGGTCTGGGTAGAGAAATAAACAACAAGAGACCATATGCATATACAACAATAAGTTCATCGAATTTAAGGGAAATTCTTGTGTATACAAAATAGTCTCTGTGTGGATAAAGTTTATAAACTAGTGAATATTACAAAGAGGATCTCTTTTAACTATTCATTCTTCTTCTGATATCCCTGTAAATACCCTTCACTATACCCTACAATGTAACATGTGTTTACATATGTAAAGGCTGGTTTGGAGTCATTTTCAACAAAAATAAGAATGCATAAATATATTTAACAACATGTTAGATTACAGATAAAATAAGTGATCATTTTCTTCACAACATCAACTCTTCCCAAGCATGAAAGCTACAAAGAGTCATTTTTCCCATTCAAAATGACTCCAAGTTGAGCCACCATGGTAGAATAAAGATAAAATTGATGCCATCTCAAAAGAAGAATTTGCACATTTCAACTCAACACCGCCATTGTTGACGGACCAGTCGGGCATGAAGATTTTCAGCTGCACATTTATATTGGTGGGGTTTGGGTTCATCTCCATCTTTCTCAGTGGGTTGGTGAGCTTCGTGTTGGAAAAATAGGAGATGATGCTCATCCACACCACATTTTCCCGATATGACCTCGCCAAGACATATTTTGTGGACACAGAGAAGGGAAGACTCGAGGATTCGTATAAAGGTGGACCTCGTCCTCGCCATTGTGATCATCTACATTGGGATTGGAAGCTTGGTCATTCAAAGGGTGGAGGACCTCCTTTTATCTTGTCATCACCTCCGTGACCATGGTGGGGTATGGGGATTACGCCTTTGAGACCACCCAAGGCCGCCTCTTTGCTTTGCTCTGGTTGTTGGTCAATAATTTGGTCGTGACATGAGCATTTCTCTACCTAGCTAAGCTCATGATTGATAAGAGGAACAAAGTGATTGCTAAATCGACGCCCTCTTCTTTTACCTATGAAACCTACAAAAATAACAGGAACAAAATATCAATTACCAATAAGTAAATATATGAATGTTGAGATGTTGCTTCAGACAAAGTGTAAATGTGAGCAAGGCTGCCATAGATGGAGTCTATGAAGCGATTTGTGCCTCATAAGAAATTGTGACCAGGGCCAATAACCTTTATTTTTGTTTCATGCAATCTATGCACATTGACAGTGGAAGATATGGAAAATTTCATAGCTAAAAGAAGATTTTTTTATATGTATCGGGGTAGCATTAAAAACTTCCCCTACTAATGAATTCTCATGTGATGCCCGATAAAACAACCCACTTGAGACCCAAGAAACAACCTAGGGTTAGTCAGGAAAATTATGGAATAATTTTTTTATTAGAAGTGTCCACAACCAAGTTGCAAGACAACAGTTGACACTAACAGGTTCTGAAAAGTTTAATCTGCTAGAACATACTTTTCTTTTATTACAATTATTAGAGGTCACAAGGTCCAAATTTTAGGGTTATAAGTTTTAGTTAGGTTCGGGGGTAAATTATCACCATACCCACTCTCTAACAAGCTCAGAGTTTTAACTTTATTTTTCTCACACTAAACACATTCAAAATTTCCCTAAATCACTCCCATTGGATAGACATTTTTCTCACCTTTCCGATGATATAAAGAAGTCCTCCTAACTCCTTGTAAAACTCCAGTTATGGGCTAGTGGGCCATGGAGTGAAAATTTTCCCAAAAGGGACACGTGTCGAGCGGGAAGGAAGCCCATTTTCTAGGTTAGCGGGTCGTGGGGCGGTGTTTGGAATTTTTCTTGCGTGGGGAGAAAATTCCTATTTGCGCCCATGCCTTCATTGTGCCGCCAGGGACACGTGTCGAGCTCCGAGCTCACGCGGGAAGAAGCAGAGGGACTCAGGCGAAGCGTGGAGGAAGTTTGCAAAGTTTGCCAAAGGAGAGGGAAAGGAGTTAGTTTGCTGCATGGGTCCGTGCGTCCGTGGAGGAGACTTTCCCAAGGCAAGGGTGGGAGTGCGGGGCTACGGGGGTAAAAGTGAGAAATTTCCAAAAACTAAATTTCAAAAGGGACAGAGTTTACGAGGGTTCCGCCCCTCTGCCGTGCCACGTGGCAACCTCGATTGGGCTGCGCTGGTCAAGGCGGGGTAAATTTCAAAAAAATTCCCCAAATTTTTTTCTAAGTTTCTAAGGGAAACTTTCGGGTTGTGGGCTGCCAGGGAAAATTTTCCCAAATTTTCCTGCCAAGGAAGGAAAACTTCAAAGGGCCATAACTTTTGCTAGAAAGCTCAATTTTGGGCAAACGAGGACTTTATGGAAAGCTCTCGATGCCCTCTTTGCACAAGAATCATAAATTTTACATTTTGATAAAGTTTGAGGGGTAATTTTTAAGAAAACGTTATGTAGGATTTTAAAAAGCCAACTAGTAATTTTAACTTATATAAATTTGGTTCAATTTGATCTTCTCCTTCACTCAACATGCCCAACAGACATGGAGGATTATTCTAGGAAGGATTTAGGATGTTTTAGGAAGGTGAATTTACTTGATTGATTCCAATTTTGGATTTTTCCAACAATTGACAGAAAAAGGCTGCAAAATGACTGTGAAAGGTTTAGGCCCAATTTTTGTAAGGTTTTAAATGATTTCCTTAAGTATTTTTGTCAAAATGAGTTCTTTGATAATGTATCATGTTAAATTTTAATGTTTCCATGTTGATTATTGTGTGCAGGCCCGAACTATGCATTTTAATTAAATTATTTGCCAGTTTTAAATTTACATCGAGATCAATTTCTTGAGGGATTTAATTGCCATTTCTACTCCTAAGTATGAAAGTTCCTTTCCTTTCCAATATAGACTAACACATTCAATTGTTCTAATCAAACTATTCTAAATAAAAATGCAATACTGAATTCAATTTTTATACATTTCCAAAGGGTACAAATCATGTATTATTCCCACATACATTTCTTCCTTTCAAACAGAGATTTAACTATCTCCTTTTCCATGCAATAAAACATTGAATTCATTCCATGCTAGACTTAAGTGTTTTCCTTCTTCAATCAATCATTAAAACAAGAATCCAGTTTCTATCTTTCCCAAAATCATATATTTTAAACAAGGTAGAATAATACAATTTCATCTCATGTGTTTCTTCTTTTTTCATTTTTTTCAAACAGGGATTTCATTCACAATCTGATATTCCAATTTAAATCAACAATGCAAATGAGGGAAGGTCTTGCAATTCTTTATTAATTCTAAAAGAAATACATCTTTACATTCTTCCCTTCCTTGAATGCAATTAGCAGATTTCACTCTCTTTCTTTCAAATGTACAGAACAAAATATAAATATCTTTCACAATTCGAATATGCAACTTTCATAACCAATTACATACATCTTTTCTTCACAAAATACATTACAATTTCATCCACTTCAAAGTGGGAAAGGTTACAATGAAATATATTTCACAAGGGACTGGCAAAACTGTCTTCTTCTACTCCAGAACAACAACATGCAAGTTTCCTCTTTCTTCTAGTTTGATCACAACAAAAGTGGGGGAAAGGCAACGCTCTCCACCCAACCAAGACATCCAATGAAAGGAGAAGCCATCCTTCATCATTGGCCCCGAGACCCAACCGCAATGCAATAAGAAATGGATAGCAACCCATGGAAACAATATGCTTCCACAACACACAACATTCTTTCAACATGCATAATCAAATTAAAACATATTTCAA
The DNA here is from genome assembly GCA_018340775.1 of Taxus wallichiana var. yunnanensis. Lineage (NCBI taxonomy): Eukaryota > Viridiplantae > Streptophyta > Pinopsida > Cupressales > Taxaceae > Taxus > Taxus wallichiana. Next base: position 994,425,684 of record CM031242.1, read on the forward strand.
CACAAGACAACAATTTACAACTGCATTTGGGAACATTCAAATAAAACTCAGGCTTGATCATGCAAGCCAAAGGAGCAAGGACTATGGGGAAGCTACTTGTGCCTCTTAATGGGAATTGGGCATCCACCGTAACAAGCCACTAAATAATTCATCACACATTTCCTTATGCCCCCAATCTCTCCTTATGCCCCCACATATTTTCATTATGCCCCCACAAAGTAAGAAATGCAAGCTATTTTTTTCCATGGTGGATCCCAAACCCAAACTCCCTCCACAAGAATTATGATGCCATTGACATTCCCTTTTGTGTCCCCCTCCCCCGCCCCACATGAATTCCCTATAGCCTTCTCCTACACCATCCCTATGGTAGTCTACCCAAACAACCAACAAAATAAACAAACATGCACCATTCACACCAACACAACAAGAATTAACAACATAAGAGAAGAGTTAAGCTCCTACCTCTCCATGGTAGCTTTTGTTTTCAAACAACAAGTTTTCAATGCCAAGAATACAGTCCTAAAATCAGAACCAACAAGAATGCAGGGTTCTCCAAATCTTCTCAAGCAAGAGCTCCCAAACAACAAGAAAAATGCACCACAAAAGGAAATATTCCAAGGTTCAACAACCCAAAAACAAGCAAAGAGTTTGAATTTTATAGAAGAGGGAAGATAAGAGGGATGTGGATCCATGTAGGATGCCACATCACACATCCTCAACTCCAACGCAAAAGAAAAAAATTTCATTCTCCCAAGCACAATAAAGAGGTGGGTGAAAATATGACAAATTAACTTACACACTCCAAAAGCCCACACCCCAAAGGACTACAAATTTAAAACATGAAGAAAGTGCAATTGAAACATGCAACATGATTAATAAAAATGCATTAAAAAGGGATAAAATCAACCCTCCAACCATAGGTATGGTTTGTAAATAGCTTTAAGAGGCATGAGACAAGTTTTACTTGTCCCACAAGCCTCCAAAATAACCCCAAGGATAAATTCGAATTTCCAAGGAGGTGGAGTATTTTATACTCCAAAATCTGACTTACACAACTCTTACACAAACTTACACACCCCTTACATATTTAATACAAAGAGCCAACAACTTCCATTATTACTTTCTCATATCCCAATTTGATTTATTTAAATTTTTGACCATATGTTTTCTCACATTAATCTACCACAATTTAATTAAATAAAAGAAGGGGACACATCACTAATAAAACACATACAATAAAACAAGGAACCACATGAACAATTACACAAAACCCATGGTCACATATAAAGGTGATCCCCCCATGGGAATCCCTATCAATAATCAAACACGAACACAACAAAACAAGTTGCCATGGTGACCTTGTTGAATTCACCTAGAATTTCATTGTGGTTGGTCTCCAATCCCCGATGTTTGTTGTGATATTTTAACCTACAAAACACAAATACCTCCTTCGGCCTCGTGGCCATATCAGAACATCCAACATGATATAAATATAATCACAAAATCATCTAAATATGTGAATCACAACAACATCAAAGCAATTTAACAAAATCACTTACAATTTATATCAACAACATCAAAGTAACAACTATATCATTTGTAATTTAATCAACCACTATATCATCATCATATAATGTCCATTTCTAAGTCTACTCACAATATCCAAAAATCACATGCCCGAACAACATTCACTCTATATCCATGTCAAATAGTATATCATCATCCACATATAAGGTGTCTCTAATAATCATCATGCATCATAACCAAATCAAGATCAACAATAATCCATGATCAAATGTCTAACATCATACTAAATCAGAACTATAATAATGTCCATAATGTAATCAACAATATCAAAATCAATATCCAAAGGGTGTCAAAGGGAAGTGGGCGCTACATCTCATGTTCTTGATAGCTATAACGCTTTCCTCCGACACAATAAACGTGATATTGCAACATTCATGCAAAGTGCTCTCTCATCATTGATCAACCTCACATATGTTAGTGTCAAAGAAGACGCAAGGAATGAAGTATGGTCTACCAGGTGTAGGGCTCATGTATATCCGTACTTCATCAACCAAAGCATCTCGAGCCCTTGGTTTCTTTGTGAGTGTCAAACGGTAGGATTCCCTCTAGGAGAGAACATGCCTTTTGGTGTAATAACGACTATTGGGTATTGTGTGATCAAGAATCATGTCAACTATTGGATCATGTTCACCTATTGGCCCCTCTCCTGTATCTATAAAAATTTGAAACACAAAAAGTGTATTGCTATAAAACTTGCCAATTTCATTGGAAACCTAAAGACAATATAAACTCGAGAATCATGAAACTTGAAATTTGAAAACTTGAAATGTGAAAAACAAGAGAATATGAAAAGTGGTTTGATAGAAATCGTGTCTATCCTGTTTGAAACCCTAAACCAAAATCCCTTAATTAGAACCATAAATAAAAGTGAAATTATATTGTTGGTTCTAATATCATAAATCTTGAAGCTAAAAATCACAAAAACACATAATGTAGATTGATATAAGAGATGCATATTGTATTCAAACCCTGAAATTTAAAAACTTTGAATCTGAAACCCTTTAACTTCAAACCCGATAACCTCAATAACCCAAAACTCAAACTCAAAACCAAAAACCAAAATATTAAAAACAAATATTTTGAAGCCTAAATCCTTAAAGATCCAAATCTAAAAGTTCCAAAAATTTAAAACTTCAAACACGTAACTCAAGATACCCAAAGATCACAACTCAAAAACCAGATTTTGGGAAACCTAAAATACAAAATTTGAATCCCGGAAGATTCAAACCTAAAAACCTAGAAAGCTTTAAACCCCAACGAAAAACCACAAAAACAAGAATATAAAATGTCTCTAAACCTCAAAGCCTAAAATATGACAACCAAAATCCCTAAATAAGAAAAATTAAAATTTAATAAACCCCAAAAATTAGAGCGATATGATTCTAGTGTGTAGATTTCACTAACGCCTCAAGGTTTTGGTGTAACGGTTTGTATCATTTGGTATTAGAGAACCATCAAGGTTTGAGTTGCGGAGAAGGTGACAAGGAGGCCTTTTGGGTCGATTTTGGTTCTCATAGGGGTTTGTGGAGTGGAGCGGAGCTGATGTCAAGGAGATTTGTCACCCCATAGTCCGGTCTGCAAAGCGTGGTGAGATGATATGATCTTGGTGTGCGGATTCCATTAATGCCTCAAGGTTTTGGTGTAAAAATTCATATCACGCAGCTCAAAAGCACCAAACTATAAACCCACGAAAATTGAATCCCAAAATTTGGAAACCGCAAAATTTAATATATAAAAACCCCGAACTCAAAAATAAAATATTCAAAAGTATGAAAAACAATAAAAGTTGATTGATATAAAGCACCCTCAAAACTCAAAACTTGAAAGGAGAATCCGAAAATAATGAAACGACCCAATGCTTAAAATCCTAAAAAAAAAAACCCCAAGCTCGAAAACCCGAATATCTTGAAACCAAAACCAAAAACCCAAATCCTGAAACTTAAAAACCTCAATTGAAAAATCTCAAACCCAAAAACCTTGAAAATATAGAAAAGTGATTGATATAAAGCACACATAAAACCCAAAACCTTAAACTAGAAACCTAAAACACGAGGATGTCAAAAACCAAAAACCAAACTCCGAAACCCCAAGATACGAATAATTTTTAAAATCCTAAACATTCTTAGACCTCAAATCCCCAAGAAAGAAAACTCAAAACACATCGATACCTCAAAATACCAAATTATATCATCCTAAATCTAAGAAAGTCGATAACATAAAAAGTTTATTAATATAATGCTTCCCAAAACTTGAAATAAATAAAAATCCAACAAATGAAAAACCCAAACCTAAAAACCTTTGAAATGCGAAATTCTTTCGACCTTGAACCCTAAAACCCAAAATCTTTAAACCTAAAAACCCTAAGAATATTGGAACACAAATACTAAAACCTACAACCTAATAACCCTAAAGCCAAAAATCTCAAATCTCAAAAAACATGAAAACACAAAAAGTTGATTTTTCATAAGTACCTCTAAAACTCAAAACCTAATATTATAAATGCATAAAAATTGAATCTTGAAACTTAGCATCGAAAACTAAAAATCCTAAAATGCAAAATCCTATAAGATTTTATCCTAAATAATTCAAAACCCAAAGTTTCTCAATTAAATTTTTGAAAACATGGAAGTTACATTGGTATAAAACACCCTTGAAACTTGAAACTAAAATATGAAAATTAAAATCCGTAAACCTAAAACTCAAGCACTAATAAAAGATAACCATGACACCTAAAATCGAAAGCCCCAAACTTGAAACCCAAGACCTCAAAACCTAAAGACCCCAAATACTAAAATGTAAAAACCTCGAACCTAAAAATCTTTTAAAACACCACAAAAATGATTGATATAAATCACCCTAGATATGTGGAAACCTAAATTGATAAACACAAAATAAAAACATGAAACTCAAAGGCCCCAAAATCCCTCAGGGTGAGTGCGCACGTATGTGAAACACACCCCGAGGGATGATAAATAATGCTCGAGTTTACATAACTTTGAATAATGATAAATGATACATCACTTTATAATTTTGCTATGATGTAAATATATGAAGTGTAGAATTTTGAGTGTAGGATACCATTATATTTTTGCACAAAATTGATGTATTGTGCAAAACACTAGTATTTTTGGTTCAAACTAGCGTATTGAGTAACAAAATTGCACACTCGTGTATGATAATGGAGAATGATTATTAAAAAAATATTTTTTGAAAACATGTTGTATTTTCAATGTTGTAACATATTTTTAAAAAATCAAATAAATATAGAATTTTTATTTAATTATATCAACAAAATTTATATGAATTTGACAATTTTTCGCCACATGCTTAATATCTCAAAATTAAAAGTAGCATAGTCCAAAAAAATGTGGTTGTATGAATTTGACAATTTTTTTCATGAAAGATCGGTTTTTTTAAATTTGATCATTTATAATGATATTTTTAATTTTTTAAAACAATGAGTAAAAATATAAAACACTTATCTCAATGATTTTAAAAATATATTGAAATTGATAAAAAAGTACTACAAAACAAGGGCTACAATACCCTTTTTAAAAATGCTTTCAAACCCCTTTTTGGAAGAGTCAAAGTGGCACTTGTGTGGATAAACTTAGCCTATATGATTTGAGGCCAATTTGTGTTGTCATTGGACACTTATGACCGGAAAAATTATGGTTGTAATCCTAATGCATTTAATTGCATCTAAATCTACTCATTCTTCCTTTTTAGTCTGCTTCTTCCATTTTGTGCTTCTACGTAAATATTTTTCCAAGTTGTTTCTCGCTTTATCTTATGTATTGATTTTTTTCGTTTCGAATGAAGTAGACAAGCATAATTTTTTTCATTTACTATAATTGTAAACATATGCACAATTTTGCTTAACGTTATATTTTAGCGTCCACAAAGTAGACAATCACATCTATGTAATGTTAGTGTATATATATATATATATATATATATATATATATATATATATATATATAAACCCATCAATGCAAAGGATTTTATCCCAAAACCATGTTTTTGAAAACAAATTAGTATAAGTAATACCTTATAAACTTCCTTTTCTCACAATTATTATGAATCGGGATAATCATAATGCAATACTATTTATTTTGCTTTATAATTAGATTTGTCTAATATCGTATGTGGATAAAACTTGGATTTGTAATTAGATAAAACATTTCCCTCACCAAAAAAATTCCAATTCAAAATGAAGTTTTGGGGTTCAATTCCTAAGCTAATGTACTAGTTTATCCTCCCTCTCTCATAAACTAACTTCAAGGCCTCAATATAACATCCTATAGGGTCTCGCTAACTTGTAGTTTGTTTCCCATGTAATATTAATAAGATATAGTTTTATATATTGGGTTCAATTGATTTGTAGAGTTTAAGAGGAAAAATATAAGTTTAAAACCCAAGTAAGTTGGGAATTCCACATGATATTGTAGAAAGGTTTTGACCTTAAAAATGTTGGATATGATAAATTTCCATTAAAAAAATTAATTATTTTTAAAAATAAGAAAAAATCTAGTGCCCATTCATTAAAATGTGAACTTTAGCATTTATCAATGACTTATTCTTTAAGCAAAGCACTATGTCACATTAACAAATTGAAGACTTATGCATAAATTATTCAAAATTGACACCTTTTGAGAGAAGACACAATTTACACTCTAAATAATTTTAACAAAATTTATATGTAGTCTCAAAAGGATTTTGAAAAACAATGGGCATGTACTACCATATCAAACCAAGTAGTCATCTTCAAATTATATTGATCATAATTTGAGAGCGCACTCTATCAAATTTAAATATACCATGGATCAAACCCAAACCACCCTTGAATTATTAAATTTGAGGTACATTCAAATATAAACCCTTAATATTTTCCATTGAATTCACACACCTATGTTTGAGCGAACATCTTGTACGCAAACCCTTATTGATCTATAATCCATTAAATTAGGTATGTATCTCGAGCTATTGCCACCTTATAGAGATTTTGGAATAAAATTATGTCATTTGTATGGTCATATCATGTATTGTGAGGTACATTGACATACCATGTATCTAAAAACCATAAGTAAGCCTTCAATAAATGAGTATAATTAAGATCATTCTTATTATATATGTTTTTATTTATATATCAAAATTTTCTCATTTTGTATTTGAATTATCATTTACCCTTTTATAAATGCATTTTTCAGATAAGCATTGACCACTTTAAATTTGTTGTATTAATCATATTTTAACATCTAACTGTTTGTGTGTGTGTGTGTGTGTGTACATTACATATATATATGTATACATTACACACACATACACTATTGTAGATCCATTATATGATGGTCATGATATTAACCAAAGGTCATGATTCACATTGCTTATTAAACATGGTATCATCATTCCATTTGTGTTTTATATATGTGTAGTTGTGTTAATATTCGTAATGATAATAACTACTAATAGTTGTATTATTCACCTTATGCACTCATTATCTGTTCTTCCCGATTTACAAGTCACTTTGTTCACCGCACATTCTTTTTGCAACAATGACTTACCTTCTTTCAAGCCAACATTATGAAATACATCCACTACACTCCACAACAACCAGCTCACCCTATTTGCATCAACACTTTTTGACCTCAGGTTGTATTATGACTTAGTCTAATCGAACTTTGATAAATAGCTCCCCCACAACTATAGTTACCATCACGATTTTCCTAAGTCCTACATAACTACTACCCCAACATATATTCCTCCCAATAAACACCACCCTTCACATCATGAGCTACATAATTAGATTTTCCACCTCTTAAGTCACTCCTACGACCTTCACAAGCCAAATGATTGTATATGCGAATCGGGTGGTTGAACAAGTGTCATCCATCACTCCCGTTATTAAGACACCTAGCTCATGTGTGACTAGATCATAAAAAACACTCACTCACCCTCTCCATACGACCTATAACCACTAAACTTATGGTCATGACCCTTGACATTGTCCATTCCTACAAAGAACACGACTCTTTGCACTCATTATCCTTTAACCCACCAAATGTTTCCAAACTCCATTTGATCAATAGTTTGGCTCACATCACAAAGGCATTGAACCAATTTATCCAAATCATTGTTATTATTTTCCACATCCACTCGACACTATCAACATCACTTAATCTTGACTTCGACCTCGAGTCTACCACATACACCATCATTTATCATCCTCACTACATCTACTTCATTTAGACTTTGTGTTCACGAGACACACTCCCGACTATTTAAAGCTCCATCAAGATCATCTCACTTTTAATCTCAATCTTATAAACCCTCGCTCCTCTTTTGAGATGTTCCCCCACCACCTGTCCTCAACCTCATTCTACATTTTCCAAAGACCATTATTGCTTCCAAGTCATGATTGTGGCTCACCCTTTTGATGGGCTTGTTTACTCAATACATTGTCATCTTTTCTCACATTGATTGACCCTAAGTTTTTTCCCTATAAACCTATTTTCATTTCACTCTTGTAAATATCTAGTTAACACACACCACTAGGATTGTCACCATCCTTTTCTAACCAATTTTTACGCAACAAATCATGCCTAATCTCTCTCATGACTCATTGATCCCCATCCACATCTTCACTCACAGATAGATCATTTGCACCAGTAACTTAGTAATTCACCTCACAACTAAGAAAAATACTATTTGGGAGTATCACTCTAACACTAAACCCATTTTTTGGAACATTATTTCCGCACTAATTCACCTCACCAATTCTCGCATTATCATTCTCCCTCTATATCCATCAATCTTTGTCATCAACATATACATGACCTTATATCAACCAATATCGTGCCCCTAATGTATATTTGTTGTCGAAATTTCTTCACTCGTACTCAAATTAATAAGCTAGCTACTAAAATAAACTATCAACTCATAACATGGAGGGTTTATAGCACCTCGAAGCATGATATACATGGATAGAGATGTGTCAAGTAATTGATCCTTGTTACAAACCGATAAAACCTACAAATAAGAGTACCTAAACGAATGAATGATTAGATAAGATATGTGGGGTTATCTCGAAAAACCCAACTCCAAGAAGTGTGACCTTCCTTTTATGGATGTCAACCCTTGTTTTAAAGAAAAACAAAGTAAAGGATGAATAAGCAGATTGCATGCAGAAACAGAGATACTACTGAATTTGAAAGTAATTGAGATCTGATCTAGATACTGATTTAATCTAAATAGATGCAAATTAAATGATACCTAGCTTTCGGGTTGATGCTGACCCAAACTATGTAGAATCAAGTCAATGACGACATGGGAGTGAGGATCTGAACAACAAGAGAAATATGCAACCCCTGTACGATTTGGATCCAATTTGAAAACTACATAAGTTTGTTTATGCTAAATTCAATCGATGAAGAATATGAGGGAGAAGAAACCAAAAATGGCAGAAAGGAAGGATTAGAAAAGGATAGATTGAGAATCGGGACCACAGCCGACGACAACTAGGGTTGGGCGATGACGACTATAAGCAGAGTTGGAATAAGGCGGAAGAAAAAAGTTGATAAGTTAACCCGCAAGTAAGGAAGTTGAAAGATAAGGTTGATGGTGGAGCTCGAAGTCTTTGTTGAAGAGAATCTTATCCTAAAAAATGTTAGACATGAGAAAATAAACACTAATATGATAATAATGAAGTAAAGTAACACAAAGATGATGATAATCTCATGAAGGATGATTACAAGTGATGCAAGCATGTTCTAAAGAAGTCCAAGAGGTCTATAACAGTTGCACGTAAGAATGCTCATGCATGAGATTCAATTCACAAGTCACAAGAAAGCTCCAATATTCACATGCATTTGATGATTATGGAAATAAACAACTTAGTTTTATAGAGTCGATGACGACATAAGGTGGTCGCCACCGACCATGGGAAAAGCTTCCCAATGGGGTGAATTTTGTGCTTTAGGTCAAGATTTCATGTTTTTAAGAAGGGAAAAGTGATTTAAAGCTTATGTGTGGGATTATGTTGTTTAAGGATGAATCATGGGTAGTTAGAAGATAAGAATGGGTAGAAAAATCATAGGGATTTATATTTAGGATAAAAAAATTCCTAAATAGCAAGTTGATTAGGAAAGTTAGGGATATGGATATTAATTAATTAATGTGAATTAAATGATAATAGGATAATAAGTGGGAATTTTATTAAATATTGAAGGGGATGGATTTAATTAAAGGGGGACCTAGATAGGACCATAGCAAAATATGTGCACGCGGGCAGAAGGGTAGAGATACTAAATTTAGGTGTTTACATTTGTCCCTTTTTGTTGAGTGGTTTGCGCTAGCAAGCCATGAGACAAAAATAGTGAGAGAAGAGGAGTATGATGAAGATTGATAGAAGGTTGATGATGAGCTCCCCCTCAGACAGGGGATTGATGATGATGCCAGAGGAAATTGATGACGCATTTGAAAAAGGTAGATGATGAAGGGTGGGTGGGTGAAGAAAGATGGGTAAAAGGATAGCATAAGGCAAGATGCCCCAAGCAAAAAGGATCACAATAAAAAAAAAAACCATGGCGTTGACTCGATATCACATGGGTAGAGGGACAATTGCGGTCTCAATGGAGACAAGCGAAAATGCTCTACATGCCAGTGAGTGGGTGAAAATCACTGTAAAAAGGAGAGAATCCAATGGGAAAGCTCTCAAATGGATGCAAGCCAAAATGATCATGGGGTCATAGGAAAGCATCAAAGTATGTGCAACTAAATGTAAAAATTATGTGAAATCCTTCATACATGAGGAATCGAGTGAAAAACTATGTATTTGTAAGGGATGAGGATGAAAATAAAGGTGCCCTAGCACATGACATGAAAAAGGCCAAAAAGGCGAGTAGTGAAATATTATGCCCCAAGGGGGAGAGAAGTATGGCCACGAGGTGGACTTTGTGCACAAATTAGATAGGATTGTAAAATAAAATGCCCAAAGAGGGAATAAGTATGGCCACGAAAGTGGACTTCGAGATCACAAAAGGATAGGATCAAGTATTGAAATAGAATGCCCTAAAGGGAAAATAAAGATGGCCACAAAGGTGGAATTTGAAGAATGCCCAAGAAGAGGTCATAAAAAGGATCGGGGAAGCCAAAACAAATGTCTCGCTAAGGAAAGTCGACAAGGACTAAGGCTAATCGACGACAACCCATGAGGGTCAAATAGATGACTAGGTGTCGGCGGCTATATATGCCCTGGGTTTGACCGATAAAGCTCATTTTCATGTGCAAGATCGACAAGAGATATTAGAGTGATTAAAGAGAATATTGAGAAATGGAGGCCGTAGGAGATGCAAGGAAGCGCTAGAGGGTGTAGAGGATGGTGAGTAATAGAACTCAAGCTTGTTTTTAGTTTAATTTTTTTTTTTTTGCATTTTTCTTGGAAAAATTAGATGACGCTTTAAAGGTGGTTAACAACAACCTAGTTGGGTTGACGCCAACCATACTCTAAGGCACATCAATTGACCCTTAAACACGTTGACCCAAACTATGTCAACATCAAATAGGGTTAGATTGGCTATGTTTAGGATTAAATTAGATTTTTAATGAAATTTTGATTGGATTTTTTATTTTTGATCTAATGTTTGCATGTTTTGTTTGTGATTGCAAGCCAAAGAGACCCTATATTTGAGAGACCGAGTGCCTGCTCTATATGAGAAGATTAGAGGAGATGTGACAGATGCTGAGTGGGATCATCATCACACGTGAGGTTAGGGGATTCATACATTATCAGAGTATCATGAGATGTGGGGTTGATGATCACTTTGGTGGAGAGATGGGACCAACAGATAGGTACTTTTAGTTCAGGACAAGGGAGATGACCATCACCCTGGAGGATGTGTATAGGATTCTAAGATTTCCTATACAGGGGGAGCAGATAGTTCCCATTACTGATTGATAACATGCTTGCATTATTGACACAACTATTTGGAGTTGATGCAACCCACATTAGATTTTATTCAGGGGTGTTTTCTTATGAGCTGAGGTATGAGGTAGGCGTACCTCGCAACCAATTGATCTACTTGGTGATGATGGAAGTGTCTTGTTATGATTTTTAGACTCAGGTGGAGCTCGGTTTCCATGGGCACTAGCTGGTGTAGTTGCAGATATAGTTGAGCACCAGATAATGTTTTCTTTTGGGACTACCTTGCTAGCTCAGGTGTACCACAAGATATCAGTGTACAAGGTAGGTAGAAGATCAGGGTTAGACGTAGGCTTCTTGCTTCACTGTTGGGCCTACGAGCACATTGTTTTTATTTGGCCACCAAGGGCTTCCATGGGTCACATGAGACCATATAGAGCTGACAATAGGATTTTTGAGATGAAGGGTCAATTAGGCTCATAGAGACAAGGGGCACAGGAAGTTGATTGTTATGTGGATAGGTTTGCAGAGGTCGAGATAGAACATATCGATGACAGCCATATAGGAACTTTTCCGCATGGCCTCAGGGTGGATGCAGAGTTTTCTCTGGGATGAGGCGATAAGATGGGTTCGGGGAGACGACTAAAGATGATAGAGGCCATGCAGTTTGACCAAGTACGATGAAATTTTGGGGTCGTCCCAAACAAAGTGCCTAGGGATCTTATTATATATTGGAGGGAGGAGCTAGATATGGAGTCATGGACCGACATGGTAGATCCATGTGAGGAGACAATAACACCTTGGGATAATGATGATGACATGGGAGCCGAAGTGGGATTTGATGATTGGATGACCACAACTTGGGCATCTCAAAGTTCTTGGGAGAGAGAAGATGAGGAGGAGCAGATAGAGGTAACTCAAGTCGGCAAAAGACGGAGACAAAGGAGAGCCCGCCGAGGTAGCTCGATTACATATAGAATTGGAGCAGATGCACATTGAGAGAGACACTACTATCCAATAAAGGGAACAAATTACACAGACGGGATTAGTACAACTAGCAAATGGAGGCCTATAGGGTCCATTTTGGAGATCTTGCTACCATATTGGTTACCAAGGTTGTGGGTGGAGGACAGAAACACCATAGGGAGGAGGAGAGATGACACCTCTTGGTATGATTTCCATAGATAGATACATAGCCTTAACCACAGAGGCTAAGTATTATGAGGGGATCGTGATCAAGAAGTTGTTGGGGACACTCTGCTCTGTGAGTATTTGTAGAGGAAAGTGGTAGGTGGAGCCGAGTTTTAGGGAGCACGGTGAGTGTGGCATAGCCACATCGAGGAGAGGGCCAAGGAAGAGGTGACAAGGCCGATAGACAGACAGAGGGAATTTCCTCACAAGGGAAAGATTTTAGGCTCTCTGATGTTAACTTTACTGATTTTGATAGTATTTCGCTTCAAGAGAGCGTCGTTAGAGGGCGATGATGTATTAAAACACTTTATAATATATACATAGAGTAAGTGCAGCAAGTTGTTAAACCAAAAAGTGGACATGAAAACCTGAAATCCACGTACCGTGATCATGGACTATTTTCTATAGGTTCGGGAATTTCCAAACCTAAAACTGCAATTGCGGTTTATAAACAGCGATCGTGGTCCTATAAGACAAAAATAACAGACCTGTGACCCCTCATTTTCCCCCATTTTCCCTTGCAAACCATGATTTATCCTCCACTGTTGACACTCGAGCTTTGAATACCCCCTACAAATTGCTCTTTGAATTATGGATCTCAAAATTTTCAACGATGCCTCAAAGACGAATAGGTAAGCCCTCGATTTTGATCAAATTTCTTGCATTCTAGATTTTTTTGTGATTTTCATGGGTTTTTTTATTTTTTTGATTATGTATACAATTTCTTTGTTTTGTCGGTTGTTCGAAAGCTCATAATCCTACAAACTCGTCCAAATATTCTTTAAAACCCTCCTCCAAACGTAGATCTCGCCTCATGTGGCTCCTTCTGTCCCCATGGAACTAACAGGAAGACAAGCTGATATCGTTGGAAGAATTTGAAAAAATAAAATTACAATTGAGAACCTTATTCGAGACAATAAGACAAAATCATGCCACAAATCCGTCCTACATGACTTTAGCCAACGATTGTAAACATTGATTGGCAAACTCCAAACCAACCAAATGGACAGATGGAATACCTTTAGAGTTGATTGTAGAGACAAGTGGTATGCAGATAAAGTATCCCATGTAACCGTAAAAGACAAAAAATTACAAAAGACCACATCTGTGCATTATTTACCGACCCAAGAACCAATGCCCCCAGTGACTACTTCGCAAATGGTTCCCAATCCATTGGTACCAGGATGCCGAATCAAGAATTTTTTTGATTGATGGTGGATAGTTTTTATTATCCACCATGCAACAACAATGAGGCTCCTCTCTATTTTGTGAAGAAATTATATTGTGAGTTTGTGCTTAATGAGGTCCCAAATTATTTTGAATTTTCTAGTTTTATGGGTGAGGAGGTGGCCTCGCATGAGAGTGGACTTGGTGCACATGTTTGTCAACCAAGGATCTCACATGCCCCAAAACCCCACCGCCTTCGGGCTATCCCACCTACAAGTGAAGGAGATTGTGGAGATTGACACACTACATGCATTAAGGGAGCTCACTAACAGTCTAACCCAACATAGTGGCCAGATTGCATCTAGTGATTTTGGTGGAGGTGATAGTTCTAGCGCACCACACCACTGTGGATCATGTGGTGTCGTATGCATTGCATGCGAGACATCATTTATTGTATCACATGATTTCTTTTCTCTAGATGAGATGATGGCAGATGTTTTTGGAACTAGTGCAAATGATCTTGGTCTTTCATAGGTAAATGTCAAATAAATATAATATATATACAATAGTTTATTTCATTTGAGATTTTAATATATATGTATTTGATTACGTCATGTACATACATGTAAAAACTAATATTTTTTTTATTTTAAACAATAAGAGCCGGTGAAGGACACATCCGACGTCGACATGCTAACTATTATAGTTGGGCGTGTTACAGACGTAAGTTTCAAGTTACTTACATTTCAAATTTCATTTGATTACACTTTTATTATTAAATACACATTTTTAATGTTCGTGTATAATGTTTCACATGTACATATCAATATGTTTGTCTTTTATACACAAGACCCTGGCAGTCATCATCTGCTCTGGCACCGAGGCTACTAGCATGTCTTACGTGACTTTTATGCGAGTTAGTTTCTCTTTACACTTTGTTTCTAATTATAGAATTTTCTAATTATGGAATTCTCTAGTATTTTGCAATCCCATAACTATATCCAATATAATTTAATCATAACATTAAGTTATTATGATGCAAGGGTTAAGTTTAACACTCTCCCGTATATACAGACTCTCCTTTTATCATGATCATGGATACTTACCTCTATGTTATACATGTTTCTAGAGTACTCCATCTCTAATGCTTTCTCCATCATCCCTTGCCTCCGAAAATTTCTTTTAGCTTATTAGGATGTATGCATAACTCGACCTTGCCAACATTGTTAGTTCTATGCATTCTTTATTAATCCTCTTCTCTCTAAACAACAAAGAAATGACAATATGGGATAAGTTACCTACACTTCTAAATATATCATGGGTCCCTTGGTTCATGTTTATCACCAATACTCCCTATGCAATTGTATACACCCAATATCATCTTATATATATGGTATTCATGAAGTTTATCTATGTTTGCATTCTCATGTACACAATGGATATAACTTGGTGACCTGCCTAGAACCAAGTTCTACATACTGGAAATACATTCCACATCTTTAATGAATTACTTCTTGAATATCTTTAATAACCCTTTTTGTGACTTAATATTGTCTTCATACGATCAAATGATTTCATTCAAATTGTGGCATTTTATTTATTCCTACACCCCTAAGATCATTCATACTTGATATCATCTTCATACCTAGTCTAAGATCATGATTTATCAAATTATAGTGAGAAGCCTAACTTTTGCCTTCATTTTTGTACATTGTACTTTTACTAGGTTGCTCGAAATAATTGTTATCTAGATAACTTTCACTACACTATCAATCACCACAAAATCTTGGGGTCTTCTAATTCATGCAAAAACAGAGATAATTTGAAATTTCTAGCAAGATTCACCTGTACAATCAAAAGTTACACAAATCCCTAGATAGAGCCCGAGAGCCTACAATTTTCTCTAAAAACCAAATTATGCAATTTCAAGACACATAAAAATTATGAATATGATCTACATCACCTGTAGGACCTTTCCATATTAATAGTCAAGAGAGATTATGCAAATAAATAGGACTAATTATCCTTCTCTACTTTATCATAAGGTGTTTAGACTATTGGTTCGGTCATGTACACTTGCAATCTTACATAACTCTTTGTTTTAGGCCTTATTGTTACTAGTCCTCTTCTCATGCTAATACTCATTGCTAGATAGTTTTCAATTAATATTGATCTACATGTTTTTTGTATAGCTTATGACTGACCAGAGAGACTCCTCCTATATGCAGACTATGGAGGTTGTTGTAGATGTCGCCATATAGATCTGCAGATCCACTAACTCAGGTACAATTTTTCAAATTTGTTAAATTTTGGAGGAATTTTTTCTTATTACTTATCTATAATATCAAATTTTGTACATGAAATATTTAATTTGAACTATTTATTTGTATGTAGACTACCCCTCGTGAGTCTATTGTTGACCCCGCAACGTGTCGATGAAAAATTGGTAGGGATCATGAAATTGCAGCTTAGATTTCACATGCATTATAAATTCTAAGTTTCTAAATTTTGAATGTATTTTAAAATTTTAGGTGTTAAAAAGTTGATGTTTATGAATGTGCAGGATGGGTTGTAGGCCTGCTTAGATATGCCTAGGACCACACGGATGAAATCCGTAGTGGTATCTCCCTCCACTACATCCACAGGTCATGGACATGCTTCTTCTAGTAGGGCGAAGAGAGGGAATATGTTTCATGATTAGATTCATAGGACCCATGTATAGATATATATGTCATCTGGTCCTAGTTCATGATTCTTCATAGTCCATGTATATAGCCTTATGCGATCGTATGTGGTCCTATATGTATGACACACTTAGTTCGATACATTATGAACTTGTATTTTCAGAGACACGTGACACACTTAGTTTGATACATTATATCCATGTTGGTTTTCATACCGATATTACTTCTATGTTTGATTTGATTTCATTGCACATGATATACTTCTATGCAAGTTTTCATAACCATATTAGTTCTATGTTTGATGTGATTTGATGGCCTCGATTATGTGACCATTATCTATATGATATATATGATATATGATATTATGGTATATAATGGTTTTGAAGGTTCTTGGGTGTAAGATCATTTTTTTCAAGAGATTCAAGTGTGGACTTATATCAATTTTCTTATTTTAAGCACTATTTAACACACTCCAAAGTATGGTTTCAATTGCAACATTAATCAACTCTAGATTGAACTTTGCCTCTGCTCTACCCCTAATGGTATCTACGCGTGCCCTTGCTCTCGCTGCACACAAGCCTGCGAACCCTGTAGATCCATGAGATCAGATTGGAGCTCTTCAGCCAGACGGTGGGGGCTCGAATCTAGCTTCAGGGGTTTCTCCTTGGTCATGGATCGACCTCGCCTTTACCAATGTTGCGACTGTATGTTCAGACGGTTCTGCAAACCCTAGCCATATTCAATCACCATCTGGGGGTGTTCTGGGAAAGGCGAGGTTCGTGGTGAACTAAAACAGGGAGATCTACCTGTTATTCCAATGCTGGATAAAGAGATTAGGTACGGGTCTCTTGAAACCTCCTTCAAAGATGTCTTAAAAAGCAAGGAATCCTCCATGAAACCTGCAGACATCACCCCATGTATTACATTTGGGGAAGATGTCATTTCATCTGAGATTTACTACAAAGAGCATGCTCTGATTTGTAGATTTGGGGGTTTATGGCCCAGCCTTCCTGTTCTTCACGCGTGGATCTCCAAGCATTGGACTCCATCTTTAACTGGTAAGATAGACTTATATCCATGTGCTAAAGGCATTTTCATTATGGTTTTCTCTTCAATAGCTGATAAAGACATCATTGCTTCCAAGCTCTGGACCTGCGAGTCAAAATATTTGATCATGAAACCTTGGTTCCCATCCTTTAACCCGCACACAGAGTCATTCTCATGGAAACCTGTTTGGATCAGGCTGCCCCATTTACCTCTCCAATTCTGGAGTCATGAATGTCTGACAACCATTGGCAATACCTTGGGTACTACACTCCACATAGATTCTCAAACAACTAATTACACCCATACTACCTATGCCCGGATCCTGGTGGAACTTGACACTGATAAAAATCTTCCTGCTACCATAGACCTTAGAGTGCAAAATAGAACTTGGTCACAAACTCTTGATTATGAAGGTCTACCTTTCCGATGTAGAAGGTGTTTTGGATTAGGACACACCTCTACTGCTTGTGGGATGGAAAACGTCCAACATGAGAAGCGCAACTGGTGGAAAGACGCACTCCCGGAGCACCTGATTTTTGTGGATAGAAAGGATCTTGAATCTAAAGCAGTAGCTGAACCAGAGTCAACGAAAACCCCTTTATCCGAAACTCAGATTGTTAGCAACATGAAAAATACACAAGTTGTTGAGGGCAGCATGGAAAATGATAAATATCTCTCTCGATAACAACGTGGCTATTCCAAATGGGACAAATGCGACTAAGGAAAATACTCCTCCTTTGTCTTCTTCTCCAACCGTGAAGGCTCCATCAGGGTGGGTTACGGTCAACAAAAAGAAAAAATCTACCACTCTGAAGGGTAACACTTCACCTTGATGATTCTCATCTCTCTATATTGGCTGGCTGGGTTTCATTGGTCTCATTTTTCTTAGCCGGATAGTAAAATGCTTCCAATGGTGTTGATATGCCATTGTTGTTTGATTGCTGTACTTCAGCTATTTTTTTACTGTTGCTTTGTCGATTGTTGGTTTTTACTTTGCAAATAGTTTTCTGCAGTCGGGCTTAATTGTTCTATTTGGATTTTGATCCATCTCTTGTGCTTTAACTTTCAATTCTGGCTTTTGAGCCTTGGTGTACAAGGGTATAGTCCCTTTCAAAAACTATTTACCAAAAATTAAAAACACACTCCAAAGTGGGACAAAATGTACATAATTAAAAATGGTTTTGAGGGATTTATTACAAGTCATTTTGTATGTTTTTAGTGTACTTGTAATTTATTTGAGGGATTTATTACAAGTCATTTTATATGTTTTTAGTGTACTTGTAATTTATTTGTTAAGTATTAGTACAAATTAAGTGTTATTGATCGTAACAATAAGGTCCTAATTTGAATTCACTTGTTTACAAAAATATAGAAACATTGTAGTTTAGTTATCACAAGATATGCAAAAAATATTCTTAACACTCTATTGTGTATTTACATGCTTTAAAAAGAGATCAAACAATCATTAGAGTATTTACATGGTAATATGTTTACCTTGTTGTAATCTCATTGATGCGAGCCGAGTAGTGAGAATTCATGCCCCAGGACGTCGTGGGAGAAAATTGTCACCAAAAATGTGTCTGATTGGGGGGTAATATGTCTTCGGGTGCTATGGCAGGCTCTAAGGAGGCCCAGTTGGAGTCAGACCACCCGATCCAGAGCCAAGAACCCCTTCCCTATTAATCCCAATTCACGTTTTCAACGAAAAATTATGACGATCACAACTTGGCACTCGGTCATCCAAACCAAGAACCATCTAAGACAAAACTTGAGTGAAGGAGGCCTCTAGTCACACCCAAGAATTTAGGGTTGTGGCATTCCTTGAGCCTTGTGGCATAATTGTTTACAAATTGCCTTTTCTAAGCAAATCTAGAAATGAACGAGCCAACATGTCCGGGTGGCTAGGTAAACGCTAGGAGGCATCATTTCGGTGCAGACAAATGTCGTTGCTTTCGGGCTACTTTGTTTGGGTGTAGTCCTTTAAGAGCCCTAAGACCAAAAAATTGTTCAACTTCAACGGGTGATTACTTGGTCTTCGTGGCCCCTAGAGATATCTCGTCGATCCTACACCTCAAAGTGTAGGGACCCTATACAATAGTCCTGTCTTAGTTTTTTCTTGTCTTTAATCGGTGCTCTCGCTGCCCTATTGTTTGTAAACACACAAAATAGTATAGTTTGAGCCAATGTAAGGTTGTCAAATGCTATATTTTACAAATGGTGGGTCGTGGCACCAAACCGACTACGCCAACATGTCAAAGTGGCTAGGTAAACACTAGATGAGACATCGTTTTGGGTGTGGGAAAATGTCGTTGCTTCTGGGCTACTTCGTTCGAGCGTAGTCCCATAAGAGCCACCAAAAAATTGTTCAACTTCAATGAGTGATTACTTAGTCTCAGTAGCACCTAAATACATCTTGTCGATCCTACACCTCAGCGTAAGGATCCTCTACAATATCTTGTCTCGATTTTTTCGTCTCCAATCGGTGCTCTCGCTGCCCTATTGTTTGCAAACACGTGAAATAGTGCAGTTTGAGCCAGTGTAAGGCTTTCAAACGCTATATTTTGCAAACAGTGGATCGTGGCACCAAACTAGCTGTGCCAACACTTTTAGGTGGCTAGGTAAATGCTAAAGGAGGTGTCGTTTTGGTTCAGGACAATGTCATTGCAGCTTCGGTTGCTTTCGAGTGCTTAGTCCCTTAAGAGCCCTGAGACCAAAAAAATGTACAACTTCAACGGGTGATTACTTGATCTCCATAGAAAATAGAGATGTCTTGTCATATCCTACACCTTAGTGTATGGACCATATACAATAACTTGTCCTAGTTTTTCTATCTCCAATCGGTGCTCTCACCGCCTTATTGTTTGCAAAAACATGAAATAGTGTAGTTTGAGCTAGTGTATGGTCACAAACGCTATATTTTGTAAATGGTGGGTCGTGGCACCAAACCGACTTCGCAAACACATCCGGGTGGCTAGGTAAATGCTAGAGGAGGTTTTTTTTTGTGCCGGACAATGTCATTGCTTCCGAGCTACTTCATTTGGGCATAGTCCCTTAAGAGCCTTGAGACCAAAAAACCGTCAACTTCGACAGGTGGTTACTCAATCTTCGTGGCACCTAGAGATGTCTTGTCAAATCCTACACCTCATCATATGAACCCTCTACAATAACATGTCTAAGTTTTTTCCATCTCCAATCGGTGCTCTCGTTGCCCTATTGTTTGCAAACGCGTAAAATAGTGCAGTTTGAGCCAATGTAAGACTGTCAAATGCTATATTTTGTAAATGGTGGGTCGTGGCCTTGAACTAAATGTGCACACACGTAGGGATTTCCTTATAAACACTTGGGAAGGTGTTTTTTGGTTCCCTACACTCCCGATGCTTTCGAGCTACCTCCTCTGAGCCAAGAATCCCCTAAACATGTACATAAACCGTTGTTAGTTGCTTCTCTTTTCTTGTAAAACAATGAAAGCTTCTCTTAGATTTGAGAATATAAAATTCTCTACTAACAATGCTAACCATGTGAAGGTGGAATATTTTCTAGCACCACTAACCTGCATAAAAGTGTTAGTCAAAGAAATTTAAGTTGAATCAAAACCATACTAGATATATACAAAATACACAAATTTAATAAAATATATGAACTTGAATCTAGAACTAACAAATTTAAACAATTCAAAGAAATTATATATACCATACGAGCATGTAAATTCATTCCAATGTTCACCATCAGGATGTGAAAGTGGAAGCTTTTCTGGCACCACTAACTTGTATAAAAGTGTTAGTCAAAGAAATTTAAGTTGAATCAAAACCATATACTAGATATATACAAAATACACAAATTTAATAAAATATATGAACTTGAATGATCTGGTTGACAAATTTAAACACTTCAAAGAAATTATATATACCAGATGAACATGTCTAAATTCATTCCAATGAACCATCAGGTCGTGAAGGTGGAAGCTTTTTTGTACCACTAACCTGCATAAAAGTGTTAAAGTCAAAGAAATTTAAGTTAAATCAAAACCATACTAGATATATACAAAATACACAAATTTAATAAAATATATGAACTTGAAGATCTAGTTGAAAAATTTAAACACTTCAAATAAATTATATATACCATATGTGAGCATGTAAATTCATTCCAATGAACCATCAGATCGGATCTACTCTGAATAACGGACATGATTGCTTCATGATCTGACTCTTGAACCTTCCAAAGAATCTTGTTATTAAGTCTTCCTTGATATCTATACAACTGAATATTTTTTGCTAGAACTAGATGCAAATATAAGAGTATTTTTATGTGCGTTCAAATTCTTCAAACACCCAAACAGAGGAATTTTTTAATGGATACCATTGAAGCCAAGTTCCAGAAATTACCACCGACTCTATATGGTACTCAATATCTTCTCCATCTATAAGAGGATAATTCAACTTCTTTCTTTCCTCGATGTAACGACATAAGAAATAGGTTGTTCCTTCTTCATTGTCATATGTTGTGATAAAAATACAAACACCGTCCTAGAAAAAAACAAAGGTTTCAACTCAAATTTAAATTACATATTAATTTCAATGGACATAACTCAATACAAAAATTATAAATAACCATTTACCTTGTCGCACCAAAATCGAAATTTCATCAAAGTCCTTGGATGTTGCAACTTCATCTGGAGAAATAAGTCGTAATGCCTGTGGAGGTTGATAATTAGGAAGTGGAGTTAGAAGTCTACAAATCCATCCATCCACCCATTCTTGTGAATCACACTCAGCAGTGACAAATTTGATACAAGATGCACTAAAACACGCCAATTTTCTTGTCCATGTGGCCCACGAAGTAGTGTCTGAGCTACAAAATGAGTGCATATCACTGGACCCTGTGAGTGTCATACAATCCTCGTAGTTAACAATTTTTTGTTCCTCTATCAACCAAAAATATCTAGCGAACTGTGGAATTTTCTTGAGAACCTTGGGCCATGTTGTTAATACACCAATCCACTATGCTCTTTGCATTTTCAATTTAGCACCATCTTTGTACTTCAACTCTTCTCTTGCAAGATCTCTTTTCACACATGCCCTTGCACCATCATGCTCTCATTTTCCATGTCCAACCTCAATGAAACTCCAAATATGTTGCACACCCATCTTGACATGCATCCTACTCATCCAATAAAACATTCGTGCATTTTTAAACTGAGACGTGTAAT
Organism: Taxus wallichiana var. yunnanensis; assembly: GCA_018340775.1. Taxonomy (NCBI): domain Eukaryota; kingdom Viridiplantae; phylum Streptophyta; class Pinopsida; order Cupressales; family Taxaceae; genus Taxus; species Taxus wallichiana. The sequence goes on from CM031242.1 coordinate 994,448,488, forward strand.
TATCTGACCATATATAATGATAATTGAAGCGATGTCCCTATCGACAAGTTTCCATAAAATAACTAGAAACACCCTTGCAAAAATTTAGTTGAATGAGTAAGATCATCACCGATATAAAATTGGTACTCTCTTAACAAATTTCAATCAATCTTTGTACTATCAAGAGAATTTATAAATGTTGTATGCACAAAAATGGCAATTTGTACTTGAGTTGTAATATTACGATTAAACTTGCATTTGTGGTAGAATGTGTAATTATCTACAAAATCGATCACCAAAACAATAGTACCAATAGGAAATGTGTCCTCGCATATCTTGAACTGTTCATTCAATTATCAAGCTCTATGTGTATGCCTAACATACTCATAAACAATTTCATCCTTACATTTTCTCATAAATTGAAAAAAAAAAAAAAGAAACATATGTTTTGTAATTAGCTCACACCGTTTAAATTCATTTCCATCTTTCAACCGGTATGGTACTGATTTATATTTATCAAACTCAACTAAATTATGTCGTATTGCACCTCTAATTTGTTCATGGATGTAACTTTCCAATTTAGGTAATTTATCGCACATACCATAACTTCCATCTAAATAATCCCGACTATAAAAAAATTGTCCAAATTTTCTTTCACAAAATATCGTAGGAATGAAATCCTGGAAGATATTGGTGGAACTTGAACACCACATTCGATAACATAGTTTCGAATGAAAATTAGAATGAATACGTAAAAATTTAACATAATGCATTACAAATTTAACATGTTGCCTACAACAAGTGGTGCAAGCATGGTTGATTTTCACATAGAATGGTTTCAACATTTCAAAAAAATGTTGACTAATTTTAATTTATAGATGCTCTTGTTCAAAATTATGAAAAAATTGAGTTTGAGTCAGATCTAAGAAATGCTTTGGATGTGGTTCACGATTAGTAGAACCAACACTCCGCTTTACAACATCTCTTATATTAGGTGAAACTCTATTGTTATTATGCCAAAATTGAATAACAACTTCTCTTATAAAGCATCGATATATCTTTGTCCTTATGTGGTGTTCTAGCAGAAAATGCCCTAAAATTAGTGTTATTGAGTGATTGAAAGATATTTCATCTTTCAATTTCTTTCATTAGAGTTTTCCGATTAACTTTCAACATTCGACTTGTTTGCGTAATCAAACATTGTTTTTTTGTTGATTCACTTACAACACTAGTAGCAAGTACACGACGCACAATATTACTATCCCTTGTGCATCTCTTGACACCAACAATGTGATATGCATCATGAAAGTTTTCAAAATTGTAGAGGTTTGACCATGTATATTAGTGTTGTCAACCTTAAGGTGTTTGATGTAGGTCTCATTTTATTCAATTTCATCAACTAACCAACAACTAACATCTTTGGGAATCGTTTAAAATTTCAAAATGATTATCCCAAATTTTAGTGGTTTTTCTTTTGATTTTTCTTTCGAAAGTTTGTCGACATTGGTTTCAAAACGTTCTCAACAATTTCAATAAAATAATTAGGTCTCTTACGTAAAATCTTAGGAGGTGTTTTGGTCAAAATTTGTTTGTCTACAATTTCAACCTGAATTTCCTGATTCACATTTTCATTGTCTCCTTCAATTTCAACATCACTACATCATAAGTATTTAATTCTACTTCAACATCGATGGTAAAAACATCTTCATCACGAGTATTTAATTCATCTTCAACATTGACATTAGAAGCATTACTCTGTTCCTTATTGCTTACAATAGTAGGAGTAGAAGATGAACCTCTTTTTGATTCACGAAGATTCTACATTCGCTCAACATTTTGAAATATTTTTTCCTCTAATTCGTCTGGTGTTTTTTTACTTATTGACTTCCTTTTTGACTTCGTTTCTTGTCTCCCATGATGTTTTACTTCTAGTGATAAGAAAAATGTGTAGAAAGTGACATAATTTTATAGTAATTCGTATAGTAAGGCCAAATAGTAAAAATCACATGGTAATTCAAACATTGGGATGCGTGTAAATATGATTTAATAACTCATGATCGTGGTTTATAAAACGTGATCACGGTTCTAATATAAAATACCCCGATTTCGGTTCTATCTCTCACCATCAAATCCTACCCTCAAGGCTCGGGAAATCTTTGGTTTTCCCAACCAAAGCTATGGGAGGTCATTATGGCATGTAAAAGGTCAAAAATTTAAATTTGTTCTTCCGCAGACTTGAACCATGATAAAAAATTGAAAAAATATCACAAATGTGGTACTGTCATGTAGAGGAGACTATTAGCTTCGTAGAAATATTGATTTTAAATTGAATAGAATAAGATAAATATCATTTTATAATTTTTAACTTACAATAGGTCTTTAAGACATTTTTTCCCGTGAATGTTCATGTCTACGTTTAAGATTACAACTTTTGTTTCGCTTATCAAAATGTGATAAAACCTATACCATCTCAAACATAACAAATTTCTATACATGTAAAAAAATTATTTGATTTTGATATAGTTATGGCGGGAAAACGAAAAGTGCTCCGTTTTCTAAATTTTTTTAGACCACTTTCACAGAAAAAATCATAAAAAAACATATTGCTCGAAAAAAGGCAAAATAAAATCCATCCTGAGATAGACAACAACATCTAACTTTTCACTAAAGGAAAAAAATAACAAAATTTGGTTATCCAAATTGCGGGAAAACGGACTACAATCTTATAATTTTTTTAAAAAAAAACCAAGTCATATAATTTTGAGTGTTTAATATAGCTAAACTTGTCTGTTTTTTTTTTTAAAAAGGTAGTTTAGAAACTAAATTCCGGATGTTACGATTGATATTTATATAAAATTTTCTAATTTTGAGTGCATGTATTGTTAATAATCCCTACAAGTTAAAATTTCATTATTTTTTACAATATGACGTCCACTTATGACACCTTTTTGGTCCACCAATTTGTTGCACTTGCCCCACACACACACACACACATATGATATTATTTAGTCATGGTTTGGTATATGTGTATTGCGTAATCTTGGTTATTTGACTTATGATGATGGTGATAATGTGGATATGTGATGATGATGATGTGAATGGTTATTGTTATCCAATTTTACGAACATGGAAAAATTGGAAAACAGGGCCTTATTACTATCAAATCACAACATTGGTCCCAGGGACCCACTTCTGGTCATCAGGTGAGATCGCTCATTTTTTCCAAGAATGCGAGCCATCGAGGAGTTCGATAAGCTTATCTCGCTCGGTCGAGCTAAAACAAGTGTCAAATCGAGAATAAAGAGACGAGTCATCAGAGGAGTTCGTGCCTTGTCCTAACTCGGTCATAACTCGATCACAAGCCTTAGACGAGGTCATGAGTAGGAAATGTAAGTTCGGTTGTCAACTTTGGCTTGTCATAAAAGAGTCTCGATAGGAGCGGAGGATTTTTCGATGGTTGGCTCATTGAGGCGAGAAATGACAAGCTCGACTCGGTTTAATTCAACATGGAGAGATTGATGCTTCCTTGTTGGAATATGAATTCGCTTTTAATGACTCGACGGAGATAATAAATGCCTCAAGATTTGATCGAGCTTCTTCCATGGAAGCGACTTTCCAAAATGAAAAGGCGAGACAACTCAACTAAAACTTTATCTCGTTCTTCTACTACAGCGGCAAGATTTTACAACAACTGATCACGACTGTGGTCGCATGCAACCAGAACATCAAGATCAACACCAACGGTTCCTTGGGATCACCCTGCGGCAGCTGTCGCAATCAACTCTCTCTGGAGGCCACTCATTTTCTGAGATAAGTTTACTTCTCTACCCTGTAGCTGCTGCGTATAGCCAATTACTTCCTCACGGCACTTTCCTAGGAGAATTTTAGTTCTACGCTCAAAGCGGCCGAGCATTCGATGCACAGGCATGTTGCAGTATAGTAGAAGCTTTTTTGAGCAAGTAGGTTGTCCAACTATGTTGTTATCTGATCAACATCGAATGCATCCTCAAATTCGATTTTCCTTCAAGATATTTTTATGAAAATCGATTAAGTAATAGTGAGAGTGTTACCAGGAGACTGAGGAAATTTATTACAAAGACTCTCTATCGAGATCTTACTTGTTTTACAATGTAACTCATGGAAGTGGATCTCATAGAGGTGGAACTGTTTCATATTAGAATATTCATGGAGCATAATTTGCTTTGCAATTATATGAGCATCTTCAACGAGTCACTAAGTTGGCGGGCATAAAGGATTCTGTCGGAATTATCACACCTTACAAGCTACAGCTGAAATGTTTGCACTGAGAAAATGATGTCTCCTCACGCTGAGCGGAAAAATGGAAATCGGTGGCCATCTGTCCAAAATGAAATATGGCCAAATGATAACGAAACCCCACACTCCAATCCCGGACGTGGGAAATAAGGCGAGCAATGCCAAGTGGGTTTTCGTGGATGGCAAGCCATTGAAAAGATTCTAGGCGTGGGAGAAGTTTGGGTCTACTGCCAAAAAATGGGAGAAATCTGATCAAACTGCCAAGTGTGGAGATTTGACGATGGCAATCCAACATGATACTTCCACACGGGCCGTTTAAATAGGATCCGAGTCTTTGTGCGAGTCACTCGGAAGGTAAGTCGGGGAATGTGGGAATGAGACAGTTGAAGTTTCAGGCTCCACACATTCTTCTTACCACACATAACATGGATAAAAACCAAAGGCGAACTTTCCATCTTCAATCTATCCCATATGTTTTGGTAGATAGCGTTCTCTTTCGAAAAGATTTGAACGGCGTCCTCCTTCGGTGCGTAGGACCAGAACAGGTAAGTAAGATACTAGAAGAATTTCATAATGGCCTATCTGGAGGACATTATTCCACACGAACAACAGCTACCAAGATCATGCGAGCCGGCTACTATTGGCTAGATTTATTCAAGGATGCCCATCTTTGGGTAAGGAAATGCAAAGAATGTGCCTTTTTCACAGGTAAGCAGTGGTTGGCAGCTCTTCCTCGCATCCAATTCAAGTGGATCAACCTTTGTTCAATGGGGTTGGACTTCATCTGGATTGATTAATCCTCCATCCAGGTGACGGACATAAGTGGGTCCTTACCGCAATGACTATTTTACTCGATGGATACAAAGTGTAGCACTAAAAGAGAGCAATGAAAAGGTAGTTCTAGATTTTTTTGGAGGGTATAATGATGAGGTTCGGTGTTCCGTTACATCATTTCGCATAATGCGCCGGCTTTTCTTGGTATGAAATTGAGTGAATGGACTCATTAAAAATGGGGTATACCTCAAAACTTCATCTAATTACTATCCTCAAGGAAACGGATTGGCTGAGTCTAGCAACAAAACCTCATAAGGATTATTAAGTGCACAATGGAGACTAACAAGAGGACTTGGCATACACTTAAGACCGCCTTATGGGAAGATCATATCACACCTAAAAGGGCCATCAGAAATTCTCCTTTCGTTCTTGTATATGGAAGAGAGGCAAAACTCCCACTCTCATTGGAGTTACCTTCTTTGGAGTTAGCTCATCAACTTGAAGTTATAGAGAGTGATCCTCTGACAATAAGGTTTTCTGAACTCATGGAGTTAGAGGAAGTACGAGACAAGGCTATGAAAACTTTGGAGCAACATCAGGCTCAAGTTAAGAAATATTTTGATAAGAAGGCATCCAACAGGTGTTTTCAAGAGGGAGATTTAGTTCTCAAATGGGATGAAGACAGGGCCAAACCAGGCAGGCATGCCAAGTTTGACGCTCTCTGGAGTGGGCCATACATCATCACAAGTTGCAAAGAGGCAAATTCATTTCATCTATCTAGGCTCAATGGAGAAGAACTACCCATTCACGTGAATGGGATACATCTCAAAGCTTGTTTTTGAGAAGCGTTCCACCCCCTGTACAGTTAAATTAGGTGTTTTCCTCCAAGTGCTTATGCACATTGTTGTGTGTTGTTGTTTTGCTTTCCTTGTTGTTGTGTTTTGTGTTGTTCTGCACATTGTTTCATTAGAAGGTGTCAAGGAGAAGAAGGTTCAAGGTTTCCATAAGAGTTTCAAAATCTGCTTCATTCAAAATTTTGTAGTGTTCCATGGATGTCAAGCATTCAATAGATTCAGTATACTTCATTCTTAGCATTCTAGGGAGGTCCAGGATATCAACAATGCTCAAGGGGATTTCAGGATGTGTCAAAGAAAATCATACTACTTTCAGGATTCCACATAGACTCCATGCCCAATGGATGACTTAAGGCTACTGGAATCATGCTTAGCAGGCAATCATCCCCGAGAGGTCGCCAAAAATGTTATCCAATTTTACGCACATGGAAAAATTGGAAAACAGGGCCTTATTACTATCAAATCACGACATTGGTCCCAGGGACCCACTTCTAGTCATCAGGTGAGATCACTCATTTTTTCCAAGAATGCGAGCCATCGAGGAGTTCGATAAGCTTATCTCGCTCGGTCGAGCTAAAACAGTGTCAAATCGGGAATAAAGAGACGAGTCATCAGAGGAGTTCGTGCCTTGTCCTAACTCGGTCATAACTCAGATCACAAGCCTTAGACGAGTTCATGAGTAGGAAATGTAAGTTCGGTTGTCCAACTTTGGCTTGTCATAAAAGAGTCTCGATAGGAGCGGAGGATGTTTCAATGGTTGGCTCATTGAGGTAGAGAAATGACGAGCTCGACTTGGTTTAATTCAACATGGAGAGATTGATGCTTCCTTGTTGGAATATGAATTCAATTTTAATGACTCGACGAAGACAATAGCTACCTCAAGATTTGGTCGAGCTTCTTCCATGGAAGAGAGTTTCCAAAATGAAAAGGCAAGACAACTCAACTAAAACTTTGTCTCGTTTCTTCTACTACAAATGCAAGATTTTACAACAATCGATCACGACCGTGGTCGCACGCAACTGCACATCGATCAACACCAACGGTTCCTCGGGATCACCCTACGGAAGCTGTCGCAATCAACTCTCTCTGGAGGCCACTCATTTTCTGAGATAAGTTTACTTCTCTACCCTGTAGCTGCTGCGTATAGCCAATTACTTCCTCACGACACTTTCCTAGGAGAATTTCAGTTCTACGCTCAAAGCGGCCGAGCATTCGATGCACAGGCATGTTGCAGTATAGTAGAAGCTTTTTTGAGAAAGTAGGTTATCCAACTATGTTGTTATCTGATTAGCATCGAATGCATCCTCAAATTTAGGATTTTCCTTCAAGATATTTTTATGAAAATCAATTAAGTAACAGTGAGAGTGTTACCAGGAGACCTGAGGAAATTTATTACAAAGACTCTCTATCGAGATCTTACTTGTTTTACGATGTAACTCATGGAAGTGGATCTCATAGAGGTGGAACTGTTTCATATTAGAATATTCATGGAGCATAATTTGCTTTGCAATTATATGAGCATCTTCAACGAGTCACTAAGTTGGCGGGCATAAAGGATTCTAGCCGGAATTATCACACCTTATAAGCTACAGCTGAAATGTTTGCACCGAGAAAATGATGTCTCCTCACGCTGAGCGGAAAAGTGGAAATCGGTGGCCATCTGTCCAAAATGAAATATGGCCAAATGATAACGAAACCCCACACTCCAATCCCGGACGTGGGAAATAAGGCGAGCAATGCCAAGTGGGTTTTCGTGGATGGCAAGCCATTGAAAAGATTCTAGGCGTGGGAGAAGTTTGGGTCTACTGCCAAAAAATGGGAGAAATCTGATCAAACTGCCAAGCGTGGAGATTTGACGATGGCAATCCAACATGATACTTCCACACGGGCCATTTAAACAGGATCCAAGTCTTTGTGCGAGTCACTCGAAGGTAAGTCGGGGAACGTGGGAATGAGACAGTTGAAGTTTCAGGCTCCACACATTCTGCTTACCACGCATAACATCCCTGTAAACCCATCTACATATCTTCAACTATTGCGGACCTGCATTTCCAGGAATATGCTTTCACATGAAAGAGACACCTTCTCATGGAATACCATAATTGCAGCTTACAGAAGACACACGTTTCCTCACGAAACGTTGATACTGTTTCACCGAATGCAACAAATGCATGTCCGACTGATCGGGCTTCGCCTATGCCAAAGATACTTCTCCCAAACCTGCCACGACCTTCTCCTCGTCCTCTGTACAGTTCTGAGCATTCGGTGGTCGCGAGAAACTCCCACGCACAGGCAGCAGGCATGTTGCATTATAGTAGAAGCCGTTTTAGCGCTTCAAGCAGACAGCTGGGAAACAAATATTCACTACCGTATACGATGGATTGGAGTCACACTATTCAAGGCTTCATAAAATTTTCCCGAGTCAGGAGATGGAAGTTTAAAACGGTGCAGAATGAAACGATTCATATTGCTCAGCATGTTTTCTCCTAGAAACGAATTGAATGTGAAGGTCAACTCTGAAATACCTGGTCGGCCGTTTTGCATGCTACATCCTTGTCACTTGTAAATGGTCTCTTTGAGAAACTCTGTGGGCAGTAGGCAATATTTATACCCTTCCATTATGTACGTCCAATCAGACAATAAAAATATTCTTTTACCAGGTTCAGAGAAGCTTGTTTTTAAACAATGGACGATTATACTGTAGTTTCAAGCTGATTTTATCTAGCTTATTTCTATTAGCTTTTATCCACGACTAAGGAAGAATTCATATGGTTGTTACCTGTACATTTTTCCAAGGTCCTTTTGGTTGCCCCAGTTGTTCAATGTATTTTTTAAGGGCTTATTTTATGTGTTGCAGATTGTAACATAAAGGATCTTTTTAGTTTCTGGAAAAATGAGTATATTGTGTAGCTCACAGCTACCCATTCCATACTAAGATCCCAATAGTGGCATAATTGTTGGTTGGAGCCTAGATTGCAGAGTGCACTGCCAAAATACCGAAGGGCTCTTTGTCCAAGAATCAATCTTAAGGGTGTCTATCGACATGTTATGGTCATGAACCTGGGTCATCATCATGGCAGCATTAGGTCTTTATTGATAATGACATTTTCTCATCGTTTGGAAGGTACAAATTGTGCTTATTATGGCAAATCCAAAACATTCTTACTACAAGTGTTATATGATAAGGAAGAACCGTGAGCATTGTGGTAAAACCATTCTTTTTAGAAATATTGGGTTAAGCTCGGTATTCAAGTGAGTTTGAGCCCAGGAAAGGTAAGATCGTTTGCTGGATGAAGAGCTCGGTGACTTCGCAAGGAGCTCGTGGTGATATTTCATGAAGTTTGAACGTGGAATGCATAAATGGCCTCGAGTTAACACAGGAAAATGATAAGAATCGAGCTTGATAGCTCGCCATTCGAAGGACTCAATGCAAAAGAGCCCGATTACCAAAGCAAGGAAAGAGATAGTGTGGGGTTCAAAATCGATTGCAACACCGAGTTAGAGGATTCGAAACTCACCGAGTTGAGATTTGTGCAGACTCTATCCACATGGACCCCCTCTTCTTCAAGTCAAACGGGTCAACGGGGGTCCTAACATTATGTTAATTAAATTAATATTTTTATTTAAATATTTTAATAATAATATTTATTATTATTATTTAAATATTTTATTTAAATATTCTTTTAATTAATTAAGAAGACTAGGTCATCAGGCAATTAATGACCCATGATGGAACCTTCTCAAGTGGTTCAACCAACTCGTAATAAATACATCATGGGCCTTCATTTTAGGAATATAATTATGACCTTTCCTCTTCTTTCTCACATATTCTTCTATAAATGTAAGTTGAAGCTCATTTCAAAGGGTTCCAATAGCCTGCATAAAGTTGACAGCTTAGATAACTCGAGCAAGTGTATACTTTTCAAGAATCCTCTCTCTTCCGCAAGTTGATCTTGTGTGTTGAGAGAAATTTCAAGTCTCCTCTTCAAGACCGTAATGGCAACTATTGCCTCTTTCCGAATGTATGATGCATTGTGCATGTTATCAAGCAATAAAAGTGTGTGTTTTGTGACTAATCTCGGTCCTTTCATCCTTCTATGCTTCTTTGTGCCTTTCTCGTACTTGCAGTACACTGTGCAAGTTTAAGTTCTATTACGAGTTCTCTGGAGTTCGTGCTTATCGAGTGGTGAAGTATTGCATGTAGTTGAGTTGTGGTGTTTGTTCACCCTTCTTGAGTTCATCCTTCTTCACCGGGAAATTGGTATATTTCTGGTCGATAAAGTTTAACAAAGGGAACGCGTGTCTCTTAGTTTGTGGTATCCTGTACCCTATCTAAGTTGCAGCAGAGTGAAGTTGACCGCGGGTGCACACACCCTCTTCAAATTAACCCTTCCCGAGTCCAAGACACCCTTTATTTGGTGTATCACCATCCCTAGTATAGTTTCATTTCTCGTAAATCTCTTTCCCTAAAACCCCATGAAAATGTTAGCATAGGACTAGATAATCATTTTTGTTACACTATGAGTAGTACAAAGACTTAGTTTAGGAAGAGGAAGCCAGCCTTCTCCGAGGTTCACCTCGAGCCCAAGTCCCATAGCTTGAGAGGTGATCCCATGTGTCCCAATCACACCGAACGTCCTATTCACATCCCGCCATTCGGAGGGTGCAAAGTGATTTGGTGACAATAGTTATGTATAACTACTTTGGATTTGTATATGTATGGATGATTGATGATGTGAATTTTTGTATGGTTAATGAGGATTAGGATTACATGTTAGTTTTGAATTTGAGCATGGTAATGAGATGAATGGATAGAATGTGATGTGGATGGAAAAGTAATGTGGATGTGATTATTGATTAAAATAAGTAAAGGTTGACGTGTTTAGGATAGATAGATAGATTGATAGGTGATTGAGATAATGAAAAATGCATTTAAACATGGATGAGAGATAGATGTGAAAAGGATTGAGGAAAGAATGCAACCAAATGATGGTGACCTATAGGTACGAACGACATTACGTCGTATCAAGGAATGCACAAAGAAAAGATGCCTCTAATTACATTGGAGGTAAACAAGAGGGGATCCGAATAACATAAGGCACATGCGACCAAAACATGTGTTAGAATGTAACCAATGATAGTTAGTTATATCAAAGATCATAAAGAGACAATGGATGGAAGGAACTCATAAACCTAATGTCGACACGAAAAGGGGTTTGAGATGTAACTTGTACGTGGGAAGAGGGTTCTCCATAAGTGGCATTCCCTAAATCTATGCCCCAACTTTGGGAAAGGGGGAAGAGAAATGCTAGAAGAAAGTTGATCAATGTGGGAATCTTTATGAGGATGCTGATAAAATGGAAGGTTGATCAATGCAGAATCTTTCAATGTCATACTACAAAGAGTTGTTGAGTTGTGGAGCTCAATTACTTCACTTTAGCATGCAATAGAAACTTACCGGAAAATACAAGAACCATCATCGCTTAGGCGGAACCGCATCGATCAAGGAAGGGAGGAATCGACAATGTTAGGGATAACCAAAGATCGGTTACTGTGTGATGATGTTTTAATTAACTCTCGGGATTAGATCTATTTTTAGCATTAAAGTATTTCAATTGATTGTAATTACATGGCTAAGTGCCCTAAGTCTATAAATTACTATATAAGCATAAAAGCTAGGGTTGAGAAGTAAGAAATAAGATGATTAATAAGAATTAAAGAGAATTTTAAAAATTTGGTGAGCGTGAGAATTCTTGGCGATGAAGCAAAAACTTGATGGAAAGAAAGTACTGAACATTTGAGAGGTGTGGAAGATTGTAAATCTTCCTTGTATATCTTGTCAAAGCTTTGGATAATAGATTAGCTTGTTTCTTGGTGGACGTAGCCCACACTAAGTGAACCACATTAAATCTAGTGTTGATTTATGTCTCTTGTTTTGTATATTTCTTCTAGTAGAATATCTGCTTTTATTTGCATGTATGCTTAGATCTGATATATTGTCTATACAACTAGTGTGCTAACCCCAACAACTGGTATCAGATCTTTGTTTGAGGGTTTTTTGTGTTGACAGATTTACTCATAGAGGGTTTTCTAATTGAGTGGGAGCTACAACAATGACAAAAGAAAACAAATACAAGGTAGAGAAATTTGACGGCTGAAATTATCAATTATGGAAGATGTAGATTGAGGATTATCTGTATCAAAGAGATTTATATTTACCGTTGGATGAGAAGTCTAGACCTACAAAGATGACTGATGAAGAATGGAAGATTCTTGACAGAAAGGCTTTAGGATCTATAAGATTGAGCCTGACATCATTCGTGGCTTCCAATATTACAGAAGCGGGTTCTAAGGTAGAGTTAATGAAATTTCTTGCTAATTTATATAAAAAACCTAGTGCTTCAAATAAAGTTTATTTGATGAAGAAACTATTTAGTTCTAAAATGCATGAAGGTGGATCTACCTCTAGTCATTTGAATGATTTTTGATCTATTGTAAATCAATTAAAATCAGTTTCTATACGATTTGATGATGAAGTAAAAGAACTTTTATTTTTATATTCTTTTCCTGATAGTTGGGATAACTTGGTAATGGTTGTTAGTAATACAACACCTGCTAATATTATTTTGAAGTTTGATGATGTGGTTAGTATAATCTAAAATGAAGAAATTCATAGGAAGAGTACAGAGGAATCATCATCTGGAAATGCTTTGAATGTAGAAAGCAGGGGCAGGAAAAAGGAGAGATCCAAGGGTAAGAGTAATGGGAAATCAAAGTCAAGGAATAGCATATCTAAATCCGTATAAGGGAATTACTTATTAGATATGTGGAAAGAAAAGACATGCAAAGAAAGATTGTTGGTCAAAGGATAAAGAGAACCAACAACCAGACAAAGGTAAAGAAGCAAATCTTGTTACATTAGAGGTAATGCAAGATGCTCTTATTCTTTCTTTAGATAATAGAATTGAATCATGGGTTTTAGATTCAAGAGTTTCTTTCCATGCAACCCCTAATAAGGGTTATTTCAAAAATTATGTCCAGGGTAATTTTGGGCATGTTTATTTGGGTGATGATGAACCTTGCAATATTACTGGTAAAGGGGAAGTTCATCTAAAATTGTAGAATGGAAATACATGGGTATTGAAAGATGTGAGGCATGTGTCAAGCCTCAGGAGGAATCTTATTTCTCGCAGGCAACTAGGTGAATCGTCAGCATGGTTACTTTCATAGAGACTCTTGATAGTCACCAAAGGTACTTTTGTTGTGGAAAGATGTAAGAAGGTAGGAACGTTATATTTATCTACCCAGTATTATCGATTCATTTTCTGCATTAACTACTTCAGATTCGATGCATCCATGTGGCATAATCAGTTGGGTCATATGAGTCAAAAAGCAATGCATATATTAAAGGCTAAGGGTAAGTTATCATATTTGAAAGATTTAGATCTTGATTTCTATGAGCATTGTATCTTTGGAAAGTAAAAGAGATTGAGATTTCTCAAAGTTGGGGCAGCTAAGGAGTAGAAATTGGAGCTTGTACACTCAGATGTGTGGGAACCAACTCAGATAGTTTCTCATGGAGGATCTCAGTATTATGTTATTTTCATTGATGATGCTACAAGAAAGGTATGGGTTTATTGTGTTAAATGTAAATATGATGTTTTTGAGACTTTTAAAAGAGGGAAAGCTCTTGTTGAGAATGAATCAAATTCTAAGTTAAAGTGCCTTAAATCTGACAATGGTGGTGAATATTGTAACAAGGATTTCAATGATTATTGTTCAGTGAATGGGATACGGAGAGAAAGAATGGTTCTAAGAACACCACAGGAGAGTGGTGTTGTCAGAAAAGAATGAACATGACAATCATAGAACATGCTAGAAGTATGAGGATACATTCTATATTTCCCTTACAATTTTGGGTAGAAGCAGTTGATACAACGGTTTATTTGATTAACGGTGGGCCTTCAAGTTCACTAGATGGAGGAATACTAGAGGAAGCTTGGACTGGAAAAGAGGTAGATATTTCTCTTCTTAAAGTTTTTGGTTTAGAAACTTTTGTTCATGTTGATAAGGAAAATAGGAAAAAGTTGGATGCAAAATCCAAGAGATGCACTTTCATTGGTTATAGATCTGGTGATTCTGTTTCCATTTTTGGGATTTAGAGAATTCTAAAATTATTAGGAGTTGTGATGTTAAATGGAATGAAAAGAGAATGTAAAAGGATCAAATTTTGGCACCCAAGGATGAACCTATTGAGAAGTTTGTGGATGAAAATGAACTCTCAGATTTAAAAGAATTACCGACAGGGTTACACAGTAACTAGTGTCGGTTGACCCCTGACCGACACCGGTCAGACGAACCGGGATCGGTTACAGAGGATCCAAACTAGCATCGGTTAGCAGAACCGATGTCGGTTAGAGGTGACCGATGTCAGTCACTATCATATTTGGATAGGAATGTCTAGGAGGTCTAGATTGAGCCTCCGGTACCCCAAACTCCTGTGAGAAGGTCACAAAGGGTAAGTAAACTTCTAGAAATATTTACACCTTCTCTATTTTATTTATTATTGACTGATAGTGGTGAACCAGAGAGCTTTGAAGAAGCAATGTAGGATAAGACTCATGTTCAGTGGGAGCATGACATGGATGAGGAGATGGAATCCTTGGAACAAAACCAGACTTGGGATTTGGTTAAGTTGCCAACAGTAAGAGAACATTGCAGAACAAGTGGGTTTATAGGATCAAGGAAGAAGAGGGTGGATAGAAAAGTTACAAGACAAGGCTTGTAGTAAAAGGATTTACACAAAGCGTGGATTGACTTTGGTGAAATATTTTCTCATTGTTAAGATGATTTCTATTCATAATGTATTGAGTTTAGTTATAGTAGAAGATTTACATTTAGAGCAACTAAATGTGACGATGGATTTCCTTCATGGTGATTTGGATGAAGATATTTATATTCAACAATCGCTTGGGTATGAATCCAAGGGTAAGGAGAAATTAGTGTGCGATTGAAAAAGAGCCTATATGAGCTCAAACAAGCTCCAAGGTAATGGTACATGAGGTTTGATAGTTTTATACATGAGCATGGTTACTTGAGATGTGGATCTCGACCATTGTGTTTATTTCAAGAAACTTGAAAATCGGAGCTATATTATTTTGTTACTATATGTGGATGATATGCTTATTGCAAGATCTAGTATGCAGGACATTGGTGAGATTAAGAGAAAGCTAGCTCACACATTTTCTATGAAGCATTTGAGAACCGCATAAAGAATCCCGGCATGCAAATACATGGAGACAGAAAAACAACAAATTGTATTTGTCTCAGGAGGATTATATTTACAAGGTGTTAGAAAGGTTCAACATGCAGAATGTAAAACCTGTTAGCACACCTATGGCTGGACACTTCAAATTGAGAAAAGATCAGTGTCCTTCATCACATGAGGAGGTCAAATACATGACACAAGTGCCATATGCTTCAGCAATTGGAAGTCTCATGTATGTTATGGTTTGTGCAAGACCAGACATTACACAAGTAGTGGGAGTTGTGAGTAGATATATGGCTAATCCAGGTAAAGAGCATTGGAAAGCAATCCAATGGATACTCAGGTATTTGAAAGGGACATCTAGCATGCAGTTATGCTATGAAGGTTTGGATATTTCATTACATGGCTATGTTGATTCAGATATGGCTGGAGATATGGATGGTAGGAGGAGCACTACTGGATATATTTTCATAGTAAGTGAAACGACAGTTAGCTGGATTTCAAGATTGCGTAAGGTCAGGCTTTGTCTACTATAGAGGTAGAGTATGTTGCAGCTACAAAGGCTAGAAAGGAGATTATATGGATGAGTAGGTTCATGGAAGAGTTGAGAAAGGAGCAAAGTGATTGTACATTGTTCAAAGGATGACGGAGTGCAATTCATTTGGCAAAGAACTCAACGTTTCATTTGAGAACGAAACACATTCAATTGAGGTATCACTTTATACGACATGTGTATTGAGAATGGACAATTGAATCTAGAAAAGATTCATACAAGCAAGAACCCCTGCATGGATATTCTAACGAAGCCATTAGCAAAGGAGAAGTCGGAGCTATACTCCACTTCTATTGCTCTTCAAGTTTGAGACTTAAAGAGGAAGAAACAAAGCTAAGGATACAAGAATGACATCATAGGTATATGGTGCGTAAGTAATCTCCAAGTGGGAGATTGTTGAGTTGTGGAGCTCAATTACTTCAGTTTAGCATGTAATGGAAACTTGCTGAAAAATACAGTAACCGTCATCGGGCTTAGGGGAACCGACATCGGTCACGTAGGACCGGCATCGGTCACCGAGGACCGGTATCACCTGTATGACCAACTTCGGTCAAGCAAGGGAGGAACCAAGAAAGTAGCTAGGGATAACCAAGATCGGTTACCTATGCGAGGATGTTTTAATTAACTCTCGAGATATATATCTATTTTTAGCATTAAAGTATTTTTATTGTTTGTAATTGCATGGCTAAGTGCCCTAAGTCTATAAATGACTATCTAAGCATAAAAGTAAGAAAAAGATGATTAACAAGAATTAAATAGAACTTTGAAAAGTTGGTGAGTGTGAGAATTCTTGGTGATGAAGCAAAAGCTTGATGGAAAGAAATTACTCAACATCTCGAGAGGTGTGGAAGATTATAAATCTTCGTTGTATATATTGTCAAAGCTTTGGATAATAGATTGGCTTGTTTCTTGGTGGACTTAGCCCACATTGGGTGAACCACGTTAAATCTGGTGTTGATTTATGTCTCTTGTTTTGTATATTTCTTTTGGTAGAATTTCCACTTTTAGTTGCATGTATGCTTAGATCTCGATCTATTATCCAGTGCAAATGGTGTGCTAACCCCAACAAGAGTATCCATCCTTCGAGGGTATGGTTTAATTTATACATTTGTAATATAGATGGAAAAAGAACCACGTTAAATTTGGTGTTGATTTATGTCTCTTGTTTTGTATATTTCTTCTGGTAGAATATCCACTTTTATTTGCATGTATGCTTAGATCTGATATATTATCTATACAACCGATGTGCTAACCCCAACAAGAGTATCCATCCTTCGAGGGTATGGTCTACTTTATACATATGTAATATAGATGGAAAAAGATAATATATATGATAGTCATCCTTCGAGGGATTGGTCTATTTCTTTGATTTGATTTTAATTTTGTTTGATTTTTTTACATGAACATATGTCCTTTGAGGGAGCAATATGTTTTTGAGTGCTTTGACTTTTGATTGGAGCATCCTTTGATTTTTATTTTGACATGGGGAAGATATGGGAATAGCTAAGTATACCACTTAGGAGGGGACAATGAATGTACAAGAGACACCCCTAGACCCTTTGTATGGTTCCAATAGGCGAATGAGATGGTGATAGATGTAATGATCATGGATTTCTCACCGAGATGGGAGAACCTATCCATAAGGAATATGTTATGAGTAGAGCCATGGTGCTCATATTTAAGGTCATATCTAGGAAAGTGACGGATGACCACATAATTCCAAATCACTACGATGAAAGATGGAAGAGGCTAATGATGGAGGGATGATCTAAGGATATGACTAAGAGCTCACTAGAAGACACACAACCAATAAAATGGTTGTAAGTGCAATGCGTTAAGAGGTTCCACTTCCGGTTTACCACCAAGGAGGGAAAACTTTCCATGCAATGCTCTGATTAAAGTCACACTCAAGATAGGATTATAGCTTGAGCGAAGATTAAAAACTATGCGCTACCCTTAAGGAAGTGAAAATATGCACCACTAACGAGATGAGATGGACATGGACACAAAGGTGAAATTAAGATTAAAAATAAATGGTTCCCCTAGAGGAGGACAAGTATGGCTACAAACATGGACTTTGGGATGGAAATATGATTCCCCAAGAGAGGCACGAGTATGGCCACAATGGTGAACATTGGAATAAGAGTGTGGATGGTCCCTCAAAGGAAGGAAAAGTATGGCTACAAATGTGGACTTAAGATGAAAATAAATGGTCTCCCAAAAGAGGGACGAATATGGACACAAAAGTGAACTTAAAATGAGATGAAGATTTGGACAAGATTAATTTGGATTTGATATTGGATGAGATGGATTAGATGAGATTAAAGAAAGTGATGTCAAAATTTGAAATCCCCTAGATCAAGGGAGATTATATCACTGTGGAAAAATTAGATTCGGATTAGTTACTAGATGCCAAGGAGTTTAGATAGGATTTGGATTGGATAAACAATGAGACCACAAGGGTGATTGGTAAGACAATGAATATCAATGAATAAGGAGGACCTCCTTAGGAGGAATGTCATGTGTAGTAGAGATGAGAACGGGTGAGGAGGATGAAGGAATCTTGGGAAAACTGATGGATGAGATATGAATTGGATTGGTTGTAGATGGAGAAGGATGTTCACCCTGAATGAGGAAATCATCTTTCTTAATAAGTTTATGGATGATTATCTAAAAGGCCTTACAATGTTCAATGTCATGGACCAGAGTATGATGATAGGTGCATATGAGATTAAGATCGAATCATAATAGCTTTGGACTATTTGGATTAAAAGGTTTAATATGGGGAAACGTGATGGAAGATATTTGAGTTAAATTTCAAAGGATATCCACGTAGGATTTAATCGAAGTGTCACAGGGAAGGTAACTCTTATGGGTTTTTATAGGATATTTTGGCTTGGATTTAGGGGAAGAAGTGGGCATAGATTGGATGGGTAAATTAGATATCTTGGAAGATGAATCAATTTTGAGAGGAGGGTTGATTGTTTAGATTTGGCTTTATTATTACAACATGTCTTAGATGGAGAGAGTGGCCCTAAAATATATGAGGATGTGCATGGCATGGAGGTACAATCTAACTTCTTACAAGGGTGTGCAAGAGACTTTTGGGGATGTTTACCAAGAGTCTTAGATTTTGATTGAGACTGTTTACCCTTGGTGGGGATAACTATAATTTCAACCAATAGATTTGAAGATTGTGGTGTAGCTTTTGGATTGATTGATGTAGGAATAATTAATTTTGTACAGGGAGAATGAATCCCCTTTGTGTTCATTTTAGGTGGAGGTTCTTGCTTTATAAATTTTTGAGGGGTATCATAGATATGTTCACAAACCGAGAAGATGTGATTGGTTTTGTAATGCGGTTATAAATGTGATACATTGATGTTGAAGGGTTAAGTCTAAGAAATTGGGATGAGATAAGTGGTGTGGCCATAGAAGAGATATAGGTACATGCGATGATGGTGCCAAGGTAGATGTAAGTGGGATTTTGATGTAGTAGATATGGATGTAGTTGGGATTGACAATGAGGTGGGTATAATTGGATCATTTAGGGATGTAAGTGATTTAGTGGTAGGTGTGTTTGATACAGATGTGGGTGTAGTCAAAGTTGTGTGGTTGTGGTAAAGGTAGGGATAGAACAAGTGGTAGAAGTTAATGGGATAGGTGTGATGATCATGGAAATGGTTGATATGGATGTGGGGGTAGGCATTAAAGGATTCATAGGCACAATGTCTAAGACAGGGGGAGGATGAGGTAGATGAGATAAGTAAGGATGAAGGTGTTTGATGTATCATATTGATCACATGAGGATTGAATGTGTAAGATGTGGAAGGTAGAAATGGATTCGTCAATGGTGGATTTGGGAAGGGTTGTTTGAAGATACCCAGGGGTGGAGATTGAATTGGTTGTGGGATTGTGTAATGTGGGAAAGTGGGGTTTTGTTGAGACACATAAGGAGTATAAATGTCAATAGATGGCGAAGGTTGGGTAGGCATGGTAGATGAGGGATGACATTGATATAAGGCGATGAGGGTGAAATAAGATTCACTAGTTGATATGATCGAGAGATGGATTTACGGTGAAAGTATTCATAGATGGGGCTAGAAGGAGACAAGGATGAGATATCGATCATGGTAGATGTTTGAGGAGTGGTAGTAGTTGATGTGATAGGTATGGAGATTGTAGTTATGGTTGATGTAGGTGTGGGAGAGGTGTCAACATGAGAAGTGGATGGATGAGGATGTAAAGAAGCTTGGTGTGTTAAAGTTGAAGGGGATGTTTGATAGGATGTTTGGGGTTGAATAGGAGTATTTGATTGTTGAAAAGTGTAAACATATGTAGATTTGGATGATGGGGGTGGAATAGATCCACCAATTGAGTGGATTGACAGGATTGAGAGGTTTCGGGGGTTTACAGATGTAGGAAGTCATAGATGGGGCTAGAGGGAGGCCCAGAGGTCTCTAAAGGAGCAGGAGGTGGTGGTGTGACTGGTCGAGGGGATATAGATTGAGGGAAATAGGTGAATCCATTTTGAAAGTGGGATATATTTGAATAATATGTTCTTTACAAGGTTGAGAGATCCAATGTGGAATCAAGAGTATTGGATGAAGTGGTAACATTGTTAGATCTATTACATTGTTGCATTGTTTGATCTTGAAAAGTAGTAGTGCCAGGTGTGAAATAAGAAAACATGTCAAGCAATAAAGTTTTCATTATCTGGATTTTAAGAAAGTGTGAAAATAAAAAGGGGATGGATAACAAGGTACCTAAGAGAAGGAAATCTATGTTTGGTTTCGGAAGTTTTGCATGGGGAGTCTCAAGGCGGCTTCCTATTGGGTGATGAAATCCCAATCGGTCACCGAGTAGAGAATGTTTATATATGTTGATTGATTTGTGAGTTTTATGTTGTGTGTGATAGAGTGTGAGATGTAACAAGTTAACCCCTAATTAAACTATGTGAGTAAGCAGGATGCAGAAAAGAAAGGTTCTTTTAAACCAAATCAAAGTGTGATATTTCAATGAGGATACACACAGAAAGGGAAATACGATGCAAAAGGAGAAAATATGGAAAAAGAGGAATGCCTAGATATAGCTTTTCCTTTTTATCTGAACTTTACTAGGAAGAGAAATCGATACAGTTGAACCAACACGAGCAAGTAAGAATCGGGCCTCGTGTTGCAGTTGTTAGTAGAAAACATAAAAAGCGTAAAAATAGAAAGAAATGACAAAGGGGTGGTCCCAATCGGGTGTGCCAAGAATATTGTCTAATTTTTTTATTCGTACTCAAATTAATAAGCTAGCTACTAAAAGAAACTAATAAATAAGAACATGGAGGGTTTATAGTACTCTCGAAGCGTGAAATACGTGGATGATTTCGGGCACCAAGTAATTAATCATTGTTGCAACTGATAAACCTACAAATAAGAGTGTCTAAACAGACAAGTGATTAGATAAGATATACATGGTTTCCTAAAAAGATAGCTCAAAGAAGTGTGACCTTCTTTTCATGGATGTCAACCCCTGTTTTAAAGAAAAAGTGAAGTAAAGGATGAATAAGAAGATTGCATGCAGAAACCAAACACTACTAAATCAAAGCAATTGAGATCTGATCTAGATATTGATTTAATCTGAATAAATGCAAATTAAATGATACATGGTGCAGGTCGTTGGTGACCCATATTGTGTAGAAGTAGGCCAACAAAGAACTCTGGGAATGAGGATCTCGAACAACAAGAGAAATATGTAAACCTTACGAAGATCTCGATGCAATCGACAACCGTAAAAGTTTATTTATGTTGGAGTCAACCTATAGAAGGAATCTAAGGGAGAAGAAACCGAAAATTGCGAGAAAGGAAGGACTTGGGAAAGGATAGGTTGAGAATCGGGACCACAGTCAATGAAGACTAGGGTGAGGCGACAACGATCGTAGCAGAGTTAGAATAAGGCCAAAGAAAAAAAGATGAAAAGGCAACCTACAAGTAAGGAAGTTGGAAGAGAAGGTTGATGATGGATCTCTAACTCACCATCAAGAGGATATGGTCATGTAAAATGTTAAAGACACGAGAAAAACAACAATAATATGACAATAATGAAGTGAAGAAACACAAACACAATGACAATCTCACGAAGGATGATCGCGAGTGATGCGGCATGTTCTAAGTAAGTCCAGGAGGTCTCATTATTATTGTCAGTAGGAATGCTCAAGCACGAGATTCAATTCACAAGTCATAAGAAAGCTCCAATATTCGCATGCATCTGATGATTATGGAAAGAAACAACTCAGTTTTATAGAGTCAACAACGAGAGGGTCGGGTCGCCACCGACCACAAGGAAAGTTTCCCAATGGGGTGGATTTTGTGGTTTAGGTCGGATTTCATGTTTTAAGGAGGGAAAAAGTGCTTTAAAGCTTATGTGTGGGATTAGGTTGTTTAAGGATGAATCATGGGTAGTTAGAAGATATGAATGGGTAGAAAAGCATAGGGATTTATATTTAGGATAAAAGCATCCTAAATAGCAAGTTGATTAGGGCAAGTTAGGGATATGGATATTAATTAATTAATTAATGAGAATTAATTAATTAATGTGAATTAATAAGAATTAAATGATGATAGGATAATAAGTGGGCATTTTATTAAATATTGAAGGGGATGGATTTAATTAAAGGGGGACCTAGATAGGACCATAACAAAATATGCGCACGTGGGCAGACAAGGGTAGAGACATCGAATTTAGGTGTCTACAATATTTAAGTCGCATTAGCGACTCAATAAACCCCTTAATGATCTTCAAGATACCCCTACCCTTTAATGTATCATGCAATCTTACACACCGCAATAAAAGCCATCACATATGTAACTTGGCCTCCTTTTTTAATCATTCGATTCCTTGACCCCGTCGACACAATCTTTCCGAATCATTTCACACCCTCACTCAACATGCAATGACCACAAATGATCACAATATTGATTGAGATCAATAGTAATCCTACCACCTCCACCCACAACATAGTCACTTACGTGACTTAAGCATGTCCACAAACACCTACGCTCCTTCCTAGACTCTTTATCCTCTCCCCATATGACTTCATCGGTCACAATAATGACTCTACCTATTGCTCCACTATATGAGTGCACATCACCAGTCATATGTACTAATTATATCTTCACAAAGATACTGCAACCTTTTATCCTCCATGACAAGTCACACACATCATAATTGAATCATATGTGTGACCTCTTGTGACCTACTTGTTCATGAGTGTGACCTCCACACAAATTAAAGTGCAAACCTCTCTCACTCATTCACCTAATAAAATATTCCCTATATTTCACACACTACGCCAAAACTCATCCTTCTTCCAACTCACCCACTCCTCACATATTCACCCAAACCCATTTACCATTCATTCACTACTACGACTACTTACTCTCTATCATGACTTGTCCATCGTGTAATCCATATGTTGGTTGGATTTTATGTCGTTGAATATACCCAATGGAAGCACACAACAATTAGGGATTGTCACATATCAACAAGGTGACTTTCCTCTACTTTTTAAGAGGGGCGATCCCTCATATGCTAGGATTTTTTTATTATTTTGGTGCTTTTGATCGAAATCACAAAAGGGTAACAAATTTGGGAAAGGAAAATACAAAGGGAAAGGATGAATGAGGGGAAGAAGAATACAACCATGTAAGTATTTAACAAGACGGATAAACTTGAGACACAAAGTTCTTCAAATCTATCTATCAAGGACTCACGCTTCCTTCTTGGTCGTACGATATTGCCATATTTACAAAGTCAGAAAGATGAGAAAGAGGCATACAGATTGTAAGTAGAGAACTGCACAACGGAACTTCTCTATCGGCACAAAGGCATACAATGAATGTGAAAATTGAGAAGCAAAAAGTCTTTATCTCCTTTAGAATACGCCGATATGACACAAAGTCCACGTGCCACCGATAGCCAAAGACAAAGTTTGATCAACTAAGCATCAATTACACTATGAAAGAACAACAACATTAATAATTCAATCATAAGTAGAATAACAAATTTTATAATTGAGAACTATTAATATAACAATAGAGAAAGCATTGTATTTATGAGGGAAAATCTGTGTACACAAAATTATAGCAACACTATCCGTAGCAGAGAAAATAAAATAGTTCCCAAAAAGATTGGTGAGAGAGAGCCTTTTCAATTACAATACAACCTTTATAGGCATTTTTCTCCCAAAAGTAGTTATATAACTATCTTTCCTATATCTAACCCATTACCAACCTCAAGTTGACTCAACTTGTGTGTTTATAAATTATGATATTTAATTAATTTGATAAACAAATTAATTAAATACATTTAACATTAGCACAAAGTTGACATTTAATTAATTCAAAATTGAATTAATGAATTAATTCCATTTTATGACCGTAAAAAGAGTTTCTTTGTGACATCGGGATTTTATTTTGCTTAGTTAGGGATCCTAAACACATCTGCCTCCGATCTTGCAAGTTTACCAAACTAGATGATGACTAATAAGAGGATTTCCTTCTACAATGCTCATCACTAGTTTGCATTTGTGGAAAATCATTTGACACCTTATTCTCTGAAGTATTCTCAACTCTTTTTACAATAAGATCCCATGCAAGCTCTCAAACTGCATGAAGACATGAGCCATGAACCGGTTTATGTAATAACATATCACAAATCCTCTCTTCAAGTTCTCCAAGTCCTCCACACTTGGAGTGTTTGCATTTGTTAGTCAAGAAACCTTGAAGTTAAGCACCCCCCAACTTCCTCAAATCACCAATACCTTTTCCGGAGGTTCGACAACATTTGATGTTCTCTTAAGTTGAAATCATCTACCCATGGATCACTCAAGTGGCTCTCTAGAGAAATGAACTCAAAACTCTCAAATGACCTTAATATGTGGAACTTAACCTCTCGTAAATTCCCCTCATTGATTTACCATCGAAACCCGTACACCCGTGTGCTCCAACCATTTCTTTAATATTCTTTGTCTGCCTATTCATTTCAAGAACTACATAGACATGTTCTACAAGTAGGGATTATGGTAAAAGCATTTATAATTGTGTCTTTTGACACCATTATCTTTGGGAAATAAAATGTCTTCTTTCTATAGGTAAGGCCATTAATGACCTTACTTAGAAAGCGATTGTTTTCATGCTTCTGTAATTCTAGATATAAATGAATCATACTTTGCTCCTGACTACCAATTTTGAATGCCACATTTTCCACATGAATCAAGAATAGGTTGTATGGAAACGCCATTAGACACATAGATACAAGATGACTGATTTACTCCATTCTTGCTCTTAGCTACAAATTAAATACGTTAAAGATCGAACAATGCCAAGACCGAAACCAGTATCACCATGATTTCATGACTTCCTCTTCACCCCAGCTATACCCCATTGATTAATAACAACTCTGGAAAAACATTCTCATGTTGCAGTTGATAGTTGTAATCATTAAGGTTGAAATAGTCAGCACACACTTAAATTGGATCCTTTGTAGATCTAGCAAGCCGATCCAAGTTCTACCTTCAAGATGTCTTAATCTGACCGCCTGCTTTACTTAAGATATTCATCCACCTGTTATATGAAGCCACCAAAAAAGGTGACCTGATTGCTGCCCACTAGAAATATTCTGACCATTTCCACCATCAGTCTTCTCATATAGAAGTAAAATCTTGGCCCTTTCAGCATTATATTTCTCGTCGTTTGGAGATATAAATAGTGACCTATGACTAAGACAAACTGTTATGGATTGTCATCTCTACTTGAGTAATATTTACCATATAAAAACGTTTGTAAAGAAGCTTATTCTTCCATTAAATAGAAATCCAATAATTGCAAAGCAATGAGATGGTCTGTCCATATCCATAAAATTGTATTTCGTTTAGGCATTTTGTCAAACAATTCGCATGCGAACTCTACTACTGCAGATGATTCAATATCTTGGGAGGAGCCATTCCAGTCGGTTGCCGCCGTGTTCTTCTTCTTTCTTTACTCTTCACCTCCTACCTGTATCTCTCCATTCTTTTAGCTTTTGTACGATGCAAGTTGTGCGATTCAGCAACCATTATCAATTTTCCATTTAATGCAAACATGAGAACCATTCCCCATGTTCCATGAAATGCTGACTTCACCAATTTAACGCTGTGTTTTAGCCTAGCCGCTGCCAGAGTTAGACAAGTCGAACGAACGTAGAACCAATGGCACTTGGGTATTGTTCTATAAGTTCTGAAAACGCCGCCTTCCCCGAAAGAGTGCAAAACATCATCCTAGCAATCCCCATGAATAAATGAGGAACCAATATACTCGACAATATTCCAAAGAAGCAAAGCCACCATGTTTTCAAGTAGTTTTCACTTCATCATTATCTCAAAATGTCATTACACCGGGTCAATGAAAACCTTTTGGATCATGATTTAAATGGAGCCAAAGTGAAAAATTAAATAAGTCCGATTTTTTTAGTGACAACAATTGGCTCTTTATGGGAAATGAATAGGATTAGAAGTAGCACAACCAAGTCAAACTCTAGAATCTCGAAGTTTGTAATAAACCAATGTCTTATAAAAGAATCCTAAACTTAACACAAATGCAGAGAGGTGCTCTCAACACTTTGTTGCACCAACGTAACACACGCACACACAAACGCCATAGGGACACGGAAAGGAAATCAATCAAACTCGTGAAAGTGTGTACAAAGGAATGAGTATTTACAAAGGGGGAAGAGAATGTAAAAGGTTTGCACAAACCTAGAAACAAGCTAAGAAAAGTAAGTACATTTATGAAATAGCACACTCAAAGGTATGAAGATTCCAAAAATTGAAATGAACAACTAGGCACACCAAAAAAATTGGGATCATTGCGTGGCTTGAAAAGAACAATGGAAGCAAGTATACCATCCACATAGTGATACTCCATTATAAAATTATTCAATTCCGGTGAAAAGTTGGATAGGTCTCGCCTAAAACTTCTACTTTTCCAACAATGAGGCAGTGAAGGAATAAGACCATGCAAAAGGCTTGATAACCCTTGATCCGATGTGTGTTGATCTCTCGCACATCACTAGACTTTGAAAACTCAATTCAATAGAAATCTAGATCCTTATAACACCAACTTCCTGCTACAATGAAGTGCTACTAATAACTATGTGATAATTGTAGCAATCATTACAACACAGCTCTTGAAACTCATGCACTTCCACATGATCTTCCTTATAATCAATTTCAAGATGAATTAGGAAGTGATCACCGAATGATTTGTCATCCGCACTTTCTTCTATCTTTGTAACTTCTATCTTGTCTCTTGAAAACAAACTTGTTGCTCTTGCAAAATCAACATTCTTACTTTCTGCTTCCAAAAGTTCTTGATCTCCAAGCACAAATTGCATTACTAATTTGTTTTTGTGACTAATAGGGAATTCAATAGTTGTGAGACTAGATAAAAATTGATCAACAATTGCATCCTCTTCCTCTTGTTTGCATTCTAAAGAATGGGCTAAAACAAGATTGATGCAATCATCAATGTGAAGAAAAGATTCCAGGCATTGATTTCCATTTTCAATTTCTTTTGAGAGACAAAGAAGGTTTAAGTGTGCTTAGCTTGTCGACAACAAATATGATAGGAGGATTGGTGAGCTCATTGATTTATTTGTCTTTAGATTCAGACACTTGTTTGTCTTTAAAAATTCAAAAAAGCAAGAGAATCGTCAATGGTGACCTTGGTCCACGAGGGGTTCACTTAGTAAAAATATGGTATAACACGTTCATTTGAAGGGTATTAAAGAATACCCTTAATTCTAGTTTTTACCTCTAATTATTCAATTGATAATACCCCCTCCATTATATTATTATAATGAAAATACCCCTTATTTTTCCATGTACCTTACTTACCCATTTTTCCATGACAATTTTATTTACCCCTTTTTATTTCTACCCTAATATATTAAACAAAAATATATCATATTTCTCACTCAATTTTTTTTTAATATGCATTTTCTCTCATGAAGATAGTTTGAAGCCATTCAAGACCTATTACCAATTACCTTATAAATGTTAAAATTTAATCATTTATCAATAGTTCTTCAAATAATTAAGATGGTGAAATAATATCATTTGTGTTAAAAGCATACTCAATCCTAGTTTTCTACCATCTTATTATTTCTTGGTTAAGAATCTCTTAATTGAGATTTCTTTATTCAAAAAGAGATTATAATTTAACTTTATGACCACACTTTTTAAATTGTAATTTTAAGGTATTTAGTTTTTAAAACTAGGGTTCAAATGTTTTAATTTTATATTAAAATTAAACCTCCTTTCCTTTGGCCCACCTCTCTATCCTACCCCCAATACCTGCTTCAAAATATTAATAATTAAACTCTTTCACCCCCTCATGTCTATTGGTATATTGACTTTACTTTTGTTAATTTTAATTACCTCAATATGAACTCACATGCTAGGATATTGCCTAGTTAATAAACCCCCCATGCCTTGGTCTCACTGTCTTGAAACTCTTCCAACATAGGAGAAAGATTAGCTTTGTCCATGTTCTCATGATGAACGTCAACCTCAACCAACATAGGACCACTTATTTTAAAATAAGTGCTTTTACTCCCAATGCATGCTATATCCTGTAAAAACTCCATTTCAGTTGAAACTGAGCTTTAAGTTGTTTGTATTCTTTATTATTTGAATGAGTATCAAGTTGACATTTATCGGAGGAGGAAAAAAGAAGCCATTCACTAGTTAAATTAAGCTATATTGAGGAACAAATACCTCATAGTATGAAAAATTATCATGAACTACTTCTGAACCGGAATGTTTTCCTCCTTGTTATGAAGTGTCTCAAACCCACTCACTAGTTTTTCTTCAAGTTGTTTTACCTCCTGATATGCATGCAACTTCATGTATTGCCTTTGCACTTCCTTCATCAATTATATATACTTTTGATCATTTGTAGGTGAAATTTTCATTTTCTTTCCTCTTGCAAAGACTCTCTTGAAACTTAAGCCACAAAGATTTAATTACATGATTGTTAGATGCATCAATTTTTCCAAACTATCTATCCTTTCCTACACTTTTTGTCTCATTTTTACAAATAATACAGTGCATTAGTTGCTTTCTTTTTTACATATGGAATATTAAAAAATTTTGGAAATGTCTTTCTTACTTTCTTATGATCTTGAATTGATTGTTTATAATTCCAAACATTTTCGTGGAGGAGGCCCTTGCACCCAAAGGCATTTTGTAACTATATTTAAAATATTATTGTCGTGAAGAAATGAAGTACTCCTACCCCCGCAATCTTCTTTGAGCTGTCATCTATTTATGTACCTATGTAAAAATCTTACAAAATCCTAATAGAATATGTACAAATTGGATTTTTGAGTCAGTAGACACAAAATTTATGCACTTGGGTACATTTCTAGGTCCTAAATCATACTAATGTATACATGATTCCTAAGTAGGAAAACTAGTGGTTGAAAACTCTTTTTGGCCTTTTTGTTGCATTATCTCTTACAACTTACTGAATTTACACATCTTACAATTTCACAACACTTTAATGATTTATATTTTGATGGCCTCGGACACAAACACCCAATTAGAACAGAAGCGCCAGCGCTCATGTCCCTCCCGAGCACTCTTGTCCCTCTCTTTCTTAGTTATACTTTTTGGGTCCATTTCACTTCACATACACCTTTTAAAACTTTTATTTGGCCTTTCGGCCTTGCCAATTATGAAATTCAAACAAGGGAATCATATATATATATATATATATATATATATATATATATATACTTAGTTACTTCTCTCAAATAAGGGGCTAAGCATCACAAGCATTATCTATTATCAACTAAGCTTGTAAAAAGCACAAGAGCACTACTAAGCATACATATAGCACATTCACACAAGGGACAAGGGATGCATTGATTTGCATACACTATATAGAGGTGAGTATATTATATTCCATCACACACATTTTGCATACTGGACAAATCTAGATCTAGCTCGATATCATCATGTAACTTACACAAAGGCAACCCGATGAACCCCATTTTTGTCTTGTTAAACCTTGTGTAATTATGTTTAAGCCATGTCAAAACCTATATTACTTTTGATATTATTATGCATGATGGACAAATACATACTTTATATTTACTACTTTAATATGTTTATGGGAAATTGTTGTGTGTACTTATGATGTTTCACCTTGTTAATTCTTGTGCATAAATGGCTTGAATATGATATGGATAAGCATTAATTTTGTGTGGAAAAATTGTTATAATGAGCGCAAGACTTAGTATATACGTTGGCACAGTAATTTGTTTCATGTGTTGGCGCAAGACTCTCATCCTCATCATTAAATGCCTAAAGATAGTACATTCAAGCATCCATCTCATCAAACCCGATCCCTCAAATCTCAAGTGGCACAAGCACACATGAAGATAAATGAGATTATGGAATTCCAGCTAGAAACAACATTTGCTATCAAGAATCATCGCCATTTATCAATCCACATTCAATCGCTTATGATTTGGAGAATCTTTTGGGGGTGATTGACTCCTTCAAGGAGTCAATCATGGATCCCCTCTTCAATTATTGTAAACATTTCAAGATCAAACACCTTCAAATTGTTCCCGCCATTAACGTTTTACCAAGAATCAAGGACATTACTTAGTTCAAAAATTAGTTAGATTTAGAAGTAGTCAGTCAAAATAACTAGATCTTTGGGAGAGACTAGGACTTCTCGGTATAAAAGAGAGAATGTAATTAGAATTAGGAGTTCCATATTTTTCAATTGTAGCAACATATTGTGAATTCAATAAAGATCAAATTTAGGAGAAATTTTGTTTGTCTAGAAGCTCAGTACAAACCTGATCGAAGGGAAGAGCAAGGGCCACTCCTACCCAATGAGAGGGAGATTCATTCTTACTTTCTTGCTTTGTTCTTTAACAATTATTGTTACCATTTTACTATTTCTTTCTGAATGCAATGCAATCTTTTAATGTTAATGTTTTAGTTAACTTCAATTTTTCTTTCAATTCCATAATTTCACTGATTTCATTTGTAATCACGATCAGTTCAATAAATTCTTAGTTTTTAGATAGAAACTCTGTTGAGTCTTGTGTTCATATTGTTCCCTTTATTACAAACAAATGGTTGGATGCCACCTGTATTGGCTGATTAGATTGATTAAAGTATGATCCCTAACAACAATCGTCACTTTTTGGTGTTGTTACTGAGGAAAAAAGGTGGCATCAAAGGTTAAGGTGTTAACTAGAAGATACTACGAGGGTGTCTGGTAAGTTTCCATTTAGAAATTTCATTTCCATAACTCTTTCTTTAAAAAAATAATAATCAGGAAACCTTGTGTGATAACAAGGATCCCTTGGGGTGAGTATGTGGAACACATACAACCAATTTCAATATCAATAGTTAGGGAACCATTTTTTGTATGTTAGAATTAAATGTTTAGACCTAGATACCATAGAGGAATATTTATTAGGATAAACATTCAAAACCCCCACAAACCGACCTGTGGAACAACCTGTTGCTTAGGATAGGATGGCTGACCCTAATGGTGGAGATAATGGTGTAGAAAATCCACCAGGAAGAACATTTACCTATCCTATCTAGTTGGATCCTGATGATCAAGATCCTATGAAAAACATATCCCCTTCAATTTTTCCAAACTTTTGGGGGCTAGTTTTAGAGGACCCTGATCAATTCCTTTTTGAATTTAAGGTTTTGTGTCAAACTTATGACTACACTATTGATGGCCAAAAACTTAAAAATTTCCCTCTACCTTAAAAGATGCAACTATGAGATGGTTTATGGGATTGACCCCGATTCCATCCATACATGGGAAGAGATGGAATGAGTTTTCCTGGATAAATACCAGGACTACTTGTGGAGTAAGGGATAGGAAAGAATAACTCTTCCGAATTCAACAGAAAGAGGATGAAAGTGCAAAAGACTACCTAGATAGATTCCTTTTCTTCATAGAAGGTGTGGAGATGGCCTAGACATTAACCTACTCAAAACATTATTTCTCAAAGGATTAGATGATGACACTCAAGAATCATTCAACCTAATGGGGAAGGGAGACATGAACAAGTTAGAGTTCACGGATATCATTGACCTTTACAGAAATTACTCAAGAACTCGCCCCAATCTTAGGAAACAAAAAGGAAAAATGGCTAGTGGGGACCTATCCAAATTGAGGGAAGAAATTGCAAATTTAAAAACTGACCTCTTAATTCAACTCAACACTACCATGGATAGAGAAAAGGCTAGAAATACAGAAGCCCTTGTTCATTTACTACCCAAGGTGTAGGGAGAAACATGGATCTGAAGGACTATCCATTAGACAAGATAAAATCTATCTTATCTGTGAACTTAAGCATGCCACTAATCAAGTGGTTTGTTCCTCGTGCTAAAAAATAATTTTTAAAAAAAAAAAAACAATCAAGAATAATTTGAACTTAACTACATGGGTCAGAGGCAAGGAGGAAATTTTTAGTCCAACCAAAAAGCACAATGGGTTCCAAACCAATGGAATGGACCATAGTCGTATCCACCCTTGGGCTCGGCTCAAGTTCCATATGAGTAGAACCCATAGTATGCACAAGCAATTTTTTATCAACAACCATGGGCTCCACATCCAAACATTCCACAATACTCACAATATAATCCTCAATACCAATAAGAAGTGGAATGCACCACAAGGGTCTGGACAATAATATTATAATCAACAAAGATCACAAGGTCAACAAGCCCTATTGGATGGACCAAGTAATGTTGCCTAACCCGCCTAACCCGCCCAACCATGATACCTTCTCAAACCGTGGAAAACCCTAAAATTTAAAGCATGACAATCAGCCATATACAATAGAAACAGAGAAAACCCTACATTAAACTCTTTGGATTGCAAGAACATAATGTTGTGTTCATGAAATATTACATCTAAACCTCCTTCTCCCATCACTGAGGATATCGTTGAAGACAATGAAGAACCATAAAAACACAACCTAAGAATGTTGAAGAAACTCATCAATCAGACACTAACATTCCTTTTCCATCTAGACTAGATGAGAAGCAAACTACCATAGTTCCTAAGAAGCCGCAGTCGAATTAATTCAAGGACCGAGGAAGTTAAGTATTGAAATTTCCTTGTTACATGCTCTTAAGGATATTCTTAAACTAAAAAAACCATTATAGAGCTCTATTTCAAGACTTCAAGGAGAAGAAAGAATCCACCAAAACCATTCATGTTGATGGGAAACTTGCTAGAATCTTAACAGGAACTAATCCTCCTCCTAAGTATGGGGATCCTGACACTCCTATTATAACTGTTTGCATAGGAAATGTCCAAATCCCTAATGTCCTCATTGATTTAGGAGCTGCCATAAACGTCATGACTACAGATACTCTGTCCACATTGGCACTCCCTGAACCTCAGACAACACATATTGTCTTGCAAATGGAAGATCATCAAGTGAATAAACCCAAGGGAATAATAAAATATGTTATTATTACAACTGAGTCATGGGACTATGCGGTAGATTTCATGATAATCAAAACAAATAATATAAATATTGGTTACTCCATAATCCTAGGACGTCCATGGTTAGCTACGGCTACTGCTTTCATTAACTGTAGGATAGGAAATATGGTCATTACCAATGGTCAAGATTCCAAGAAATTGTCAATTTACCTTGCAACTAAACCATTTTCCATAGACAACAAACATTGGTCTAACGATGACTCTGATGGTTCCGAGGATATTATCTCCTCTCTTTCCATGGTAGTAATTCGAGAACATTCATATTAGATTCGATGTGACTACCATGCCACGGATCTTATACATAGCTTGAGTCCTACGCTAGGTTCATTTCAAGTCATGTGCTCAAATCAAGCACTGATTCTTGTGTTATTCTCGACGTTGCAACTTACCGAGATCAAGAATGACTTCATGGATGAGAATAACCAACCCATTATTTTTCCATTTGCAAGGAACATAGATTTAACATAATGCTTATTTCAAAACATAACCTCGTGCACAAAATTCTACCACATAAATTTCCATTAAATTCACTTCTAAGAAGTTATCCAGAGGTCAATTCAATTCAACCTGATACAAAACAATTGTTTTTTCTTCCTAGAAAGACTTTGACAATAAACAACTGGTTGAAGGATGAAGAGGAAAACACATTGTTCAAACTCCTCTTGCTCTCATCCCCAAGATTTTGCTTGGGAATATAGTGATATGAAAGGTATACATCCTAGCATCTGTACACATCACATTTACACCACTGAGGCCAAACCAGTCAGGAAACCTCAAAGAAGGATAAACCCAATACTTAGAGACATTGTTAAGAATGAAATTGAAAATCTCTTGAATGTAGGTTTTATTTACCCAATTTCAGACATCAGGTGGGTTTCTCCTTTACTCATAAAGACCTAGATAAATTAGTGTGTGGACTATAGAGAATTGAACAAGGCCACTCACAGGGACTATTTCCCATTATCGTTTATTGATCAAGTCCTAGATAACTTATCAGGTAAAAGATAATTTTCATTTCTGGATGGATTTAGTGGATACAATCATATAACAGTAGCGCCTGAAGACCAAGAAAAAAAACGTTCACTTGTCCTTGGGGGACCTTTGCTTATAGGGTGTTGCCTTTTGGGTTATGCAATGCCCCAACCACTTTCCAAAGATCCATGTTAGCTATCTTCTCAGACCTCACTCATGACTGTGTAGAAATTTACATGGACGATTTTACAGTTTATGGAGAAACATTTAAAGAAGCAATCAATAATTTGGATAAATTTCTTGCTCACTATGAAAACATCAGCTCTCATTGAACCATGAGAAATGTTTGTTTATGATGGAACAAGGTATTGTCTTAGGTCATCACGTTTCAATTGAAGGAATTAAGGTTGACCCAGATAAGGTAAGCATCATTGTGAAGTTTCCCTCACCCACCAATCAAACTGAGGTAAGAAGTTTTCTTGGTCATGTTGGTTATTACCGTAGGTTCATATCAGATTTTAGTAAAATTACTTCTCCATTGTTTTCTCTACTAACTAAAGATTTTGAGTTTGAATGGACAAAAGCATGTCAAAGAGCCTTTGATGAAATTAAGGACAAATTGATCAATACTCCAGTGTTGAGAGGTCCCAACTGGGAGTTACCATTCCACATTCAAACAGATGCCTCTAATGAAGCAATAGGTGTTGTTCTGGGACAACAGGAGGAAGGAAACCAATGCATGTAATTTACTATATTAGTAAAAATCTTTCTCCTGCTGAGAAAAATTATACAACTGAAAAATAATTCCTAGTTGTGGTATATGCAATCAATAAGTTTAGACATTATATTATAGGATATGAAGTCATTGTACATATTGACCACTCTTCCATTAAATATCTCATGAATAAACCTTTGGTTCATGGCAGAATTGTCAGATGGTTATTGCTACTGCAAGAATTCAATATTAAAATTGTTGGTAAACCAAGGAATTCTAATGTTGTGGCCGAATTCCTCTCCAAACCCACAACTTTAGAAGAAGATGAACAAGTCAATGATGAATTTCCAGATGAAAATTTGTTTGCACTATCTAGCTACCTCTCCTTGGTATGCAGACATGGCTAATTACTTATCCACATGGAATTTTCCAAACTTTTTCACACCCAAACATAAGAAGCAATTAATTAAGCAAAGTGTGATGTATACTTAGTTTAATGGAATTGGTCTTGATGATGTGTTACACAAGTGTGTTGTTGAGAATGAAATATTTGATATCCTACGGGCATGTCATGATGAACCATCAGGAGGCCACTATTCGGTGCAAAGAACCATTCATAAAATCTTGGGATCTGGATACTATTGGCCTTCCTTATTCAAGGATGTCAAGAAGTATGTGTGGAGGTGTGATAAATGCTAGAGAATGGGGAAACCAACATTTACATCAGAGATGCCCCTCCAACCACAAGTTTTTTTAGAGCCATTTGAGAAGTGGGGTCTAGATTTCATTGGTTCATTCAACCAAACCTCACAAGGTAAGGAATATATATTAGTTTGTACTAACTATGTTACCAAATGGGCTGAAGTGCAAGCACTACCACATGCAAGAGATGAGAAGATTGCATATTTTCTCTATGAACAAATCTTCTAAAGATTTGGTGCACCAAGATCAATTTTGTTAGACCAAGGGCCACAATTCATGTTAGGGGTAATCAAATATTTTGTGGAGACATATCAGCTGAGACACAAGAAGTCATCTCCCTACCATCCACAATCAAATGGGCAAGTAGAGGTGACCAACAGAGAGTTGGAAAACATACTCACAAAGATGGTGGACATCTCAAGGAAAAATTGGGCACAAAAGTTACCAGAAGCAATATGGGCCTATAATACTGCATGGAAGACAACAACAAGGTTTACACCATATGAATTGGTCTATGGTAAGAAACCAATCATGCCCATAGAATTTGAAATCTAGACATTGAGGATGACATCTGAGGTGGGAATCAAATTGACTTAGGTACAACAAGCAAGAATTATTCAATTGAATGAATTGGATGAGATCAAGCTTCAAACATTGCATTAGACTGAGATCATCCAACAAAAAAGAAAACTTTAGCATAACAAGCAAATTAATCCAAAGAAATTTCAAAAAGGATACTGGGCCTTAATTTTTGATTCAAAATATAAAGATTTCAAATGGAAGCTACATATGAGGTGGATGGGTCCTTACCAAATTACCGAAGTATATGATAATTGGACCATCCAGTTGATTCTAGATCGATGGTGAAAGGAAATTCATGCTGGTTAATGGTCATAGACTGAGGTTGTACCATAAACCAACATCTCGACAAGAATTTCAAAGAGGCAATACAAGAAGATTCAGACCTTCATTGTGTAGGCAAGGTTTCCTTTCCCATCACAATGTAGACTCCGAACTATGAACTTGTAAAAATAAAGAGGGATGGTTGAAAACCGTAAATAAAAACCATCTTCCTCTGGAGCATTGGGTGAAAACCAAAAATGGTGCCAAATGTTTCGTGAAAATAATAATAATAATAATAATAATAATATAATAGATAAGATTGAAAACCAATAATGATGATCTTCTCTCTCTAAATTGATAAAAACAAAGGAAGAAAAAGATAGTACCACTTACACATGGAGCATGACATCATGAAAGGTGGCGGAGAAGTGTCACAGTTCAAATTTCAAATAACGGAAGAGTGACAAGATTTAATATCAAGGTATGCACAATTAATGACCCTTATCATTGTAAGGTTTTAAATTTAAAGTTAAATTGTTCCATCATGTATATTAATTAGCCACCTTTTCCCAAATCATATCACACGTCCCGAAATCCACTCCAAATCCACCACCCATTAAATGCCATAATGTTTCACATGTGTTGAGGTACTTATCTCATCACCTCGGGATTTTGGCTTGAATTTTCCACATTCGGTTATATTCCCTACAAAACAAAGTTGTTTGACATTTGTGCTCTCAATTGGGTTTCTCTCTATCCTACACCATACTTCTCCTACACTATTCCTAGCAATACCTACATTACCAGTCATGTTGTTCTTAATTCCTACTTCCTCAAACCTAAAATGGGACCCAGAATCAGACATGAGCCTACCATTTTAGTTGAGGTCTTGTGCGATGCAAATTTAGTGGAAGCTTTTGGAAAATATAGGTGGTTGGATTTTCTCATGGCATATGAAGAATTCAGCATCCCCATGATAGAGGAATTCACAAGGAATATGGAGGAAAGCTACTCAACCGTAAATGGTAAGGAAATACCCTTCTCCCCAATTGTCATCATTCAATTTTCTAGGGTTAAATGATGGTTTAGCTATTACTGAGCAAGAAATGTACCATGAATTAATTAAAATATTTACAGTAGGAAGAAGGGAAAATTTACAAATGGTATTTGCTATTAAAGTGAAGGCAAAAGGGATCAATAGACTAAGTATACGGAGAACCCTAGGTAGGGGTAGCAAAAATGGTTGATTAGATATTTTATTTTTGAAGGGTAGTATGAGATGGTGCTAGGTCCAGTATTGAGGATGCTCATAAATTTATGCCATGGCAAGGCAAAACCCCAGTATAAGGTTAATTTTCCCGAATTTCTCTATAAAGCTATCTGTGTTGCCACTAAAAACTATCACTGGGGTAACCTATCTCAAGTTTCAGGGTCTCATTCATTTAATCTGCAAGCATAAGTTTTTGAAAAGAGAAATGGCATGAGACGGTGGCTTAAATTTCAACAATCATACTCTCCCTCATCCACTTCTAGCAAACCTATAAAATGTCGTCATGCCTCTCATACTGGACCCTATTATCCCTAAATCCCTAGAGGAAAAGCCATTAACAAAGGAAGAACATGAAGTAGCCGAAACCATTCAAACATTGGTTAACACTCCACCTGAGTCTCCAACTGAGCCAACTCTTCCATCCATTCTTGAAGAAGGATTAGTTAGGGATAAGGGTAAAGCACCCATGGAGGAAGGAGAACCTAGTTCTCCTCTAGACCCTGATACTTTTTTTCCCAATGTGTTGTCCTTGTCTAAAGTGTAGTTTGAACTTCAAATGGCTCAGGAAAGGGTTGAAAATTTGTAAACATTGTTGGAAGCTAAGGATGTCAATTTTTCCCAGCAGTTATCTTCTCAATAAAAATGGATTCAAGAGCTGCAGAGTATGGTATCACACCAGGAAGAGGCAACTTTTCAGTCATAACATTCCTTGCAAGAAAAGGAGTAACAGGTATATGTATTGGAGGCTACTAAATTGGAATTAGAAACATACATCACTCAGTTGCAGAAAGAACAAGAGAGGGCCTTCCCTCAAATCATTATATTGAAGGGGATGACCAAATGGATGGAAGAATGCTACTGATTGAGAAAGGTTGAGGAAGAAAATACAAAGTTAAAAGAGGAAATTGAGTTGCTAAAACAAAATGTTGTCCATGTTAGTCAGTTGTATGACCAGGTGCTCTCTTGCAGACCTCCCTCCAATTTTTATGCCTTGTTCTTAAAAGAAAAATTCTTCAAATGGAAAATTAGTAGAGCTAGGGAAAGATTGGACATTGAATTTGAAGATGACCCTCAATTTGTAGGAGCATACATTGTTCTTTGTAGACACCTATAATTACGCCCAAGCTATTTAAAGGCGTTCACTATGCTACTTAAGAGTTTATTGATGTGTTTGCATGGTCTTACAAAGACATGCACTCGGCTTAGATCCAACTTTGGTCGTGCATAACCTTGGTTATGCATACAGAAGACGCTAAGCCTATCAAACAGAAGCTTCGAAAGATGCACCCAAGAGTGGCCTTGTTAGTTAAAGAAGAGTTGGAAAGGTTGCTTGCAGTAGGATTCATCAGGCCAATTGATTATTCTGAATGGATATCAAACATTGTTCCTGTCTAGAAGAAACCTATTGGTATCCGAATTTGCACAGATTTTAGGGACATCAATAAAGCTTGCCCTAAAGATGACTTTCTGTTGCCCAACATTGACATGATTGTTGACTCAACTGCAGTAATGGTAAATGCTATCACTTATGGATGGATTTTCGGGTTATAATCAAATTAAGATCGCTGAGGAAGACCAACACAAAACAACTTTCACAACTCCTTGGGGCACCTTCTGTTATCAAGTGATGCCATTTGGCCTTAAGAATGCGGGAGTAACTTATCGGCCCATGACTGTAGTAATATTTCATAATATGATTCATGACATCATGGAAGACTACGTAGGCGACATCACAGGAAAGTCCAAAACAAGAGAGGATCATCCTATCATTTTGCGGTGTATCTTTGAATGCTGCGTGAATACAAAGTTAGGCTAAATCCAAAAAGTGTGTCTTCGAAGTGCTATCTGAAACTATTAGGCTTCATCGTGTCAAGACGAGGTATTGAGGTAGACCTGCTAAAGTGTCTCGCCATCACGTAAATGCCTCCACTGAGAATATCAAGCAAGCGTGTAGCTTGCGAGGAAAATTCAAGCCATTCACCACTTTATTTCCCGACTTGCGAGATAAATGTCACTCATTCACTCATTTTCTTAAGAAGGACATCGCTTTCATCTGGGGACCCGAGAAACAACAAGCCTTTGCTTTGCTTAAACATGGCTAATCCACCTGTCCTCATGCCTCCCACTCCGGGAGAACCACTTTTTCTCTATATTTCCACTACGTAATACACTATTGGTGCACTACTCGCCCAATATGACCTTAGCCATAAAGAGAAAGCGAGTGTACTATCTGAGTCGCACCCTCATCGCCTATGAACTTAATTATCCTCATATTGAAAAGGCTTGCTTGGCCGTTGTTTTTACCTTTCAGAAACTTCACCATTACCTATTAAATACTAAGACCAAGCTCATATCCAAGGTCGACCCACTCAAGTATTTGTTGTCCAAACCCGCCCACAGGTAGAATGGCTAATTGGATCATTCTACTCAGTGAGTTTGATATAGAATTTGTCCATCAAAAATCAATTAAAGGACAAGTACTTGCTGACCAGCTAGCGGAAGCACCTTTGCAAAGCACAGAACCTTTGAGTCTGGATCTACCAAATGCATCTTTGCTCTACATTGAAGAATCTATCGTATGGCAGATACATTTTGATGGATCTTTTACGTTTCATGGTTCAGGTGCAGGAGTGGTCCTTATTACTCCTTCGGGTGATCCTATACCACAGGCTTTCCACCTGGCCTTCCCTTGCATGAACAACATTGTGGAATATGAAGCACTCATTGCAGGGATGAAGCTAGCCATCAAGTGGAATATTCAACATGTTAAGGTTGTAGGTGATTCATAGCTAATCATCAAACAGGTTAATGATGAGTATAAAGTAAAGGATGACAAGCTCATACCTTATAAGAAGTTGGTGGAAACTCGAATGAGTATTTTGTGCGCATTACCTTTGAGCAGATCCCAAGAGAGCATAATGAGATCAGCGAGATGCTATGGCAATGGTGGGATCTATGCTTCGTATTCCACCAGGGAACAATGATATGCCATTTTTCGTAGAAAATCTACACCAGCCCGTGTATGATGTACCGGAATCTTGCCTGGCTTGTGAGGTTGTTGGTCCCTATTCCCCGTGGTACGAACCCATTTTCACCTATCTTAAGGACAGTACTTTCCCTCCCAATATCTCCCGTTCTGAAAAGCAAATCCTGATTCACCAAATAGCCCGTTACACCCTTTTAGGAGGTACACTTTATCGTCGTGGCTACGATGGGAATCTATTACGTTGTCTGGATGTGACGGAGTCAATCCAGAAATTAAAGAAGTACATGAAGGAGTATGCGGAGCACATACAAACGGAATGGTCTTGGCTAAGAAAGCCGTTAAGAGTAGGTTACTATTGGCCCACCATGGAAAATGATTGTTTTAATTATGTTAGAAAATGTGTGCTTTACCAAAAGTATGGAAATTTCATCCATGCTCCATTCACGACCATATGAACCAATCACTACCCCATGGCCATTCTCCAAGTGGGGACTTGATCTAATAGGGAAGCTTACTCCTACCTCATCGATGGTCATACACATATCATCACAAACTCTGACGAATACTTTACAAAATGGGTGGAGGTTGTCCCTTTAACCTATGTCACAGGAGCACAGATTTCTAAATTCATCATGAATCACATTATTTGCCGATATGGTATCCTGCAGCCATTGTCACAGATAATGGGAAGTCATTTAAGAAAAAAATTGTGAAAGGTCTTTGCCAACGGTTCCAAATCAGATTGAAATGGTCCACGCCATATTACCCTCAAGGTAATGGACAAGCTGAGGCAACAAACAAGACTTTGGTAAGGATAATGGAGAAGATGGTTAGCAAAACCGGTCGAAACTGGCACCTACAAATCCACCCACTTCTCTCGGGCCATCGAACATCAATTCGCACTCCTACGGGTGCGACACCATATTCCCTAGTGTTCGGGACAGAATCTATCATCCCTTTAGAGATTGAACTCCCATCCTTGCAAATTTCTCTTCGAGACTATTTGGATAAGGATGAAGATTACCGAGTGGCAAGATTGGTTGAGTTAGAGCTCCTGGATGAGAGGCGCATTCGCGCTCTTAATCAATCGAAGGTATATCAACACGAGATCTCCCGCAACTACAACAAGAGAATCATCCCTCACCAGCTTTGAGGTGGGTGATTTAGTTATGAAGGAGAACCGGATTGAACACCGGAGCAGAGCGAGAAAAGAAATGGAAGTTTGAACCACACTGGTTAGGACCCTATGTCATAGTTGCCAAGTATGGCACAGGGGCATACAAGTTGGCTCACCCCAATGGTGATGAGCTCCGGGAGCCCATGAATTCCATGCATCTTAAGAGGTTTTATGCCTAAACATGGCACAAGAAAGTCATAAAAATCACAAAAAAATATAAAAACATCAAAAAAAAAAAAACAAATCAAAAAAAGAAAAAGAGAAAATAGGTCGTCCACTAGTGAAAACCACACAATTGTGGCACTTTGGACTAGTCCTTGGGTGAAAACCGGTTTCCGCACCTCAGAGGATTCGTTGTTCACAAGCATTCTCGTATTAGAAGGGTAGTTGTCTTTGTCTGGACTGGTTCTACCTTCGAGTTTCTTTGTGCACACCATCTAGTCCACCTTGATCTAGCTTTGCCTTCTTCTATTCGTCTGTAAGGGACGTGGTCTTTCGTTATTTCCCATCTTATGCTGGGGCAACTCAACGACTTCACCTTCTTGTTCATAAGCGCATGGCTTCTACCCTTGTATATTCCCCACCTAACACTGGGGCATCCATGCTTTCTTGGTTACTGCACATAGTCATTGTGGAAATCATTAAAAACACAAAACAATAGAAATTGTTTTTGAGAAAATACAAAAACAATAGAAAATTGTTTCAGAAAACACAAAAACAATAGAAAATTGTTTCGAGAAAACACAAAAACAATACAACATTGTTTTGAGAAAACACAAAAACAATAGAAAATTGTTTCACAAAACACAAAAACAATAGAAAATTGTTTCGAGAAAACACAAAAACAATAGAAAATTGTTTCACAAAACACAAAAACAATAGAAACATTGTTTTGAGAAAACACAAAAACAATATATATATATATATATATATATATATATCAAAAAATCTAAAAACAAGGCAAAATTTTCAAAAAATTCCTAAAAAGTAAAACACCCTACAAAATGGTAACTTGCTTCTTACGGCTGAAACTTGTGTCTTGCACATGGTATTTTCTCCATATCCTGTTGGTTTGTCTCACATCTTCCCGATTAATATGACTCACGGATCACCGGATTCACAACCATTCACAAAATCTAGTCGCTTACTTCGCTGCACTGGGGCACTTTTGGTTGCTGGTGCTGTTTCGTTGCGCACAAATGCTTTTCATGGACCCCGTGTCCATTTTCATTTCCCCTTCAATGTATCCTTGCTCAGGGCATCATTTTTAACCCTTGTCACAATCACGAACTTGTGGATCTCTTCAAAGACGATAACAAAACATTTGTATAACTTATCTTGACCGTTGTTGGGTTAGATATGTGCGTCGTTCGCACTTGTTTTCCCGTTATATGTGCTTGTTTCCTTCTCGTATTGCATTGCATTATTGTATGTTGTGTGGAGTTAGTACTTTTAGCAATGGACAATTGTTCTTAGTATAGCTTTTCATGTCATTCTACCTTTGTCGTATGCTTATATTTTTCATAAGGACCGATGATGTAGTTCCTATGGCAATATGATGACATCAAATTTGTTCCAAACAAATAAGCAGCTAGAGGTTAAGCTCTTTTCTCCCCTCATCCATATTTCTTCTACACCACTTCCCTTTCACCCCTAATTCTCCCTCTCCTCGGGGCATCCTGCCTCGTCCCCATTCTTCTACCTACTTCTCATGTTTTTCGATCGTCGATCGGCTTCCTTCATCACCCCATCGACACTCGAGGGGGCATCTCTCCCTCCTACTAATTTTTCTTCTATCC
Organism: Taxus wallichiana var. yunnanensis; assembly: GCA_018340775.1. NCBI lineage: Eukaryota > Viridiplantae > Streptophyta > Pinopsida > Cupressales > Taxaceae > Taxus > Taxus wallichiana. The sequence continues at coordinate 994,492,249 of CM031242.1, forward strand.
CTTCAAAATCTCTTATGTCTACTATCTTTGAAGTGGCATCACTTACGCCACCCCAAAGAGGGGCAAATGTAGACACCTATAATTACGCCCAAGCAATTTAAATACTTAAATTGCGCTAATTATCCCCTTTCTCACAAATCAACGACATATCATCAAAAACACTCATTTTCCCTCATATCATCATTAATTAATTACACTAAGCTAATTAATTAAGTTTCCTATCCAACAAATACCCTAATTAACGACCTTCCATTAATAAATCACCCCTTCTACCTAGACTAATTAATTATTATTAATTAATTAGCTTTCCCTTCCATTTAACCAATAAATCAATATTCCATTTAATCCCCTTATAATAGCCTAAATCACACTAATATTCCTCTAATTGGCTTCTATAAGTTTACACCTACCTATTAATTAATCACCTTTGATTAATTAAAATACCCCAACTCCCATGACTTGCTAAACATGTATAAACCCTTCTAAAGTAAGGTTACCTTTAATAAAGCAACCTTATCCATTCCTAATCATGTTTTACCTTTATCCCACATTCATGAGAATGTGTTGAATCCTTTATCCTTTGGGTTATATAAAGAGCCCTCCACCTACCTTTTACTTACACCTAAACTTTCTAAGAGAGCAAATGCAAAGCATATAGCAAAGAGACTAAGAGCTTGCACCTTGCCCTTTTGAGAGTTCATCATCTTGAAGAGTTAAGCCTCTTTCTTAAAGTGCTTGGGTCATATGGGAGGTGTCAAAAGGGTCTTGTAGCCCAACTTTGATTAGCCCCCATTCCTAGGTTCTTATAACATTAAGGACAACTATTTTGATAGCCATGGAACTTACTTAGGTCCATTCATTTATTTGTTGTTAGAGAATAGAGGAGTTTAGATATTTAGCATTGTTAGTTTCAAAGTTTGTATTGATGAATGCTAGCATCTAACCCTTGTTTAATTCTTATCATGATGGTGTTTATGTTTTGTTTTAGCTAAATTGTAGAACTATTTTAGGTGGTAGTTATTGCTTCATTTGATTTAGCATTAAGCAAAGTATACATGAACACAATTGCAAATGATGTTGAAAATAATTTATTATGTGAATTTTATGTGCACAAATTTTTTCTCCCTGAGCAAATTGAAATACCAATAAATTTATATGTGGGAGAGGTACAATTGAGGTCATTTGTTTCAACCCTAAGACATCAAGGTGAGTGGAGAGACCAAAGGGAAATATTTGTACAATCAGAGTCCATAGTGGGCCTCCTTATGAGGCATGATTTTCTAGCTCCAATTAGATTTTTTAACAGGTTTCGTTCACAGGTGTATTGTCTCATTCTTGCAAGTACACCAAAATTATTCAGAGTTATGTCAAGAACTTCAGAGAATAGGTGATCCCCACATTTAATGTTAAATTTCTTGCCTCACAGGTACATTATCAATTGTTGGTCGAGCCATATAAGAGAAAATAATTCATTTCACCCACTAACCTAAGGTGGTCCTTAAAGAGGGCCAAAGATGTTTGCAAAATTATTCTGGGTCTCAAAGAGCAGTGGATTGGAATGTGATACAGCCACCTTTACTTCTTGCACCAAGTACCATGATGGAATTCAACTAATGATCAATTAGATGACAATTATACTACCTGGAGGAAGAATGTGGTTGGTCATTTTGGGTGTCGATACAACAAACCCGATGAGACATGGCAGACATTTACAATAGTGTCCCTTCTCATCCGTTTACTTGCCTAGGTAACCTAGGGCACGTTTACATCACCAACTATCCCCTTGGGATAGTTTTCCAATTTGTGATTTAATCACCTACTCTAAATTTAATTCATCCCATCACATCTTACCCATGAGTAATTAAATATTAAATATTTAATTACGCTTCTTCCCATGCATCTTAATCACTTATCTACCCCAAATTTATTTTACCCATGTACCACATCTATTCTTAATCTTCCTAAGCGGGATATTTTCCCGTAGTCGGATACGCTTTTCTTTCTCGAATCAATCAATTAAGGCACCTCGGGAGTCTTTTCCGCGATCGGCGCCGACCCATATGGTCGGCGCCGATTTTCTAGGAGCGGCGCCGATTATAAAAGCAAGCCCGAACTCGGTTCTAGGGACCGAAAGAGCGAAGAGACCGAAAAGAGACGAGCGAGTGAAAAGAAGCACTTACGCACGAGCAGTGAGAAAGAGAGATCTTCTTAGCATCAATTGTCTCGGTTAGGGCAGATCTGTCCTAATCAATCCCGAGGAGCACCGTTACTCTTGCGCCGTATCATATCAACACCATACACCATTATCTATCATCTGGTGACTCTGTTCAGCGTCTCTCCATCTTGGCACATCCTACGAGACTACATTCACCTTCCGATCCCGAATCTCGCCATTTTGCATCCACGATTGGTGATCTGCCTTGATTGACACTGATCTTATCCAGTCGACGTCGATCAGTCCCAGTCGCCGCCGATCAGTCCCAGTCGCCGCCGATCACATCAGTCGCCGCCGATTCTACACAGTCGACGCCGATTTCCCTGCAGACAGGTAAAGGTCACAGGTAACACAAATCTAGCATTATTTCTCAGTTCCCAGTTTTCTGTACTTCCTGTCTGCTGTTCAGGTTCTGTTTTATTACTGCAATCAGAGAATCTAGTCTTTATTTACATCTTTTATCATGTATCTTTGCTTTTTCTTTATTGAAAACGTGGTGACATCCGCCAAGGAAGCTTATCGCTTCTCGGACCCGCTTCTCGGGCAGTCCACCCATATATCTTCTAACGCCATCTTTTTCTGTCAAGCACCGGTGTTTTGCAGGTTACTCGGATCTATTGTGCGAATTGCTCGTGTGCGCCCGTCTTATCTACATCGACTTCCTCATCCGTCTACATCTTCATCAGGTATCTATTTCATTGAGGTTTTTCAGGGTTTTTGTGTTTAGTTTGGTGCATTAACTTGGACAGGTAACAAGCACGAAATTCTTGATCTACATTCTGGCACGCCCGGTGGGACACGAACCAAAGTCCCTTATTGGTAAGTTCATCTCTTTTCTAGTTTTGAACTTTGTTCCTTTTCTTCACTGATTTCTATCAGTCCTATTTGAACATTTACATTCATCATTTCAATCTTGCTTTTAAGTAGAAGTCATTATCTTGAAATTTTTCTATTTTCTTAAAATAGAAATTTTTCGTTCGCCATTATCTGGATGTATCTTTCCGGATCTTGTTTGTTGTTTGCTTGATCCTTTCTTGCGGAGCACTTTGCTTGTTCGTGGGATTGTTCGGGGAAAGAGCTCAACAACGCGCTTTTTGAAGTCCACACACCTTGGAGAGCTAAAACTACGGGTATTCCTCTTTTCGGTGTTTTCTCCTTTTAGGTTTTCTTTGTTGGTTTGTTTATCACATCCAAACACTTGAGTTTTGGTGCTTAAAAAGAACCTAATCGCATTTGGGAAAGAACTTGTTTGAATTGTCTTCATCGAAATCAAACATTTCGTTTTAAGTGCTTAAAAGAACCCTTTCTTTTTCATTCTTTGCATGCTTTGTCATCTAGTGTTAATTAGGTTGGAAAATTGATCAAAATCGGTAGTGACACTATTTGATTTTATTTTTCACCCTTGCACACAAAGCCAAAATCACTAGGTATAAAGCATCTAAACAAAACTCCTTCCTGGCCTCGCCTACTTGGAAGTGATATCCAGAGGAAGAGCCTACGCGGTACTCGGGCATGCTATAAATCCACGAAAGATTTTGGTATATATTGGCAAAGCACCCGACTCCCTTATCGCGGCGGTGTGTGAAGTGCGGGGTAGGCCCTATATCAAGCCACGTCTGCCGGTCTTTTCTTGAAGTGCCTTGGGACTCCTCACCAAACATTACCCAAACCATCCCTAGTTTGGCTATCTCGAGTAGTTCTGTTCTAAAAGCCTTCCTAACATTTTCATTTCTTAAAAGCATCAAAATTTAAAGGAGATAATCACTTGCTTTTGCTTGAACTATTTGTGCATTAGTTAAGACAATCTTCTTTCTTGCTTGTTTATGACGGCTATCACCCGTTCACAATCTAGGAAAATGGCCCAACAGGTTCCTTCTTCCTCCGAAATCACCACCAGCGTGGATGTTTCGGCACCCCTCCAATCTTCCTCGGGACCACTGTTAGTGGGTTCCCCCTCATGGTCGTATAATCCTTTCCATCAAGCCAAAACAATCCCATCACGTCCGGCTTCTCCTAGTCCATCAGAAATATCTTCTGACTCAGAGTCTATTCCTCGCGGGGATCCTGAATTTCAGGCTCTCCTTGATCGCAATCCGGTAGCCCTCATGGACTATCTAGTACACAAGTCGATCCAAATATCTGACCAAGACCCACCAATCCGACAAGTGTACAATTATCCTCGCGGATCATCCCAGGCCTCTTTAGAGCAGTTTGCACCATCTCTCTTGCCTCGAGCCACGGAGAAGGGTGAGGCCCCTATGCCTCCCTTTTCTCTTCCACCTACCATGTCGACTAATTCTCAATTAGTCTTACCTATCCTAACAACTGCAGCTACCTCGACTATTCCACAACCCATTTACGAGGGTCTTACGCCCTTCTTATAGTAAATTGTGCACATCCGCACATTGCCGTCAATTAAATCTATGCCCTCTATCGTTTCTCAAGGTCAATACCTCTTCATGAGCCAACCCCCTCAGAATAGGCGGTTGGCTCCTACTTCTCGTCCTCTGGGGGTCTTTCTTCCATATTCCAGCTCTTTGTGACATTCGCCCATCCTCTAGTAGTATCGGCACCCTTGATACCTAATTCAGCAATAGAAGGCCCCTTTGGTCTTGTTCCCCAACATGACCAATCCAACCAACACTCATATTCCTCGAATCTATCCCGATCCATCAACCAACATAGGAGTCCACGATCACGGGCTCCATCCGTCACCCACCTTTATTTGCTCGACCACTTATTATCTCGCTTTTGCCTATCACGCAGTGCGCAAAAAATACCCCACCCGGTGTCACCCGAACACCTGGTTATTCCTCTTATAATCCTATCCAACAACGGATGAATCCCCATTGACACCTCAACCACACCCACTACTTGCTTCTCATGTAGGACAAACCAATGTACCTCCTCCCCAATCGGATGTGGTTCATTTCTCTTCAAGAAAATTACGAGACTTGGAAGCCTCCACAAAAGGAGCCCGCCCTTCATACTCCTTTGAAGAAGTATGCAATGAACCCATTCATCCTTCGGTGGCTTTTAAGCCTTATCCTCCCCAATGGGAACTTCCCAAATTCTCAAAATTTCATAGTCGGAAGACCCCCGACAACATCTGCGAGCATTCAAACATGCTTGCTACCTCATTGTCCAAGATCAGGAGCTCATGCTCCGTACCTTTCCTATGTCTCTAGCGGGTCCCGCTTTGGTGAGTCAATAATATTCCTCAACATTCATTATTTTCTTTCTCTCAATTGGCCCAAATGTTTGTTGAGAACTTCTCAATAAATATTGCCCATAAGATCTCAATCACGAGATCTTTACAACATTCGCCATTTTGACGATGAGTCTATTGCAGACTTTGTCGCTCGTTGGAGAGGGATAATCAACCAATTGTCCTTCTCTCTTCCTCAATCACAACAGATCGAGCTGTTCACCCGATCTTGCGCTAGTCACATTTCTTCCACGTTAAGAATCCAAACTTTCCACACCTTGAAGAAGCCTTCACGATAGCACGCAAAGCTCGAATCTCGTGCCATTGAACAAGGAAAACTAAAACTTCGCTCCAAATCTAAACCCGATTTCTCTCGGTTCACCAAACCAAATTCTTTTCCTCCTAAAGATAAGAATCAAGGGTCCACCAATGCTATCGTATTAAAAACATCGAGAACCGATAGTACTCCTAATCAACCACCACGAAGAGACCCTTCATCTGCTTTCGAAAAGGGCTTCATCATCTCGATCCTTCGCTCCATTGGGGGAATCATATGCCTCCATCTTAGGAAAAATGTTGGAAGTTCGCATGATCGAACTTCCACCCATTAGAATATTGATGAAAGTCGAAACGTCCTTTGTGAGTACGGAGAAAGCGATTTTTGCCACTATCGTAGAACCAAGGGTCATGACATCGAACGATGTCAGACTTTCAAAAATCTTGTCCAAAAATTCATTGATAAAGGCGAGCTTATTCTGGATAACCCAAATGCTCCCCCAAATCAAGCGCTGGACGTTTTCAAACAACCCTTCCCCAATCATGCCCCAAATCATAATTCTTCAGAATCTCAAAAACCAAACACCCACACTATCAACTTCATTTCTACTGAAGAATCCGCTTCTGAAACCACATCATCTACAAACGCAACAATCGAATCAGAACCCTCTTCCACTTCACCAATCACTGGAATTCCTCCATCCTCAGATAACCCATCTTTGGATATTCCTACATTGCTAAACACGGAGTCATCTCTCTCCGCTCCTTTGTCCGATCTCCCATCCATACCCGAGACAGTGTCTTCCTCATCTGTCTCATCATCAGACATCCTTTCAATGCTCGAGGCAATTACATCCCTTCGAGTTTCCACTTCAGACACATCTACTTCTGTTGCTCCCATTCCGGCTACAACTATGCCCTTGATAAACATCCCTATAATCGTGCCGACTTCGGCGAAAGTGTCCTCAACTTTGACTCTTCCTATCTCTTTTCCTATAGTAGTTCCACCCATGATCACTACACCAAAAGTGGTCCCTTCGCAAGGAACTTCTTCATCACTTACTTCTTCCATCACTAATACTACTTCACCTATTAAGGAAAAATCAAAAGAAGTAACACCAACACTGCACACTCGATTCCTCAACCTAAACCGCGACAACCAAAATCTAACATTATACCATCAATATCTCCCCATTTGCTTCCTCCAAAAGGTTACAATCACCTTATGACGTTGAAGTTGTCACCATCCTGAAAAGGGAAGCCCATATTTCGGACCATCAAAACTCTCGGTGTTCTTCCACAAAAATCTCTCTCCACGCCTCATAAGCGATTAGATTTGCCCATTTGAGAAGGCATCTTCTTCTACACACCTATCAAAGTCATCATCTTCTTCTTCATCAACATCCCTAAAAGTAGACTTACCTACCAAAAAGATGCCACTTCTTCTATCAAAATCCTCATCTTTGTTACCAAAAATCAAGACACCCTATCTTCCTCCAAATTCACCTATTTTGGGAGCTTCTTCCTCTTCAAACCGACATTATCTAAATCATCCGTAAATCCACTAAGCAATCCCCTTTGTCTCCAAAAACCGCAAAAATTATCGCATCTCCATCCTCCTCAAAATCTATCTTAGGGACTCCTCCTCCACCAAAGACAATCATGTCTCATTTACTCCCATCCCAAGCACCCAAGACTGCTCCTCCGAATGTCCAAACAAATAAGAGGATCCCTAATAAAAGCTTAAACCTAACATGCAAGTTCTTTTACCCGTGATCGGTTAAGGTAAAAGAACCATCTCCATATCTCTATCCTCATCTTCGTCTCACCGGATTCTACACGAAATCCTTCATCAACTTATCCAATCTTCAGCCATAACCCTTCCTCCGATTAAGCCTTATAACCCCAAAGGAGTGAAACCTACGGTTTAACTCGATCGATTTGTGCTTACCACCGTACTCCAGTCATGACAACTTTGAAGGATGTAAAGCTCTTGAGCCGTTGTCAAGAACCTTACGGAAGAAAGTGACCTCTTGTTGGAGGAGGAACAAGTACCTCTGTTACCCTAGCCTCATCCGAACCTCAACCATCCATTCAGACCTCTAGTGGTTCCACTCCACTTGATCTCCCTCCTTCCCAAATTGACACAATCCATATCGCCACTAGAACCCAACATTATCATAACCCATCTTCATCTCCAACATCTAGACCACGGGTTGTCATTTACGCAGCCCACGAGCGTGTCTCCTTCCTCATCACCCCACGACCCAAGGTCTCCATTCGTCTTGCACCTCGGACTCAAGTTCCGTGTCCGTTGAGGAGAGTGTCATGAAGCAACTCACCCAAGCTCCGGTCAAAATGTCTCTTTTTGACCTCATCCAATCCTCTCCACAACATCGCCAGGCTCTGATCGATGATCTGCGTCGCATCGCAGTAAATTCCGATGAGCCCCGCCCTTCAGTGGGTTGTTGGATTGAATGGTCCATCGACCGCCATTTCTTTTGAGGATTCGAAATTCCTCATCTTTCTTCAGAGGATTTGGAGGCTCCTCTCTTCATCACAGTCCAAGTCAATAACACTGCCTTAAAACGTGTTATGATCGATAGTGGAGCTGCTCTCAACGTCATCTCTTCCCACACATTCGAACAACTTAAGTTACCTAAGAATGTGGTGTCACCTCCGCCTTTCGCCCTTCGATCATTTAACGATCAGCTAGCAAGTCACTCTAGGACCGTGGTCTTACCCATCCGAGTAGGTAAAAAGCTGCTCCATGAACTCTTCTATATTGTCGAAGGAAAATTCCACTATAACATGATCCTTGGACGCTCCTGGGTTCGCGCAATGCATTGTGTCCCATCCACCCTCCATCGATGCCTAAAATATCAATATGAGGGCAAAATCTACACCCATCCAGGAGATCCTTTTCCTTCTGCGCAATGCGACATGACCACAAGGTCTGCCCCTTTAAAAGAAAATGCATCTTCTCCAGATGGGGCTTCATCTTCTTCCATACACTGCACCAAACTACGGTTGCGAAATCTGGAAGAGACATTGCAGCGTTTCTCACTAGGAGAGCTTCCTCTCTTTTCTTTCGATGCCCATCTCAAACCTAATGAGTATGGTAGACCCGACAAGCAACCTGAATATCAATCGGTCTCGTGCATGCATCGTTACCATTGGTTTGCCCAATCAGCGGACCAATTTCATCTACGGTGGTCTTGATACACCTCATTATTGTCCGGATTCTCCTCCTAGAGCCAAACCTTACCTAACAGGGTTTGATTATCTACAGAATCCCACGTTTGCAAAAACTTATCTATATCGATGCGCGTGGAAAGGTTTTGGCCTTGGAAAATATGAACAAGGTATACATGACCTCAAATCCATTCCTACTCTCATGCCACACCAAAAGTTTGGTTTGGGATTTAAACCCATTTCAAAAGCCACTGTCACTATTCTTGATGAGCCTCTTCCTACTGAAGAACCATCTTCCCCCACCAAATCCGAAGCATCACTTGATGTGACGATGACATTTCCATCCCACCTAACTTTTTTTTTTTTTTGATCAATACCATTTCCTTGGGACCTTTAGTCTATGAGACTAACAATCGATGCTGCTTCTATACCATTAATCTTCCCTGAGATAGTTGGAGACGACTCTCCTACTATCAACACTATCCACTGTGCGGATGACGACTCTGTCCTCACCTATCTAGGGGCAGAGGATTCATATCTTCCCAAAACCATTCCTTCGACACGTCTGCCCTTCTCAGCGAGGCCACTATCGACCTTAATATAGGGACTCCTGAAGACCCTCGCATCATTAAGGTCGGCCAATCCCTTGATCCACAAGAATTAGGGGACTTTACTACTTTTCTTTCCAAACATCGTCAAGCCTTTGCTTGGTCATACGAGGATATGCCAGGACTCGATCCCGATATTGTAGTCCACAATATCGTTACCCTTCCCAACATCAAACCAGTCAAGCAAAAATTACGTAAAATGCACCCTAGAGTAGCCCTTCTTGTTAAAGAAGAATTACAGCTAACTTGCTCTCGGCTAACTTCATCCAACCCATCGATTATCCGATAGGGTGTCGATGTAGTACCAGAACTAAGGCTCTTTGGGAAGATTGAATTTGTACCGACTTAGGGATCTTAATCGCTTTGTCCCAAAGGATGATTTTCCTCTTCCTAATATCGACCAACTCGTAGATTTAAGCTGCGGGTCATGAAATGCTTTCTCTTATGGATGGTTTCTCTGGATATAATCAAATCCTCATCGCACTGAAGACCAGCATAAGACTTCCTTCATAACTCCTTGGGGACCTTTTCTGCTATCGTGTCATGCCCTTCGGTCTTAAGAACGCCGGAGCAACTTATCAACGCGAGCAATGACCTACATCTTCCATGATCTTTTACACAAAGCGTAGAGGATTACGTTGGCGATCTCCTCGGCGAAATCAAACGTCGTCGGGAGCATCTTTTCATCCTTGCACCTCTCTTTGAGAGGCTTATCCGCTTTTGTCTTCGTCTCAAATCCATCTAAATGCGTGTTTGGCGTCCTCAGCTAGTAAACTTTTAGGGTTTATCATTTCCATCGGGGGTATTGAAGTGGACCCACAAAAATAAAAGCCATCCTTGAGATGCCTCCCCAAGTCTAACTTAAAGCAACTCCATGAGTCTCCAGGGCGTCTTGATCGGTCGTCGTTTTATCTCCCAATTGTCGGACCGTTGTCGACCTTTTCACCATCTTCTCCGTAAGAATGTTCATTTCAAATGGGATGAGCATTGCCAAAAGGCCTTTGATGATCTCAAAGCTTATCTTCTTTCTCCGCCCGTGCTTACACCTCCACGCGAGGGAGCCTTTCTATCTTTATATCTCTGTGGTGACCATGCTCAGGGAGCCATGATTTCGCATCGGGACACTTGTGGTAAAGAACAAGTTGTACATTACATCGATCGCACCCTCCATGAGTATGAGACACGTTACTCAGGGGCTGAAAAACTATGTTGCGCTCTCTTCTTTGCAACTTCTAAGCTTCGTCATTATCTTCTTAATCACAAAACTTACATCGTCACAAATGTCAATCCCCTCAGACAATTCATGCAAAGCCTTATCACAATGATCGCATCACTCGTTGGCTTATGCTCATGGCGAGAATTTGACCTCGAGTTTATCCCGCAAAAAGGCTATCAAGGGTCGGGTTATTGCGGATCAACTAGCTAGTGCTCCTCTTAGGACACTCAAGACCCCCTTGCTCAATTCCCCGATGAATTTATCCAACAAATCGATTTTGGTCTATCTCCATTTAAAGTAAAGCTCTTCTTTGATGGATCCAAATGCCAGCAAGGGGGAGGTGCGGGTTTCGTGATGATTCCTCCTTGGGAATACGCCTATCCCGATCGCACACAAATTGAACTTTGAGTGCACCAATAATATGGTGAGTCACGAAGCTCTTGTCTTAGGACTTGAAAATGCCATTAATCTCGGCGCTCGTCATATTGACATCTTTGGTGATTACGAACTCATCGTTAATCGAGTCACGGGTGTCTATCGATGCAAGAATGATATCCTTCAAAATATCGCGACATTGTTCTTGCCCAACTCCAATCTTTGATAAGTTCACCATCGATCCATTCCTCGTCTTTGCCAAATCGATTCGCGGATACCATGGCCTCATTAGCATCCCTTATCCCGCCTTTTCACGAAGACTCGCGTCTTTATGTGGGTACTGTCATGCAACGATTAGATCAACCATCTTATCTTGACATGACTAACTTCGATCAATCTTTGTCCTGAACCCATACTCGGGATGAGTGGTATCAGCGAGATAGTTGATTATCTATCTCATTCGGTGCTTCCTCCGAATCGACTTCCATGGTAGAAGGTCTTTTGTCAGCCAGCGCTAATCGCTATTCTATCTAGGCGGGATTCTTTACAAACGCGGCTTTGATGGTATTTTGCTTGATGCCTCAAAACCCATGAATCATCTAAAGCTATTCGGGAGGTCCATGACGGTATCTGTGGTGGACATTTTAGTGGTTTAGGCTGTTTAAGCGCATCTTACGTTTGGGATATTATTGGCCTTCTCTTAATCAAGATTGTTGTGAATACACTAAGAAATGCGTCAAGTGTCAGCAACATTCCAATCTCACGCACGTCCCTAGTCAGGCTTTGCAACCTGCGGCGGATTTGTGGCCTTTTTCACAATGGGGCCTTGATCTTATTGGTCTCATCAATCCCCGTTCTTCACAGCGTCATCATTCTATCATTACTGCCACTGAGTACTTTACTAAGTGGGTAGAAGCTATCCCTCTTTCTTGACAAAGGCTAAACCCATAGTTGATTTTGTCTATCAACACATCATTTGTCGCTTTGGCGTTCCACACAAGCTCATCACGGATAATGGTAAATCCTTGAACGTCGATTTGCAAAATCTCTGTGCAATGCTTTCAAAATCAAGCTCGTTTTCTTCTCCATACTATCCTCGAAGCTAATGGTGGGCCGAAGCTTCCATAAAACTTTGCGTAATATCCTCGCATGAAGGTAACTAGTCGAGCTGGTAGGGATTGGCATCTACATATCCCTTTCGCTCTCTGGGCTTATCGGACTAGCATTCGTACTCCTCTACTTGCTACTCCCTTCTCTCTCGTCTATGGAGTGCAGGCCGTCCTTCCTTTGGAGGTCCAAATCCCATCTCTCAGTGTTTCTCTCGGAGAATTTGTCTCGATGAGGATTATCGTCAAAATCGTCTAGCTCAACTTGAATTATTAGATGAGCGGCGTCTCAGCGCTCTTGAGCATCATCAAGTCTATCTCGGCGTGTCAGCGTGCTTCTGACAAGCATGTGCAACACCGTGACTTCAAAATTGGTGACCTTGTTCTTAAGGAAAATCAAAATGTCACTACACTCGAAAGGAGTCAACGTGGTAAGTTTGCTCCCAAGCTGGATGGGTCCCTACATTATCACTCATAAATATGGAGTGCAGGGCTTATCGTTTGTCTTCCATGGATGGTATCCACAAGCGAGAACCTCTTAATGCCTTGCATTTACGGCCCTTCTATTGTTAAAATCTCTCTTACACAAATCTAGTCGCAACTCGGATCTTCCATCTGTCCTAATAACTTGATCATCTACTTTCGTGGTGATTTGAAATTGTGTGGTTCTCACTTTATTGCCTCGTTTACCTTAAATATGAGTATCGCGGCTCTACTCATTGCACGTTTCTTTTGGATATGTTCCTCCTCATGGTAGGAATACCTTAATCACCACTTCATCTGTCCCAAGTACTTATCTTAATCGGATCTGCTCGGGGCATGAGTACATGTTCTTCCATGTTCTCCTCCCCTTCATCTGATCTATCTAGGTCTAAACTCAGCTTCTTCCAAAGAGTTTCAAAAAAAAAAAAAAAAAAAAAAAAAAAAAAAAGATGCTATCGAAAAAGATGGTGATCCCTCGAAGGACATTATCCATACATTGTCAAGTGAATCAAAAGCAAATAGACCATACCCTCGAAGGATGGCTATCATACAAATTTCAAAATACAGACCGCTCCCTTGAAGGACGGCTGTTTCTCAAAGAAATATTCAAGGCTTCTTGTAATCAATCAGCCTTCCAGTCAGTTTATACACTTGTTAGCATCAACTTTGAAAGACTTCGCATCGATCGGTCTTTCCATATCAAGCAAACTTCCCACATTGATCGGTTTGCTTTTACATCCAAATCATGAAGTGAGATTTTAGACCTTTTGTCGATCATATGGAGAATCCTATTTTCCTATCATGGACATGTATTACGTCCCTTGTAGGTTCCGACAAGATACTTACTTTCTTTTCTTTCCATTTCTATCCTAGATCGGTTTTGCGACTAGTTAGTGTCGGGTTTATTTTAATCTTATATAGGGCCTTGTATGCTTGGTCTTTCGGTTTCTTATCGGATCTTCTCTGTAATCGGTTGGAAGTCCGACTTATCATTTCCCTTCTTTTCAGTGTCTTCTCTTCTAAGTCACGGTTATTTACCTTTCATCTTTTGCTCTTCTGATAAGCATTCTCCATTTCTTTGTCTTGCATCTGTTGAATTGACATTTCACATGTTAATTCAATCAAAATCTATCTTCTATCAACATTCCTCTTATCTATCAAAACATCTATCTTTATTCATTTCTCATTAAAATTACATCCATCTATACATCAAACGCATCTATCTATCTATCCATCAAAATATTTAAAAGCTATGTCCATCCAAGATACTTCCCATCATCTATCAAAATTAAATCAATCTATCTAACCACATCCATCTATCATCTATCAATCTATATCTATCCAATCACATCTATTCTATCCACATTTCAATCTATCTCATCACATCCATCTATCATCTATCAATCTATATCTATCGATCACATCTATTCTATCCACATTTCAATCTATCTAATCACATCCATCTATCATCTATCGATCTATATCTATCCATCACATCTATTCTATCCACATTTCAATCTATCTCATCACATCCATCTATCATCTATCGATCTATATCTATCGATCACATCTATTCTATCCATTTCAATCTATCTAATCACGTCTATTCATCATCTATCAGTCTATGTCTATATCATCATCTATCAGTCTATCGATTTATACTCATTTTTGCCCGTGGATTGCGGTATCGCTTCTCCACGTCGTTTGCTTCCATCTGCTAATCTCTTTGCCATAGTGTTGATGCTTGGCTGGTCTATCTGATCATTATTGTGCGCTACATGTTGTCTTTCGGCACATATTTTCGATATCATCATCTATTTCGAGTTTGTTCCCTTTACGTGGAGCACTCGCTTTTGTTTAGCCGCTTAGAGTTACGCGGTTCCCTGCAGCAGGCACTAACGTCGTCTGACTTATAGACCGTCTAGTTGTCCCTACCAATGTGTCTCTCTTTAGATGTTGGCTATTTTGCAGTTCTCCTTACACTCATGGGTCTGTAGGCACTAACGTCGTCTCATGAGGAGACCGGCTAGTTTTCCCTACCAATGTGAGTTCCTTAGGTTCTGCCCTTGTGTTTATTTTTATGCGTCCTCAATGATCGGTTCTACTCCGGCTATCCATTGGGGCATCCTGCATTTTTTTTTTTTTTATCTACCTCTTTCAAACTCGGGATCGTCTTTCTATCATCCATCCCATCCCTAGTTTGAGGGGATCACATCACCACAAATTCTTCTCTTCTTCCATCTCCATGTTTTTGTCTCATAACCTTGCTTATCGCAAGTTACTTGACAAAAAGGGCAAAATGTAGACACCTAAAATTGGTTACCCAATTTAGTGTCCCTTCTCATCCGTTTACTTGCTAGGTAACCTAGGGCACGTTTACATCACCAACTATCCCCTTGGGATAGTTTTCCAATTGTGATTTAATCACCTACTCTAAATTTAATTCATCCCATCACATCTTGCCCATGGGTAATTAAATAATTAAATATTTAATTACGCTTCTTCCCATGCATCTTAATCACTTATCTACCCCAAATTTATTTTACCCATGTACCACATCTATTCTTAATCTTCCCTAAGCGGGATATTTTCCCGTAGTCGGATAAGCCTTTTCTTTCTCGAATCGATCATTAAGGCACCTCGGGAGTCTTTTCCGCGATCGGCGCCGACCCATATGGTCGGCGCCGATTTTCTAAGGCGCGCCGATTATAAAAGCAAGCCCGAACTCGAGTTCTAGGGACGAAAAGAGCGAAGAGACCGAAAAGAGAGGCGAGCGAGTGAAAGGAAGCACTTACGCACGAGCAGTGAGAAGAGAGATCTTCTTAGCATCAATTGTCTCAGTTAGGGCAGATCCTGTCCTAATCAATCCCTGAGAGGAGCACCGTTACTCTGCCCGTATCATATCAACACCATACACCATTATCTATCATCTGGTGACTCTGTTCCAGCGTCTCTCCATCTTCGGCACATCCTACAGACTACATTCACCTTAGATCCCGAATCTCGCCATTTGAGTCCACTGATTGGTCGATCTGCCTTGATTGACATTGATCTTATCGATCGGCGTCGATCGGTCGATCGCCGCCCGATCGGTCCCGATCGCCGCCCGATCACATCAGTCGCCGCCGATTCTACACAGTCGACGCCGATTTCCTGCCAGAGCGGTAAAGGTCACGAGTAACACAAATCTAGCATTATTTCTCGGTTCCCGGTTTTACGTACTTCTGTCTGTGTTTGTTAGAGTTACTTTTATTACTACTGCAATCGAGAGAATCTAGTCTTTATTTACATCTTTTATCATGTATGCTTTGCTTTTCTTTATTGAAAACGTGGTGACATCCGCCAAGAGAAGCTTATCGCTTCTCGGACCCTTCTCGGGCGAGTCCACCCATATATTTCTAACGCCATCTTTTACATCAAGCACCGGTGTTTCTGCGGTTACTCGGATCTATTGTGCGAATTGCTCGTGTGCGCCGTCTTATCTACATCGACTTCCTCATCCGTCTACATCTTCATCAGTATCTATTTCATTGAGGTTTTTCGGGGTTTTGTGTTTAGTTTGGTGCATTAACTTGGGCGGAGTAACAAGCATGTTGAATTTTTATAATGAGCACAAAAAATAGTATATATCTTTGGCGTAGGACTTTGTTTCATGTGTTGGCACATGACTCTCATCCTCGTCGATAAAGGCCTAAATATAGTACATTCAAGCATCTAGCTCATCAAACTCAATCCTTCAAAGCTCGAGTGGTACAAGCATGCATGCGAGATAAATGAGATTCTAGAATTCTAGTTGGTAACATCATTTTTACCAAGAATCTTCACCATTTTCCAATCCACATTCAATCGGTTATGATTTGGAGAATCTTAAGGGGTGATTGAATCCTTGAGGAGTCAATCGCAAATCCCTCTTCAATTATTGTAAACACTTCAAGATCAAACACCTATGAATTTTTCCCACCATTAATGTATTACCAAGAATCAAGGAAATTTCTTAGTTCAAACAGATTAGTTAGATTTAGAAGTAGGTAGTCAAAATAACTAGATCTTTGGGAGAGACTAGGAATTCTAGGTATAAAAGAGAGAATGTAATTAGAATTAGGAGTTCCATATTTTAATTGTAGTAGTATATTGTGAATTAAAAAAATCAAATTCAGAGAATTTTATTTTTTTCTAGAAGCTTAATACAAACACGATCGAAGGGCAAAGCAAGGGCCACTTGTACTAACAGAGGGAGATTCATTCTTACTTTATTTCTTTATTCTTTCACAATCACTTGTTACCATTTTACTATTTCTTTCTGAAGGCAATGATACGAGTCTTTAATGTTAATGTTTTGGTTAACTTCCATTTTTGCTTTCAATTCGAGTACTTTAATTTCATACATTTCATTTGTAATCATGATCAGTTCAATAAAGTCTTAGTTTTTAGATAGAAACCCGTGTTGAGTCTGTGTTCCTATTGTTCCCTTTGTTGCAAACAATTGTTGGATGATGCCCTAGATAGACATATTAGATTGATTAAATTACGATCCCCAACGAAACTCTTCACAACCTAGGGCATGAGACATGGATACACACACAAATAACTACATGGAGGTGAGATGTAGTGCGGTACTCGGTCGTGAGTTCACCCTTCGAGTGATTGCCAAAGTTAGTCTAACTCCACATTCTACATCTTTTATAATATATTATATGCGGTGGTTTGTGGGTATGTGCATGTAGTCATTTTTGTAGGTCATAGGTGTGATTGAAACCCTAATAGCAAAACCAAAACAACAAATGGCGAAAAACATTGAAGATCTTCCAACCCAAAAATGAATAGTTTTTATCATTTTAGCGAGACACATGAACCCATATCAATCATTAGCACATGTGGCACTCATGTCCTCTTGCAGTGCTTATGTCTTGTATATTCCTGGGTTTCTAAACCCTTAGCAAGTCATTTTGACACTATTTCCAACCAAATCGAGCACTTAGACAATCCCAATCATTCCCGGGTTGCACTAAATCAATTAAGGCATTCTCTCTCTCTCTCTCTCTCTCTCTCGTTTGCTTAGGGTTTTACATCATTGAATGTTTAGTGTTTGTGTATTAATGTATTTGATTACCTAAATATCATTTATTATAGGAAGTTACTCTGAAATTAGATTTAATTCAATTTAGATTAAATCATTTGGTGAACCCATTTGCTCGAACCCTACATTGATTCAAAGCCTTATTTTTATGCCCATCACTCGTAGTGGTTGTTTTATTCATCTTGAGAACATTGAGCTTCCGATATTTTATCACAAATTCTCAAAACTAATGGCTAACTCGATAACCCCCGATTAACTCAATCCACGTTCCTCTTGAAAACATTGAAGCTTCCAACATTGAACACTCATATGATGATGACACTAATTTTGATAAGGAATAACTTGACAAGCTCACTAATTTTTGTTCTTATTTACGCAATCACCTCATTCCGCATGTCTGAATTCTCTAATTGGTATCAAACATTCTCGATATGATACCACACTTCCCCTCGTGGTTTCTTCCTCGATTGCCATGAATTTTTTCCAACCTTTCACCATTCATGTTTCTATTGGTCCAACAACCACTCCCCTCATTCATCCCAATACTTCCATACATAACCCGACTCCTCTTCGGGAACTTGTGACTTCACCTCCTTGTACCATGATTTACAAACCCAAATTCTCCAATTACAACAAGCCTCTTCATCCTTCTCTCCATCTTTATATTCTTCACTCCTCCTTCATATCCCTTTTATACCCATTATATCCTATTATTTGTTGCATCCTAAATTCATCGCACCTAAGATCCATGTCTTCAATGGCCATGGTGACCCTCAAGAACATCTTCGTTCCTTTCATGTTGCATCTCTTGACTATGTTGATGACCTTACACTATTGGAAAAATGGTTTCCTCGAAGCTTACATGATTATTTTATTTGTTGGTTCTACAATCTACCTTTCATTCAATAACATATTTTGCATCTCTAGTGATGCATTACTTGCTCATTTTTCTATGAATATCGACACTAAGACATCCTATGCACAACTGGCTAAAATCAAACAAGGATATAATGAACATCTTGTAGACTATGTTTTGTGGTATAAGAATAACCTTTCCAAAATTACCAATGTTCTCGTTGATTCGAAATTGCAATATCTATTCATTCAAAGAATTTTTCCTCCCCTCTAGAGTGTGTCATTTTTGAGAATTCTCCATCTTTTGATCGATTGTCTCATATGCTCAAATTGTGCGAAAGAAACTACTATATATTGGAAAACTAAGGTATTATTGTACTTCTTCTACTTCATCTTCTAACAAGTTTCAATCCAAATCCACATTCAAACCATCCACTAAGCCTATCGATTCTAAAGTTCTGTCAACATTGTTTCTACACCAGCCAAGCTTCAATTACAATCCACGAGGTGCACCTTCACTAGGCTAGCTTACGCACTTTAGCTCCTATTACCATAAAGCATTGAAAGTAATCTGATCACTCTCCTTCCACCACTCAATCTATATCCTTCTCAACCATGTGGATGTAATTATGGCAAAAATGCATGTTGTGATTATCACCAATGCAATGGGCATTCTATTGATCATTGTTTTAAGCTTAAACATATCATTCAAAATCTTATCGACAACAATGCAATTGAGCTTCCAAAGCCATCTAATTCTAAACCAGTCAATGATAATCAAAAGCTTAAAATATTCAATGACCCATTACCTAATCATGACAAGATGACTATTGATTCCTCTTCTAATCATGCATATCACCCTTGCTTCCTCCCTCATCGGCACCCCTTGATTTAATTATTGATACTATGATATGCCACCACCAATTATTACATTCTCTGATGTGACTACCATGCTACATTTTCTTCCGATTCGTTACATATCGATGTGTCTATTGGTGCTCATATAGTATATAATACTATGGTCCATCCCTTGGCCCTTTCAAATGCATGCTCTCTAGACACTCTTACTAGCTATCAACTTTACATATCTCAAATTACATTTCTAATCCCCAATTCTTGTAGACATGTCACCCTACTTTACTACTTTGGGTCTCTTACCATACCAACATCATCCCTCATTACATCTGAAATCAAGTTTTTGGCATGGTCTTAGACCTCCCTTGGATTCAGGCTACCCAAGCTATCCCTTCCATGCTCCATTTTTGCCTTAAATTAATTCATAACAAACAAGTTATTACCATTAAAGGTATTCCACCATGCACATCATTACCTCATCTTACTCTCCGCTCTACTTCAACCCCAATCATGACATCTAGGTCTCCTTCACCTCTCAAGTATACATCTATATTTGCACCTATCTCTCCCATTCATATACGACCTCCATAATGACCCCTTCGTCCTCACCGGTCCATTAGTCCAACCCTTTAGTTTGATTCCCCTACCCAATCAACCCATTCTTATAGGTGTTCTCCACCTTCTTTACCACACCAATCTCCCTCACATACACATATCTACTCTCCTACTCCACCAATCCTAGACCATGGTCACATGTATTCTCCTTCTCGAATACTAGATAAGGGACCCTCGCTCTTCACTATTATCAAATAGATCTCTTCCACCCAAAAACTTAGGGGGCATCATACTCCCCCTCCATCAATTTTTTTGTCTCTATCATATACTCATATCTTATCTACTACACTTCACACTCCGTGCTTCATGATAAATTTGTCCTAGCAATACCTTTTCTACCCAATGACACACTCATGTTCTCCAGGTTCATACATGACTATTGAGGGCATTAAATGAACCTCGCTCACACACTTGGGGGAATCACACTTTATTCCTCCCCCCTCCATAACTATTGGATATCTTTATCATCTAATTCTATTTTATCTAATAGACTTCACACTTTGTGAATCACGGTAAATATTTCTTAGCATCTACACTCAATCACATACAATATATTTGCTACTCAATGATACACTCTTGTTCTACGGTTCATACTTTACTATTGAGGGAGAAATTCCTAAATGAACCTCACCTCACACACATATGCTAGGAGGAAATGTGACCCCTCCCATCTACACATATTACATATCATAACACACCATCACATTCACATAACATCTACACATCTTGGTTGTATTTAGTCTTGTTAGCTTATACTACTTATATATTGCACTTTGTTTCCTATGCTAGCTAGATTTTTAATATGTCATTATCTTTTACTATACACACATATGCATTCACATGGTATCTTGAGGTGAATGTAGGCCTTCTATAGATTCTTACATGATTTATGATTCTCAACGTCATTCTTTACCAGTCCCACTGAGGCTCCTAGGGTCATCTACCTTTACTACTCTCATACTCCACACTCACATGTCCTATTATTACAATATTTCCTAATTCTTGTTACTATCATTATTCCTTTTCATTGATCTATACATGCTTTGAAATACTATTTATCTTTCTAACATGCTAATGGGTGCTTCATGTGTAGCATTTTCCTTGCAAGATATTATACAACTATGGCTATTTGTTACTTATTCTTTATTATTATTTGTTGGCTATGCCATATCCCATACTTTCCCATTATTTACTTATGTTTTCTTTGGCCCTAATTATCTTATGACATTGTGAGTGATGTCCTGTGTATGCACCCACTTTTTGTGGTCCTTTTGTCTTCATATTTTCTTAATAAATTATATTCTATTGCACGTTAGCTCTTTTACACTAACACTTGTTTTCTAGTCTATCTTGTTTGCATGTGCCTTTGTTTCTACCATGCACATCTCATACCCCTTATAGGTATCTAATCTATAATATGCATATCAGTTTCAGGTCCTCTCATTTGGGTCACCTCCTCCTACATTTGTCACATGCACCCCAAATAAGGGGGTAACTATTGGGTACACAAATCACCCTTCCAGTAGCACAAAGCTCCAAAACATAACAACACAATACATAATTAACAAAAGCACACACTCAAAGAGTGATCCAGAATCAAACTTGGATCATAAACATAGAATATATGCTAGCGCCCAATAATAGATAGGAATGGTTTGTTCTCGTGTCCCACACGGGCACTTGTGTCCTAGGGGAAATTTATATAGTTTCTCGGTTCAACATAGTTTTTAGTACAAATTTACAATATCATACACTTGACTTCAATTAAATAGTTCATTCATTCAACTACAATTTAGTTACAAATCGAGATGTGCCAATCTGTAGTGGCACTTATCACTTGAGAAGCGTCATTGAAGAAGAGAAAAATAGACCTCTCTCCCCAACACTCTTCTCTTGGCATGAGATCACTCAAAAACTCGCTCTTGGTGTGAGATCACCCAAAAATGTTTCCTTGGCATGAGATCGCCCAAAGAACTCACTCTTGGTGTGAGATCACTTAAAAACTTCATCCTTAGCGGTAGGACGCCCAAATCTACAACATCTCCAAAGAAAACATGACAACTTTCTATCCTATACTCTCTCATACATCAAGTGCACTCTTTTCTTAACTACTACTTTTACACACTTTTTACTTATTTATACATATGTTACTCTAATTTTTCATATACGAGACTTTGACTACTCTTTTGCTCTTCTTTTGTAGGTCCATCCTTACAAGAAACAAGAAAAATCTCACATCAACAAGCACAAGCTCCAATAGCACTACTACACATACAATCCACCCCTAAGGTCTACCTCCCTTTCCTAGTTTCCATGCTTCACATTATGATCACTTCATGCTTCACATGACTACTTGTCAACTTGGCCTCATATTGGCTACACTCCTCTCTGGATTACAAGGTACATATCTTCTATCTACTTTATGTTATTGATTATTCACTCAACAACATAAAGTGGAGGAAAATGTAGACACAAAATCTATGCACTTGGGTACATTTCTATGTCCTAAATTATACTAATGTATACATGATTCCTAAACAAGAAAACTAGTGGTTGACAAATACTTTTGGCATTTTGGTTATGTTATCTCTTACACTTTACTAGCTTTACACATCTTATAGTTTCATCATAACTTGACTGATTTATCTTTTTATGGCCTCAGACACTAGCACCGAGTTAGGACAGAAGAACCTAGGCACTCTTGCCCCTCCTAGGCACTCTTGTCCCTCTCTTTCTTATTTTTACTCCTTTGGGTCCTTTTACGCTTGGAACCTTTTAACACTTTGGGTCATCCTTCAGTTGTCAATTACAAAATTCAAGCAAGGGAATCATATATATACTTAGTTATTTTACTCAAATAAGGGACCAAACATCATAAGCATTATCTATAATCACCTAAGCATGCACAAAAGGCACAGGAGAACTACAAAGCATACACCTAACACATTCACACAAGGAACAAGGGTTGCATTGATCTACATACACTGCATAAGAGGGGAGTCTATTATATTTAATCACACACATTTTGCATACTCAAGACAAATATAGATCTAGCCCACTATCATCATGAAAATTACACAAGGGAAACCTAAGGTATGAGACATGTATATACGCACACACATAAAGAACTTCATGGAGTCTGAGATGTAGTACAACGCTCATTCATAAGTTCACACTTCGGGTGACCGTCGGGTCTCGTCTGTCTGAATCCATAATTTTACATATTTTTTATTAGATTTGATGTGGTTTGTGGGTATGTGAATGTAGTCATTTTTTTCAGTCACGAGTGTGATTGGAATCCTAACAGTGAAACCAGATCGTTAAAGGAAAACAACAACGAAGATATTCCAACCTAGAAAAGACCATGTTCTTATCATTTTAGTAGACATAAGCGCCCATATAATTCATTAGTGCCTAGGGCATTCTTTTCCTCCTATGGGCACTTATGTCTTATATATTCTGGGTTTACAAACCCTCAATGAGTCATTTCGACACTTTTTCCAACCATATGTAGCACTCGAACTATCTCATTCATTCTTAGGTTGCCTTGAATCGACTAAGTCATTATCTCTCTCATTTGCTTAGGGTTTTACATCCTTGAATGCTTAGTTATTTCATATTACTGTACTTAATTATCTGAATATCATTTATTACAGTAAGTTACTATGAAATTATATTTAATTAACTTTAGATTAAATCATGAGTGAAACTTCCCTCTATTTGGGAATGTATGGAGGGGTCAAGATGCATCATAGTCATGACTATGTTGTATGCAGTTTTAACCATGTTTGAATTTTACCACATTTCAGTATTTGTGACCTTTTTTGAGTATCGATCTCTGTAATGATATCTTCTTATGTATTTTAATCTACTTTTATCTATAGAAATACCTTGTTGAATGCCCTCTTTTTCAGGTACGTGTGATAAAACATTTGTGTGTGTGGCTTAAAATAAAATATGTGTACACATGTACTATACATATGATAATCTCTAGAAGCATATTGAAGTAATCTATAGAAGTATATTGAAGGCTGAAATGGTGACCACTTTGTTGATAATTTTTACTTGTAAAGTGTGGAGGGATGCGCCCAAGAGAATAGTGTAGTAGACTCGGTTGGCTCCCATCATCGTGTAAAAATTTATGAGTGTTATGCATCAAGCTCAACATAACTATTGAGTACATGTGTGTAAAGAATAGACATTTTATGTATCAAATCAATGAAATAAACATCATTTATAACTTGTAACAAGATAGCCAAGTAAACTAAAACATGTCATAATTTTGTAGTTTCTCTCATATGTGAATGTTTTTGTATTGTGTGCTTATTTAAATGTTTTGGCTCATTCGTGTTGGTTATATATAAATAAATTCTCAACATTTCCATGGTACCCCTAATAATATTCTCAAATTGATCAATATTTTACATGAAGGAAGAGATGTTAGCATTGTTTCCTTACTACTTGTGAAATCTTATTTCTTCATAAGAGAGTACACACTCATCTCTATTCCACATTCATGTGCTTAACTCTTATTGCAAATGAACTATAACACCCTTCCCTCTAAAATTTATAATATGGTAAAGTGCATATATCCACAAATAAATTTTATATCAACCATATAATTAGAAATTAAACCATCTCTAATACTAATATGATTCTCTATACATTAGCCTAGCATGATTGATCCATATCCTATTATTTTAATTTATTAATTAGTCAAAAATCACAAATGTGCTAGAAAATATTAAGAAAACATTATTTTTGTTGTTTATTATGGTCCTAGAGGGAATATTTTATAGTCGGTCATTTATAAGAATGAAAGTTTCACGATAATCATGAGAATTCAGTCATAGGATGTTTTACATGTAATTTGATAGACCATATTGTGTAGTTTTTCCATGTTGTACATCCTTAAAAAGGATCGAATGATTAAAGAGAAGATAAAAATATCCTCTAAATAAGGGAAGTAGAGAAAATATCCTAAATAAGGGAAGTAGAGAGAAAATATCCTCAAGAAGCTATCAAACATCCTTCTAAGGATATTGTGGCCTTTCAACAAGTTCTTATAGGTAAGGAATGGATACGAAAGAAATAGTCTAACCCTAACTTGAGGATATGTTACTCATTCTCAACAAGTGAAATGAATGTTAATGGGAAAAAGATATGATTTTAGAGGACCATATCTATTCTTTAAGCTACATAAGATCCACCAATAGATACTTCAAATGTGTATCCTAAAAATTCTCTACCCTAATTTTGTGAGGTCACTAATGGTGTTGAATGTCATTCTACATAAAATGATGTCATGAAATGATTCAAAAGGAATAAAATTAGTTGAATTTCACGAGACCTACCAAGAGTATTTTTAAGTAGAGATCAATGGAGGCATGAATTTAAAAGGGGATATAAATACCAAATCCTATCACTAATAAAATATTGCAAGGCAACAAGTAAACAAATATTGTATAATAAAAGATAGGTTGGCTTGCTTCTTGAAGAACTAGAGGTAATTAAGAAAGAAGGCGTGGATTTTTGTTAAAACTTACTAATGGAATAAGTAGTTAATGAGGAAAACCTTATAGACAAATATTTTTAGCCATTCCAAAAGATATTTTAGTTGATCAAAATGAGGATTTATTGAAACCATTCTCCAAGAAATATGTTAAAGTAGTTCGACATCTCATGAAGCCAAATAAAGTACCAGCCCCATATGATTTTCCAACTTATGTGTTTCAACAATTTTAGGTTATTTTTGGCCCTGGATCAATCGAGTGATAAATGAAAAATCTAGAATTAAAATATATTTTAAGGGACAAAGATTTCACTTTTATCTCCCTCATTTAATTTTTTTTTACCTCATCTACCTTTATTAGATTTAGACCAAATTATGTTCATAATAAAGTCTATAAAATCATCTCAAAAGTAATTGCAAAGAGATTGAAACTTTTTTTCCTATGATTATTTCTCCAAATAAGGGTTTTGTGATTAGATGATAGATCATGAATGGGGTCATCGTGATTCGTGATATTTTAAATACCTTGAATTCTCATAATGAATCTAGAGCATTATTTAAATTGGATATAGAAAGGGCATATAAAAGGGTAAATTGGGTGTCTTAGAGAAAGGTTCTATGCACTTTTGGTTTTAATGAGGTGTAGATTTCTTAAGTCATGAATTGCATGAATAATGTTTTATTTTTAGTGTGGTTTGATGGTAGTATAGGAGGTTTTTTAGGAATCCAAAGGAAAAATACAAGGGGACCCCCTCTTTATATATCTAATGCATTTGACATTTGGAGTCCTAACTAAAGGATGCCTTTAGCCAAGACACTTATAGCATTATGTAGAGAAATATTAACACCCCTACTTACAAAAAAATGATGTATGTATTAAATAAAAGGTTATATCAACAAGATATTTATCGTAAATGGTTCAATCTAACACAATACAACATTATTCTGCAAGTTTACAATACGCAAAACACCATGATCTTTCCACAATGAATTAATTCATATAACCTTCCCTTAGACACGGATAACCCACTAATATAATACACCTTGTAACCACATGGTCATATTGTATTTACCTATATGTGACTAAATTCCTTCTACAAAAGGGTGTATGTCATTATATAGTTTCCATATTTCCACAATTAACAATCTACCCATCTAATATTGAATGTTCCCCAATCCTTTATGCAATGTACACCCCAAGTGTTCACAACAAAATTTGATGCAATTACTTCATATCAATAGTTACAATTATAGGATTAGACCAAATCAAAATCATCAAATTCAAACTAGGAGTTCTAATAGTTGTGCACTAAAAATTTACAATTGTGAATAAAATTGTATGCAAACTTTTCTCTAAATCCTCTCACTTCATTTAAGATAAATTCAATGGCTTTAAAATTCCAAGGGTAGATTCACTCCATTGAATAAAAAATCATTTTTAATGTGATATCTTATAATTTTTGTTATGTTACCATGTATAAAACATGTGACTTGGTTGCATATTATCCTGAAGTCACCTCCCATTAAACCAAGTGATGAAACCTCACATTTTTCACTCCACTATTGTTTTTATATGTAGAGCTTAGTTATGATTTCTTGAAGATACTGAGATCCTTGATGAAAACCTATAGAAATATGCAACCATTATATCCCGATAATATATACGCAATATGCACACAAATAAAAAAATTACAATAAACATTGCAGGGGGACAACACTTGTGCAAAACATACAAACACACTCCTCTAATACACAACACTTGAGTGAAATACGAGAAAAAATACTTTCACTATCAAGACTTGTGTCGTAGATACACTACATTTTTTTCTAGTGATGCAAGATTACAAGTGAACCTAAATGTTACTAAATTAATATTCGATCTTCATCATAGTTGAATCTTTAGGTAGGGTCATAGAAAATTTAAAGATATAGCTATAGAATTAAGAGGACTAAAGCTTATGATAATCATGATCTCAATAGTCATCCCTAATTTATTGATAAAAAAATCTATTTTGGTTAGTTGATATAATTGAGGCATTCATTCTATAAAAACATTGAAGAAATATGAGATATCCTCTAGACAAAAAAAAAAACTAGTCTACATAAGTTAGAAATGTTCTTTGTCAAAGTTCTTAGGGAAAGGAAGGAAATGATATAAAATATTTTGGGTATTATGACTGGAAAACATCCTAGAAAGTACCTTGAGGTTCATTATTTTCAAGGAAAACAATTTCAAGATTATGGGAAATTTTATTAGATACTTTATATGCAAGATTGGGAGCACGGAGGGCTAAATGATTGAGCTTGGGTGGTTGAATTGGTATGGTTAAATTGATTATACATGTTATTACAATATTTGTTTTTTTTTTAATTACTTTTATGAAAAGTGTAGAGAATGAAAAAATAATGTGGTACTTATTATGGCATGGAAAGGAAGAAAAAGGAAAAAATACCTAAAAGAAAGGGAAAATGTATCTAGATTGAAGTCATCTTGTAGTAAGTAAAATTCGTGTCGTCCATTCAAAGTGGAAACTCTAAAGGTTATGCATTGCAAGTGTGTAACTATGCACAAGTCTTTACATAGATATTATCCATTGAATCCTTGTACATTATCTCAATGTAACTTTAGTGACTCTAAAATTATAAGGGTAGATTGATTTCATTGATTATAAAAGTCATTATTAAGACAAGATCCTATAAAATTTTGATGTGTTACTATGTAGAAAACATGTTACTTAGTTGTTCTTTGTCTTGAAAGTACCTCCCTTTAGCCAAGAAATGAAACCTCACGATATCAATCCAATGCTCCTTTTGATAGATGGAACTCAATCATGAACTCTTAAATATATTATGATCTTGGATAACATACTCATAAGATGTCATAACCATTCTATCTTAATAATATTCATACATATCAAATGATATCATGAAACACTATATACATGTGTATACATAGAGCTATACACAAAACACAATATAGATAATTACTATATCATAACACACATGGTAACAATAAAACATTACAATAGAAATTACATGGAACAAGAATTGTGTAAAACATTAAAAAATCATGTGTAAAACAAAATTTACATGGAATAAACATCATATAATTACACAATCAAGACTTGTGCCAAAACTATAATACTGATGTGTTTAGGTGTTGCAAGATTACAAGTGAGCGAAACATTCCTACATCAATATCTCTTCATCATCATGGAAAAATATATAGGTGGGGTCCTAAAAAATTTGAGAGATACTATGAGGAATAAGGGGATTAAATATTATTACAACGGTGATCCCAATACCCACCTCTAATTTGTTGAGGATAATTTTATGTTCGGGTTATTTGAGATGAGTAGGGTGTTGGTTTTGAAAAAAATACTAATGAAATATGAGGTAATTTTTAGATAGAAAATTATTTTGTACAAGTTAGAAATATTTTATACAAATATGTCTAAGAAAAAGCAAGTAATGATCTTGGAGGTGTTGGGTATCCCCATTGGATAACTTACCATAAATTACCATTGGGTGCCTTTACTTACAAGGTGAAAAAACTCAAGATTTTTTTATAAGAAAAGGATTTTGACTGGAGCTATGGTAATCGGGAGTTCAAGGATCTCCTCCCATACATAGAATGATATTCAATAGTTGTTATATCTAACTTAGCAGTAAAAAAACACAAAAGTTAAGACCGTGTTTCCTTGAGCGCCAACCACAGGGTGATAATTGGAACTACCATCAAGCAAAGGATAATAATATAGCATGTTAGTAAAGTTCCCCTTTTTCCTTTTTTCTTCCTAACCTCATGCCATGGACCTAGTTATGAAGCAACTACAATCTGCAAGCTATTAGGATCCACAAAAGGTGTTGTTCGATCAGGGGTATGTTCCTGATTAGAACCTGATTTCTAAATTATCATATTCATGTCCTCTCTTCACTCCACTTGTTACCTTATTCTCTTATGGTCAATCCTTTTTCTCTTTTGATTTTATTTTCCTTGACCCTCCAAATTCATCCTTAGCCACCGCTTCATGCCCCTAATCAGGAGGGGGGTTGTGTCAACCACTTTTGGTTTGCATCTTATTTTTCTTCTGGTTTATCTTCCTTCTGATTTTTGGGTAGGATGCTTATAAATGACCATGAGTCTTGCAGAGATGACACCGAAATGTCATATTTTCATAATCCAAAGGTTGCACATGCTGCAAATTCCCCACTTTCAGGATGATCTTATCTAGGATTCCCTTCTAAGATCAATTTCTACACATATTTTGGAAAAGGTATGGATGCCTATCGTTTATTGGAGAGATCAATTTTTAGAAATCTCCCCAGAGCATGGCCGATGTTTTCTAGGGCATGCCATAAGTGTAGGGGGAGGTTCGAGAGCCTAACCTACATAGGAATTTTTCTCACATAAATGTGTTTGGATTGAATTAGGGAACCATGGAGTGAAAAAAAAACCAACGTTACCCTAAAACCATGGTTCATTCGAGAGACATTTATGGTATTTCTCCTTTCTTTGAAACTGGATAACAAAGAAGCCCCTAGAGCAGAAGGAGATCTCACAGTTGTTTGTCTAGTTTTGGAAATCCATAGAGTAAGGGGATTGGCATCGGCCACATCCATTAAATCTCTCGATAACAACCAGTTGAGTTAGATGAAGCAAATGGGCATCGAGCTCATGCGTGTCCAAGCTCAACATTGGGCTCTCCTCGGCCAAGATCAACTATGTACGCATGGGGGCTGCTCAAAGTTGGGGCGGAGATATCTAGATGGCCACTTTGAAAGAACCAATTTTTGGGGTAGTATGAGACCCACCACTTCCCTGCCCACTAGAACCCTTATCATGATGAGTCACTCCTCCACCCACATATGCATCCCAACTCAAGCTACCATTCGGAGACGGGGGAAACCATAAATCTTGCCATCCACCTCAATCCTTATTTTTAGATCTGTAATAAAAGTCATCTAATCTTTCTTGCTCATTCTTACTCATTTATTGAATCCCTTATGTAAGCCACATCCTTCCTGGTAATGAGTGTACCATCCCACACCCCAAGGATACATAATTCGTTTCCCTCCTGCAAATCCATATTTGGGATAGGGAAAGGAGTGTTGCAACTAATATTTTCAGCCATTTCCACTACTTTGGCCCAATTCATGAATGCCCTAATTTCACTTCCTCTACACTCCATCATAGGAAACCGTCATCTCAAAAACTTTGGATGGTAAATGATTTTTATTATACCAGAGCTATGAATTGGAGTGGTGGAGGAGTATTTTCTCTAAGTGGGACATGGGGGTGGGCTTGGGTTCTTAATGTCCACTAAGTGATCCGCATTCGAGCATTCCACTATGTTCTCGCTTGGTCCATATGGAGAATTTTGAACCCTACTTCAAGGTGTCCCCATGGCCACTTATTGAAATCATCGAATGAAATCAATGGTAATGGAACTTAGGTTGATGATTACAAACTACTTGTAACTTATCAATAGCACATGACCTTGAGTTAAAAACTTTATATGGTAAACACTTTTATTAGACCGTAGATATGAAATGGAGTTAGTGAGGAACACTTTCTCTAAGTGGGACATGGGGGTGGGCTTAGGTCCTTAATGTCCATCAAGCAATCCACATTCGGAGCGCCCCATTATGTTCCACTTGGTCTATATGGAGAATTTTGACCCCTACCTCAAGGTGTCCCCATGGCCACTTATTAAAAGCATCCAATGAACTCAATGGGAATGGAACTTGGGTTGATGATTACAAACTACTTGTAACTCACCAATAGTCCAAGACCTTGAGTTCGTGAAAAATTATCAAGAATATGGGATAATTTATTATATAGTTTATAGAAAATATTGAGAAGTTGAAAGACTAAATGGTTGAGCTTGGGTGGTCGAATCATTCTACTTAAATCAATTCCACAAGCTATCATGATTTTTTTCACTTTTACAAGCACTTGTTGGAATAATGAAGAGAGTGAAAAAATAAGGTTGCACTTCTTATGGCATGGAAAGGATTAAAAGGGGAATCCACACAACATTACGAGAAAACATGTGCAAACTAAAGTTATCTTGTAGAGAAGTTTTAAAAACATGTGAATTAAAAATGCTACCTTAGGGTCAAAACTTTCCATGAGATTGTATAAAGAGTCAATACCTTTGAATATAATGGTAAAGATGAATTACTTGGATAATGATATACCCCAAAGTATAATTTTACTCCGAATATCCTCCCTCAATCTCTCACAATTGGAATTTCATAGTTTCATAAAAAAGGATTATTTATGATCACTTGAATTGGGACATTTGGGAACAAGAATCAATAACTTTTTGGTCTAATTTTTGGTAGGGTGAAATAGGGCTTAATAATAAGAAGGATCTTGGTGAGAATCACTATATTCATCAAAAATATTTGGTGTCAATGTAGGTAAATATTAGGTCGATTAAAACCCTAAGCCATAAATATAAGGAAATGGTGATACTAAGGATATTGATTATTCAGTAAAATAAAAGGAACTACTATCACATATTATAAGATTAATTATTTTTTTAAGAATGCAACCAATGTGTTTAGTTGCGAATATATAGTGTTAAATTTTGATATAATTTTACACTGTAGAAGGTTTGTGGAAGAAACATGGCCTAGTTCTTTGATTTAGAATGTTATTAATAACTCTAAGGGCTAACTCATTTATTTGGATTTTATGTCTAGAAATTATTATGACCTAAGATGGATTATAAAATATGTATTTTATTAGTCCTATTTTTATTATGTGTTAATTCAAAGGGTAATATATTGAGTATCTCCTCCTCCATTTCCATTATGCAACGAAAATATTGTTTGTCTTATTTATAAAATGGATCAACCTTGGGTCTTCCCGGAGTGAGGAAAGAAACATTTACTTCTTGACTTATTGGATTGGAACTCATCTCTATCGAACATATCTAGAAAAGAGAAGTAATACGATCTATGATGATAAGCATATTAAGTGGGAAATATGTTGGGAAAATAGTGAACAAGCTATTTTTGGAAATGTCTCTCTCTCGAACTCAAAATAATGAAAATTAACAAGCATAAGGGAGAGATAATATTGGAAAAATAGCCTTAATTTAAGGTTCTACTACCCCAAATAGATTTAGTCATAAAATCATGCACTTTAGACATTTATTTATCCCGGTCTCATACTACTATTTAGAAGGTTCTTGAGTGAAGAAAGTACTAATTAACCCCATCTTTTGGCCACCTTATTTTACTTTTATTTCGTCATTTCCACACATTTTTATCTACATGCCCAATTTGTTTCAGCACTTTCCCATCATTTTAGCCTCGATTGGGGTGCATAGGGTAGTTTTGGGGTGCCCATGGTAACCCCAGTCTTTCTGGGACGCCCCATTCCTTTTTCTACTTTCCCGCCACTTTTTGGGCTCTTTCTAGTCATTTTTCATCCTTATCTTTTTCCTAGTCGTCCATGTCGGGGTTAATTACAAAATTAGATCAAGAGAACCCTATAAATATAAAGTTATGAGACCATAATGAGGGACATAGCATCATCTACTACTATCACCCATCTAGATTTTTATCCATCTATTACATTTACATCCACATAGGTCCATCATCAAGGCACAAGCTAGGAAGTTTTCATCACACTATATAGGGGAGGATTCTATTTTATTCCATGCGCACATGCTATTATATTTTCTACATTTAGTTATTGCTCACTATTTCACATAGTGTGACTAACTAAGATTACCTAGGGCGTGACATGCGTGCGTGCACACATGCACACACACACACACACACACACACACCAGAAATACATTTGGGTCTGAAATGTAGTACAAAAATCGTGTAGTAAGCCCATTGTTGTGGCGATTAATGTCGATCGACCCATTCATTTTGTATCTTTATTTTTAGGGTTGTGATAATTTCTTCTTGTCTTCTTGGGATCTCTACATCATCTCTAATTATTGGCAACATACAACGCAAGAGAGAGAACCTGATGTGACACACAACGAGGGTTTCATACCACCTTCTAACCCTATGAGAACCAATTCTGAAGCTTTTTTATAGACCAGGGCCCATAGATTGCATACCAAAGCACCTGTGGGTGCCCCAGTCCTATTCCACATGCCCAAGTCCACTCAGATCCTTCAAATCCATTCTTTATGGGACCTCAACATAGTTGCCCCTACTTCTATTTTCTCCAGTCATCTCTGCGACACTCTGCAACAAACATATGAGATCATTCGAGTTTCTTCCTCACCTCCTTCTTGCATATTAGGGTTTTTACTTGTATTAGTTTTATTAGTTAGTAATTTTTATATTACTTTATCATGTTTATTTACAATGTTTATGTCTTCCTAGATGAGATTAACTACCCCCATATTAATCAATTTTAGTTAATTTTGGTGAACCCCACGTATCTTCATAGCACCTTCTAGGGTTTGCATTTGCATTCGAGCATCATGCATATCTCTATCAATGATTATTTGCTTTCCAATCTTGATCTACTTCACCACATCCAACATATTTTTGCTACTACGTGTGTTTCGTTAACATGCATCCAGATTCCATGTATAATATATTTTCACAATATATAGCATTCAAGGCTAATCCTTCCATTGATAATGATCCACTACTCCATATTATGTGTCATGTTGATTGATGTAGGTGTCAAACGCACTCTAATTGACAATTACTCTCGACTTAATTTATGTCTCGTGTCATTTCTTGAAGACTTAGGTCTATCTATTCATGATGTTATTCGCTCTTCTATTTCATTGAGTGCTTATGATGGTACTATTTGTCCATGTCTTGGTCATGTTACCTTGCTCATCACTATTGGTCCCAAAACTCTCCCCACAGTCTTCTTTGTTATATATTTTCTTGTTTCATACAATTGTTTATAGGGTAGACCATGGCTTCATGCCATGCAAGTTTTCACTTCTACGGTCCATCCTTGTGTTAAATTCTTACATGAATGCATTGAGCATACTATCTTTTGGGACTGTGACCCATTCCAATACTATGTCCATGATCCTAATACTAGTCTTCTTATTTTGCGCATTGATTCTAAAAATGAGCCTCAACCTATGGATGACCCACCTCATTTACCACCACTTGAGGGTGTTATTTGTATGATAGATGCAGTCCCTCATATGTCACCTACTACTACTACTGCTATCATTCCATATCAGGGGCATGTTCCATCCATGGGCGTTGCTCTACCATCTACATTCTCATCCTCAATTCACCCACCATTTACTTGCACACTCTTCATACATGATTCATATTGGGA
Source organism: Taxus wallichiana var. yunnanensis (assembly GCA_018340775.1). Taxonomy (NCBI): domain Eukaryota; kingdom Viridiplantae; phylum Streptophyta; class Pinopsida; order Cupressales; family Taxaceae; genus Taxus; species Taxus wallichiana. The sequence goes on from CM031242.1 coordinate 994,527,146, forward strand.
ACACATTCCGTTCGATCCTACTTCACCCAAAACAATATGTACACACAAAGGTTTGGTTCGTTTAGGTTTTTCTATTGATGATATTTATCCACCACCATATAACCCTCACTTATATCATGGGTTGGTTCATGTTACGACCACCTTATTTTACTTTTATTTTGTCATTTCCGCACATTTTTATCTATATGCCTAGTCTTTTTCGGCACTTTGCTGTCATTTTAGCCTCGTCTAGGGCACCCGGGGGTAGTGTTGGGGTGTCCATGGGTGCCTCTATCCCACCCGAGGCACCCCCGATCCTTTAACTAATTTTCTTCCACTTTTGGGCTCTTTCTAGCCGTTTTTCATCCTTATCTTTTTCCTAATCGACCATGTAGGGGTTAATTACGAAATTAGATTTAGAGAACCCTATAAATATAAAGTTATGAGACCATAATGAGGACATAACATCATCTAATATTATCACTCATCTAGAGTTGCATCCATCTATTACATTTACATCCACATAGCTCCATCATCAAGGCACAAGCTAGGAAGTTTGTATCACACTTCATAGGGTAGGATTCTATTTTATTCCATACACACATGTTATTACATTTTCTACATTTATTTATTACTCACTATTTCACATAGTGCAATTCAACACAAGAGCACCTAGGGCACGACATGCACACACGCACGCGCACACACACACACACACAAAACTACATTTGGGTCCGAAATGTAGTGTAGCGCTTAGTGTAGTAAGCCCATTTTTGTGGCAGGCCGAGGTCATCCACCCATTCATCTTACATCTTTATTTTTAGGGTTTTGATACTTCCTTCTTGTCTTCTTACAGGTCTCTACATCAGCTCTGATTATTGGTGACATATAGCGTGGGACAGTGAACCTAATGCGACACATAATGAGGGTTTCGGACCACCTTCGACACTTTGAGAACCAGATCGAAGATTTTTCACGAGACCAGGGCACCCATATTACATACCAAAGTGCCCATGGGCACCCCAATCCTATTCCAGGGCACCCAGTCCACTCATATTCTCCCAATCAATTTTCAATACAGAGTTGAATTCACTTTTGGCGATGGATATATATGAGACAACTCAAGTCTTGTCTCCATAAGTGTGGCAATTAGCTTACAACCCATCATTTGAAACTTCTCAAGCATTGTTTTTGGTGTATTTTAGATGTGACATAAAGATGTGATTTTTCCTTTTCCAAAATTTTAAACCCATATAATAGTGCATAGCCTGAGATATTTCATGTCAAATGATCAGTCAAGATCTTTCTTGGTAGCATCAATAATCTTCACTTTGAGTGTCCAATGATGACAAGATCGTCAACCTAGATAACAATAATCAAAATCTCCCACTTAATTTTTTATGTAGAGATTGGGGTTATAAGGATTTCTATGGAATTTTTATCAATAAAACACTCATTAATCTTTATGTGTCAATCCTGGGAGCTTGTTTGAGACCATTTAATGAATTAATGTGACTACATGCCTTTTATTCTTTTCCGGTATGAAAAAACCTTTTGGTTGAGTTATGTAGACTTCTTCCTACAAATATCCATTGAGAAAGGAATTTTTCATGTCCATTTGGTGGAATTTCCAACCAAATTGTGTAGTTATAACAAAAATAATCCTAATTGTTTTGATCTTAGTTATGGGAGAAAAATTATCCTCATAGTCAATTTATTTTTGTAGTCTACCACTTCATTACTAGTGTCATCGTGTGCTTGTCAATAATTCCATCTTATTTTTACTTTGTCTTGAAGATTCATTTTCATCCAATGGGATTCTTCCCGATGTAAGATCAATAAATTTCCATGTGTTATTCTTAATCACATGTTGATCTTCTACGACAATGACATCTTTCCAAGGTTTAGATGGTAGTTCCTCTTAAACTATAGAGAGATCAATAGATTACACAATTATACTCATTAAAATAAAATTTACATTATCTCGAGCCTTACTACGAGTCTCTCGGTCCAAGAGTAGTGGATGTTTCGGGACACTATCTAATATATCATCTCGTAACACATTAGTACACCACTTAAACATATGTCGAGATACTCTTGTGGGTAGTGGATTTTTTAATCATCCTCATTATCAACATTTTTATTAGAGGGAATACCATCATATATTATCACAACAAGACTGATTTGTGCATTAGGTGAGCTTCGTGAAGGATCATATTCTTCTTTCTTCTCAAAAACACAACATTCTTGTTAGTGTATACCTTTCTAGTTTTTGGACCCATCAGTTTGTAACTAAGTGCATATTCATTCTACCAAAAGAAGATATAATTTTCTACTTTCATATCCAGTTTGATTCTATTCTTATTAGGAACATGCATGCTAGTTTTACATCTAAAAACTCTAAGATGTGAAATTGATAAATTTCACCACCCGACCATGATTTATGTGGCATAACCCCTAAAGAGAAATAGTGGGAACTTCTTTCAACATACATACTAGAATTTTAGTTGTTTTAGCATAATATGCCTTTTTCAAGCTTGAATAATTGATCATACATCATACCATTTCCATGATAGTATGATTTTTCCATTTAAAAACACCATTTTGTTGTGGCGTATGTGAAGGATCCATTTGATGATGAATTTCATGAGTTTTCAAGAATACTTTGGACACGATACTAGTGTAATCCCCCTTGATCTTATTAAAGACTCCTTATTTTATGATTGTTGTTGTGAGTCATTTTCCACATAATGTGGCGAGTTATCTCACTTAGCTGAGATTATAGGTCTAGGTGTCACAAGGGTGTGATAGGGGTAATCATCAGATTTCTCACGTGTTAGTGTGTCATATGTGTCATATGGGAGTTACTTCCTATTATAGGAATGTAATTCCCCTTATCCACTTGAGAGGTCATTATTGCAAGCATTGAGGGTTACACAACACCCCTATTTATACCCCTTATCCTTTTCAGATCTATGATAAATTTATGAGATTTTCCCCTTTCGAATCTTTACATGCACTTCATGGTTGATGCTCGTTCCTTCATGAGACCTCATCATGCTGACTATGTGTAACTTCGTCGATGTTCGTGTCATCTGTATGATCCTCGTGCTTTTCATTTTTGCATTCTTCATCACTTTATCGAGTGCACATTTCTCGGATCCATTTTACTCACCGGTTAAGTTGCCTCTCTACGCTCTCGGATTTCCGCTCATGATTTTCAAGTTTTTGTATGTCCGTCATAATGAATATTCCATTTGTGCTCTACTTGAAATGATTCGGGTTTAATCTCATTCATGGGTGTTTGTTTATGTTCATGGTTTTCTAGATTTACATGTTTTCTTTGGAGGTGTTTTGTAGGTTCTGGTTGTTGTTTTGAGGTTTCAGTTCAAAGGTCTCAGTGCTGGTTTTGTGCATTTTTAAGGTTATTGAAGTGCTCCATGACCCCAACTCACCAAGTTGGGAACAAATCTAGCTAACCCCAACTCACCGCCTTGGTTTACACTTGCATTGGTCCATTTTTTGCATTACTATAGCTTGACCTACATGTTTACCTATGCATCTTTCGATTACTCGTGTTTTTCTTTTACGCACGGTTATTTGATTTGGTCTTGGACTAATTGTATCCTCTCAAGCTTGGAGTTTTCCTCATGCCCCTACTCATGGTTCTATGTTTCCCCTACACATCCTTGCTCATTGTTGCCTCGCATGCATCCCTTGTATTTTATGTTATGAGATTTACTATTTCTCTATCCTTTTTGTTCGCACTTTGTTTTCCTTGCTCTCGTCACCTCGTTGGATTTTTCCCTTGCCTTTGTGTTATGAGTTGGGCGCCATCACTTTTGGTTCATCTGCGGTGCTCTATTGGATATGCCCCGGTCTCCCCTTCCTCTCTACATTCATGTTTACATAGTTATATTGCTCCACATCCCCTATCATTTTATTTGGCTTCCACTTCCACAAACGTGCTTTGAGGATCTCGTCGTGTATCATAATTGACCATTTCAAATCATTACACAGCTCGAAAATGCATTGTCTTAAGCACGTGGACCTCACCAACTCGTCGTTTGACTTGGAGCTCCGACATGTGGCTTTTGATTTCTACCCATACTCTCTAAACCAACTCGACACACGTAGTGTTCCCACAACATCCTCTAACTCGACTCTGCAATGCATGTCCAACTCACCATTCAATGTTTACCTACCTCTGGCCCAACTTTTCATCTAATGATCTTATCCACTCACCGATGTGACATTGCCTCATGTTACCCACTCTGCATGCTCGACCGACTTGGTGTAGACTTGGCTCTTAGTGCTTTAACTCACGATGTGTCCTCAGCCCCTTACATGGGCATTCTACTTGACATCTCACCCGCTAACAACTCAGAACCTTCTCTTTGTCGCAGCTCACTTTGTGCTCGGACAGGTTTGCAACCCCCTAACTTGGTGAAGACTCCATCAACTCATGCATAACTCGTATTTGAGCTCATCGAGCTCCCCATCATCTTTCCACAAGTCAATTTGTTGGTCCTTCTCCACCGCCCACTAAGTCATCTCGCTAGCTCGCCCCTCAGGACCCTTGTAACCCCTTTCCTTTTGGATTTTTCCACATTTTTCCCTTTTTAACATTGAATAAACTCAATTAAGGGGAAAACAATAAAAATTCATCATTTTAATAAGGGGGAATTTTTTCAGCTCCTTGTATAGGGTTATTAGGATTTCCAGACACTTTTTGGCTTGTTGCCTTGAAGTGCTCCTTTTCACCTGTAGTTAGTGAGTGCATCTACCACAACCTTATGGCAAGAGTGCATTCTTTTTCACGATGTGAGACATATTCTCTCACACTAAATAGTGTTTGTACCCTTGTGTTTTTTCACTATTTTGTGCTTGATTGCATGTCATTCCTCTACTTCGACTAGGACTTATTATGACCTTAGGTCTCGTATGACTCATCGCTTACTTACTATGAGGTAAGTGGTCAACTATCCAATGTCACATGAACGTAGCCTATTGTAATCACACACTACTTATAATGTTCTGCAAACAAAGGTTATCATTGTTTCTCGTGTGTTATATTGCATGCGAGACACATTCTCAGCTGAGTCTGATGTCTTATAACCTTGTTTTTATCCCCACACCCTCTTCTCGTGCACCTTACACTTCTTGCTTCCGCTTCATGGAGGATGCTCTTTCTAGACTTAAGTGTTGCATGATCGCTTTACATCCTCTGCCACTTCTTCTTGGGAAAGAGAACTACACATCATGGTGTGCTTTAATGGAACATTACTTTTCCTACACGGGTCTTACATACTTTCTACATGTATCAATTCCTACACCCACCGATCATCATCATCTTGAGGACTTTCTCGACACATGCGACCATGTTGTTGGTCACTTGATGTTGTATGTCACCAGACCTCTCCACATTCACGTGGTAGACTCAGATCCTCCCCATGCCATATGGAGCATCTTTTAGTCCTTATTTGGAGACCATTTAGATACTACTATTGTTGTTGTTTTTGCTTAAGTCATCTCCTCTTCTTCTTCATGTGATGATAGTTCTGCGACATAGACTCATTTGGTTCTTGTAGACACCTAAAATGTCTACATGACTAATTAACATTAATCATGTCCCACATTTTAACCTCGTCATCATTTACCCGCTACCAGTCCATTTTAATCTATTTTAATCCATTTACCCATTTATTAATATTATTCATAATATCCCTACATCATCCATATAATAATTAATCGTAAGATTAATTATTATTAATCCATTTTATCATATTTACCCCTTTATCATTTTATCACCATTTATAATTTCCTTTTAAATCATTATTATATCCTATCCCATCCTTAATCCATTTTATACCATTATTATATCATATTATCCTATTTTAAACCCTTCATTAACATTTATAGGAATTTAATATTCCTACATCTCACCTACCACCTACCCTACACATCCCTACACCTAGCCTTTCCATCAAATCTCATCATTAATTATATTAATCACATCATTTAACCTAATATAATCCTAATCATGTGCACATTCTCACCTCTAAATCTAGAGGCTTCTCTATCTTTCCCTCTTATTTTTAAATATTCAAATGAATCTACATTATTCCATTGAATTTTTAATTCAATGGAAATCCCTCACAAAATCTAGAATTTTCCATTCTAGAATCCTCCAATCCTCTCATCCAATTCCAACCCTTGGATTCAATCCACCATGGCAAGATCTCAACCATTCAATTTTCCACTCACAAACTATAAATCAAGCTCTCATCCTCCATGAGAGACAACTTGAAAATCCACAACTAAACTCTACCATTTTTAGCACTCAATCATCCATCTTCAATCCAATATAGCATCATTCATCCTTCATCCTTCATTAAGAAATATTAATCAATCATCAAAGGGAGGTGTTGTCCAAGTGCATCCACAACAAAATCTGAAGCAAACAACTACAATCCAACATCAAGAGCACATCCAATCAACAAAGAAGGAGAATTCTACTTGTAGGTAAGTATATGTATATTGTTTTCTCCTCTCTTTTCATCTAACTCTATCTGAGGTAGCAATTAGAAGTGTTAGAATAGGAATCAAATTTGTTTTGTTTCTTGTTGGCATTTTGCACTAACACATCTGGTTTAGACTTTGGTTTAGCACATTTACCTCATGAAATAGCGCTTTTATGTCGTTGATTTTGTTCTTGCGGGATTAGCGGTGTTTCACTTTGTGTATATCCTACAAGAGCACATTTATCACCTATTTTTAGCGTATTTTTCCTCTATAGTAGCGCATTTGTGTAAACCAACTTCTTTTCACGGGTTTTGCACTTTAGCATGCTTGGACCCATTTTCAACACGTTTAACCTCTATAGTAGTGTGTTTATTCCAGAGAGCACTTTTCATCTTAATATTAAGCATTGAATTACATATTTGTGCTTTTTATAGCATTTTCTAGAATCTAACATTCTGTTTTGACAAGTTATCTTTCTCAATCAAAGAAAAATCCATCATTTTTGGTTTACAAAATTTTGTTTTTATTTAAAACTACTAACCCCTTTGTTTTGTAGCATGTTTGTCCAAGAATTGGGGTTATTTTCCAAACTACTAATCCACTTTTTTGGGGCCTCCTCTTGAAGACCCCTTTTACATTTTTAATCATTTTTTATCAATTTATATATATATATATATATAAAAATCTTTATATTATCTTGCATATTTCATTTCTTGCATCCTTGCATGTTTGTTTGTTAAACTTGAAGGTTGAATTTCGTGTATGCTCTCCTCTCGCATCCTTGGATAATCTTGAGGATCAAAATTGGTTCACCTTCCATCCCTTTTTCATTTTTAGGGGCAACATGATGTGGATTTCATCACCACGCACTTGTCATAGTCCTATGGGTCTCATGACCGTGGTCTTCATCTCCATGCACGTAGACACCTGACACCCATGTATCTTGGCGAGGTATACAAATTTAAGGAAAGCTCTCATTATTGGCTAAGCATCTACATGTTTTAAGCGTGATGTGAAGTGAGGGGTTCCACATCCCAACACCTAGGCCTTAGACAACATCCTTGTAACATGGATTCGGGCCTCACGTATTGAAAGGTATATAGAGGACTCCCTTAGCAAGCCTTATTTATCCTAACATAGGTAGCCTTCGGCCGTAATCAAGCTATAGTGCAGGGGAAGGAACCACTAAAGATTACTCGCTAGTTGATCACACATTGACATAAATGTGGGCCAGCTCAGTGAGCGCCACTATCATGTGTGGTATTGAAAGTGGGCTATATCTTGTATTGTACACCCACTTGACTAGCTAGGTTGTTTGTTGCATGTGTGTTTATTTATTACATATCATTTGACCACACATTAATCAACCAATCAAACATTAATAAAATAATTAAATCAACCCCCATCCATACAAAATCAAACCCAATCCATCCATCTAACTATCCAATGTTATCCCCTTTCCTAATCCATCCCATCCACATATAATCCCTCTATATTAATCCTATCTTACCTATATCCTATCAATACCCAATCCTATTCCTAAATCTTATATAAACCCCCATGCTCATCATGGGTCCCATCAAAGTCAAATCCCCACCCATCAACCTTTACCTTCCTACTTTGATCAAAACATCCCTATTATTATCCAATCTTTAAAAACCAAATTACGACGCTCACATCCTCTATTCAAAAATCTCCTAACCCATCCCAATTTGATCCTACCATCCTCACAACCATCCAACATCTTAACTAAAAAATTATTGACCTCCAATCACACCTTAACCAAACATATTCTCAACCATCCTCCCTCACACCCACTTATGATAGTGAGGATCTTATTGACATCAACCAAGATGATCCATCATCCACCCAACCAATCATACCCAATCCTAAATCCACATCATCCAACATCCCTAACCATCCTCCTTCTTCACACATAACTGATTACATCAATTTTGATCAACTCCAATCATCCCCTTCCACCAATAAAGATCTCCTTTTCAAACTTTTCCAAACTTTAACCAACTATGATTCATCCACCACATCCACTTCCAAAAATCCAAATCAAAATCAAAATCTAAACCAAAATCCAAACCTAAATATCCCAAATCACCACCACCACCTAATGACCTTTTACAATTTGCTAACCTATTATCTGAGCCTAATCCTTCATCACTACTATCCACCCCTAAATCCCCCATCAACCAATCTAATCCCCAACTCCCTCCCATCAAAACATATCATAATGTACCTTATACATACCCATCCACATCTAATCAAGATCAAACCAAACCACAATCCTTATCCCCTACATCACACCTTAGTCCTATATCCTCATCATCCTCATCATCCCAACCTCATCCCTTGGACTTTATCCTAGATAGTCCCAAGTCCCCTCCTCTAACATCTACTTTAGCTCCTAAACCTCCATAACTTATATCCAACCCCATCCCATCAAGTGTGACTCCTAAGTCACCCATATCCTCTTCATCCCCTAATCCTACTTCATCCAACGTGGCCCCCATGCCACCTTTATCCTCTCCATCCACATCTAATAAATCTACCAATAACCAATCCAATCCCAAACTATCCAATGTGAATCCTAAGTCACCTCAATCTCTGAAATCCAACGTGGTTTCCACACCACCCTCCTCTACCTCAACTTAACCAACATTCAACCCATCTTCCTCATCAACATCTAATCCATCCTTTAAATCCACACAATCTACCTCTCCCAAATCCACCCAATCTAACATATCCTTCCTCCCAATCTAACAAATTCTTTTTCCAAATCTACCTTATGCATTCCATCCCAAATCAAACCATCCAATCCTACACAAACCAAACCTACACCATCCACCTCTCCAAAATCAACCAAATCCAATCCCAAGCCAAAATCCACTACCACTCCAAAACCAAACCAACCTCCTAAATCCCCCAAGGCTAATATTCCATCTAAATCCCAACCATCTAATCCACATCTTAAACCTACATCCAAATCCAATCAATCCTCTCCTATCCTACCCACTCCTACACATATCCTACCTAACCCACCCTTATTACCCACACCATCTCTCTTACCAACCCCAATTTCCTTCGCCTCCTTAGGTGAATCCTTGACTACCATCTTCCATCGTCTTAAAAACTTTAACATGATCATTCACCCACCCATCAAACATCATGATTCTAACTTTCCCAAACCATCTTGGTATAGGGACCATTATTATTGTGATTTCCATTGCACCCATGGACATTCGACCAATCGTTGCATGCAATTTAGGTCTTATGTCCAAAACCTCATTAACCAAGGAATTCTTATCCTTGTACCTCTCTATCCACCACCTTTCCATCCTAACCCTATCTCTAACCATCATCCACCATCTAAACCCCATTCTAAGTCCAAACATCATCGGCCATCCAAATCTAATCATCAATCCAAACATCCCTCATCGACCAAAAATCCAAACTCGATCATCAATCCAAACATCTCCTCCCATCCTTTGTCAAGTCCGGACTCTTAGCAAATGATAAAATTACATTCCCACGGTCTCATGATGACCACATGACATCATCTCCTTATCCGCTTCATATCATATAGCCAAAATCATTGTTTGCTAATATGAAACATTGAGGAAAAGGCTTAAGTATCTATGAATAAGGACAATCAGGCTCGGGATGTAAATATCATGCTAACAATACCCAATCACAATCCAATCCTACAAATTTTCTTGATCATCCCACCAACCCATCTACCAATCTCCAATCCTTTAATCCCCTATACATCCGAAACATCTAAAATCAGATTGAGCATTTAGGTTGTCTTTTGCACACGAATGTTCTTTCCTTCCCACCCATCCTCCTTCTATCCAACATCTACATCCCTTTACGTCTAATCCATCCTTGTCCTCATCCATTAATATCATCTATCATCCATTCATTTAAACATGTAATCAACTTGCTCATACATGATGTAATTCATTAGTAACTATTACACTTGTGTGACCTTGGTATATCCTTACTATCAACATCCAAGAATGATCGTATCTTAGAGCTCTAATCACTTAATCACACATTTTAATTAAATTATGGTGAAGACCCTTGGGTGCATCTTACGACACTCTAGCCAATTTCATCACCACACTCATCTCCATCCCCCCATCTGGCCACTTGTGATTCTTAGCCCCTAGATGTCTTAAGAGAGTGGATAAAAATATCAAATCTCAAAAACTAAAATAAAAAATCATATAAAAAATAATAAATATTAAATAAATCCACCTCAAGACTCTCTCTAGGGTGTTTCCAACAACTCTACCGGGGCTATGGATGCTTGGATGGTAGTAGAACAATGTTCTGACAAGAATCAAATGTATCTCCATCGAGGCTATGGATGTCCTTTGGCTAATAGTGGAGCAATGCACAACTTAACCTTCTGCTCACCTTCCATTAGCCTACTTGACTTAATCACTCCCTATACATTAGCTAGTTTGTCTTTACATCCTACCCATTAAGTCTTCACTTCAAGTGGTAATTAACTATCACTTTTGCACACACGTTGATCTCGAAGAGACATCGCACTTGTATGTTGCCAAGTATGGCTTAGACCTTGGTCACACTCTTGTTTTAGTCCCACTTTTATTTTACAACATGTGCTTTTAAGCTCATATTTTGTTCATCATCCATTCCAAAACATCCATCCTTTGCATCCATCATCCGTGGGAAATCGATGATCCTATTTTTTTATCATATCCACCCCTTTACTTCCTTTAAAATATCATCATTATGACTGGGAGCAACTTTATAATCCGTTGGGGGCACCATCCCTTACTTTTTCCACACACTTGGGGGTACACCACACTTATCGCTAAATCCCCTCCCATAGCTAGGGGCATATCTTATCCCCCCATCTTATCATATATCCTTAAATCTATCTCCCATCCCACACCCCAACTAATCACTTAACCAATCCCTATCCTATCCAATCTATCCTTCAACCATCCAATATCAAACAATCCTTCTCCTATCCTTCAATCTTATCCAACCAATCCCTATCCCAAATCAATCCTCATCCACCCCCTTATCCTATCAAATCTATCTCATTTTCCTCAAATCCTCATCCATCATCCCACCCTTGGGGGTCTATCTTATCTAATCCTCTTGCATCCTACCTTATCCAATCAACTAAGTCATCACCTAGTCCCATATCCTACCTTTCACATCCTTTATCCTATCCACAATCATCCCTTTATCCTACATCCCTTATCCTATCCAACCAATCCCTTTATCCCACATCCCTTATCCTATCCAAAACCATCCCTTTAGCCCTAATCCCTATCTACATCTCCCTTGGGACTTACAAGAGAAATTCACCTCCTTTCAACCCCGCCCATCCTAGCACATCTTCATCCCACCACATCAAAAATATCTTAAAAATCCAAAAATCCAAAAAAATCTTAACAATCCAGAAGAAATCAACAACACACATAAAATCTAAAACACTTTTGCATGCATGTGTGTGTGTGTGTGTGCTTGTTTGCTTGTTTATCTTTTTCTTGCATTTGCATCATATTTTGGCCAATGATATGAGGCCACTTTTTCTTTTCTTTTAGCACTTGGCTGATGATACGAGGCTACCTTTTATGTTTCTAGAGGTCAAATGATATGAGGACCCCCTCTTAATCTATCTAATGATATGACGATAGGGGCATCTAGCAATTTAATCATCATGGTCTTTATACCCTGATGTATCTTGCTCTATGCCACATCTGTTGAGACTAGCATAAGGTTATACGAGATAATAATCAGATTCAAGCATACATGCAATAAAAATGGATATTGTACTTAAAGAAATATACAAAACAAGAGATATAAATCAACACCGATTTAACGTGGTTCACACAGTGTGGGCTACATCCACAAAGAAACAAGCCAATCTATTATCCAAAGCTTTCAGAAGATATACAATTGAAGATCTACAATATTCCACACCTCTCAGATGTATAGTAATTTCTTTCTCTCAAGCTTCTCCTTCTTCTCCAAGAATTATCTCTCTCACAATTATTTTCACAATAATTATTAACTCTTACAATCCTTACTTCTAAACCATAGCTTTCATGCTTATATAGGCATATACAAACTTAGGGCACTTAGCCATGTAATTACAAAAAATAGATCTACTTTAATACTAAAACTAGATCTAATTCCCGTGAGTTAAATAAAACACTCACATACAGGTAACCGACGCCGGTTAGCCCTAACTGATGATGGTTCCTCCTTACTTGACCGATGTCGGTCATAGGTGACCAATGTCGGTCCTTTATAATTGATGTCGGTCCCTTCATAATCAATGTTGGTTATTATGTTTTCTAGTAAGTTTAATATAACATGCTAAACAAAAGTAATTGAGCTCCACAACCCAACAATCTCCCACTTGAGATAAATTACTACATTATACTTGTATAACGTCATTCTTGGATCCTTTCCTTAGTTTTTTTATTCCTCTTCAAGTCTCAAAGTTAAAGACAAACATAAGTGTAGTGTAGCTCCAACTTCTCTTTTGCCAATGGCTTTGTTAGCATATCTGCAGGGTTTTCACTCATATGAATATTCTCTAGCTTCAGCTACCCATCCTCCAATACCTATTATATGAAGTGATACCTCAACTAAATGTGTTTTGTTTTAGAATGAAACACTGAGTTCTTTTCCAAATGAATTGCACTCTGACTGTCACTGAACAATTTGCAATCATCTTGCTCCTTTCCCAACTCTTCCATGAACCTTCTCATCCATATCATATCTTTGTTAGCCTCTGTATTTACAACATACTCTTCCTCTATAGTAGACAAAGCCACAACCTTTTGCAATCTTGAAATCTAGCTAACTATTGTCCCACCTACTATGAAAATATATCCAGTAGTGCTCCTTCTACTATCCAGGATCTCCACCATATCCAATAAACATAGTCACATAAAGAAATATTTTAACCTCCATATCATAACTACATGTTCGATGTCCCTCTCAAATACACGAGTATCCATTGGACTCGCTCTCCAATGCTCTTTACCTAGATTGGCCATAAATCTACTCTAAACTTTCACTTTGCTGTGGAATGTCTCTGTCTGCACAAACCATAGCATACATGAGTCTCTCAATTGCTGAAGCATATGGTAATCATGTCATGTATTTGACCTCCTCTTATGATGAAGGAACTGACTTTGCTTAATTTGAAGTGTTCATCTATAGGTGTACTTACAGTTTTGAGTCTTGCATGTTAAACCTTTCCAACCTCTTATTGATATAAGTCTCCCGAGACAAATACAATTTCTTGTCCTTCATGTCTTTGTATATTTACATGCCAAGGATTCTTTTTGGAGCTCCTAAATCCTTCATAGAAAATGTGTGAGACAACATTACCTTAAGCTCACCAATTTCCTGCATACTAGATCCTACAATAAGCATATCATCCACATACAATAACAAAATAATATAGCTCCCATTTTCAAGCTTCTTGAAATAAACACAATGGTCAAATTCACATCTTAAGTAACCATGCTCATGCATACAACTATCAAACCTCATATATCATTGCCTTGGAGCTTTCTTGAGCCCATATAGGCTCTTTTTCAACCTACACACTAGTTTATCCTTACCCTTGACTTCATACCCAAAGCGATTTGCGCATATATATCTTCATCCAAATCACCATGAAGGAAATTCATCTTCACATCTAGTTGCTCTAAATGCAAATCATGTACTACAACTATACTTAATACAATACGTATGGAATTCATTTTTAAAAAATAAAAAAATATTTCACCAAAGTCAATACCTTCTTTCTATGCAAATCATTTTACTACAAGCCTTGCCTTGTACCTTTTCTGTCCACCCTCTTCTTCCTTGATCATGTAAACCCATTTGTTTTGCAATGTCCTCTTACCTACTGAAAAATTTAACCAAATCTCAAGTCTAGTTTTGTTCCAAGGAGTCCATCTCCTCATCCATGTCATGCTCCCACTACATGTGAGTCTTATCTTGCATTGCTTCTTCAAAAAAAATTGGTTCACCATTATCAGTCAATAATAAATAAGATAGAGAAGGTGTAAATCTTTCTAGAGGTTTACTTACCCTTTGTGACCTTCTCACAAGAATTTTGGGGTATCGGAGGCTCATTCTGGACCTCATGGAAATTTATTTCCAACTCGATAGTGATCAACGCCGATCACCTCTAACCAACTCCGATTCTACTAACTAATGTCGGTTTGGCTCTTTCATAAATGATATCGGTTCACCGTGACCAATGTCGGTCGGGGTGAACTAACATAGGTTACTTGTGTAACCCTATAGGTATGACTTTTAAATCCGAGAGTTCATTTTCATTCATAAACTTCTCAATCGGTTCGTCTTTGGGTACCAAAATTTGATCCATGTACATTCTCTTTTCATTCCATTCAATATCACAACTCCTAACAATTTTAGAATTCTCTAAATCCCAAAATGAAATCTGAAATCACCAGATCCATAACCAATGAAAGTGCATCTCTTGGATTTTACATCCAACTTTTTTCTATTTTCCTTATCAATATACACAAAACTAAAAACTTTAAGAAAAGAAAGATCTACCTCTTTTCTGTCCAAGCTTCCTCTAGTATTCCTCCATCTAGTGAACTTGAAGGCCCATGGTTAATCAAATAAATTGTTGTATCAACTACTTCTGCCCAAAATTGCAAGGGCAATCTAGCATGTATCATCATACTTCTAGCATGTTTCATGATTGTCCTATTCATTCTTTCTGCAACACTATTCTCTTGTGGTGTTCTTGGAAGCGTCTTTTCTCTATGTATTCCATTCACTAAACAATAATCATTGAAAGCCTTATTACAATATTCACCACCATTTTCAGATCTAAGGCACTTTAACTTTGAATTTGATTCATTCTCAACAAGGGATTTCCATCTTTTAAAAGTCTCAAAAACATCATATTTATGTTTAATACAATAAACCCATACCTTTCTTGTAGCATCATCAATGAAAGTAACATAATATTGGGATCCTCCATGAGAAGCTACCTAGGTTGGTCCCCACACATCTGAGTGTACAAGCTCCAATTTCTGCTCCTTCTTAGTTGCCCCAACTTTGAGAAATATCACTCTCTTTTGCTTTCCAAAGACACAATGCTCACAAAAATCAAGATATAAATCTTTCAAATCTGATAACTTACCCTTAGCCTTTAAGATCTACATTCCTTTTTTACTCATATGGAAAAACCGCATATGCCAAATGCATGCATCCAATCAAGTAGATAACACGAAAAGGAATCATTAACACATGTAGATAAATATAACGTTCCTACCTTCTTGCCTCTTGCCACAACAAAGGCACCCTTGGTGACTTTCTAAGAGTCTCGATATAAATGTAACCATGTAACCCGTTTCACCTAGTTTCCCTGTAGAAATAAGATTCCTCTTGAGGCTTAGCACATGCCTCATGTATTTTAATACCCATGTATTTCCATTCTATAATTTTAGATGAACTTCCCTTTACTAGTAATATCATGAGGTTCATTATCACCCAAATAAACATGCCCAAAATTACCCCGGACATAGTTTCAAATAACTCTTATTAGGGTTGCATGGAAAGAACTCTCTTGAATCTAAAACCCATGATTCTATTCTATTATCCAAAGAAAGAATAATAACATCTTGCATTACCTTTGCTACAATATTTTCCTCCTTATTGCCTCTTTATCTTTTTCTAGGTGTTGGTTCTCTTTATCCTTTGACCAACAATCTTTCTTTGCATGGCCTTTCTTTCCACAATTCCAACAACTAATTCCCTTACCTCTGGATTTAGACATGTCATTCCTTGACTTTGATTTCCCATTATTCGTACTCTTGGATATCTCCTTACGCTTTGCCTCTTCTTTCTACATTCAAAACATTTCCAGATGATGATTCCTCTGTAATTTTCCTGTAAATTTATTCATTCAAGATTATACTAACCACATCATCAAACTTCAAAATATTATTAGTAGATGTTGTATTACTAACAACCATTACCAAGTTATCCCAACTATCAAGCAAATAACATAAGAATAAAAGTGCTTTCACTTCATCATCAAATGAATATCAACCAATTTTAACTGATTTACAATAGATCAGAAATCATTCAAATGACTAGATGCAGATCCACCTTCATGCATCTTAGAACTAAATAGTTTCTTCATCAAATAAAATTTATTTGAAGCACTAGGTTTTTCATATAAATTAGCAAGAGATTTCATTAACTCTACCATAGATGTTGCTTCTGTAATATTGAAAGCCACGGATGCTATCAGGATCAATCTTATAGATCCCAAAGCCTTTCTGTCAAGAATCTTTCATTCTTCATCAATCATCTTCGTAGGTCTATAATTTTCATCCAATGGTAAGTAAAAATATCTTTGATACAAATAATCCTCAATCTACATCTTCCATAATTGAAAATTTCGGACGTCAAACTTCTCTACCTTGTATTTTTTTCTTCTGCCATTGTTATAGCTCCCACTCAATTAGAAAACCCTCGTGAATAAATATGTCAACACATAAAACCCTCAAACAAATATATGATACCATTTGTTTGGGTTAGCATAAGGTTGTCTGGATAATAAATAAGATCTAAGCATACATGCAATAAAAATGTAGATATTTGACCGGAAGAAATATACAAAACAAGAGATATAAATCAACACCGATTTAACTTGGTTCACCCAGTGTGGGCTACATCCACTAAAAACAAGCCAATCTATTATCCAAATCTTTGGAAAAGATATACAATTGAATATCTACACTCTTCCACACCTCTCGGATGTACAGTAATTTCTTTCTCAAAAGCTTCTCCTTCTTCTCCAAGAATTCTCTCTCTCACAATTATTTTCATAATAATTATTAACTCTCACAATTATTTTCATAATAATTATTAACTCTCCAATCCTTACTTCTAAACCTAATTTCATGCTTATATAGCATATACAAACTTAGGGCACTTAGTC
The DNA here is from genome assembly GCA_018340775.1 of Taxus wallichiana var. yunnanensis. NCBI lineage: Eukaryota > Viridiplantae > Streptophyta > Pinopsida > Cupressales > Taxaceae > Taxus > Taxus wallichiana. The sequence continues at coordinate 994,544,673 of CM031242.1, forward strand.
ATGCAATTACAATCAATAGATCTGCTTTAATACGAAAATTATATCTAATTCCGTGAGTTAAATAAAACATCACACATAAGTAATCAACACCGGTTAGCCTAAGTGATGACGGTTCCTCCTTGATTGACCGATGCGGTCATAGGGTGACCGATGTTGGTCCCTTCATAACCAATGTCAGGTCCCTTCACAACCAATGTTGATTCTGTGTTTTCCAACAAGTTTAATATAACATGCTAAACTGAAGTAATTGAGCTCGACAACTCAACAACATCTTACTAAATTTTCTAATGATGATAATTGTGGGAACTTTACGATAGCACCACCCCTTTACATCATCACTTAGCTTAATCACCATCACCTTATCCAACCAACCTTTCATCAATCATCTAACATCCAATCATCAAATCTTATTCAAGCAATATATCTAACATCTTCAATCAATCCTATCATCCTCACATCCAAATTCCAACAACCTCTAAACATCCAAAATCTAGCAACATCCAATATCCAAACATCCAAAACATCAACCCCTTGAATGGGGCATCCAAAAATCCAAATCATCAAAATCCAACATCCAACATCATCAATCCAAGATCCTATCTAATTCTACCCCTTGACTGGGGCATCCAAAATCTAAAATAATCCCAAATCTTGTGATCCCAACAAAATCCAACATCCTAATATCTAACATCCTCAAATCCAATATCCTAATATCTAACACCCTCAAATCCAAAATCAACACAACATCACCCCTTGACTGGGGCATCATCAAATATAAATCCAAAATCCAAGAACATCACCCTTGTCATACATCAATGATTGAGGCCTCCTATAGTTAACGTCCTCTCATCTTCTCATCCTCTCACCCACAACCACCTTCACCTTCTCAGTGGGGCATCTCCTCTCTTTTTGAGTGGCTACCTGGGCTTGTTCTTCCCCACCTACCCACTCGAGGGGACATTATATTACCATCTTATCATCTTCTATTTCTTCTTTGAATGATCTTTTCTACCTAGAATCCTTCAAAGAGGGGAAAAATATAGACACCTAAAATTTCTATAGGACTAATTAACATTAATCATGTCCCACATTTTAACCTCATCATCATTTACCCGCTACCAATCCATTTTAATACATTTACTCATTTATTAATATTATTCTTAATAGCCCCACATCATCCATAAAATAATTAATCATAAGATTAATTATTATTAATCCATTTTATCATATTTACCCCTTTATAATTTTATCACCATTTATCATTTCCTTTTAAATCATTATTATATCTTATCCCATCCTTAATCCCTTTTATTCCATTATTATATCATATTATCTTATTTTAAATCCTTCATTAACATTTATAGGAATTTAATATTCCTACATCTCACCTACCACCTACCCTACACATCCCTACACCTAGCCTTTCCATCAAATATCATCACTTATTATCCCATTTTATCATTTATCATAATCATGTGCACATCCTCACCTCTAAATCTAGAAGCTTCTTTATCTTTCCCTCTTATTTTCAAATATTCAAAGGAATCTACACTATTCCATTGAATTTTTAATTCAATGGAGAATCCTCAAAAAATCTAGAATTTTCCATTCTATAATCCCACATCCTCTCATCCAATTCCAACCCTTGGATTAAATCCACCATGGCGAGATCTCACCATTCAATTTTCCACTCACAAACTATAAATCAAGCTCTCATTCTCTATGAGAGACAACTTGAAAATCCACAACTAAACTCTACCATTTTTAGCACTCAATCATCCATCTTCAATCCAATCTAGCATCATTCATCCTTCATCCTTCATCAAGAAATATTCATCAATCGTCAAAGGGAGGTGTTATCCAAGTGCATCCACAACAAAATTTTAAGCAAACATGTATGCGATCTAACATCAATAGCACATCCAATCATCAAATAAGGAGAATTCTACTTATAGGTAAGTACAAGTATATTGTTTTCTCCTCTCTTTCATCTAGCTCTATATGAGGTAGCTATCGAGAAGTGTTAGAATAGGAATAAAAAAATTGGTTTCTTGTTGGCATTTTGCACTACCACATCTTTTTTTTCTACATTTCCACTTCTTATGAAAAACATTGTGCTTATAGTTCTGATGACGAAAGAGTTATTGAGGAATCCTCTCTTCCTTCTCTCACCTTTTAAGAGTATTTCTCACCCCTCTTATCTCATCAGACATTAGGCTACCTTCTTCTTAGTCTTATATTGTCATTCCATCAACATCCTTTCCACTTCTAGTGTGTGAGGCTCTTTCCACTCCTCTACCTTCATGTGATGATTCATACATGTATGGCATTGCTCTTCTATTTGTCAAGTCTCCTTCTTGAGACGAGTATCGCCACATCTTTTTCGTCTCTTCATAGTGCCTACTTGTGATGCAGTATAGGTTCCTCATCTTTCTACAGGTGTTTTAGAGGAGTTATTCATCTTCTTTGTTGGGAGTGCTCCTTATGGGAATCTTATCACTTCCACCTTCTAGGAGATCTTCACCAATTCACCCTTGCTTTATGGATCGTCTTTTTGTTGTGGGTGTTGTTGCATTACCTTCGCATCGCTCAGAATCCTTTCAGCAGATGTTCCTTCTTCATACTCGATATTTTTATGCATGTAGCATTACCTTTGGTTCCTTGGCACTCATTTACTAGACCTATGTCACACTTCGGTGGACCAGCTTAGATTTCTTTGTACTACTGCCTTTGGATTGCTTTGCAGAGTGGGTAGAATTCCAATACCCCATTTCTATCCTTCCTAAGGGTAGGAAAATACTTTGGTATGGGTGGCTCTTCTTGATTCGGAGGTAAGGAACCACATCATCGACACTCTTCTCGGATACTTCCTAGAGTTGTAGAGTTCATATATCTCCATGACATCTTCTCGCATTCCTCTCGTCTCCTTCTTCTCCTCTCTTCATCTTCTTTTTGAGAAATTTCCCTTTTGTACATGGGTACCTTATCAAAATTCTCGCTTCGGAACCCATTTGTGGCATCTTTCTTATATTAGAGCGTGTTTTTCATCTCTTGTGGTGGATGTTTTTTCCATTGGTTTTTCCTTCACTGCTTGAGATCCTTGTTGTGCATGGGTTCCTCATCAAGATTTAGTGTCATAACCCATTTCTCATTTATGACTTTCCACCTCATCCTAAGCTACGATGAAGGGGTGTTGATGAGTCATCTCACTTAGGGAAGGTCGTAGGTCTAGGTGTCATAGGGGTGTTATAGGGGTCATCACGAGATTCCTTACGCGTCGAGTGTGCAATATTTGTCATATGGTAGTTACTTCCCATTCGAGGAATGTAACTCCCCTTCTCCACTTGAGAGAGTGTGATTTCAAGCATTGTGGATTACACAACACCACCTAGTTGTACCCTTATCCTTTTTGGATATATGAGGAATTTATGAGATTTTCCCCTTTCGAATCTTTGTGTGCACTTCATGGTTGATGCTTGCTCCTTCATGGGACCTCATGTTTGCTGGGTGTGTAACTCGGTTGATGTTCATGTCATCCCACATGATCCTCATGCTTCACATTTTCACATTCTTTTTAATGACTAGTCTCAGTTTTAAAAACTTTGACTTTCTTGAAATTGTCAAAAGTTTCATCTTTAGTACGAAGAAAATGTATCCATGTTTAATATAAGAAATCTTCAACATAGAGCATAAAATATTGAAAAACTAGCATGACTAGGTCACGCAGTTATACATATATTGGTATGCACTAGATCAAGCTTACTTGGAGCCCAAAATATACTCATTTGAAATGGTGCTCTATGTTTTGTCTTGCCAAAAATTTAATTTATCTTATGCCTTTTTTAGAGGTAGTAATCCCATCATTTGAATCATAATGGCGAAGTGTTTTGAGATATCCAAAACTTACATAGACAAGTCTTTTGTGTCATAACTATATTGAGGATGTTTCCTTTACCACAAGAGCCCAATTGTCTCTAAAAATCAAGCTAAAACATATGACTCACATTAGACACTCATGCAACAATTTTTGATCCTCTGGATTTATCGTAGACTAGACACATCTTTTACCACCTTCATAGCCAAAATCAATCTTCATGTTGTTCTCCAAAGGTAGTTGATGGCTGATAATAAAAAAATCGAACTAGGGACATATAACACATTAGTGATTTCAAAAGTATGCATTCCAAGAGGTAAAGAAATTTGACCAACACCTTGGACATATCGAGCTATCATCACCCAACAAAATATGATTTTTGTGGGTATGTCACTCAAAGTGAAATCAATTCCTTGCATCTAGTCACGAGTTGGGTTGCACTCAATTAGCATACCAAATAACATCATGTGAAGATAATTCTTCATGTGACTAAACAACATACAAGAAGTATCCATCATTAGAGTGATCTTCTTGTTTAACAAAATTGCCTTGTTGTTGGGGCTTCTTTTTCCAATTCCCCTTATTCTTCCCTTATTTATTATTTTTTTCTGATATGATTGTTGGTTATTTGGCTTCTTTCCACTTGATGATGCATGTTGAATGCATTGTACCAAAAATCTTTCAATTTCTATCCTTTTTACCACAAATTAAACACTTCTTCGATTTTTGTTCCTTTGTTGATTCTACTTACTACTCGATTATGGGGTTGCTTGGATGATTTCATCAATTACTTCCCTTTTTGGTTTAAAAAAATAACATGTTTCTTCTACTGTGTGCATGGAATCTTCATGTTGCAACATATTCACGAACTTCTTGAAGGTCGGTGTTTGTCCTATGACCTTCAAAGTAGTAACGAAGATCCTATAAGAGGAGGGTAGTGTTCTCAAGTCAATGGGTACAAGAGAGTAATCTATCAATTCCTCTTCCAATGCTTAAAGTGGTGCTCTTAAAGTTACAACATTCCGTAAAAAGGCCTCAATTTTCTCAACACTTTTCAATTCGTGATAATGAAGCCGACTTTAAAGGTACAAAAGGGTATTTCTATTTTTAGCCTCATTGAAAGTACTTACTTCCCATGCTTCTTTGGTGGTTCTCGATCTTGAATGTGAAGTTGCACCTTATCTAGGACTAAACAAAATGATCAACTTAACCTTTTTTTTGGTTTTTTCAAACTATTGTTGACTATTAGCATCATTTTTAGGTTGATTAAGAGTTTCGTCAACCACATTCCATATGTCTTCAAACTCCAATCGAGTTTTGATTTTAGTTTTATATGTAGTATAGTTGTCTCCTTTAAGGAATTGGGAGTTTAACAAAAAATTAAGAGCATTTACAACCATAATGGAGATTGTGGGTGAAGGATGAGAGACTTATCATCCCAAATAGGTTTCTTCGTTAGTTTGATTATAAATACAATGTCCCAAAAATTAAAAATGGGTCCTTCCACACACACACACATATAAAGTCTTTAGTTTCTTAAGGTACACCCTTTCTACAATTTAAAAAAAGAACCTCGTAAAGAATTTATTTTCTTTTTGAAATATATAAAGATTTTTACGATGAAGGCGTTCCCCTATGGTAGAGGACCTCCGAACATTTCTGCAACTATGCTAAATTTGTGACCTTTTAGACGTTTTTCAAACGAGATTAAATTTGTGATTGTTTGCACGTCGTTTTTAATTTGCATGCAATTTTTGACTCGTTTCTATTTTTGAGATCCTATTTTTAACTGTTGTTTTTTCGAATCCGTCCTAATTTAGAAGCCATTTTTTCGGTTATCTCATCAAATAAGGAGTTTGTAGTGAAAGAGGGATCCGAGAAAGTGAAGGGCATTGCGTGGCGGATGAGGGTTTTATCGAGTTGGTGAGACGTGTTGTTTGGTATACACGACCTCGGCTTGTTGCAGGTAAGGTTTTTTTGTTGCTTTGTCTCTGTTTTATTGTTTTTTGTTGTATGCACTGATGCGGGGGTTTAGACACATTCATTTTTGGCGGCGGATGTGGTGGTCGGATTGTTCTCAGGGAGGCACTTTGCTCTCTGCCTTCTTCTATTCATGTTTATTGAATATGTCTCTAATTAAATAAAAATGCATAAATATTTTTTATACACCTCGGTATGATTTGGGAAAGTAGTTTGTATAGTTGTTTACTGCAGGGATTTCGGGATTTGAGTTACAGATGTGGATCGAGAGTGTTGGTAGGAATCGCAGAACTCGGTTATGTGAAACAGTTTTAAGTTTGACTTGCATTAAATAGGGATGAGAAGATCAAAGTTTGTTAGAAGAAATCCCGGGTATAAAAATATTGGTACTCGGGAGTAGGTATTCATAACTAAAATTGTAAAGTTATTTTAAGTGTATAAAGTTGTCCTTTAATCACACTTGTTTTTCTAGGTAATGGAACTCTCAAAAATGTTCTTTTTCATGCAACAATTTCTTTTGGTTTTGCCTCGCTCTAATTTTTATAACCAGCGAACT